>CADEHL010000900.1:4212954-4812954 GCA_902827135.1 Harpagifer antarcticus
CACACCACACACACACACACACACACACCCACACACACACACACACACACACCACACACACACACACACACACACACACACACACACACACACACACACACACACACACACACACACACACACACCACACACACACACACACACACACACACACACACAACACACACACACCCACACACAACACACACACCACACACACACACACACACACACACACACACACACACACACACACACACACACACACACACACACACACACACACACACACACACACACACACACACACACACAGTCCAACAACACCCTTTGCTGGCGGCATATTCATTACAACAGACACCTATACACTCCCTAACCCTACTGTCTATTTGTAGATATCTCCTAAAGCCTACAAATAAAGTCCGAAATGTAGGCCTGTTACATTTTTATTGAGCAATATATATTATACACACTGTTCTGCTTTATGAACTGAACTCAGCAGCTGTTCTCACTGTAAACATCGCCTCACAATGAAAGCAGTTGTATGATAGATAGCCTAACATCCACAGGAGATGTGATTAGTGAGTAAACAAACGGTAAAGGGCAGAAAGTCTGATGCACATCTGATCATCTTAAATAAGGGCCCACTCATCACTGCGCGCACAAGTGCGACCGCAGTTTTAATTATTAGGGTCTGAGACCAGAGATCGTCGAAGACCCTATTGAAATCGGTCGCTAAATTGATCTTACGATATCAATTATGCGAGTTGCAGCCCACGTGACTGGGCTCACGAGGCCTATCAGCCGTCATGATTTCCGAACCTTTTCTGTGCTTTTGTCGGTCGTTTTCCCTGTTTTAGGTGTTTTTCGCAGGTTTATCATCTGCGCGACCGATTTCAACAGGGTCTTCGCCGACCTCTGGTCTCAGACCCTAATTAAAGCTGCAAGCAGCGTTGAGCGGGTCTTCGACGCTGTTGTCCGCACGTCGACGTGTCTAGGTGTCTCGAGGACTCGGCCGTTGGCAAACGTGGGAAGTTTCAGGCCGATGGGACAACGTACATAGGAGTTACAGCAGTATCATAAACATTGTGTTTGATGGTGAGTGATCTGTCGCCATGGCAACAGCATTTTATGACACCCCATAATATGCTTAGTGTTGAGGGCTGCATCGTTATCAAACCTGTGAAGTTTTGTGCCGTTTGGAGCATGTGAACTGGAATTATGAGAAAACCGTGTTTCACGGCCACCATTTTGTTACCATAGCAACGACATTTGAAGAAATCTCAAAACTGACACATACATGGACCATTAATGATAGTCTGAAGTGTGGTGGGGTTTGGAGAATTTTCCATTGAATTACGACAACACCAGGTTTTTTGGCGAGGGATGCTTTACCATAGCAACGGCATATGAGGACATCACCTAATTGACAGAGCTGTTGAGGGCCGGACCATTAGCCATCATCTGAAGTCTGGTGCAGTTTGGATGATTTTCCATTGAATTACGACAACACCATGTTTCATGGCGAGGGATCTGTCGCCATGGCAACGACATATGATGACATCCCATAATTGGTGGAGAGCTGTTGAGGGCCGGACCATTAGCCATCATATGAAGTCTGGTGCCGTTTGGACGATTTTCCATTGAATTGCGACACAGCAGGTTTTTTCGAGGGATGCGTTACCATGGCAACGGCATATGGTGACATCCCATAATTGACATAGAGCTGTTGAGGGCCGGAGTAGGAGCCATCATATGAAGTCTGGTGGCGTTTGGAAGATTTTCCATTGAATTACAACAACACAATGTTTCATGACGAGGGATCTGTCGCCATGGCAACGGCATATGATGACATCCCATAATTGGCGTAGAGCTGTTGAGGGCCGGACCATTAACTGTCATGTGAAGTCTGGTGCAGTTTGGACACCTCACTGTAGTACATACTGGCATGATTTAGGCCACTTTTAATGGGCTTTTGCCCCTCGTTTTCCCTGTTTTAGGTGTGTTTCGCTACGCGACCGATTTCAATAGGATCTTCGCCAACCTCTGGTCTCAGACCCTAATAATATAAAGATACTCTCCATTATGCAACATGGTAACGTTTAAGCTGGCAGCCTGTCGCAGCAGCTCCTAGTGTTTAACCTATACAAAAAAAATGTCATTAAGATTCCATCCATTGCACACTTAATGTAAATAATATCCTACTTTGAAATTGTGTAAGCTGTAGTGTGGCACTTCATAGTGTTTATTTGTCAGTGAGTCTAGAGGTGTTTATCTTTCATGTTCCACTTTTTTAAATTTTTAGTTCCGTTTTATTTTTCTATTATATATTTTTTTCTTCGAATGACGTGCATTGCCTTTGTTTTAACAAGCTGCTGTAACGAAAACATTTCCCAATTTAGGATCAGTATATCCTACCTTATTGAGCACAACTCTTGGACCAGGTGATATCATCATGTGTGTGCTGTTTGTAGCAGCAGTGCCACAGACCTGTGTCCTGGCATCACTCAAATACAATGCTGTCTACACATGACTTACACTTTAATAGCTGTCATGTTCTCACCTGTTGAGCAGGTGATGGGTGATGGGTTTGTTAATAGCCACCCCCCCTCCTCCTTCAGGATCTCCTCCAGAGCTCGGAGACAGTTCACCATCACCACGGGGTCTGGGTCCCTCAGCAGGGTGTACAGCTCATTCACCACCGCGGCATCTGGAAGAGTGAAAGAGAACAGGGCTGAGGACATGTTGGGTGAAGAGAGCTGGAGTTACAGTAGGTAACTTCAGCTCTCTCTTCTATGAGTATAGGCGTAGCCCTCTAAGGCTATCGCTATTGGATAATCCCCTGCACACCCGCGCAGCACTGAAAACACTTGTAGTCCACGCCCACCAGCGAGGTGGGCCCCATCTTCGGCCTCACCTCCGGTATAAATAGGAAGGAGGCCCGACAATCTGCTCCCACACAAACAGCTTTTCTTCAGCTATTTGTGGAGCCAGTGGGGCCCAGAACTTAGAGGGCTACACCAATACTCATAGAAGCTGGAGTTACAGTAGGTAACTTCAGTTCTATTTCGTATATGGCTTTGCCAACTAAGGCTATCGCTATTGGGTTAAGGGCGAAGCATGATGTAGTCTGCGCCCCACTGGGTCAGCCCGGTACCAGAAGCACAGACACATCTACTCAGATAATAACCCATGCCTATTGCGCCATGGCGCATCACCGTCCCTGGAATATAGTATAACATGAATATTCTCCATGAGGGGACGAAGGCTGGGAACAATACAAACCTGCCGCTGTGAAAAAGTAGAGACGAAGGTCACACCTTGTCCAGCGATAAAAGAGGGGGGGGAAAAGCAGCTCTCTGCGTGCGTGCAGATAGGTAGGAGAGAGGCGCACAGCTGGATCCCTGACAAAACTCACTCTGACAAGAGGGGAAAAAGGGAACATCCCTCCCATAAGAGGGGAAAAAGGGCTGCTCTCTGCATGGCGACAAGCAGGAGAGAGGCGCACAGCTGGATCCCTAACGTCACTCACTCTGACAAGACACTCAGTAGCCTACAGAGTGTGTCAGAGAGGAATGGGAGACATCCCTCAATAAATAAAAATGAATAAATGAACAGGGGGAAGACCAAGATGCACCAGTGCAAATGTCTTTCCACTGACATTCCTCCGTGCAAGGCCGTAGAAAAGGAAATTCCTCTGGTGGAGTGCGCACTGATGTTCTCCAGGGGATGCACCCCAGAGGAGACATACGCCTGTGACACAGCCTCACACAGCCAGTGGGACAGGCGTTGTGCAGACAGAGGCAGCCCTAGTGAGCGCTCTCTGTAATGCACAAACAGGCGCTGGGAACGGGGCAAACAGCCATGCGCGTAACATAGCAAGCTATGCAAGATGTGCTGTAGTGGTCGTCATGGTGACGAGCCACGCCATCGCCCTCGCCGCTGCCCGTGAGGCGAAAGGGCTGGAAAGGAGCCTCCACACGCTGCATTTCACTCCGGCTCTCATCATGAGGCGCGTACACGCTCAGGGGATGAGTGGTGGTGTGTGCAGTACTGTCCACACGAGATGTTATAACGGCGCTCATGGGTTTATTATGACCGTGTGTAGGAGGCAAGCACAGCAGACTTCTGGCACTTGATATTCCCTGAAATGAGAAACGCAGGGATTTCCTGTGTTTCGGGATGATGGGTACGTGGAAGTATGCATCCTTCAGGTCTATGGAAATGAACCGGTCGTCCTGGTGAACACATTCCAGCACCCGTTTGATCGTCAGCATGTGGAATACTGACAGATCGAGGATGGGTCTCATTCAATCAATCAATCAATCAATCAATGTTTATTTATATAGCCCAATATCACAAATGTTACATTTGTCTCAGTGGACTTCACAGTTTGTACAAAATATCAGTATGACAATACGACACCCTCTGTCCTTAGACCCTCACATCGTACAAGGAAAAACTTCCCGAAGAAAACCCACAGTTTTAAAGGGAAAAATGGGAGAAACCTCAGGGAGAGCAACAGAGGAGGGATCCCTCTCCCAGGACGGACAGACATGCAATAGATGCCGTGTGTAAATTGAAATTCCCCCGTTCTTTTTCGGGATTAGAAAATAACGGGAGTAAAAACCCCTGATTTTCCTCCCTTTGAGGAACCCTGGAAATAGTATTTTTCAACAGGAGTTCCTGGGCTGAGCTGATCTTCAAATCCGAATCCCTCTGTGCTGAACCCAGAATGTGACTAAAGACGGTTTGAAACATCACACTATCCATTTGTGAGCTGTTACAGATGATATTTACAGTATTTGAGTAAATATACCAATACCTCTGTCTGTTTATCATCCTGGTATCATCTTAGTGTATTTCAGGTTTTCCTGGTAAAACTGCTTTAGAGGGAAGTGTATCAGGAAGTACTGGGAAGCCATGTGCAATACTGCTTTAGCTCAGAACAAACACAGGACATAAAATGTCAACAAATTCTATTTCCGTAAAGAAGAAATAAATGTTTTACTTAGTGGCACACAAACAAGGAAATGACAATAATAATAATAATATAATATAAAGATACTCTCCATTATGCAACATGGTAAAGTTTAAGCTGGCAGCCTGTCGCAGCAAGGTTTAACCTATAACATTTTTTTTTCATTAATATTCCATCCATTGCACACTTAATGTAAATAATATCCTACTTTGAAATTGTGTAAGCTGTAATGTGGCACTTCATAGTGTTTATTTGTCAGTGAGTCTCGAGGTGTTTATCTTTCATGTTCCACTTTTTTTAATTTTTAGTTCCGTTTTATTTTTCTATTATACATTTTTTTCTTCGAATGACGTGCATTTGCCTTTGTTTTAACAAGCTACTGTAACGAAAACGTTTCCCAATTTAGGATCAGTATATCCTACCTTATTGAGCACAACTCTTGGACCAGGTGATATCATCATGTGTGTGCTGTTTGTAGCAGCAGTGCCACAGACCTGTGTCCTGGCATCACTCAAATACAATGCTGTCTACACATGACTTACACTCTAATAGCTGTTATAACACGAGGTATTATAACGGCGCACATGGATTTATTATGACCGTGTGTAGGAGGCAAGCACAGCAGACTTCTGCAGCGAGCCCTAATGTCTACTGTTACAACCCGGCTTGTGGGCTGCAAAATAAAGCTGGGAGACGAGACAAGGGTTGTGAATAATAAAGACGTTTATTTTTATAAACAAAAATGAGGACGCGGCACCAGCAACAGATCCCCGAGGCTAGCCCGGAGAGAGTGCCCAGAGGAGTGAGAGGGAGACACCAATCTGGTTGGGCTCTCTTCTTGTAGGCTTCCCGACCCAGGTGCAGCTCATTAGGCAACAATTACCCACATGGCCCTCAAACCTGGAACCAGGAGAGAGAGACAACGCAACGCCTAGTAGTGTGGAGGGGTCGTCACACTACTAACCGACAGGTTAGTGGCAGCTGGCTTAGTTAGCGAGCTCTGCAGTTTATTAACCAATAGATTAAAAACAGCAGGCTTCTGCAGCAAATTAACCACCTCTGGAGTCTCCCCCTGTGGAGGAAACCCAGGGGGATCACCATGTGACCAGCTGACGTCATGCTGAGCAGATGCATCACAGAGAGGGCTGTCACCGCGCTGCGGGGTGTGACACGCCGGAAGACAGCTGTCAGTTTCTCCGCTCTCTGCCGCGAGAGCCGCGCTCTCATGCTGGCTAAGTTTAATTCCACTCCCAGACAAATGATTGTCTGAGAGGGAAGAGGACAGCTCTTCTTCCAATAGATTATGAAACCAAGGCTTGACAGATGCGATATGAGATGTACCGTCTGTAAAGCAACTTCCTTCCTGGAGCGAGCCCGCAATAGCAGGTTATCCAGATAAAACCACACTCTCATCCCTCCTCTGTGTAGCGGCTCCAGAGCCTTCTCTACACACTTTGAAAAAATGCGAGGAGCCAGGGAATATCCGAACGGCAGACGATTGTCTGGTCTGATATTCCCTGAAATGAGAAACGCAGGGATTTCCTATGTTTCGGGATGATGGGTACGTGGAAGTATGCATCCTTCAGGTCTATGGAAATTAACCGGTCGTCCTGGTGAACACATTCCGGCACCTGTTTGATCGTCAGCATGTGGAATACTGACAGATCGAGGATGTGTCTCATTCCCCCGTTCTTTTTCGAGATTAGAAAATAACGGGAGTAAAAACCCCTGATTTTCCTCCCTTTGAGGAACCCTGGAAATAGTATTTTTCAACAGGAGTTCCTGCCATCTGCACCTGGGATGACAGGAGTGTTTCCTGTATCCCATTGAACTGCGGGTGGGGGGGAGGCGAACTGCAGAGTGTACCCTCTGCTGATCAGCCTGCTCATCCATCTGTCCATCAGACACACGCGCTGCCACTCCGAGAAATAGCAGGCATACATGCTCGTGATGTGCTGTGGTCGTCATGGTGACGAGCCACGCCAGAGCCCTCGCCGCCGCTGCCCGCGAGGCAACCCAAGGTTGGCCTGGACCGAAAGGGCTGCGAGGGAGACTCCACACGCTGCGTTTCACTCCGGCTCTCATCATGAGGTGCGTACACGCTCAGGGGATGAGTGGAGGTGTGTGCAGTGCTGTCCACACAAGGCGTTATAACGGCGCTCGTGGGCTTATTATGACCGTGTGTAGGAGGTATATCTGGGACAGAGGAATGCCGCGAGCTCTGCAATTTATTAACCGACAAGTCAGAGGCAGCTGGCTTACACAGGGTGGGGGATATGTGAGAAACAGTTGTTACTGATGACACAGACAAACTGTTGGAAAATGAAACGTTTTTATTTTCTTCACAAAAAATCCCCCCCCCAAACCGTATCGGCCCTGCTTCTTCTTCTTCTTCTTGTTCTTCTTCTTCTTCGGAGGCTCTCGCGGAGCACACCAGGAGCGGGGGTGCCTTGATCCCCTCCGACTCGCCGCCGGGAGACCCTGTCTCTCGGGTGGCGGAGGAGCGGAGACGTGGGATGGAGCCCCCGCGGCCGCCGAAGGGCGACCCTGGCGCCGTGGCGGAGGGTGCTGCTGCCGCTAGGGGGCGCTCAGCAGGCTGGAGCCAGCTGACATGCTGCCGGATATCGTCTGCTTTTTCTGCTGCAGTTTTCATGGACTCCACCATGGCGTGGAACTGGGGTCCGAACAGCCCGTCCGGGCTGACAGGAGCATCCGGCAGCACTTTCCTGGCCATCTCTGGTACGGATGCCTGCTGCAGCCAGAGGTGGCGCTGAATCTGCGTCACCCAAGCCGCAATCCTCGCCGTGGAGACGGTGACGGATGGGCACAGGGTGAGTGCTGTGCTGGCAGCCTTGCCTATTGCCTCGGAGGGCATGGAGGGCTGCTTTGATAGTCTCACTATGGAGTGAGACAGCAGAGCGATGTTGTTTGCCGCTGCAGACTAGGGATCGACCGATATGGCTTTTTCAAGGCCGATACCGATTATTAGTAATCAAGGAGACCGATAACCGATATTTGGAACGGATATACAATTGCAGTAAAATCAGAAAATCTTGGTGTCAAAATGTAGAATAACACAAACTCCAACATAACTCAACACAACTTCTTTGAATTGCATTTAAGCATATATTATGTTTAATGAACTTTTAAACATCTTACAACTGGTTTCCTCTCTGTGCCCTTTTCTTTAGTGCAGCCATCTGTAATGAGTTAGAGAGAGACAAGAAGTGGTGCTGCAGGCTGAGATGCTTAACAATAATGCTTAATTTATTATATCAAAACAATGCCTGTCTCTCTAGCATAACATCCCAATAAGCTGCTAGCAACTGCAAAACACTAGTGCTAGCTAATGTTTTGCAAACTATTAAAAGTGAGGCTATTACAGTAGACCTAACGTTAGTCTAGTAGCCTCACTTCTAATATTTTGCTAAACATTTGCTAGATGTTGGCTAGCTAATGAGCTTCACATATCAACCTGAAAAACTGCGAGGCTCCACTCGCAGCCCCACCCGCTCTGATCGTGGTGTTTTTGCAACTTCAGCATAGGAGATAGGGATGTTTATTGAACTTCGGCTTAACACATGTATGGCTCTGCCGCTCAGCGCTGCTGCTTGCTTCAGTCTGTGCCTGCGTTCTTTCCATAGACTGTATATATAAATGGACGTAGGGTCTGTGACGTCACCCATAGGATTCTGCAGAGTTGCCGTGAAGCCCTAAGTAGGCGGAGTCAGCTACTAACGGCTCGACAGTGACGTCAGAGTCTAACTCCCGCCTTCTCCAGCCTGCTCCAAATAAGGGCAAAGAGGCGGAGCTGAGGCGGAGGCGGGACAGGGCGGGACCTGCTGCCAACGAGCGTGACGTTCCAGACCTAGCTCAGGCTAAGAAGCTAACATGCTCTCAGTATTAAGCTAACAACCTATGCTAACAACACAGTCTATGCTAACAACCAAGCTTGCAGTCACCGCTCCTCGTTCCCGGCATATAACGTTGACTAAATCATCCATAATTGGATTGTTCAAATGTGTACTGTGAAGGATATCATAAAGCCTTAATGCAATCGAATGTAAAACATGATTGATGAAAGTAGTAAATCGGTCAGATTTGACCCGAAGACAACAGGAGGGTTAATGCCATATTCGCTTAGTAACGAACAACTTTTACAAATATTTCTATATAGTCTGTGTTGGTAAATGTCATCTAGGTTGCACATTTCCTGCTGAAATACATGCATACCAAGTCACTGCGTGGCATTTTGGTTTTTGATAAAACAGTGTAGTTCCACTATATAAACGTTACATTCATAATCAAACGAGACAATCTGCAAGATAATTAGCTATTTGGTATTATTCTTAATGCTTGTCATTCACACGTTAATAAAATAAGTACCGATACATAGCAGAATAATTGTGGCGGTGTTCAGCTTAATAACCTTGCTCAACATCATTTATTTAGCTAATACTACAGCGGGCTACAGGCGAACCAAGTCCGCGTTTCGATGCATTCCTTGATCTCCAGTTATAAATTATCCCAGTGGGGCCACCGGAGTCCACGCCGCCGAAGCTAACGGAGCCCCAGGGGGCTAGCTACGTCCGGCGGGACCTATGGCCGGGACGCGCTAGCAAGCTAGCCCCCTGCAGCCCCGTTAGCTTCGGCGGCGTGGACTCCGGTGGCCCCACTGGGATAATTTTCACATTTGCTCCCGTTTAGCATTATGGGCGTCATAGCCATATAGTATAAAAGTCTTACCCAAGGCTGAATAATAAACTAAACTGTATATATGTATAAAGGGTTACGTCCTTAGCTGACTAATAAGCTACATAACAAGCTAAGCTAACAAGCACACAAACACCTGCTAACGGGGTTAACATGTATAATATTATCATTTTACTCACCGAAAAAAGCTGAAAGTAGACTTCTTGGAAGTTCTGTTAGTACATTCAAGCGCAAAGCACGACATTTTAATTATCTGGTATTTGTAACAATATTCCCTAACAGGCACGATCACCACGAACACAGCTAAAGGGTCAAGTACAGTAACTACAACTAACTAACGTTGTAGCCTCTATGGTTGTAGCCTAGCAGAGTGGACAAATTGCTGTTAGCTGACAGTGAGGCACGTATCTGTCAATCAACGTGACCACGCCCTAATGTGTGCACAAACTTTAAGACCTAATATAAATAAAAGGGTCGCGTTAGAAAACAATTCACTCACAGATCCATAATCATGAAGGTGGAATCTAACTATATCGATAATAAAAATGTATGGAGCCAGGGGTAGAAACATGTTTTTTTCTGCTGTAAGTTGGGCATTTTAACATGGGGTCTATAGAAATTGCTCCTTTCTGTAGCCATCGCCTATCGGCCAATATATGAACTGCAGTGTGTGGGCACTTCCGTATTGGCTTCACGGCTCTACCGCATAGTTTGCCGCTTGGTTCTTTCGCACCTGCCTGTAATCTCAGAAGGTCCCGCCTCTCTGGCTGGCTCCCGCCCGGAAAATCTTCAGTGTTGATTGACACTTCCGTAATAGCCTATCAGATAGCGCTGTGGGCGGGACATTGCTCGTGTACACAGAGTGGTGCCTGCAGCCAGAGAAACGGACGCATCAGAGCCAAAGTTTTATCGGCAATTTGATAAAAAAAGGGCCGATACCGATAATCGGTCAAATGCGGAATATCTGCCCCTACAGCAGACGCCCGGTCAGTCTGACGGACGACAACCTGGTCCCCGGGGGAGGAAGCAGGCCTGCTTCACCCCCGAACAATACCGTTAGGTTCGGAAGTACCAGGAGGGAGTCGCTCTGACGGTCTGTACCCAGGAGAAACACTCCTGCCAACCGGCAAAGAGAGCTCTCCTGAGCCGGGGGAACGAGGAGACCTCTCTCAGGCGGATGCCTTTTCGATGATCCTCCGGCAGTTCCTGCAGGATCCCGCCTATCGACGGCAGAGCCGTGATGGCGGAAAGAGGGACCGCGGGTCCCGCAGCCGGGCCACGCCGGCACCGGGCTCCATCTCTGTCTCCTCCGTCCGAGGGAGAAACGGGATGGGGGAACCACACGGTGATCCGTGGATGGAGGCGGGGTAGGAGTCTTCCGACTCCTGCCCAGCACTCGGATCCAGGTACTCAAGGGCTTGGTCCACGGAGTAGGACTCCTGGACTGGCCAATCATCCTCCACGGCCGCAGTAGCGAGAGCGTCCGCGCTTTGCTGTCTGTCAGCCAGAGGGAGATGGGCACAATAAGCACATGACACCTGCTGGGCGAGAGCTGCGTGCATGTGCTCCGACCCCAGGCAGGATTTGCATCGTGAGTGCCGGTCATAACTCATTATGAACCCCATCTGGCATGAGGAGCAAACTCCAACACAACTCTGTGTACTCATGTTTAAAGATATTTTTCGAGGTGGCTCTTAAAAGAGCCTTTACTCTTTAGTGTCTCTAAAGTGCTTCAGTACCGGGGTGCTGAAGAAAAGAGGGAGCAGATTGTGGGGCCTCCTTTCTATTTATACCGGAAGTGAGTCCGAAGGTGGGGCCCACCTCGCAGGTAATCCCCTGCGCGGGTGCGCAGGGGATTACCCAATAGCGATAGCCTTAGAGGGTGAAGCCTATACGAAATAGAACCACAGGTTCAGAGGGGTCTGGTTCATGACCGAGCTTCTGTCACTGGTTGTCAGAACTCCAAAACTGACGCAAAAGGTTCAATAAGCGCTGATCCAAAGAAACAGAACGTTTTACTCCTACGTGAATAAAGACATGGGTTCTTTTGAGGCAATTGAGAAAAACTTTGCTTGATGTAAAAGAAAAAGAAAATAGTGCCTCCTGCTTCTTTTTCTCAGTGAGAATATGAGATCATTGTAAAGAGCCTGTAGAGTCGACTGTAGCAATATGCCTATGAAAATACATTATAAATGAGTGTAGGCTATAGCTAACGAGTAGAACAAATGTGAGCTTGTTAGCTAGCTTAATTTTTTACTAAATAGTATGGCAAAAAAAGTTTCATTCACACATTCAAGGCTTTTGGTGCTCTTCCACTCCAGTGAGCTGCTCTCAATATTCAAAGTGCGAGTCCCAACAGCGGCATTATTGTTCAGCCATGAGCTCATCCTTCCTCAGCACACCACAAAGCGTCTTGGACCATCCTTTGCACTGGTAGCCATCAGGCTGCACAACCAGACCCCCACTTATTAACTTTATAACTTAAAGGCCACCTATTGTGCAAAATGCACTTTTTGATGTATTTTATACATAAATATGTGTCCCCGGTGTGAGACTCACAAAATGTCAGAAAATACAACCCTCTCTCTTTTCCTCCTTACCCACATCTATAAAAACGGGAGTAAAACAGAGCTGATCAAGATTTGTGTGTCTGTGTATTCAGCACAGACATAGCAAGCATCGCTAACACTCAGAGCTAACGCTGTACTGCAGAGAATATGTGTAAAGAAGCAGGATATAAAAAGGTACTGTCATCAAACCACTCCTCAAAAAACCCACCTTAGACCCTGAAGTCCTTGCTAATTACAGACCCATCTCCAACCTGCCATTCCTATCCAAGGTACTGGAGAAAGTAATTGCCATTCAGATCCAGGAACATCTCAAACTGAATAACCTCTTTGAAAAATTCCAGTCTGGTTTCCACCAGGGCCACAGTACAGAAACTGCCTTAGTCAGGGTGACCAATGACCTGCTGATGACAGCTGACACCGGATCTCCATCTCTCCTCATCCTCCTGGATCTAACTGCAGCATTTGACACCGTCGACCATGACATTCTACTCCATCGTCTTCGCTCTACAATTGGACTCTCTGAATCTGCCCTAAACTGGTTCACCTCTTATCTCACCGGGAGGACTGAGCACGTCACCTTGGGAGCGGCAAAATCACAAACACACTCTGTGACCTGTGGTGTCCCCCAAGGATCAGTCCTCGGCCCCACCCTTTTCACCATATGCATGTCCCCCCTTGGTCGTGTCATCAGCCGGCATGGAATATTGTTTCATTGCTATGCTGATGACACACAGCTCTACATCAGAGCTAACCCAACCCCCTCCGCACCTCTGCCATCATCCACAATAACAACATGCCTGGATGAGATAAAGGTGAGGATGAAGCACAACTTCCTTCAACTTCCTTCAGAAAGTTCTGACAGGATGTGTCAGAGCTTTCTCCAATTAATCAAAGATACATGGGTCTCAACTGGTTAAACAGCTCCAAGACTGAAGCCATTCTAGTTGGCACTCCACATTAGGTCCATTCATCCTCCGTCACCAGCATCACCTTCTCCGGTCAGAACATTCCACTCTCATCAACTGTTACCAATCTGGGTGTTAAAATGTATCCTCACCTGACCTTTGAGGCCCACATCAAACAAACATGCAAGACCTCCTTCTACCATCTGAGAAATATCGCTAAACTCCGCCACACATTCAGTCTGCCAGATGCTGAAAAACTTGTCCACCCCTTTGTCTCCTCAAGGCTGGACTACTGTAACGCACTTCTCATTGGGATTCCTAGCAAGAACATGCAGAAGCTGCAATACATCCAAAACAGCGCTGCTAGGATCCTGAAGGGAGTGCGGAAGTACGAACACATCACACCCATCCTCAAATCACTGCACTGGCTCCCGGTCTCACTCAGGATTGACTACAAAATCACCCTCTTCACTTATCAGTGCATACATGGAAATGCTCCCTCCTACATCAAATAATTGCTCACCCCAAAAACCTCCACGAGGAACCTAGGATCAGGAAAGGCAAACCTCCTCCTTTCCCCCAGGACTAAACTGAAAACCATGGGAGACCGAGCCTTCTGCTCCGCTGCTCCGAGACTGTGGAACGCCCTCCCAAATCAGCTGCGGACACCACAGACTGTGGAGGCTTTCAAAAAAGGCCTAAAAACGCATCTTTTTAGAATAGCCTTTTACTAGATTTTGTAAACAAAAACGCATTTTGCCATGCTGGCATAAATGTCACTGCTTTTATTCTGTTGTTTTAATTGTTTTTTTTGTTTTGTTTCACCCTTTTTACTCTGTAGCACTTTGAGTTTTGTTTACGTGAATGAAAAGTGCTCTTATAAATAAAATGGATTCTTATTATTATTACTGTCCTTAGGGTAAACCCACGAGAGAGAAAGCGTTTGAGCTCCATACTGTTTCAGAAATAATGCTTGATGGGGTTTGGAACATAATATGGCGTTTAATCACGACAGCGTTTAGCTGAGTTTCTGCTGGTAGACAGCCTTCTCTTCACAGAGGTCACTGCTTGCATGTGGTCGCTTCAAAGGGGCGTGGCCATCAGCAGCTCGGTTACATTTAAAGGGCCAGACCCAGAATCAGCACTTTAGTAACAGGGCTGAAATAGAGGGGTATGAGGCATGCTACAATGTGTTGTGTATTTTGAGCAAAACACTTCAGAGACATGTTTTGTATAGATATGGCCCTATTGTTCAAATATAGTATAATATGGGACCTTTAAAGTAACACACCTGCATAGGTACATATGATTTGCAACGTATGTACCTTTTTTGGACTTGCATACAGACATACAGACTTGCATATAGAAAATTATTTATATTTGGATATGTAAACATAATTCGATTGTTGATATTTTATTATATACTGCTTTTTACATTCTTTATTCCTATGTATCCTTGTGTGAACTCTTACCTGTCCTGTATTTAACTTGTAATCCCGCTGTTGCTTAAACATCTACATTTCAATAAAGGTCTATCTTAAAGACAGACTGTTGTGCCATTATTCTGTCTTGCTATACTGTTTAAAAGGAAGGAAAGAAAGAGTCCCCCCCACCTGTCTCAGAGTTGGGTTGGAGGTTGTGTATTTTAGCCCAGCCGAGGACAGCCACGCGTCGAACACAGGCCGCTCTGTCCCTTAGGCCTGCAGTCAGAGGCTGCTCCACATACTCCACCAGACTGGGCAACCTGGGGGGCGCACACACACACACACAGGTCAGTCATGCAGCCCGTGAGAGGGTTTGCGGTCCCTGTGTGCAGCAGCTCACCGGAGGTTGGTCATGTTCCTGAGGGCCAGGCTGCGCACCATGGGGTTAGGGTCCTGGCAGTCCTTCCTCAGCGTGTTGATAACCAGCAGAGACAGCTCGGGGTTCAGAGCAGCGTAGGAACACAGGAACACGTAGACCAGTTTCTTCTGGACGATGTCCACTGTGGCACACGCTTTCACCATCTCACTGAACAGGCCGGACACATCCACACCCTGAGACATCGCCCTGAGGGGGGAGGGAGCGAGAGGGAGAGAGAGATGTTAAAATATAATAAGAGGCAGTGACCCTTACTTCCAGGTTCTTCCTTCCTGCAGCAGTCAGGCTCTACAACCACCACGGCGCCTGGTAGACCACCAAACACACACAGACTGGAATACATCTGATGTGCAATTTACCCTTTATTTTCTTTCAATTTACTTACAATCTGTAAACAGTAGCAGCTACCACTTTGATATGGTCCCTTTTAAAAATATATATACTGTTACTTTTTCACCATGGTGTACTTTGTTATTTGTTTGACTTATTGTGCTTTTATTATTAATAATGTGTGCCAAATAAGATTTGTTTTATATGCAAGGCTATTCTCTTTACTTTATCTGCACTTGTGCTGTTGTAATAACGGAAAGTTAGCCATGTAAAGGAATTCTGATTCCGAGTACAACAGTTTACTCTGAGAGTCTGTAAACAAACAATTGTACAGTGTGACATTGGAGTCTTTAAAAGAAAGAAAACACGTTTTTGTCCTCCCTATTAACATACACCAGGGGACAGAATATAAAGAGACATGAATCAAACCATTTCCTCACATTTCTACAATCTTTTAAACAACACACTTTGACTTTTATCTTACAGGTTTTGGAGGAAACTAAAGGGAATATCAAACACCTTAAATAACTTAGCAACAGTTTGACAATGTGAAATAAAACAACAATACTGTATGTTATAGCACCTATAATGTTTATTAAGCTCATATAAATGTTTATAAGGTTATCGAAAAACCTCAATGGAATCCTTTTGAAGCTGGACTTGACTATGACCATGTACCCTTTAAAGTTGTATAGCGTTTGTATCGTTAACCGTAAAGGGAAGTTGGCCATGATTTCCCTCCAAACCGGTTCAGTAAATAACCTCACATGTTGATAGTCAAGGTCTACATACATAGTCAGGATTCAATTGAAAAGGTTGGCCAACCTCTTAAAAGAAATATGAGGACAGTTTCAATATGTAACCATGTGTTTTGCAGAAATTATATGTACATTGAAACTTCTTCAGGATTCAAAGTCAGAAACATTTGGAGTAGAAATTCATAGCAATTAAAAAAAAACGATTATTATGATTTGTAATTTGGACTGGAATGAAAGATTGTGTCAAAATGTAATGTAAAAAATGTCATTATTATTACATTTTATTTATTATTGATCATATATATATAGTATGTTTTACAAATATAAGTATAATGATACAAAAGTTGTCTGTGAATTAAGATAATATATAAGCATCTTCAAACTTAGAAACACAAAAAATAAGATTTAAAAAAAATCTTTCAAACCCTAAGGTGAATTCTTCAAATAATAACGTATCCTTTTCATTTATTATTTTATTGAAGTTTATTTATGAGAATTTCAATATATATTTGTATTGAAAGTAATAGTGTTTTCTCTGTACCATTATGGTTAATATGTAAATGAACAATTCAATATATACGTGATAATATTGCTGGTCATATAAACAACATGCATGTCAGATGTCAGACAGTTTTGCTGAAAACATGGTTGTTTCTTTCTTGTTGCCTGTTCCAAGAACCACTACCGTAACAGCTAGAGTAGACCGCCATCACAATACAAAAGGGCCCCATTGTCAGACGGGTTCGACAGGATATTTTCTGCGAGGAACCCTTATACAAGAACCGGTCACAAAGCGCTGAGGACCGTCACCTACCGGAGAACCTTGAGCACGGTGTTCCGGTATCGCAGCGGGTCGGACTGGATGTGGGGGTTACACAGAGCCCTCCTCAACTCCCGCTCCGTGTCCTCACTGCCCAGATACGGCATGGCGGACACACGCAGCAGCCCACACTGTGTTAATTTAAAATATCACCTGCGACATTACACGATTCTTAATCAGAATAGATGTTACTATTCATTCCTATTTCCATGACTCGATTGTTTACACCGTGCGCACTTCCGCATTTCTTCTTCTGCTATTAGTTTGTTACCTTTGTGATATGCTGCCCTCTGCTGGTCGGCGTAGAGTGGGCATGTTTATGCATCATTAGAAGAACGCGTTTTTTATTTATTACATTTTTGGGTAACACTTTACAATAAGACTAGGGTTTACGAATACTTTGTAATTCATTTATTAATTAGGTTGTGAACACTTTATAAATCATTAATAAGCTTTTATAAGAGATAAGCAGCGCAACTGTGACCGGTTGCTTGCCAAATAGTGAGCCCACATTTATCTGTAGGCTACTGCTAAGCCTTATGGCTACTTAGCTTACTTCGTCTTCTTCGTCAGCCAGCATCCTTGGTATCTGTTGTTCACTGAGTTGATTCTCGCTAAGTAGCCAATATAAGGCTTAGTCATCTTGCCAAATAGTGAGCCTGTGTTGATGTGTGAAAACTATGTTAGAACTGGTTCGTAATGATTAATAAAGTGTTTACAAACTCATTCATAACCTAATCATAAACCCTTTATGAATCCTTTATAAGGGTAGTCTTATTGTAAAGTGGTACCCATTTTGGTAACTTGTTAGTAGTCATGTAGGCTAGTCATAGCATAAAACACATCTAATAGAAAAACATAACAGTAGGTACACTTAAATAAATACTAGAAATTAAACTTAAGTATAAGACATTTGAATCAGAATCAAGCAAGGAATTTGCCTTGGTATCTAGTGAAGTTGTACCTATAAAGAAAGGTGTTTCCTACTGTGTGCTGTGAAACATATGGAATGCATGATGTTAAAGTGGATCTATCATGCTATATTTGAATAATATATTGTTGGGCCATACCAGACTGTATATATAAATGGACGTAGGGTCCGTGACGTCACCCATAGGATTCTGCAGATTTGCGGAGAAGCCCTTAGTAGGCGGAGTCGGCCACTAACGGCTGGACAGTGACGTCAGAGTTCAACTCCCGCCTGTTCTAGCCTGCTCCAAATAAGGGCAAAGAGGCGGAGCAGAGGCGGGACCTGCATGCTGCCACCTTTATATATACAGTCTATAGGCGCATTCACACCGCAGTACTTTTCCCACAAAGGTTCATGAGAACTTAGTTCATGCGAACTCTTTAGTTCGCATGAACTAAGTACAGATCGCGTTCACACCGGAAAAAGTCCCTGGGGGTGGATTAGGCAAATGAAGCCGCTGACGTCACTTCTTCTTCTTCTGCTTTGGGTTTACTGGCAGGCTACAAACCACTTCACGGCGGATACTGCCGCTCAAAGTCCCCGGCCGGAAGTCCACGGAGTTGTAAGAGGACTTCAGTAGAAGTTGCTGGGACTCCCAGCAGCTTCTACTGAAGCCTTCCGAGTAAATCGCCAGAACGCCGACACCTCCTCATCTCCACCGCTCCCATGTTTTATTTTGTGTTGCCATAAGTTAGTCTCTCTGCGTTTCTGCGCTGGGCTAATGCTAATGCTAATAATGCTAATGCAAGGATAATAAAATGGCGGCTTCACAAAACTTTTTGGGAGTTTTACGGGGCGTGGTTTGCAATCCGCCCAGCCAATCAGACATATAGCTCTTTTCTCACAAAAGAGCCGCTCGAAAGTCTCTGCTCTCTAGCAGGGACTTTCGAGGGGGTAAAAAGGTTCACATGAACTAATTTTAGTACCGGCTCTTTTTGGTGTGAACGCGATAAAAGAGTTCTCATGAACTAAGTTCGCATGAACCTTTGTGGGAAAAGTACCGCAGTGTGAATGCGCCTTATGGCTGCCACCGAGCTGGAAGTTCCAGAGCTAGCTGAAGCTACCAAGCTAAGCTAACATGCTCCCCATCTGCACACTGCCGTCGCATTTTACGTTTCTAAGGTAAGCGGACATGAAACTATTCAGCAAAACTATAAATGATAATCTAAGTTATTGAGTTTTTAGCATAATACTTCAGAATCTTAAAACCCCTTAACGTTTGTATGCAATTGTGCTAAATTCAACACAGGAATCAAGCAAATATTAATATGGTTGCATGACATTAGTTATTTACATTTTGATATCACTTAATTATACGTTTAATACATTTAAGTCAAGCTAAGGTACATGTGATGGTAGCTAGTTAGTGCTCTTACCTGTGAGGCCTCCTCCAAACAGCATAATAACCAGACTGTATCATTAAAACTAAGTACCAGTTCTAGATCCTTGACTTTAGACACAATTCAAAAGACAACATTTATTTAAAGACCAATCTTTATTTGAATGTGCCTCTTAACCTGAGATATTAGTTATACAGTAATAGTATTGACAATCTAAAAAAACTCAACAGTCAACTTTATATTTCTTATTGTCCAAAGCATTTATTATTTTCATTGTTCCCCTCTCATATTCAGTGTGGACGGATTGAGACAGCGTGGTGTCCAGAGAGCTGCAGAGACTTCAGAGAGAAACCTCCGTGTGATGGACATCCTGTCTGTTGGTTTGGAGAGCACTGAGGGTCTTTCCTCAGCGAGGAGGACCAGGCCTGATGGAGGAGCCCATGCTGGGCACAGCTGATACCACCTGCACAGGCCTAGTCTGTCACTTTATTTGACTACATGTGTTTATTTATACATTTAATAGGTTTACACCTTCTGTCCATATGTGCTTTTTATTTAAAACATGTTTGATTAAGTTTTGGTTAACATTTCAATAAATTGTATTTGTATTTGCACTCCCTTTGTCCATTATTCTTATGAAAATGTTAGATTACACATTCACATCTGACTGAAGATTGGCCCCATTTATTTGTGACATTGCAAACTCTGCGGTACAAGGCACAGGTGATGTGAAGCTCATAAAGTGAGGCATATAGAAATAATCAGTTGATGGAGTGTAGATGTGGAAATAGCTGCATTCGATCAGCTGACAGTGTTTTCACAATAAAAGTAGTTTCTTAGTGAATGTCCTGTACTGGTCTTAACATCTCATAACATCAGCTTTTAATGTTCCTCTTGGATGTTCTTCTTGACCCTCAGAGAAGGAGAACATGTTGTGTCTTTCAGGCATGTTCTTTCCTAACAAAAATGACAGGAAACATAAAACATATTATTGCAGAACAAGTGTGTTATTTATGAAAGTGGTGTGTTTGTGTGTTTAGGGGCTGTAGATATCATTATTTTGTAATTGTAATGATTTTTTTTTTATTTCAACAGTGAGCTACAAAGACGATCAGATTATGAATGAACAGTATGAAGCTCATCAACATTGAAATATGTTATTATCAAAATAATATTTAACGTTGTGCAACTGTAGAAGCTTGCTCTGTTGTCTCACTGAAAGAATCACTTTTACCACGTTTTTTTCAGACAATATTGAGAGATAAATAGCAGCAGTTCTCACTATGTGTTAAATATCTTTGCCTTCAATACATTAAATTAGAAAGCTGACAAAACCATATTTCTTTAGCCTTTATTTATACAGGTGTAGATCTCATTGAGACACAAGGTCTCATTTTCACACAATCATATTGCTTGTTAACATCTAAATGTAACCGTAAAGCGTGAATTTTCATAGTAACACTGCACTTCAGACAACCTACAACTGGTGATGGTGTCTAGGTCTTTAAGTGTTAAACAGCTGAGAGCAGTCACTGCTGTTTTTTGTGGTCTTCTTTCACACACACACATCTTACCAAGTGTGTATGAACATCCTCACAAACCAACAAAGAACATGATCTATATCAAATTTAAGACAGAAAACTCCACACTGGTCTCTGATCGTCAATCACCGGATAACTTTATTTTAACTATATACAAACTGGTGAATGAAATGAGCAACAAACTTAATGGTTGCACAGACGGCACAGCCTGTTTGAGCAGTGGATCCGTCGCGGCTTGTCAAAAAACCTCTCCAGGGCTTTCTGGTATGGAAAGTGTTCCGATTCCGGTCCATCTATGGATATTCGGAGGCATGCTGCCAGGTGCTCCCCCTGAATTCTATTTCGCAGGTCAGTTTTCACCTGAAAAGCATGAAAACAGGCACCAAGCATTAAAATAACCATGCAGAAATCAAAACAAGTGCTAGAAAATAAAAAAGATGACTACAATCATTGAGCTGCAGTTCAGAAGTAGCCAGCAGAGGCCACCATCAGACACTTGGGCTTTCTTTATACAGCTTTTATGCTCCAAAGTTTTTTTTTCATATCCAGGCTGCACCTGTGAAATAATTTGGATGTATGTATTTTCCGTACCCGGTTCATCGTCGAGAAGTCTCGCTCACAGTTCACACTTGAGACCGGGATCACCAGCCCAGCCGCAGAAAGCTTGCCGAGTAGAGGATAGAGTTCGGCCCACTCATCGTTCTCGCTTGCCAGCATCTGCATGATCTCAGCTTGACTGTTGTCCTTCAGAAGTTTGGAAAAAGAGCATACAATAAAATTAACCATACACAAGACAAGATTAATCAATTCTGGTAAACAAAAACAGGCAAGTTTACTTACCTTGAAAGCTCCTGTGAGGTGGGGTTTGAAGGAGTACCACTCCGTTTTAAGGTCTTCTTGCCGCCCTGGGATGAGCTTCCTCGCAACAATGTCAAGGTTTTCAATGTTGGTGTCTTCGTCTATATATATATGTAAAGTACCATGTGTACAAACAATATAACTGATTCTCTTCTGTTAAACATGTTGGATTGTGTATTGTCCGAGTCAGGGTCCTTTTTATTTTACTGTAACTTTGGAAGTTGTGTTACCAATGCTTACTGTTTATTTGATACCCATTTGGTAATGCAATTAATAAAAACAACAAGGTTTGGGTTCGTTCTTCAGATGACTGTGACGTTAACGTGTAAGCTCAATAATGAACTCCAGCTCAACCAACCATATTGTAATATCTAACCTAATCAACTTGAAATATGACATTAATAATTGTAATACACACATCTTATTGTGAGGTTGATTTCACATATACACTACTTCGACATGAGCTTGTCTACATACTTGAGCATAGCCAATTTAAATTAACCTTAGCGATGCATACACCGATGTAGCTACCACTCACTTACACGCTAACCCAAGCCTTAACATTCATTACGTAGCTGATTCAAATCAAAAACACATCAATAAGTACTCGAATTTCACTTACCGCAAAAACCGCATTCATGCACCGTCTGTTTCAACCGCAGAGCGAGTCACAATAGTCCGATATATAAGCATGAAGAACAAACAACCACGGCCGGCTTCAAGTTGTGTTCCCTGGATGAACTGAGCAGTAGCTAGCTTCACGGAGCAGGTAGCAGAGAGACAAGAAGCTAGCAGCAGCAGTCACTCAATGTGACCACGCCCTAATATATGCATAACTTTAAGGCTTAATATTAATTAAACAGATGAGTTGAGAAAATATTCACCGCCCACACAGTAGTTATGAAAGGGGAATCTAACTATACAGAGAATATGGTTTTTTGAACCACGATGTAAACATGTTTATTTCTGCTGTAAAGTTGGGCATTTTAACATGAGGGTCTATGGAAATTGCTCCCTTCTGCAGCCTGCTCCTACTGGCCACTAGATGAACTGCAGTGTGTGGCACTTCCGTATTGGCGTCCCGGCTCTTCCCCTGAGTTTGCCGCTTGGGCCATACCTATATAAAACATGTCTGTGAATTTTTTTTTTCAAAATACCAAACAGATCATGCATTTTAGCCACGCCTCATTTCGTTCTATTTGCTCTTTTCAAGCCCTGTTTTTGCAGGGGCTGATTCTGTGAGAAGTCTTCTTCGCTGCTTTTGTGGCAGACTACAGCACCACCTACAGGCCTGACATACAGCGTCTCCAGCGCTTTCCAGCAGCAATGGCCACGGCCCAATCCCCCATTCCCCTGATAGGTGGAGAGTTGCCCATATAGGCGGAGCACACCTTTTCTGACGTCAGAAAAATTCAAATCTATCAGCTCCGTTTTTAGAGATTTGGGTATGGAGGAAAAGAGAGAGGGTTGTGTTCCCTGACACTTGGTGAGTTCCCTGACACACCGGGGACACATATTTATGTATAAAAGACGTACAAACGTGCATTTTGCATGATAGGTCCCCTTTAAGGTATGTATATTTATTTAGACTCTTTACCATTTGAGATTACGTTTATAAACTTCATGTGAGCTCATTCTCACATCAGAGATGCACAATATTAGATTTTGTAACTCATATTCACTATTTGCTGATACTGATATTTCCTTCCTGAAGAAAACATTAAGTTGCTTCTGTAGTGGAATAATCCTATTATTATGCCTAGCTTTATAATTATATTCAATTTACAGATGCAGATATGAAATGCTCTGCAAATGAAAGAGATTACATTTATTTTCTTTTAATATATTGGCCTTAACTTTCTCCCAATATTGTTGGTGCCTATTTCATCGTTTATATCTAACTCACATGACACTCGGACATGTGACAGTATGTTGATGTTGCTTTTATTGATTGTGAAAACAGGAAATCTAGAAACATGGACAGCTTAAGACTTCCAGCAGTCTAAGTCCGACCCCAATCCAAAGGCAAACATCCACTCCACCTACCCCCATCGACAAGGATTTAAAGGCAGAGCTTCATTAAAAGGAAGGGTGGGAGGGACTTGGTGCTGGACTGCCAATCAGCTGACACAGACATTCTGAACGCCCCCCTGCTGGTCCAAAGGAAGCTGCTCAAGCCTTCCTGTGGCCCTGAGGGCAGAGCCAGGTGCCATTCTTCTCCACATTACACATTTAGCAACATCAACAAACAATTACATCATCCACCTTCAAAAGAAAAGTCCTGATCAACTTCCCCACAGCAAAACACCCCAGTCAAATGATTAAATATCAAACGCACACATTTACACTCAATTTGCATGATTAACTGGCCACAATGATTTGGAATGTTTTCTCTTAAGAATTTTTGTTTTTGCCTTAAGATGTATTATACAAATGTGTATGGATTAGGGTAGGCAGATCATGATACACATTTCATTCCAACACAGTGAAAGGAAGGCCTAATTTCAGCATCTTTTTCCAAAGATGGATAAATTATTGGGTGCTGTCCATTCCCTCTCCCGCTACAAAGGATGACTCAGCACTTTGACTAAAAAAGGGGGGGTAAGATGGACAGCAACCTCAACACACTCAAACACACGCCGGGAATCAGAGTCTATGACAAGTTGGGGCTGGGGGCGGGGCTGCTGGAGTGGTTCTCCTGAGTGGCTGCCTGGCTTCCTCGCGGTGGGACCTCAATGATGCGGGGCTTGTCAATAATGCGAGCGCGGCGGTCGCCTTTTTCTACAATTCCGATGATCCACGCTCCACCGGGCGCCCCCTGACCTCCAGCTCCAGAGCTCTGGCTCTTCATCTCAGAGCAAAACTTGGCTGCTTGCTCTCTTGGCAAACACACCAGCAGCCCGCCTGGGGGAGGAGAGGGAGTTTAGGAAGGGCAGCAGCTTAATACTATTTCATAGAGATGTGCAGTGACAACGTTTTTATTGTAAGTCGAAGAAGTTAGCATCACAAGGTTTTTTATCATTGAAATTAGCAGAAAATAAGATCTGTGACAAACACACGTTCATGATACTTACGCATTTTGTTCAGCAGTATAATCTCCACATATTTAATACCACTCTGTGATTTTTTTAAGCCTAACTATAGTCGTCAGAAGTAAACCACTACAAATAAGCTATAAACCTAATGGCTGCACATCACCAACACTAAGCTAAAGGTAGCTCATTTTTAGTGTGAAGGTATTTAGTAGTTTTGCCACACAGAAGCTTTGGCCATCAGGAGTGGGGTATTTACTAATGCGTTTCATGTCGTAGAACAAAACGTGAAAAATCTCTTCAGCTTGTGTAAACCACAGCATTTAACAAAAAACACTTTCCAAAAGGCTAAAAAGGACTCATTCCTGCACTACTCTTTCCTTCTCGATAAATCCATTAGTTGTGTATTATTTAAACTGTAAGAAAATGGTAAAAAAAAATTAAGAAATATGATCTGTGTTTCCTAAATCCCAAGATGCCGTCCCCAATTGTATAGCTAGAAACATAGTCAGTTTAATGTAGTAGAAAATGACCAATAATATTCACAATTAAGGAGCTGTATACTATGCTGTGGTTGTCTCATTTCATACCAGAAGTCTCTGCTGACGTGCCCTGCACCAGGTTGAACAGGTTTCCACAGGCTTTACTGATGGCGGCCATCTTGGCTAGGATAGGTAGGTTGTGGATGACGAAGGCCACCTCGTTGCGTTGCTGTGCTGCCAGGTTGTTGGCGTGTCCCAACAGCCCGTAACCGGTCACATCTGTGGCAGCGTGAGCCTGGAACTTGTGCATTAGACCTGCCGCTGAAAATACCAAAACAACTTTGATCAAAATACAGAGAGTCACAAGAAGAATTTAACATCAACTGGAACTACAACCAGTAGTCTGATGCATGTTCAGCCAAATTCTCTTTGTTCCCCCTTCACAACTACATAAATGTATGACAGCATTTAAGAGCAATTTTCATCGAAGCGCATCTTGTCCATTTTCAAAAATAAAATGTCTCCAATATGCGGCAACGGAGTACATTTAGATCAGGGATGGGCAACTTGGATGGTGGTGGGGGCCACGCAATGTATGTACTGGCCACCAGGGGGCCGCAGATTCACTTGGAACACACACACACACACAAATTCCATGTATTGTATGTTAATTTTCAACAAATTAAGTCAGACATTTTACAATCTTTCAGGGAACATCCTCTAATAAGCTCACAAAACAAATATCAGTTCACAGAAATGTTATTTCATTTTTACAAGTGGCATGTTTGTATTGAACAGGTTATTTAACAGTGGAATACAACTATTTTAAACTATTGGAAAGCACGGAAAATGTGTGTGCATTGAGATTAACCATTAAGATGACATAAACATGAAGTTATGAACACTAACCCAGACATTAGTTGTCTAACTTGAACCTAAGACACTTGTAGCCTGTCTCTGCTGACGCACAATAAGGAGAATGTCCACACAGACACCTGTCAACCGCCACTCTGCTCTTCCTCAGCGCCGCCCCCCCCCCCCCTCCCGCTGAAATTATGAATGCAAATCGTATAGTAATCATAGATAACACGGCAGGGTCCAGGACAGTTTGTTTTCATCTGATTTCAAATAAACAGTCTTGGTTTTTAGAAAATATGAAACTTGTTTTCACCAAATTCAGATGATAAATACAACTTTGAAGCTTGTAAACTTGACGTCACAGCAAGCAGAACAACAGCCGGTGTTTCTTGTGAGGGTTTCCCCGGGAAACAAACACAATACACACAAACGCGTCAGATTATTTTCTGGTATTTGGCTGCCGAACGAAAATCATGTACGCAGCTCACGATGTAACTAGGACGGTAACTAGTCTAGTGGACGGTATCAGTACTACAAGTAAAACAATTATTATTATTTTTTAAATTAATTAAGTTGTTTATAAATGAATCTGAGGGCCGCAAAAAGAGGATGTGCCATTTGCCCATCCCTGATTTAGATAATCAGTGTGGAAGCACATAGAACCAGTCATCATAGAATCTATCAGCTGAAAGTCAAAGGGTGAATGATTTTACTGCAGATAATAACACAGGTGTGTGTACCTGTGCGGTTAAGCGTTGCCATGGAGAACATGGCTTCCTGATAGGCCTCCTTTACTTCCTCTTTGTTGACGACCAGCTTGATCTTGTTCCACCTTTCAGGCTGCAGAGATAAAAGAAGCAGGGTGTGAGGAGAGCTCAGAAACATGGGGATGTGATGCTGCACATGATGCTCAGTGTTCGGACCTGATCCAGCCACTGGTGAGCGTTCACAGCCACCTGCGTCCCCAGAGGCTTGGTCAGCACCAGGACGTCCCCCGGGACCGCCCCGTCCGGCCTGAATCAGAATTAGAGTTATTGTATTAGACCCGCAGCGGGGAAATATACAGCGTTACAGCAAAAGTGACATAGCAGATAAAAAAAGTAGCTAACGTGTTAAATATAGAGAAAAAGCACACATTAGGAAAAAATAAATAAAGACAAATAAGTACTCATCCACAGCTAAAAAGTTAGCAGCAACACACACCACACATTAGCTGACGATTGGAAACCATGCCTCTCTAAAGTTGATATTTTACAGTTTTTCATACAAAATGAAGTATAATATTCACTTCGCTATGAAATGGAGCATATTAGGCATGACATCCATTTTAATACCAGCACCAGTAAGTACCATATAATGCAATAATACTATCTTTTAGATGTTGCGGCCAAAAGGTTCATTTATTTTTTCTCCCAAAATGGTTTCAGTTTCAAAGGCTGATAAAGAGCGTTATTATAACAGCATGGTATGAATGACTGAGACAAAGTAGCTGAGGTTAATTGTTAATATGACCATGTTTAAATGTTAATCTGTACTGTCTGTACAAGATGCTAAAATCTAAAGTAAATTCCAGTTTATAGTCCCTGTGTGGAGCCATGTGAGAATGTTTTTTTGCCCCAAGATAACATGGGTTAAAAATTGTTTGACATTTTCTAGTCATTTTGTTGGTGAAGTATTCTTTTAACCTGTTAAACCCCGAGCCTGTTTTTCAGGTTTCAGGCTCGAAAATGACATTCCCAGAACAAATGACCATATCTTCACTTCTAAAAGGGTTAAATTAATAATCTTTTTTCTCAAAGCAATGATAAACCTGTGAGTTGGATGTAGAAAAGTCAGAATCAATATAGATTTATTTTTATTTTAAAGTAAATTCAGATTGAACATAGTAAAAAAAAAATGTAAATTATAGTGTCCGTCCAAAGAAAAAACATTAATTATAGTGAAAACTACCCTTGACTGATGGGATGGTAGACTAAAAGCTTTAGGAATCCAAACTATAACTATAATAAATACCCTGTATCAAGATTGATGCAAAACAAGTGAGATTTGACCTTTTTAGAGAGATTTAGCACAAAAAAAACACTTCTGGGGTCATTTGGGTGGATTTGCCATATCTCTGGTCCCCCTCGGTCGATTTTGGTGATTGACACCTCTTTTGAACCGTTAGAGCCAATAGAATCGAAGAGGATGTTCCTAAATCCACCAACACGTTAGCATTGAGGAGTGAGAGGGATGCGCACGCAGCTTGCCCAAAGCAAAAAGCTATGTTACACTCTGAAAACTAGGCTTATTGCCATAAATATGATGATGGATTATCAGTAATCATTTCAAAGTGACAGACACATTGGATTAACCTTCAGCATCGCTTTTATCATTTTAATGCCATTGAACACAACTTTTGATCAGAAAAACAGCAAAGGTAAGACAAATTTGCCGTTTTGGCTCCGTAAAGCTACGTGGTGTGTTGTCTGGGTTTGCCTTTGCTGCCCTGAGTTCTGGTTGCACAGTGATGATACTTATACCTCTAGAATCTGTGGAATCTCAGCTTTAATCTGATATCTTGTGTGTGCAGATCCGATAAGTAATGAAGTATTTCTACTGTGAGTTCTTTGCTAAGTGCGTTAGCATTTTTACGCTCAGGGCTAATTCAGAGGCTTGGTATTATCCTTGTGTTTCGTTTAGCTAAAAAATGTTCATATCGTCTGATAGCTGAGTTTCTTCCCGTTAAGTGGGTATGACACATTCATAGGTTGTTAAATGTTAAGAAGCCCTGAGACACAGTTTCGTAGCCCATAGCCCCCGCCGGTTTAACAGGTTAACCAATAAGACCCTTAGCGGGATATAAATATTGTCCAACCCAAAATGTAAGAGTTTGATTTTAAAAAAAGTTACTAAAGGAAATCATTTGTTTTAATTCACAGACAAAAAGCTCAGTTATCAACAAGGCAGAGACACAGTCTCAGGAACTCACATGATGAACTCGTTAGGCTGGCAGACGACTGATGCGACCCCCCCCACGATGATCCAGGGGTTGATCACAGTCTGACCGCCTGTCACAGAAGTGCCCCCCTCCTCTGCTGCATCACGGAAGCCTTGAATCATGATCGGCATCACACGCTCACGGTCCTGTGACACACACACACACACAATAAGGAGTCATGCAAGGAGACTTTATAACCCCGAAGAGTTCAACAGAAACAAACCAAAGCTTTGTTAAAAGCAGGGTTCTTACACCTTTTCCAAAGTCAAATTCAAGCACTTTTCAAGGTGCATTTTCAAGCTTTTCAAGCATCTTTACAGCTGTAAATTACATATTTATATACATATATTCAAATGATTATTTTCTTACCTCACATTAAATCAGGTGTTCTTTATGCTATAAACAACCAAATGTGTGTTTCATAATAGCATTCTACACGAGGATGAACAATTAAAGAAAAGAAAACGAAGTTTAATATTTCAAAATGAGTGATCTGTACGTAGACTGGGCCTCCCATATAACCTGGCTGAGCCAAATAACTTTTCAATACATTATTGATTACTATTTTTGAGGTACTTTTAGGTTGGCGGTAAACATAAGTCAGAGGTACATGGTGTACTTCTACTCCACTACATGTATTTAATACCTTTAGTTCCTTCACAGATGTGGATGAATGATGTGAAATATAACCAAGTGTTGAATCAGACTTTAGTTCCACCTGGAGTAAAGCCACCAGCTACCCTGCAGTCTACAAAGTCATTCAAACTAGCTGCTCCTTCACCAGCTTTGAGAACACTTTCATGAGCAATCATTATAAAACATATCATATATATTATTCTGAAATGGACCAATCTGCACAACGACTATTTTACTGTCGCAACTTTCACTATATTTTGATGAGAATACTTTTCTACTTTCACTTGAACATTTTGAATGCAGTACTTTTACTGTAACAGAGTATTCCTACACTCTGAGTACATCTACCTTTACTCTAGTACAAGATCCGAGTACTTCTACTTTTACTCAAGTACAAGATCTGAGTACTTATTCCACCTCTGGTAGCGTATTAGCCTGAATTGTAGCCACAAAATCACGCAGAGCTGCATAAAAATAGACTCACAAAGGTAACTAATATTTACAAATGTGTACAATGATTTGTAGGTAATGTTGACTACTTAAGACACCTGACTTATACATCTTCAAAGGAAGACTGTGTTCATTCTACAATTACATGATGGGATTAAAGCAAAATGTAGTTTTACTTGTATAATACTTCAAGATTTTATATAAAAGCCTGTTTCTAAAAGTATCAACCATAGCGACGCGGTCAAATCCTCAGTTTAGAGATGTCCCGATCCGATCACGTGATCGGGGATCGGATCACGTGATTTTTAAAAGATCGGAAGAAAAAAATCGGGGATCGGGATTTTTATTATTTTATTTAATGTTACAAAACTAAAATGACCATGTTCACGTCTTAAAGTCATCCTGAGGCCTTAGTTTTGGTTTAAAATGACACATCATGTATGTATCAGGGTTTCCGCTAGGATTTTTTCTCGCCGGTCAAATGTCCGAACAGAATTTATTTTACTGGAAACATTTTAAACTTACCGGTCATGTTTCAATAATAATAATAAGAATTGTGTAGCAGAGTTTCCGTTAGCAGGTAATTACCGGACTAGGACCGGATATGCTGATGTTTAAAACTCAGTTAATGAGTCATTTTTTTTATTGCTTCAGTTTATAAATCGTAACAGATCGAAAAATTAAGATTCATTTTTTCAATAAATGATTCCACAAACAACAAACAACATCATTATTACATTCAAAGAAACTACTTGTAGTAGATGAAGTACATTATTCAAAAGTTTACATTAACTTTGAATAATAACACGGGAGAAACGGATCCTCTTTCCTCTCTCTCTCCTGACAGGCCGTCAGTTTCTAATGCAGCGCGCTAAACAGAGGGCGGGGCTTCAGGTCAGACTCAGCAGCTGATCTGATCTCTCTCTCGCATCCGGTTACACTTCACTCGCATTTATGTCCATATCGATCAGACCCAGCTCTCCTGATCGGCCTATAGAGCACAGATCAAACTATTAAGAGTGAATATCGGCCGATAATGATCGGTGGCCAATCGATCGGAGCATCGGACATTTTGACCGGCAGATTTTGAATTTACCGGTTTTTATTCAATTTGACCAGCTAAAAAACGGTAAATACCGGCTTACGGAAACCCTGGTATGTATGTGTTGCTTCTTTTGGGCTTGTTTTCATAGACCTGGTTGCTTATTTCTCTCAAATCTGGCAACAGAGTGGGCGCAGTGTCTAATAGTAGCAGTAAGCTAACGAGAGGCTACGTTCAGCTGGTGACTCGGGAGTCGGGACGGAGAAAATGTCAGGAGTTTGGAAGTATTATAAAATTGAAAGCGAAGGCAGTGTAACAGCCAGATGCAATGTTTGCAAGGTGGAGGTTCCGCGTGGTGGAAAGAACAGAGCTACGTTCAACACGACCAATCTAACACGCCACCTGAGAAACAAACAACAACAAGACGAGTACACAGCGGCCACTCCGGTAACGGCACTGAAACAACCAACACTTTCAGAGACTTTTAAAAAGGAAAGAGAAACTGCCCCAGAACAGTGAAAAGGCCAAACAAATAACAGCCAAGATAGCTGAATTCATCGCGTTGGATGAGCAGCCGTTATCGGTTACCTTTTTGTTCTCTTAATGCATTGCATAAAGATCGGAAAAAATCGGTATCGGCAGATTGTCAAAATCAAATGATCGGAAGCAAAAAAAGGTGATCGGGACATCCCTACCTCAGTTTATAATTTATAACATACTAACAAGCTAAGGTCTAATCACGCAACCCAGTCTCACGGCATTTCCTGTTATAGTCACCAAATAAATGTAATCTATTGATTCGTGTTCATTTTCATATGTTTTCAAATAAACAAAGTATTGGCTTTCAGAATATTAAACTTGTTTCAGCAAATTCAGATGATAAATACAACTTTGAAGCTTGTAACGGCATAATTACAAGCGGAGAACGGAGTAATTTAACGTCACAGCAGGCATAACAACAGCCGGTGTTTCTTGCGCAAATGCAAAAATACACAAACACACTCGCGAGCTTCCCCCAGACCAGTAATACAAACGAAAATGTGTCTTCGGGTCAATGTGACTGATTTCGATAGAGCAAGTCACATTTGGTTTAGGCACGAAACATACTACCAGTAGAAATACATTGCTTTCAAAATCGCTCTGTTCCAAATCAATAGATTATATTTCGTGACTATAACACGAAATGCCGTGAGACTGGGTTGAATTACAACAGTGAGTGCTTCATCCTCTGAACACCACACGATGGCGACTGTAACGCACATAACATAGGTACGCTCCTCTGAAATGATTGTCCCCTGCAATTATTATTATTATTATCCCTCAATCGAGTTCGCTATTCAGCTCGCTAACGTTAAACAAACGTAACATGCAACGTTAGCCTAATCTAAAATGCTCTCCTACGGCGTACCTTTCATGTGGCTCGTCAGCGCAGACTCTCCCATCGTTATTTGTTGCAAACTTTGCAGGAGGCTACTCGTGGGCTTGACCCTCGTCTTAGCCATGGCTTGTATTTTGTCTTCTGCTAGCCAACGCTCGTTGAAACGGCAACCTCCTGGCACACAGTCATCTATCACTCTCATCAGAATGCCCAGGTCACACGTAACGCAAACACTTGCAGGTCACGCGCATAGCGCGGGAAGGCCGCAGCGGAGCTGTTTTATGTAGAAGCGAAGCAATTAAGCTCGCTCCGACTTCTTTATTTTCTTTTCATCTAAAAAGCGATGTAAAGCATTTACAATTTCAAGCACTTTATCCCAAAATTCAAGCACTTTTCAAACACCTCGTACAATTTCAAGCATTTTCAAGGATTTCCAGCACCCATACGAACCCTGTAAAAGGTATATGGCACTAAAATGTAGATCGGAGGAAACGTGACAAAAATAACACCTTGACATCCACACAGGATCCCTCACCTTTTCATTCATCTTCTGGCTGACACTCAGCAGCATCAGCATGTTGTCACACTCTGTGATGCCCATGGCGTAGAGATCACTGAGGACGTTAGCACACGCTATCCTGCCCTGAGAGACAGACAGAAAGACAAAATATATAGTCAAAATATAAAACATGATATAGGTCAATGGTTGTGGTGTAAAAAGTTGTAAAGAATTGTCGATGGTTAACAGTTGACTGAAAGAGTTGAAACTTGCTGATACTGAGGGACAGAGACTGATGGCTAGCTGGAGGTCCATCAGTGTGCTTCTGACCACGTTCCACCTGTCAGGCTGTGCTCCAGAGCATGCTGTGCTCTGGCATCTTCTGCATGTAGATAACAAGATCAACTGATATGAAGACGTGTTGCAGGCAGGCATGATCAGTGTCAGCATGCAGAGGTCAGCTGAGTCAGTGATCCTGACCCTGACCCCCGACCTTCACTCGTCAGATGGAAGGTGGACTGTAGCCTGTTGTATGTATGCAGGAGTGACTACTACATTACTGCATTTGCAGAAACAGGCTGTCATACAAATTGTTTTGCAAGATTTTATATTTGATCGTCCTCACCTATGTGCTTTCAAGCATGGGAGTGTGACGTTCTTCTCACCTGGCTAATCACAACATGTAAGATCCTTACATTGATACTGCACAATTTAAACTGAGAGTTCACAGAACAATATATTTGGTACAGCTACTTTTGCTGAATCTGTTTTACATGTGAAACACAGAGTAGGCCACTCAGCCCCAACACTGGTCCTCCTCATGTCAAGGGAGGGCAGCACAAAGTATTAGTCACATTAGTAATGAACAGGACTTCACAGAAACCTTCTGAATCGTCCTGTAGTAGAACGTATATTTACTGCAGTATACATGATATTACAATGAGGGCACTAAATGACTCATTTTAATACATTTTGCATATGATATGGCAAATGCAAAGCGCACTGAGCAGTGTATTACAATTGATTTGAATAGTACATTTTACTCTAACTTTGCTCTTTAATATTCTTAAACACTACATCATGCCCGAATGAAGTTTAGGGTGGCTGTTTGTTGCTGATTTTCCATCACAAATACATTTCTGTTTGGACAGCCTTACTTCCTGCACAGGGTACTAATGGAGGGCTTCACAGAGGAATCCCCCTGGCAGAGCGGGAACTCACCATCATGTAAGGATCCTCCACCAGAGGGTAGAAGAAGTCTGTGGTCTGCACCAGGGAGAGGCCTCCATGCCTCAGAGGGATCACACAGCAGTCCATCCCCACACCTGGGACACGCAGGGAGAGATAGATATTATACAATCACTATTAACAACTAATAGTTATGAACAAATAGCTCACTTTCTCTTTTATATTTAAATGAACTTCCTGCTGTATTTCCCTCGCAATAGCACTAAACAATTTTTACATCAATGTTTTACTAGTTTAAGGCAGATGTATGAGCCATTTTATGGGTGTTGTTGGTGTCTCAGTTTACTTTATTTATATGTATAGTGCAATACTATTTTGAACACTTGGTGGAGGGGTTTAGCTGCACCGGGCAGAGATGGAGTACTCGAGTCCTGGGTTGCGGTCGAATAGTCCAAAAATCAGCTCCTAAATTCTAACCCTATCGTCTATTCCTTGACCTCTGAGTGAAACGTCACGGGGTTAAGGGATAGTGGATAGGAGAATTCAAAAGGACTTAGGAGAAGAGACTGCGGTACTTTAGAGAATCGACTGCACTTTCACTATCCGACGTGTTTATGATGCGCCAGCGGACGTCATGAATGTGCGTCTGCTGCTGTGGGGAAACTATGGAAACTACAGTTTTCTATAGCGGACTACAACATGGATGTTTAATAAGAACGAGGGACTACTGTAAACTCATCTAGAGACTCTGCACCGTGCTCTGATGCTGTTGTTTTGCTTTATGAACGTGGACAACAGAGAAACATATTCTTCATGACCAAAGTTGGAATTGAAATAAAAAAGGAAAGTGAAACTTATGCTCGTCACCCTCTCCCTCCGGTCCACATTAATACAAATGATCCCAGTATGATTGTATGAACTATGAAAAGATCTTAAAATCAATACAAATGTATTTATTATAACCGTTAGTCCTTAACATCTATCACTGTGTATATCACCATTCATACATCTTTTAAAAGTTGAACAACCCCCACACAGCTCAGTGAAGACTAGGGATGTAACGATATACCGAATATCGCGGTAAATAAACGTCCCAATACCGTCGTGAGACTGCCAAAATCTACCACGATTTAAAAAAAAATATTATTTTTTTTAAACACTTTTTTTTGTTTTAATCGTTTATTTAACCAGGTGGTCCCATTGAGATCATCGATCTCTTTTTCAAGAGAGACCTGTCCAACATGGCAGCAAGTAGGTTACAACATGAACATAAAACAACAGAACACAAAAGGACATCGTATTTACAGGGCTACATTTACACACCTAGAGACATTGACAAGTACCAACAGTATATCTCGCCCTGTCAATAAGCCTCACCTTCTTGGCAAAAACTGTATTGTTTTTGAAGTGGTGGAGAGACAATGCACAGTTTGACCCACTGCTGTCACCCATGGCCAAAGCATATCTCTCCGTCCCACTGAGGTGGCATTAGACTTTTTCGCTGTCCGTCATTTTTGACAGACAGGATCGTAAAATGTCCGTCATAATCCCTTATTACCCGTCGGGTCTGAACAGTTCACGAGAGAGCACGCTCATGAACTGTCAACCGGGGGGGCGGTGTTATGCCGTGTGTGCATGCACCTCGCGGGAGCGCGCACAGCGTAAAGCAAAACCTCCCAGACATGTGTTGATCTGTACGACAAAGTACGGTTTGGAAACTATATCATTTCCTTTTGGAGGGCATGCATACCACGGCATAACACCAGAGCCTCGCTGCGGGGAAACGTTGGCGCTTTTCCGAGTTTGTTCTATTCTGTCAAAATGACAGACTGCTTTCAGATTTTTCCGTCATTGTTAAATAAAATATTCGGTTAACGCGACCACTGCTCTCCCAGTAACACCAGTACCAAGCGAGAGAGTTTTTTCCAGAGCAGGGGATATTGTAAATGCCCAAACATCCCAGCTTATAAATACCTGGAAATGTGGACATTCTTATATTCCTAAAAACCTGTCTGATGATGCCGAGTGAGTGACTAGTGAGTTTGAGTTGAGTTACTTGAAAAACTAAAGTGACACTTGATTTATTTTATTGCAGGGTCTGATTATTAAATGTTTATTTGTGAGATGCAGTGGCACAAAGAAAATGCCTATTTTGTTTGGTAGTACTATAGGTACAAAAACACTTTTTTTTGTTCCAGTCTGTTAGTCACTTTAAAATACTGCTTTCCTACTAAAATGCTGTACAAATCAGATTTATTATTTAATAAAGAAAAAATGTTCTAGTAAAAAAAAATGTTATTGACTGTTTTTTTCTTTTCCCCTTTATTATTCAATATCGCGATTAATACCGTACCGTGGACTTGTTATCGCGATATTATCGTACCGTGAGTTTTTGGTATCATTACATCCCTAGTGAAGACTGTGAAATGTTGACTTGATTTGATCATTTCAGTAAAAACTAACGTTCATATTTCTCTCTTTGTTCTGAACGTTCATCAGTATTATAATCAAAGCACTTTGGCAATTTACCACATACGTTTTAAAATGCTTAATAAGCACCGTAACTTTCATGATATAATTTCTCCGTCATAATCGGTTGTTTCCGTGAACGCCGACTGTTGAGTGACGGCAAACGCTGCGGCTGCAAGGCATTGTGGGGCAGCATTTTCTCCTCTCCTTTCGGTGAGGGAGGTCCAGTGGTTCCTACGCTAAAGGAGGTTATAAAGGAAGTTTGAAACCTCCTTTCCTTTCATCTAGAGAATTCGAACGGCACTTATCATGGCTGCCACTGAGGGACTTCCGGATCATTTCATTCCGTTAGGAAGGTTCTTAAGCTAAATGGACTATTCGACTTCAGCCCTGGACTCGGACTCGAGTGCTGATTTCCAGGACTCGTGACTCGACTCGCTCACTGATTGACGCAACTTGGACTCGTGAATTCTCGCGCACGATGACTTGGACTCGGACTCCTGAATTCTCGCTTACGCTGACTTGGACTCGTGAATTTTTCCCCCCATGATGACTCGGACTCGACTTGTACATTGACGCTTCGACTTGAGCAAGTTTTCTCTGGAGTCCCATATCCTCTATCCTGGCATGTTCACATACTGGGCCCTGCTATTCCAGTCTAGAGACACACCCCGCATCGTGCTGTATGCTTTCACACATTCTGCTTCCACATTGGAAAAGAGCAGCGCAAAATGTTCGTTATGAGGAAACAATATTGAAGAGAAGTCTCCGTAACACATTACTCTAAGGATCGAGTTCAGACATACAGGCTGTCTTGAACACTATCATCAGAGTAATGTGATCTAATCAATAAATAAAGATCCAAGCCGATAACACAAAGCACAGTATGGCTACTTAACATGCAGAATGATGTCATTTTGCATGCTAAGTAGCCATGTGCTTTTTGGGGCTAACTCTTTATCAGTAAACCGATTTAACCGGTAAAAGTTCCTTCAAAATAAGAGTCCCGATCTTATTACTATCAAAATAAAAGTGCAAAACGAAAACTTTACCATAGTATTGGCATACAAATATAATCACTTCTCTAAAAAGGTAACTAATTTTAAATATAGTTGGACATATTAAAAAGGTCATTTACAATAATAATAATATTAGTAATAAGCTTTATATTTGTATAGCACGTATTACAAGAATTGTAGCCAAACTTGCTTCACAGCAGTTCAATAGACAGATTAATATAACATGACAGGATAAAAGCAATGTAGAGGAGCAGCTACATTTCAACACATACAGGACTGTCTCAGAAAATTTGAATATTGTGATAAAGTTCTTTATTTTCTGTAATGCAATTAAAAAAACAAAAATGTCATACATTCTGGATTCATTACAAATCAACTGAAATATTGCAAGCCTTTTATTATTTTAATATTGCTGATTATGGCATACAGCTTAAGAAAACTCAAAAATCCTATTTCAAAAAATTAGAATAGTTCCTCAGACCAAGTAAAAAAAAAAGATTTATAACAGCAAAACACAATCAAACATTTGAAAATGTCCATTAATGCACTCAGTACTTGGTTGGGAATCCTTTTGCACGGATTACTGCATCAATGCGGCGTGGCATGGAGGCAATCAGCCTGTGGCATTGCTGAGGTGTTATGGATGCCCAGGATGCTTCAATAGCGGCCTTTAGCTCATTAGCATTGTTGGGTCTGGTGTCTTTCAGCTTCTTCTTCACAATACCCCACATATTCTCTATGGGGTTCAGGTCAGGGGAATTTGCAGGCCAATCGAGGACAGTAATGCCATGGTCAGTACACCAGTTACTGGTGGTTTTGGCACTGTGGGCAGGTGCCAGATCATGCTGGAAAATGAATTCCTCATCTCCATAGAGCTTTTCAGCAGACGGAAGCATGTAGTGCTCTAAAATCTCTTGGTACACAGCTGCATTTACTCTGGGCTTGATGAAACACAGTGGACCAACACCAGCAGCTGACATGGCTCCCCAAACCATCGCTGACTGTGGGAACTTCACACTGGATTTCAAGCAACTTGGATTTTGCTCCTCTCCAGCCTTTCTCCAGACTCTGGCGCCTTGACTTCCAAATGAAATACAAAACTTGCTTTCGTCTGAAAAGAGGACTTTGGACCACTGTGCAACTGTCCAGTGCTTCTTTTCCTTAGCCCAAGTCAGACGCCTCTTCCGTTGTCTTGAGTTCAGAAGTGGCTTGACCATGGGAATACGGCTATTGTAGCCCATTTCCCGGACACGTCTGTGAACAGTGACTTTTGATACCTGGACTCCAGCTTCAGTCCACTGTCTTTGAAGCTCCCCCAAATTCTGGAAGCGACTCTTCTTCACAATGCTGTTAAGGCTGCGGTCATCTCTCTTGGTTGTGCAGCGTTTCCTGCCACATTTCCCCCTTCCAACAGACTTTTTGTGGATGTGCTTTGAAACTGCACTCTGAACAGCTTGCTCTTTGAGAAATTTCTTTTTGTGTCTTACCCTCCTGATGGAGGGTGTCAATGACGGCCCTCTGGACAGCAGTCAGATCAGCAGTCTTCCCCATACTTGTGATTTAGTTTACTGAACCAAGCTGAGTGTTTTTCAAGGCTCAGGAAACCCTTGCAGGTGTTTCGAGTTAATTAGACGATTCAAGTGATTCGTTGAACACCCTACTAGTATACTTTTTCATGATATTCTAATATTTAGAGATAGGATATTTGAGTTTTCTTAAGCTGTATGCCATAATCAGCAATATTAAAATAATAAAAGGCTTGCAATATTTCAGTTGATTTGTAATGAATCCAGAATGTATGACATTTTTGTTTTTTTAATTGCATTACAGAAAATAAAGAACTTTATCACAATATTCTAATTTTCTGAGACAGTCCTGTATATCCACGAAAGATTAATACATGAAGACTTGTGACTCGGACTCTTCTTAGGTGACTCTGACTTGGACTCAGACACAGGTAATGATGACTCGGACTCGACTCAAGACACTCCTTGGGTGACTCGGACTTGGACTCGACTACGACTCTCCCTTGGTGACTCGGACTCGAAGAGTGGTGACTCGAGAGTGACTTGGACTCGTGAATTGGACTCGTGAATTGGTGACTTGACTACAACACTGGCACCGGGTGTATAAAAGGGGTCACAGGTGACAGGAAAGACCGAGGATACAGGCATACCGATTCTACCAGCCCGGCAGATGCTCACCACAAATATTGACAGTATGTATGGTATGTAAACACTAAATAAAACATCATTCTAAACTGCACCAAAGGACCGGAAATTCATCCGTTTGTGTCTGCGTCTGGATCACTCTCCAACCCTCCTGTGAAGTAATGGCAAAAGGATATAGGACATTGGAACATTACAATTGCCATTACAGCAGATGTGTATCTCTGTAGTTGGTGTTAAACTGTGGAATTCTGTACCAAGTGATTTAAATAGGTGTGTCAACATCTTCACACAGCTCTTTAACAAACAAGAAAGTGTATACAGCAGGATGAATTAGACCAGTGTTTCTCAAACTTTTTCATACCAAGGACCACTTAACCAATAATAAAAAAACACTCGCGGACCACCTAACTCCACAAATATCCCAAAACAATAGGCCTGCTTACCACTCCAACAGTATATAACAAATTACAGCCTAATAATGAAAGCTTAACCTTCTCTATATCGCCTCGTTCACACATTAAATCAACAATACAACTACAGATTATATAAGCCTTTCGTTCAAATGCAATTTAAAATGCTCAGATTTTACACCTCTTATGAAATATAGACTACCTTTATTGCTGAATTTATGTCCGAGCCAACAGACTCACAGTTGGCTACTGAGAGAAATGCAAAATACACCGCATGTAGTATGACACAAACCTCCGCTGTGGATTTTCAAAACAAAATACAGTAAAACTGTGGTTGCAGGCCCAATTTTAACTCTTTGAGGTCTTTGCCATTTTTCCACATGTTAGGCTCGCGTGGGCTTTTTTTTTTTTTCTTCTAAAAATGCTATTAAAACATGAACCTTGGTAACCATTGGGCTGGCCTGCGTGGTCTGCCTACAAAACAAAAATAAAAAACGTTTATGCAGCCCCAACAACAGCCTCTGATTCATCAACAGACTTCATGCAATGCTTCATTTGATGCATATACAGTGGGGCAAAAAAGTATTTAGTCAGCCACCAATTGTGCAAGTTCTCCCACTTAAAAAGATGAGGCCTGTAATTTTCATCCTAGGTATACCTCAACTATGAGAAACAGAATGGGGGGAAAGAATCCAGGAAATCACATTGTCTGATTTTTAAAGAATTTATTTGCAAATTATGGTGGAAAATAAGTATTTGGTCAATAACAACAGTTCATCTCAATACTTTGTTATATACCCTTTGTTGGCAATGACAGAGGTCAAACGTTTTCTGTAAGTCTTCACAAGGTTTTCACACACTGTTGCTGGTATTTTGGCCCATTCCTCCATGCAGATCTCCTCTAGAGCAGTGATGTTTTGGGGCTGTCGCTGGGCAACACAGACTTTCAACTCCCTCCAAAGATTTTCTATGGGGTTGAGATCTGGAGACTGGCTAGGCCACTCCAGGACCTTGAAATGCTTCTTACGAAGCCACTCCTTCGTTGCCCGGGTGGAGTGTTTGGGATCATTGTCATGCTGAAAGACCCAGCCACGTTTCATCTTCAATGCCCTTGCTGATGGAAGGAGGTTGTCACTCAAAATCTCACGATACATGGCCCCATTCATTCTTTCCTTTACACGGATCAGTCGTCCTGGTCCCTTTGCAGAAAAACAGCCCCAAAGCATGATGTTTCCACCCCCATGTTTCACAGTAGGTATGGTGTTCTTTGGATGCAACTCAGCATTCTTTCTCCTCCAAACACGTCTAGTTGAGTTTTCACCAAAAATTTCTATTTTGGTTTCATCTGACCATATGACATTCTCCCAATCCTCTTCTGGATCATCTAAATGCTCTCTAGCAAACTTCAGACGGGCCTGGACATGTACTGGCTTAAGCAGGGGGACACGTCTGGCACTGCAGGATTTGAGTCCCTGACGGCGTAGTGTGTTACTGATGGTAGTAGGGCTGTGCGATTATGGCAAAAATCATAATCACGATTATTTGGGTCAATAATTGATATCACGATTATTTTGACGATTATTCATTGACCATTTATTGAACTTTAAAACAAATAATATTTTACCAATAAACAAGATCAACAAATATGTTGGAGCGCACTTCCAAAACCATAATAAACATATATTATTAATATGATAAATAAAAATAAATTAGACCAAAATAAATGAAATCAAATATGATCCAGTGCACAGTCACAACCTGAAAACTCCTTAACATATAGCCAACATGTTGGTCAAACATATTCAACATATTCCACTGAGTTAAACGTTGAAGGCTGGCCCACCGTCATGGTCCAGAAGTAACAGGAAATACATGTTGAACAATTTAAGACCAAATAAAAAAATGTTGTCCACCATGGCAAATGCTGGTCGGGCTGCTCATGTCATCTTATAGATTTTTTGCAAGAAACACCAGCCTGTTGACATGGTCTGGTTTCAGAGATGAGCGCAGTCAGGTGGCGATATTGCCACCTGTACTGAAGACCCTCAGCCACGCCCCGACACAGGGGTGACGCCGGCCAATCACAAAGCTTTGATGCGTTCAAGTGCATTATTCTGGCACAGGAAGATTATGTTACAGGACATTAACGATAAAACAGAATATTTGTAGACACATCTCGCGATCGACTAGTTGGGCACCCCTGGGATAGACCATAGGTCCGTTGTGGTGGCAAAGTAGTCAGCTGAAGCCACATCTCTCTCAACTTCCACACGGCATTTGTCACATAGCGGAGGCAGCGCAGACCTGCTGAAATAATACAGAGACGGCATCGCATAACGCTTGTCCAACGTGTTGACAAGTTGCTTAAAGCCCTGGTTGCTAACTGGGCACATATCTTTAGCGATGAAATGTAATGGCACCTGTAATATCTCTGTGTCTCTGCGAGCTCGTCGCGTAGGCCGTTGCTCTGTACAATGCGTCCTGAATCGATGACTGTGATGATGTGGTGGATGAAGTCGAGCGGACATCTGCTTTTTGTTGTATTATTGCCCGGTCGCACTTTGTGGTTGTATTTCAGATGATTAAAGAGATTGTGTTAGCGTGTGGTGCCAACACAACCTGGTAATAAATCCTGCGCTGTACTTTGTTTTGCTCCACGTCGGACTCCTGAAAGCCAAAGTACTTCCAAATAGTGGAAATAGTTTTACCCTTCTTTTTAACGAGTTGCTGCTCTTGTTCTGACATCTTCGCTCGCGCTGAACACTCACAACACATGTCACTCCCACGTGGCCGAGTGGGCTTTTAGGGAGGGGCGAAAGCGCACCCAGCTAAATAATCGTATTTTGTCAATTATGCGGTTTTCATAATCGTCGCAAACCATAATCGTAATCGCGATTAAAATACGATTAATTGCACAGCCCCAGATGGTAGCCTTTGTTACTTTGGTCCCAGCTCTCTGCAGGTCATGGACTAGGTCCCCCCGTGTGGTTCTGGGATTTTTGCTCACCGTTCTTGTGATCATTTTGACCCCACGGGGTGAGATCTTGCGTGGAGCCCCAGATCGAGGGAGATTATCAGTGGTCTTGTATGTCTTCCATTTTCTAATAATTGCTCCCACAGTTGATTTCTTCACACCAAGCTGCTTACCTATTACAGATTCAGTCTTCCCAGGCTGGTGCAGATCTACAATTTTGTTTCTGGTGTCCTTTGACAGCTCTTTGGTCTTGGCCATAGTGGAGTTTGGAGTGTGACTGTTTGAGGTTGTGGACAGGTGTCTTTTATACTGATAACGAGTTCAAACAGGTGCCATTAATACAGTTAACGAGTGGAGGACAGAGGAGGCTCTGAAAGAAGAAGTTACAGGTCTGTGAGAGCCAGAAATCTTGTTTGTTTGTAGGTGACCAAATACTTATTTTACCGAGGAATTTACCAATTAATTCATTAAAAAAATCCTACAATGTGATTTCCTGGATTCTTTCCCCCCATTCTGTCTCTCATAGTTGAGGTATACCTAGGATGAAAATTACAGGCCTCTCATCTTTTTAAGTGGGAGAACTTGCACAATTGGTGGCTGACTAAATAGTTTTTTGCCCCACTGTATTAGATAATAATCTCCATCTCACTCCTAAAACATCTAAATCTACTTCCAGCATGGATACATGTTCATAAAAGACATCCATTATTTGTTTTATATGCTTCTTGAAAGCAATCGTTTTTCTAGAACAGATTACAAATCGCCTGGAAATGGTACAAACAAGTGGCAACATGTGTGACGAAGGTGTTGCGCTGGGCTATATCATATCAAAGTTAAGCTCGCTCCATTGCGGAGATATTCCCGCGAGAATGCGGAAAACAAAGTAATTTATATCAAATGTGACATTTTACCAATATACTCACGGACCACTAGGGGGCGCTCGCGGACCGCGGACCACACTTTAAGAAGCATTGAATTAGACCAGTGGTTGCCAACCAGTCGATCGTGATCGACCGGTCGATCGCGAGTGTGGTGCGGGTAGATCGCGGACCGTTAAAAAAAAAGTAACAAAAGAAAAATTAAATTAATAATGTTTAAAAAATACGTTTTTAGATGTAAACCTATCATCCACCACCCCGTTAGCAGGTGCCACTTGATTGACGTATATTTGAGACACCTCAATAATATAATACATTAACCGTGCTTTACGTGAACCTCATCATGACACAAGAGAGGACGGTAGGACTGCAATTTCCCGTGTTCAGTGAATGCAACAGAGGCAAGTCACCAGACCAATCAGAGAGTTGCATGGAAATACACGTGTGCTTGTGTCATTCAAAAGATTATTTCCGCGGCACACCTTCATATGATCATTATAGTTATAAAAACAATAAGAGAATAAATGAAAAACAGGTATGAAATACTATATGGCAGTAAAACAAGAATACAGTTTGAAAGGGGAGTGATTTGTAAGATATCCATAAAGAAAAAGAAAATCTGTTTACAGTTCTGTTTCATATGGGTGCTGAGAGAGGTATCCATAGATCTCTTCATGTTGCTCTCAAAGTGCACCAGATTGATGCTTTCAACTTCAATATTTTCAAAAAAATCTTCCCGGGGAGCATCCCCCCGGACCCCCCTAGAGGAGGTGAGGTCCGCCCCCCACTGTCTGGGCCGTCTTTTTCACTCAATTCTGCAATTCTCGCCCGAGGTCGGTGATCTTGGGCTTAAAAAGGTTGGTGACCACTGAATTAGACAGTATGAAGATGTCCGGTAACCTGTTTCTCTCATGGTAGATTGTTGTGTTGACTTTAGATTGTGTTTTTGGTTTCCTGTTACTGTAAGTACTTGTAAGCAGCTGTGATTGACAGACCAACGATTTTTAAGTAAGGGGTAAAAAAGGACTTTCTTCTCCCTGCTCCTTTTCATCATGGGCTACAAAAGAAACTGCTTAATGGTTTGTTTTATAATAATTTCCACGAGTGGAATAAAACTAAATAATACATGTTGTTGTCACACTATACCTGCTTTAATTTAAATGTTGATTTAAAAACGAATTTGCACACTTTATAATGTGTATATCCAACATTTATATTTTATTTTAGTAGCGGGCTAGTCTATTAAATTGTATTCTTATTTATTCTCTACATTTGACATTGTGTACTCTACATACAGTATATTTATATTGCTACTGTTTATATATTTAGTGTTTATGTGTTTTTTCTTCTGCAATGCATTGTTTATATTCTGCTATAACAAGAACATTTCCCAAATGTTGATCAATTAAGTATATCTAATCTAATGTTATGAACTGTGTTTGGTTGAGTTATTCTACTTTTATTGTTTGTGCGTGGCCGTGTAGTTTTCTAAATGTAATGTTTAAAACAGGACTTATGTGAAGTTGCATTACAGTGTATGAACAGTAGGCTACAGAGTGTCCATGTGTGTGGTCACTCAGTGTTACTGCATTCGATGCTTTCCACTAACTGTTCCTAACACATTAAAGCAGTACACTGAGGACAGCGTCTACACATTGCGAAACTTCTTAAAAGAAATGTTTGACCAAATGCATGAACTTTGCTCTTAGCGCATTAAATATTTCTGCTGAATCATTCTACCGTATCGTGACATGACAACTCGTGGAACTTCCCTTCGTGAACACTCTTAGCTAGCTAGTTTACTATCGGTTATAGTATCCGTTTACAATAAAGCTCGGAATAACATGTAACTATACGTAGGTAATTGACACATTCGATATCCGAGGACTATTAAGAACGCTTTTATTGGCCCATAAATGTCAATCTGTCAAAAGAGCTGCCATTTGAGTTAAAACAAGCTAACACTGTTAGCAACATTTACGCTAGATAACTGCCGCTAACCACCACTAATAGCAAATGAAAGCTAGCTCTGCTAATTGAGAATATATGACTTACCGAGTCGGGGGCCAGGCAGCTGTTGGCCGAAATCCGAAGCTTGGTCTTCGGCCTTCCCCGTCCCATCGGCCTGGTCCTTCTCCAGTCCCGCCAGGAGTTTGAGCAGAGCCTCCTGCGGGACCTTGCAGCCTCATCCTTTCAGGTCCGAGAAGGCTGTGAGACGGAACCCGCGCTCCAGGCCGTGCTCCTCGGGTTTGAAAGCCTTATATCCAGGGAAAAAATATGCCTCAGTTCCCAAAGCCTCTGCCGAGGCAGGCGGGGGAGTTGTGCCTGACATGCCTGCCTGAAAACCACTTCAAACACACAACGCCTGCCGCGTACACCGGCAGATAAAGACGCGACGATGAATGGAGCGTGTGTCCAGCGAGCGCTGGTTGAAACCGTTGAAACAAGAGACAAGTGTAATGCTCAATCATTCAAACAGGACTTCCGGTTTGTACTTCCGCCTTATACATTCTCTGTGCATGTCTGTCTATGCTAGATGTACGGATTCGCTCCACAGTGTAGCGGCTAGCCTATACACACACATACTAACGTCTTTGAGTTGTATTGCAGTAATATTGTAAAAGAAAAAAAGGTCATTCTAACCAATAGCTAATGGACAGTCGTTGGATAAAAGCAAATACTTCTTATTCTGAAGGCGGAAGTTATAGTTCCTGGTCATCTGTATCACTGTTCAGCTTGACCCAGCCAGAACAGGACACTTTTGAAACGTAACCATTTCAAATGCTATGGTCTAGTATCATAGGCGGCGCGTGAGGCTCAGGTTTGGGAAGGCTAAATAACTTATTTTCTTATCTGACGATGCCCGCCTCCGGCGTCTATAGAAAAGAGATCAACTCAGTGAAAGCACCGCCTGCTGGCCGATCAGGGGCCTCTATTTATAAAGGGATATACGCTAAAAAAAAATGGCGTACGCCAGTTTTACGCAATGTTTGCGATTTATAAAATACTAACTTGACGGGAAAACGTGCGGTCCTCCACGCAAACTCTAACCCATGCGTACGCACTAAGCACAAAAACGGGAGAGACGAGAAACTGCGACATCGTTGGCAGAAGGAAGAATGGAGAGAAATATGTGGAAATAATACCATAAACAAAATGTTACCTATCATTTATCATATGAAGAATTCATTTTCAAAGATTGATTAAAGCTGATCTTAAAATGATTAAACAAACGCCTGTTTGAGCCTCCTCAGTGCACACAAAAACATAACTTGGAGAAATAAATAAATACGGATATGTTATTTAAAACCACCTCGAATATGTTGTGTTAATGTTATGAAATGTTTTCTCATAAATGATGTGTCTCCTGTCCCCGGTACAAACACACTGCCTGAGGAAGGCTATGTGTATTTTTTTTGTCATGAACTTTTTTCGGACCACTTATTTATTTATTTTGGTGACGATCCGACCTCCATGCTGCTACTCTGGATCAAACGGCATCCACCAAACAATATGATTTATCTCGACCTCCCCAAAATAACTATAATTGTTCATTACTGTAGCATCTAGATTATTCTTTTTTAAGAGCGGTTTAATGACTGCAGTTTTCAGGGCCTGTGGAAAAATACCTGAGTGAAGAGATTTGTTTACTATGTGAAGTAGATCTGAGGCCATGCAAGGCAAAACATCTTTAAAAAATCCCGTTGGAATAATATCAAGGCAGCAGGAGGAGGATTTCAGAAGTTGAATAATGTCCTCTAGGTTTTTATCATTAATCTGATGGAATTGTGTCATGGTGTTTGAATTGATGTTAAGTGGACATAGAGACAACACATTTGCTGTACCTGATGCAGAGGCACTGACTGCTTGTCTGATTTTCTGAATTTTGTCAGTGAAGAAGGCAAAATCATTGCACGCCCTGGTGGATAGAAATTCAGAGGCTACTGACACTGGGGGGTTAGTTAGTCTGTCGACGGTAGCAAACAAGGCACTTTTCAATGCGTTTTTTCAATTCCAAATTATAAAGGCCAAGTCTTTCTTTATAGATTTCAAAGTGAACCTGGAGATTTGTTTTTCGCCACCTACGTTCAGCTTTTCGACATTCTCTTTTTTCTGTTTTCACGGTCATGGCCTTTCTCCATGGAGATATTTTCTTGCCAGCCTCTTCCTTTACCTTAGTTGGAGCAATGGCATCTATACAATTTTTTATTTTTGAATTAAAATGATCTACTAGCTCATTTACTGAGATGTTAGCAGGGGCAAGTGTGGAAGAAAAATTCTGAGTAAACATTTCCCTAGTATTTTCAGTTAAATATCGCTTTGTGGTTACCTCTTTTTGAACATTTTTGTGAACAGAAATAGAGCTCTCAAAGAAAACACAGGAATGATCAGAGAGCGCAACATCAGTCACCACAACCTTAGAGATATTCAAACCCTTTGAGATAATTAAGTCCAGAGTGTGCCCCTTATTGTGCGTGGGCTCCGTCACATGCTGAGTCAGTCCATGGCTATCAAGAACACAAAACAGTTCTTTTGCCCCTCTGTCCTGAGGGTTGTCAACATGGATGTTAAAATCACCAACAATGACTAGACGGTCAAAGTCAATACACACTATAGACAGCAGTTCAGTAAAGTCATCAAAAAAGCTTGCACAGTATTTGGGTGGTCTATAGATATTTAGGAACAGAGCTCGAGAGGAGCATTTCAGCTGAAGGGCCACATATTCAAAAGAAGCAAAGTTCCCATAAGATGTCTTCCTGCATTGAATGGAATCATTGAACAAAATGGCAACTCCACCCCCTTTCTTATGCATTCTTTCCTGACTCATACAACTAAAGTTGGGAGGGGTTGATTTGATAAGAACAGCTGCACTGTTATTTTGTTCAATCCAAGTTTCTGTTAAAAACATAAAATCAAGATTTTGCTCAGTGATAAAATCATTGATTAAAAATGTTTTTCCTGCCAAAGACCTGACATTTAATAAAGCGAGTTTAAGTTCGTTAAACACACTATCATTCATGTTTTTTGTAACAAGCTGTGGCTGACATGGAATCACTGCTAAATTAGATAAACTCACACAAACGTTTGAGCGCTTCCTGTATCTAAGATGATTCACCGCTCTTAATCTATTACCTATCAACACAGATATCGGCAAAGCTATAGGCAGGCAGGGCCCTGGCATGTCCTGGAAAGAGTTGAGAGTGCCATACGCCCTTGAGCCTGGACCCAGCACACATCAGTAAGCATTTTGTACACACACATCCTTATCAGGCTTCGGAGACTGCAGATGCTTTCTTGAAGGGAGGGGAGGTGGTTGACGTAGGCACGGTGATGGAGACGGGGGAGATGGTGCGGGGGTAGAAGACATGCTGCCAGGGGGGGGAGGTGGTTGAGGGGTTGAGGTAGGCATGGTGACGGGGGAGATGGTGCCCGTCTCTGCGGTGATTTTGGTGGGCGTTGTTGAGGAGCGGGGGTAAAGGACATGCTGCCAACCCTGCGTATCGCCTTAGTTTGGTCTTTGGACTCCAGGAAGGAATCGGTGCCAACCCTCTGTATCGCCTTCATGTGTTCGGGGGGGGGGGGGGGGTGACGGGCAGTGGAGACTCCTCCATGTGTCTCATAGGTCTCCCATAATCAGAACATTCCTCAGGCGGGTGCAGTGATAATTCTTCAGGGTTTTCTGCGCGATGTGTTGTGTCTTTCTCCTGTTTTGATTCCTCTTGCCGCTTGTCCTTGGCAGAGGGAACAGATTGATGACGCAGGCAGTTGAAAATGTTAGAGATAAACAATTTCACTCCTGACTTGTTCAGGCAAACTCCATTTGCCTTGAAAAGATGTCTGCGATCCCAGAAAAAGTTAAAATTGTCAATAAAATGGACAGAATGGTCAGTACAGGCATTGGAAAGCCAGGTGTTCAGTGCAAACAATCTGCTGAATCTCTCCACTCCTCTTCTGACTGGTGGTAGAGGGCCACTGATGAACACCTCCGCATTTAGAGAGCTGACAGTTTGCAACAAACATTTAAAGTCTTCTTTCAGCACTTCTGACTGTTGTTTCACAACATCATTTGTTCCAATGTGTAGTAGTTTAAAAGAACATACAAAGAAAACGTATTTTTTGTGAAATTGTTTCTTACCACTCAGGGTACACACATGACAAAACACACAAATACAATCTAATGAATAACAAATTTATTTAAATCTTCAACAGTTTGAAACAATAATCTTTGAACCAAATGATCCATCATTACAGACAATATTCACACAAACTGTGAAGGACCCTTGATGTGCTTACCTGCGGAGAGATAAATAGCAAGGTGCTACAGGTATAGATTAGACAGAATAAAGGGCACAGACAGGGGTGGTGCGTTCAGGGTCGGGGTTAAAGCAGTGGTGCAGTCAGAGGTGTACACAGGCACAGAACACAGAGAATGGCTACTTTGTTCAATTAGAGTAAATCCATCTCTAATTTATAATAATAATAATAATAATACATGTTTGGAGGTAATGTATACAGCAACATCTTTGACCAAAACATATTTGAGTATCGTATATAATTCAAAGCTCACTAGGTTATTCACATTGTCATTCGATTTCTCATTTGAAGGCCCCATTTATCTATTGTACAGAATGTACACGTGTATAACCTGGAGGATACAGTCAAACTATACGCAGTTATTCCACAGTATGTATTTACCTCCTCCATTGCCACTATCCCACAAGAGCAAAGAGGGACAAGATATCAGGATTCATATCCAAATACTGATGGACATGTTTGTCAGTGGACATGTTTGTCAGCGGGCCGTCTCAGAGGCAAGGCATGAAGAGGGAAAAAGAAAAAGTGCCAGGAGTAAAGACAAAGACGCGAAAAGCACGAGTTGCAGAATTTAAAAGCTACAGCACGATTTGTAATCCATTGAGCACCTTCTAGGAAAATACCGTGCTCATTATTTGCTGTCATTCTCCACTTTCACTTCATACCCTCATTTGATTGCCAATGGTCTTGTTTCCAACATATTCGATTGTTAAAATTGTAAGATGTACAGCAAGTATTTCGGTTTGTGTGTCTGTTTTGAAGTATGTGTCAGAGAGCAAGGGGCCACAACCAAAGATGTTTATCAAGTTGTGCCCAATGCTAGGAGTAGACACTAGGAAACGTGAGAAAATGAAATGTACTTTCTATGTAAATGTGCAGGTGTGTGTGCTGTACGCTCATGTTACTGTATACAGTCCATGACATGTATCTGCAGCGTGTCCATATCTGGAGCCTGGTACTGGCACTTAGGACAACATAAATCAGGCAGCTCCTCAGCACCAGCGGCTCCTCCTTGATCACAGAGGGGGGCCGAACCCTGATGGCGGAACGAGGGGGCCGGGGGCACCGTGTTGAAAGCTGCAACAGGGAACGAAAGCATCTTAAAACAGCTTCTGACACATTTCCCTTTTGTTTTATAAAGTGACCACAAACATTCAGTACAGTAGAGCACTACTCAAAAGCCTTCTTCTTTCAAATCCATCAATTACATTGATAATGCTGCACAAAAGTTAGTCAACTAAACTCAGTACATTGACCTTAGTCAAAATATTCTGTGTTTGCTTAGGGGCAGCAAAACTTACAAATGATACTCAAGTGTCCACTGCATTTGAAATCAAGCACCTGGGCCAATATTTTAACTTAAAAAATACTATGCTACAACCTTGATAATCCTTTGTATAAAGTAACTTTTTCACTGACAAACTGTTTTTTCTGTTAATAATATTCACATGTTTATGGAAAAATATATATGTATTGCATGTGCGGTCTATTGTGTATAGCTTTTGGATCGTAAAGTACTATTTGAGTGGGGCTTGACAGCATAGAGATATTGGAGTAGGTATCATGAGAACAAATCTGCAGTAAGTCCTGATCTGTTGTTTTGCAGCAGTGACCAAAGAGCTTTTGTTCAAATTCTTATTGACCATAAAATCTATAATATTAAAAATCTATAATCCATATATTTTTTCTTTTAATGTTTATTTTATTAGCTTTTCTTTTTAATGACTGATTTTAAATGCCATTTTCTTAATATCTTTCATTTGTTGTAAAGCACTTTGAATTGCCTTGTGTTGAAAAGTGCTCTATAAATAAACTTGCCTTGCGTTGCCTATAATAATATATTAATATAACGTGTGTGGGTGTAACTTTATATCTATGTGCCTGTTATTTTCGAATGTGTGGCTTTGTGTGTGAGGTACCTTGAGGGGGGGGAATGTGTGGCGCCCTTGTTGGAAAGTCTTCCAGGTGTCTCAGCTTCATCTGCTCGATGCGTGCTCTGAAACAGGGTCAAAGAAACTCTCCTGCTCAATCAAACTTTAGAAGACCTCTCTCCTGTGCTTTAAGTAAACTACGCATGTTGGTAAAGATGAAGAGAAAAGGTGAAGGAAATTGATTGCTAAACATTTGTTTCAAACACAGACAATTGACAATTTTAATATCTCTAGAACTTAATTGCTCTATACCTAACAATGCCAATATCATTTGTATTATTTTATAACTATTAACCGTATAAATATATCAGAATGTTGTCGATAAATCCTTAAACAAAATCTATGCATCACATAACACTAACCTATCAAAGTTATTTGAGGCTACTTCACAAAGTTATCCAGAGTAAAAGAAACGCCATCAATGTTTTACAGGAAAGCCTCCAGTACATATTCCTCAACAACTTCTCTATAGAATGAAAAATAGATCTCTACAAATCTCTGTATTGGCTGAAGTGCCAACAGCCCTGCCTGTGATGCTGCAGCAGCAAAGCTCAAGTCCCCTCCAGATGCTGATGCAGCATGTGATTAGAGGGCAAGGAGAGGAATTCAGCATGGAGGACTATGTAACCCTGGACCACAAATGACATGAACAGAGAAAAAAGATAGCCAGCTGGAGCTCACAGCAAGACGGAGCTTTTGACAGTGTGGCGGTGCATTAAGGACTGTGTGCCCACATCCAGGAAACAAATCATTCTCATGGTGCTTTTTCCACTTTCAGACTTTCTTTTTACCGTGATGTGGCTTCCTGTTTGAGCCTGTCAATCTCAGTCAGGGCCTGAGTCAGCTGATCCTGCAGCTCCTCCTTCTTCTGGTTCAGCTTCTCTCTCGCTTCTCGCTCTGCTAGGAAATCTGCCTTGTAGATCTCAGCCTGAGCAAACACACAAACAAACAGTGTAAGTATTATAAACGTGTGTGTTTTCTTCTGGAATATTACAAAACCCAATGAAGGAATCACATTGCTTCTGATAGTCCGCTTCTCTGGTGCGCACCAGACCACAGTTTGTTACATTGTTTCATTTTTCAGAAGGTTCGGTTTGCGTTCACACGGGGAAAACTCAAACGGACTATAAACTTTAAACACAAGTCATGTGCACGGAAATGCTGTTCAACCATTGGTCAGACATTAAGGGGGTAAAAACGCAAATCCCGGCTATTTCTACCGGAGCCTCCGCCATGGAGCATCGGTACTTTGGGCAGGTTATTCTCATGCTGCTGTTAATCTGGAGATCAACAGACACTAGCGGCCCGCGCATATGATTATATAATCAGACAACGTCCGTTAGAAAACATTATAACACATATAATGAGAGACGTTCTGCAGTAAGGAGGGGCGTTCAGGTGGCTCTGACTTTTATGTAGTTGACAGAGCATTTTTACTTTACACGACACTGTTCAACACATAATTCTGCTTCACTCTTTAAACTAACAACCGCGGATGTTTTGAAAGACTCTTTCGCTAAAGATTTTGAAGACATCCGCGTTCTTGTGACTCGTAAATACTACGCTTCCTATGTTTTGGTGCGGACTGCGTTCACACCAGCAATGAACCGCTCCAGAGTTCGCAAGCAAGCGTTCCGAGACCACCTATTTTAGCGGACCAGAGTCCGGTTGTTTAGTTCACTTCAGAGGTCTCGGACTGCGTTCACACCGACCCAAATGAACCGCACCAAGCGGCTAAACGCACCAGGCTTAGATTCAACCGGACTATAAAAGGCTGGTGTGAACGCACCCGATCCCAACTTCGGGTCGGCCTATAAAAATACGTCATCATCACTGCACCACTCTATGTACCTGTACCCTGTCCTCACGGTGTAGAGCCTTCAGTGACAAGCTGCTGCACCCCCGCTGTCTCACGGAGAGATACCGCAGGCCCTTCCTTCCTGCAGCGGTCAGACTATACAACCAGCACAGCCCCTAGTTGACCCCCCTCCCACACACACACCACAACACAGACTATATCACCCCTTGCTGCTAAATACCAACAAACTATGTGCAATATGTGCTATATATAAATGCCGTTAATAACTGTGTAATATATACCTGGCTGCTAAATCCTTAGAACTGTTACAGGATGTGTATTTTTTGTAATTATGTAACCTTTTTTTAAATTCTATATTGTTATTATATCATAACTTAGTACTTTTTTTAATGCATGTCACATATTTAACATTAAGCTATCGGTGGCTCTTTTTCCTGCTGTAACTACACAAATGTCTCCTCCGTGGGACTAATAAAGGTATTCTGATTCTGATAACAGCAGGTTCAAAAGGTGGGTGTGTGGACCATACACTATTTATGCATATCTCAAGTGACTCATAGGAAGCTAAATAAACCTCCATGACATGAAATCTTTAATCCAAATCCAGATGCTGGACAAGCAGGAACCGATACATTTCCGCCTGCTTTGGGGGAGTGTTCCTGGGGCTAAACTTAACCATTGCTAGGCAGATCACTGGTTTTAAAAATGGTGTTATTATTGTCAGTGTTTACTTCAGTCATTCTAGCTACAATTGTAGCACAGTTATTGTTATGTTCTTAACATGTTCAAAGCGGTTTATCCTGATTTTTTTATTTTCTGAAGCCCAAAAAGATAGAATGTTGATGAATTATTAAATAATAAGCTCTGGTTGACTTTCCAGAAAAATTAGATAAAATCCAGATATCACTATCGTGATCAGGCAAAGAAAAGGTGACAAAGAAAAAGCACTAAATAATGTGCCAAAAATACTTGAAAAATGTGCCAAATAAATGTTATCTACTATATAGAACTATGCCCTAATAATGTGATTCACTAGAGAATAATGCACTTAAATGTGATCAGAAAACTGTAGGCCTCCCGCAATCTAACCCAAAACCCCCCAAGCATGCCCCCCACAGGTGGACACTGATGTCATTCATTCACAAAGAAGGTGCTCGATATCAAAACATAATAATATAAATATTAGATTACATAAATATCTTATCTCTTCTAAAAATGATATTTCATTAATAATGCTGTAACTCAAGAAAAAATAGGGTGTCAATAATTTACTACAGTCATTCTGCTGTCCTCAGCTTCGGTCCAAGAAAACAATATATCTGTTAGATATTTCCATCTTAAATCAGAAAGCTGTTAATGGCTCCTATAACGTTAAGTATTGCATGGAAGTGAGATGTTCCGTATGCTGTACCTGTGCAGTGAGGACGGGCACGGTCTCCAGAGAGCCTTTCTGCTGCTCCACCTCCTCCTTCAGTTTATCTATGAGGTCCTGCTTCAGGGCCAGCGCCCGCTCCGCCTCCTCCAGCCGGCTGCACAGAGCGCCGCCCTGGGGACACACACACACACACACACATCACACACACACACACACACACCACACACACACACACACACACACACACACACACACACACACACACACACACACCACACACACACACACACACACACACACCACACACACACACACACACACACACACACACACACCACACACACACACACACACACACACACACACACACACACACACACACACACACACACACACACACACACACACACACACACACACACACACACACACCACACACACACACACACACCACACACACACACACACACCACAACACACACACACACACACACACACACACCACACACACACACACACACACACACACACACACACACACACACACACACACACACACACACACACACACACACACACAACACACACACACACACACACACACAACACACACACACACACACACACACACACACACACACACATAACACAATGAGCTTCATAGGAAGCATTAAAAGGTGAGGGGCTGTTTCAATGTGTTTTACCTCACTCTTCAGTTTGGTATCATAGTCTCTAAAAAGACACGTGTAGGCATGCTGCAATTGTGTCAGTTTTTTCCTAAGAGGAAAAACAGGAAACATAACTTTTACACACAGTATTGTCGGCAATGCAACCGGCTGGTAACAGTGTAGAACAACTTTGAAAGAAACCCAGAAGTTTTCATTTCAAGTTTGAAGGAGACCTCACAATGATAGAATGATAATTGAACATTACAACTGTATTGTGTTGGTCCGGAAAATATGTATTTTCAATATTTGTGAGCAGAAGATAAAACAGTTTTTCTAATTAATGGAAAATAAATATTGGGGCCACATGATTTGGAAAAAATAAACAATTTAAATTATTTACACTATTTTGTAAATGCAATACGATGGCCGATTTTAGAGGGAATGAAAAACCATTTGCATTATTAATAAAATATACAATTAAATGATCATGGAGTGATTTTTTTTTTTAATAGGATCTGTATTAAACAAGGATTTGTTATGAAGTCTGTAGAACACCATTTGTAGGTCAGGACGGCTCTGCACTACTTCTCTCATTGTTTTAGTCTATATTGCAATTGTGATGACTAAATCTGTCTAAACATCATTACAATGCGGAATATGTGTGTGTGTGTGTGTGTGTGTGTGTGTGTGTGTGTGTGTGTGTGTGTGTGTGTGTGTGTGTGTGTGTGTGTGTGTGTGTGTGTGTGTGTGTGTGTGTGTGTGTAACCCACTTCTCCTCTGTGACCACATGTCTCTCTGTCTTCAAGGCGGTCTCCAGGCTCTGGGTCTGCAGCAGCAGCTTGTCCATGGCTACGTGATGCTGCTTCCTCTGCTGCTCCTGCTCCCGCTCGGCCACCTGCAGCGCCTTCATCTTACTGCACAGCCTGCACTCAGAGAGAGAACACATCACAACACATGCACTTCATGGATGTGTGAGACAACTGGATACAGTGTTGTGTTGTGGCAATTAAGCCAACATTCCCTGACCCTTGAAAACACAAATACTAATAATACTCTTCCCTGCATCCTCTAGCGTTCTTCCCATTGGACCCATAACATCCACACCATCGTTTTCCTTAAGCCCCGCCTACAATCTGCTAAACCACATCTGGTCTTGACTCAGTCAAATAATTGGCATTTTACAACACAGACAGTAACCAAGGAATTCCACAGGAAGTTGTTAACGTGGAAGTTAGCAGTTTGGAACATGTTGGAACACTTTATCTGTTCATGATGCTCAAGACCAATCACCTCAGCTTAATCACTCCTAACATCATGAGCATTTCCTAACTGCTAAAAACTAATGGAAAATATATTTCAAATAGGCCGGCCGTCTGTGGTGGGATGAGGCTTATCCAACCTTGCCAAACAAAGTCAGGAAGTTTTTTTTTGTGACTTGATTTCAAAGAAATAAGAGATTCTCTAAATTGTATGACTTTAGTATCAAATCATTTTTCTACTAAGCAATTTTTGCTGTAAAATATCAATATACAGTTGTTTTATGTTTTACTATAACCTCCATCCACATCATTTGTTTTAAACCTACAATTGTTACATGTCGTTTTAGAACACAGCGTCTCTGCTTTGTATTAATGCTATCACATACTTTTCATCCAGCATTTTGCGTTCATGCTCGCTCTTCTCCAGACAGCTCTGTCTCTCGTTCAGTTCTCCTAACAGGGATGTGGCTTGAGATTTCAGAGCCTCGCAGTCCTTGGCCAGCTGTGAAAACAATGTATTTAAGTTTAGAGTCTTTAAATGCTGCCACCATCTGTAACTTTAGTAGCAGGAGAACTGTTCACAGTCCGGACCTGAGCGCAGTCCTTGTCCTTCTGTTTGAGCAGAGCTTCAGTTCGGTCCCGCTGAGCTGAACTCTTCAGCAGGTTCTCCAGCTTCACCTCCAAATCACGGTACCTGCAGACACAACGCTCTCATCACTAAAACAGTAGCACATATTGTCATGTCAGTGTTTCCCACACAAGTTGATTCTATTTGTGGGGGCACCGCACAAAAAAAGAAAAGCCAAAGGCCCCTTAACCTATTCGGGTGGCCCACGCATCCACCCCCCCTCAAATAAGGTAATACATGCGAGTTAATGGCTACTGTAGACAACGTTCTTGTTGCTCTCTGTTGCGTTGTTAATGAGTGAAAGACACCGGAGTTGAGGATCTGTGGGGTTTATTCTCCCAAAAATATAATTCACAATTTAGGCATTTAGCAGACGCCTTATTCCAAAGCGACTTACAACGATTACAGGGACATTCTCCCTGGAGTAACTGAGGGCTAAGTGCCTTACTCAAGGGCAAGTGGTGTTCCAGGCAGGATTTGAACTCGCAACCTTCCGATCATCAGCCCACCTCACTATCCATTAGACCACCATCAAAAAAAAAAGAAAAAAAAAAAAAGAAATAATAATAATAATTTTTTTTTTACGAGATCCATTTGTGGGCGGGATCAATGTATGGGAAACACTGCATGTCAATTGATATATCTGCACACATACTGTATGTATAATTACAGTTGGGCTAACGATTGATCTTATATTAAAGTTGCAATTATTAAAGAGTTTTCACAATACTCACAAATGTATTTAATTATAATTTACACAATAACAATGACTTAAGAAGATGCAGCAAGTTGGTTATTGACAACTGTCCCTGGCTAATTATTTAAATACTTATGAATGAATCACTAATCAATGGTAATTCTGTACAGTGGTGGAGGAAGTGTTAGGATCATTTCATAAAGTCAAAGTAGCAATACTACACTGTGAAAATAGTCAAAAGTCCAATTGTTTTTTTCAGTATGGAGGTATTAGCAACACAAATGTTACAAATAAAAGTGCCTGTCCTGCAAAACATGCACTTTTTATATTGTTGCATTAACATAGAAGGTGTATTTTAATGTTGTAGTTTGTTGAGGAGCTAATTGTAACTCCTTTTTATTCTGTTGGGTCATTTTACCTTACACAATGCAAACAATTATACATTATGTATTCAAAATGTTGTAAAAACCATCTGTAGTAGAGTAGAAGTTTAAAGGATAAATATTCATAACTGTATTTAATTGCAGTAAATACATGTATTCAAGTTACACTCCACCCCTGACTGCATAGCCTTACAAGGAACCTTACAAGGAACCACACATTCATATCAAATAACTGATGCTATGATTTGACAGAAAACCTCCTGTATCTTTTTATATTTAAATAACTAACAAGGGGGCTGTGCAGGGGGGGCCGCCTCACATCAGTTTCAGCCATGTAGCCAGCAGCTCTGCAGTTGTGAAAATCAAATGACAGTTGAATTTGGTATGATAATGTCAAGTATAAATATCTGAATGTGCACCAAAGTCATGCCTTGTTCAATACAATGAGGACAGAAAAGGAATTTGAAATCTTAATTTTTCAGTCATTTCAAATAAATATATCACTACAATTACTTTAGAAAAACATACTTTTAATTAATTTATGTCCAATTGGTTTTGCCAGATGATGGGAAGGGAAGCTAACAAATGCTACTGTTAACCCTTTATGAGAAGACAGGAAGTGCAGATATGAAGACAATGCCAATCCGTCCATCAATGATGGAATGATAAATTGTTGAAATGTATAACAGCGGTTCCCAACTCTTGTTGTCTCGTGTCCCCCTTGAGCTGGTCGCCATTCTATAACTACCCTGTCACTTATCTGTGATTATTCACCTACATTTGGACTTGTATTAAACCCTTTGGAATCATATTCAACCCGACTTTTGACAGACTCTACCGGCGTGTTTGGTTCTCCGCAGATAGGCTGGCTTCATAGAAATATTTGCCAGGACTTTTGGCCGTGGTGGATCATCAGATGTACAACTAAATCCCTGAGAAATGTATTTCCCTATATATATTTTCTTTTCACAGGGCTCTCTTAAACCGGTTCTGCAGCGACGCGACCGGTATCTGTACGTTTATCGTTGCCTAATCATGCATCTATTCTTACAGTCAATTTGCAGCTAATGTTAGCTCGTTGCTATGCGCAGCGCTTCAGCGTGAACATGAACTTCAGTTGGGTTACAAGGTGTCCTACTTTGCGCGGTACTGCTCGGCATTGTTATCATTTGTCCGGCTTCCCACAAATTGAGATGTCCCACATTTAACTGACAGTCACCCAGACAGTCAAAACTTGGCTTTTATCCAATGGCTATTCAGAAAGCAAAAGATGGCTATTACCATTGGCTGTGTCAGATGTCAGTTAATAAAGAAAGTCTAGAAATGTATTTACTTATGGGTGTAGCCGAGTTTTTGTAAGACTTGGGAGTTTTTTTCTCCAGCTCCTGCCTATATCATGTGGACATCAACTTATAGTGAAGCGTGCTAAGTAATATTAGAAATCTTAATTTTTTTAGGGTGGAATTGACAATATAGAAATCCAAACGACCTCTTAGCATCGCAGTAACATGTTCCACGATGACCCGCACAAACACACTCTTTGTTCCACATGCGGCTTGTTGGTACCTATGGTTGGCACCAAGCCGCCAGGAAGTGCGCCGGACTCTGAGGAACACATTTTGACCCAGTATGAACTATTTTATAGCCCTTATTATAATCATTTGGGCCTTAAAGTTGTAAAATGCACTAAAAGCCGAATCTAGATTTGTTTTCTCTCCATTCATTCTAGCGAGCCGAGAGTGGGAGCTCTGGGGGCGGGGCTTAAGGGGCGCATGCTCTGTGAGCGCACATACGGGTTCTTCTGCTCTGACAGCTAGGCATGATGGGTAATCTGTGACATTTCGCTCTCTCAAAAGTTGGGCCACTTTGTCCTCATGCGCCAATCAGCAGCTCTCATAGGAAAGAACCAGGCCCCTCCTCCGACGCTGTATCCAGTTCTTATACATCCATGGTAGGGACCTGGTCACCTGACTGAAGTGGTGTTACAATCAACACTAACCCGGCAGGAACCGTTACTCGTGGATGCTGAACTAGACCACGATCAACAGGCTACATTTTATTTTGGTGTGGAAATAAATTGCAATCCCTAATCTTTCTACGGACATCCTGCAATCCCCTCAAGAACCCCTGTAACCCCGGCTGGGAACCACTGGTATATAATAGAACACGAGCGTTCATGACAAAGTGAGCACAGACACACAGGGCATGCAGGGGCAGCATGCACACAGTGAAAGAAGCCACACAGAGCTGTGGGCTCACCTGCCCTGTGTGGCCTGAAGCTGCTCTGTGAGTTTAGCCAGGCTAGAGCTGGAGAAGGGAACAGAGAGAGGAAGGAGGAGGAAGACATCTCAACATCAGCCTTGTATTAAGCAGAAGAAAAGCAGAAACAAAAAAGGCATGCTGTTTCCTGCACATATACAGTACAGTTAGACTAATTCAACAGCACCCAGCCCAAATGCGGCTCATGACGACTCGGTTAACACAGAAATTCACTTTAGTGTCGTTAGTTTCACACAATGCAATTCAGTATTTTGTACCAGGAAGAGAAATGTCTCTTACCAGTCAGAGGAGTGCTGTGCCTCAGAGCGATGTTGGGCAGCCTCGTCAGAAACGTTGACTGCCTGTAAAACATTCACACAAAACTTTAACACAACATTACATTTAATTTACACACACTTTAGCGACAAAACTGTCAATAAATGATGTCGCAGAAGAGGCTAAACTTGGCTAACCATTGTGACTAGCTCCCAATAAGCAGTCTGAGTTTACATTTCAGAATGTTTAAATAAGAAAGAAAAACAACAATAACCAGAGTAGAACTATACGATCAACAAAAGGTATCCGAAACAAATCACCCCCATTCTCCTTCCACACCAACCCAGAACACAACAGCTGGACTGAATACCGTAAACACAGGCAGGTGTGAATGCCGGAAGTGAATAATTGTGGTGTAAACAAATGATGATTTAATAGAACCAATAAACAATGACCAAAAAGCATTTTGGCTCCTACACACACACTTTTAAAACTTTACATTTGTGATATTTTTACTGTACCTTGATGTAGTCTTTTGTGAATTTATATTTTGTGTAAATATTATCTTTATTTCTTATAATAGTCTTTAAATTGTTTTTATAATTGAACAATTGTGTTGCTTTTCTACAACCCATTCCTCTTTCTGTGTCTTTGTTTGCACTGTTCATACTAATGCAAATTCCTCGTATGTGTAAACCTAATTGGCAATAAACCAGATTCTGGTTCTGATTCTGATATTTCTTATGCCAGTGTCCATAACATATCTAGAAAGTGGTTGCATTTCAACTTAAAAAAATCACAAAGCAGTGTTAATATGTGAAGATAATCCTGCTGATGATGCATAGGTATCATAAATGTGTGTTTGCCCCAGAGATTCTTTTGTGCAATATTCCAAAATCCAATGGAAAATGCCATTGCTTTTTGTCAAGGGAGCCCTTGATGTAACTTCTGGGTCGGCCTACGGAAGACGTCAACACTGCACCACTGTATTAGGCATGGAGACATTCACTGACAGCTGAATGTCTGATCTATGCACAGCCTTCCCTCAGGATGGATTTCAAACTATGCTTTCTGACAACAAACACTGAACCAACTCTCACTGACTTCGCATCTCAAGAGATTTAGGAACGAGACTTCAAAAAGAGCGAGACACAGTTATTCCTTGTCAAACACTAAAATAACCATCTGATCCTGTCAGTGACAAAAACACGCATTTCTATTGGATGGAGATTGACAGGGCGCAATTCCCAGAGCGATGCATTACAGCAGTTCACTGTCTGCAGTGTCCAGCCTGTCTCTGTGCTCACTTCTCTTAACCGGACGCTTCCTCAGTGTTTGGCTTACAGCTAAGGAAATCAGCTGTTCCTTTTTTAAACTTCTTTGATCTTTTAAAATAATAAAAGTTTGCTTTCAACAAATGCAAGCCCCCCTGTCTCCTCAGCAGCCAAAGAAGGAACAAGTGGGGATGAGCAGCATGAGCCTGCAGCTTGTTTTTAAATCTATCTCAGCGCATTAGGAGAGTATTCCTTTCCAACTAGTTAGTCATTGCTGGAACAGTGGAGACTAGTGTGACTTTTTCTATAGTTTTAGCAAAATAAATAATGTCTTTCCTCAACATTACATATTTTGCAACTATAGATGATTTCAAAGTGAAAAAACATTTAGATTTTGGGTCAGTATACATTCAGACAGCTGACGGCGATCTGCACTTTCTAGTTATTGCTGTACTTTCTCATGTCTACCCTTACATCTGAACTTCTGGATCCTGTGTATAAGGCCTGTGATTGGATGACTGTGTTACCTGTGGCTGGGCCAGTTTGTTCCACATCTGGTCAAAGCAGCGCCGCATGCGCTCTCTCTCTTTCTCCCCCTCCTCCCTCTCCCTCTCCAGCTCTTCATTCTTCCTCTTCAGATCTCTCATCCCTTCCTCCAGTTTCTCTTTGTGGCTCTTCAGCAACTGGAGGAAATCGTTTGAACCTTCCACAGGCTGCGGAGAGAGACAGGAAGTGAATGAACGGGGGATGAAAGGGTGCAGGGAGATAGGGGAGGTAACAGGAGGGAATGGACAGAGACAGAACTCTTTCCCCTGGGCAGCAGGACTCACACCAAGCACAATGTGGAACTACACCAAGATGTGAGAGAACACAAAGTGAGGAGACAGAGAGGGATTTAAAAGAGGAACCACTCGTTTGATTAGATTTAAAGTGGAGGCATTTCTGGAGTCCAACTAGCATTCATTCAGATGCTCCTGCTTGGAAATATAAGTAAAATACATTGCGACCTACAGATCTATATTGTCCAGTGACTTTGATAAAAGATGCATGGGGCATCAGGTTCTGTATTTTAGGCCATTTGTCTAAAAGCATAAAAACAAAAGTGAGGTGAAGCATTAAACTTGGGGTGAGGGCCAAAGATTAGGTGTCAGGCATCGGATTGGGGGGATGGGGGGGGGGATGCAGTGAGCATGCTCACCTGGCCATCTTTCATGCCCACTTTCTCCCCCCATACCTCTGAAAGGGAGGAGGAGGGAGAGGGGAGGGCGCTACTCAAGGAGCTATGCACACTCGCATCGCCCTAGACACACATGGACATACTCGTTAGATGAAGATACACAAACTCAATCAAAACTCCATCAAACAACAGTCAGAACTCCTACCAGGCTGCGAGGCGGCATGGTCTGTGTGTTCTGATCCGTCTCTTCCACTCGCTTCTTCTCCCGCTGATCAAGTGTCTGAAACAAGAAGTGGAGTAATGTAGTGAAGTACAGGTATTGTACTTTTTGAGGCACTTGTATTTTACTTTAATTGAGTATTTTTATGTTATGCTACTTAATACTTCTACTCCACTACAATTTGGAAGCCAATATTTTCCGTTTTACTCCATTACATTTGTCAGACAAAATGTGTTACTAGTTATTTTATAGATTCAGGTTATTAGCTATTATAAAATGTAAATTAACAAATAATTAAACTATGATATATAAGTATAGGTACGAGTACTTCTTCCACCATTGAAAACAATAGGTGCTTTCACACCGGAGTACTTTTCCCTTTTAGTTCCGATAGTTCCTGGGATTTTGCGTTCACACCAAAAAGAGAACTTAGTTCATGAGAACTTTTCCCCCCTTTTCAGTCCCTGCTAGAGAGGGGACTTTCCTGGGGAGAAAAAAGTTCCAATTTCTGTTTGGCACGGCTAATTGCAAACCACGCCCCGTAAAACTCTGAAAAGTTTTGTGAAGCCGCCATTGTATTTGCTGGCATTAGCATTATTAGCATTAGCATTAGCCCAGCGCAGAAACGCAGAGAGACTAACGTATGGCAACACAAAAGAAAACATGGGAGCGGTGGAGATGAGGAGGTGTCGGCGTTCTGGTGATTTACTCGGAAGGCTTCAGTAGAAGCTGCTGGGACTCCCAGCAGCTTCTACTGAAGCCAGTCCCCAACTCCGGGGACTTCCGGCCGGGGACTTCGGGTGGCAGTATACGCCGTGAAGTGGTTTGCAGCCTGCCAGTAAACCCAAAGCAGAAGAAGAAGAAGTGACGTCAGCGGCTTCATTTGCGTAATCTTCCCTCAGGGAACTTATTCCGGTGTGAACGCGATCTAAGTACTAGGAACTAAGTACGGCAAAGTACTTGGTGTAAAAGCGCCTAATGGTTCCAAATTCACAGGAGACAATTAAAAAGAGGAGCATCTCAAGAGTGCTCCAGGATTGAGTCCTATTTTACCACTTCCAGAAGAGTCTCAAAGTCAATGTTTTTTTAAATTTGTTTTCTGTTTGTTGCCTACTTAACGTCGTCACAACATTAGCCACTTTTAGCTTAGCAATGGTGACATGAAGTCATGTGACCCTGATGTAGATTCTTTATAGCATCACGTTAGCTTTTTAACTTCTGGTTGTTATATCTACACTTCAAACTTGAGATTATCTATCTGAACAAAACATGTAAGTGTCATAAATGTTTGTCTGTCCACAGATCTCATTTTCTTCAATAAGACGAAATCCAATGGAAAAATACCATTGCTTTTTGTTGAGGGAGCCCTTGCAATGTAAACCACCAGGTTGGCCTACAAAAAAAGTCTTCACTGCATGAATGTATAAGTATATAAGCATCCTGGAGAGTTGTTGCTCATTCTGGCAGGATGCTTCTTAGTTGAAAACAAAAAATAAGATCCCTGTGTCACAAGCGTTCTCTGTTAAATCTGGCCACAATAAAAGGCCACTCTAAAATGTTCAGTTTTATCACACAGCACAATGCCACGGATGTCTCGAGTTTTGAGGGAGCGTGCAATTGGCATGCTGACAGCAGGAATGTCCACCAGAGCTGTTGCCCGTGAATTGAATGTTCATTTCTCTACCATAAGCCGTCTCCAAAGGCGTTTCAGAGAATTTGGCAGTACATCCAACCGGCCTCACACATTTTAAAGGTGTTTCTCTGCCGTCTGTCTGCAGACTTGTTAAAGCATTAATTCATGGTTTTTACTAACCGTTATCAGTATGCTGTTACTTCGGCATCATTTTGAAACGTGTATTACAATTAAATCACGGTCAAATATTGACATCTACCACAGTATTTGCATGGAGATACGCACCACCCCCTCTCCAGCGCGTCCTCCTGTTTGAATGACAGGAGTAAACACAGCTGACAGCCGCGGTGAAACTCCAGCGATTAGAGTGATGCGAATATTCGGGCTTATCTTCATGTAAATATTATGGTAGATACCAACGATAACAAAATTAACATATTTGACAGTGATTTAATTGTAATACACATTTCAAAATGATGCCGAAGTAACAACATACTGATACCGGTTAGTAAAAACCATAAGTTAATGCTTTGACAAGTCTGCAGACAGACGGCAGGCGAAACACCTTTTAAAATGTGTGTTGTCTAAATGGATCCATCAGGCTAAACTAACCTGTAGCTGCTCCGTCCACACGCACAACAACGTCATACAGACAGAAATAAAGCAGCGACTGTATTCACCATGACACAGACAGTCTGTGGTTTGTACTTGTTTAACTTTTGTCTAGTTTCTGAACAGATATGAGGAGCTGTGAGCTCTGAGTGCTAACAGCTAACGGCTGATGTTTTGGGACATGTTGATGTGGTGATGGGTTGACAGCATGTCGAGGATAACATCATATGTATATCCACTGTTAAAAGATTCCCTTAAGATTTCCGTCTCTTCTTCCATTCTTTCCAACTCAGTTTATAATTTGTCCAGAAACAGCTGAAAAGTAGCATACAGGAAATAAGTGGCGCTGTCGGGTGCTGACCAATCACGAAGCGTCATTTCTTGACTGGCAGCAAAAACAACCAATCACAGCAGTGCTTCTCTGGCTGGCTCTGTCCAATCACAAACAAGAAGTGTTCTCCCTAAAGGAATACCCTTTCCGTAAAAGTTGAAATGCTGTGGCGTTTTGTGAAATGTTGTTTTGACTTCAGGGCCACCGTACTTTTGTGTACATAAAAAAAGTGTAATACATTCCAACAAATGATTATAAAGATAACAATAACAATGGAAGCTGTGTAACAATGACACTTGTTTGCTCAGATGTAATGGAATAATCAATCAAGTATGAATATGAGGAAACAGAATCTCTGAGCCTACCTGCGGTCCGTCCAGCGGCCTGCTCCAGGCCTGGCGCGCCTGCAGCTCCTCGGTCTGGCTGGAGCTGCAGCAGTGGGTAGAGGAGGGGGCCGACCCGTTCACCAGACTCTGCAGGGAGTGGTTCTCCTGGGCCAGCCTCTCCACAAGGGCCCTGGCCTCCTGGAAACGACAGCTGAGAAACTCTCGCTCCCCTCTGGTCCTCTGCTGCCATCCCTCCATCTCCTCACAGCGCTGACGGAGGGCCAGGTTGCTCCGCTGCAGGGCCTCTGGAGGACAGCAGGGGGGAGGGGAAAGGAGAGATATGCCATACAACGTTTCAACAAAAGCTGTAAATCAAGTATGTTGGGGAAATATTTTCCAAGGCCCATAACTTTGACCCAGTGTATCAGTTCTATCAGTTCAAACTGTCCTGACTGAGCACACGCACCTGTAGCCTTGGCTGCTGTGCTCTCAGTGTTCTGTCTCCCTGTTCCTGCCTGTTGGCGTCAGCTGATAGAGCTGTTATCATTCTATCTTGTTATTGATTATTCTCTCTGAACTAAACACACGGGTCTGAGGTAGAGTTCTTCAGAATTGAAGTGGCAACTCTACCGTGAAGTCAGAACCTCTGACTCAGGACTTGTTTTGTGAATTCTCCGGCCGAAGCTCCTAAATAAACCATCAGTGTTTGCCATCAAAGCTCCAGCTCTTCCCGTGTCTCTTTTGAGTCGGTGACTCCTCCTGCATCGCTACACAGACGTTTCCCCCACAAAGTAGTAATTATATAAATAAGAAAAGCTAATTATTAATAGATTTTTTTTAATTTCAAAACAAAGTTACAAACTACTACTCAAGAATTTCAGGAGTGCAGGGCAACAAATAAATAAAAGCATCCAACTAAAAAGGTACACAAATAATGGAATTTAAAAACGATTACACAATCTTATAATATTAATAGTAATAATAATAATTTTCTGGTGAAAGTACACTGATAAATAAAAACAAACAAAACAAAAAGAATCATTTGCATCCACCCGTACACATTTTTTTAATAGTGGAAAAGCATCTACCTCTTAGCTGCTGGTTATCTCCCAGCAGCCTGGTCACCACCTCATTGGAGGCCAGCTCCGGGGGGACCCTGAGGGTCCCGCCAATCTCTTCTCCCGGCATGTCCCACTGCATCGGGCCATCAGGCTGGGGCTGCACCATCCCTGTAGAAAAACTACAGATTATGATATATTCATACACACCTCATTAGACCTTTGCTCGAACACCAATGCCTGTGTAGTGCTGAGGCCTCTGGAGTGTGCTTTCCCTTTACACCATTAGACTACATTTACTTTATTGATCCCGATTTGGGATATGTTTCCATCACAGCAGCATGTGAACAAGGCATTGCACATAATGTGAAAATGAAAAAGAGTAGATAATAAACAAACATAAACATATAATATGAACATCTCAAAATAAAAATAAAACAGAACTAAAAAGTAAAACATATACATAGTATTGAAAGTGAAAGATACAAATCTGTAGATTATCTCTCTAACACAACCAATTAAAGCTAAGAATAAATAAAAGTAGGATGTTACTCACATTAAGTATGCAAGGAATAGCATATTAAATTAAATATAAATGTAAAAGGTTCTGTGCATTTTTTATAATGTATTAACCCAACTGTTTTCCATAACAACCAGTAGTTTTAGTGTTATGCTTAACCTGACCCCTACCCAGAGGTGGGAGATGTACTCAGATCTGCATATGTAGAAGTAGACATACCAAATTGTTTACAAGTAAAGGTCCTGTATTAAAAATGTTACTCAAGTAAAAGTACAACAGTTTTGACATCTAAATATACTTACAGTACGAAAAGTAAAAGTAGTCATTGTGCAGATTGGTCCATTTCAGAATAATATATGTGTTATAATTATTGATCATTAAAGTGTTCTCAAATCTGGTAAAGGTGGAACTGATTTCAACTAATGTGAATTTAATCCAGGTGTATCTAAAGTATTTATTTAAGTGTTGATCCTATTGTTTATCATTAATCTGCAAAGTAACTAAAGCTATTCAATGTATTTAGTGGAGTAAAAGTGCACGATTTATCTCTTATTGTATTAAACATAATATCTGCTCCCCTGAATCACCCCCCACCCGCAGAGGGGGAGGGAACACATGGTGACACGCCACGCCTCACCGTCCGGCGGCATGCTGCAGTTACTTTCTCTTTCAATATCAGCCCTCTCCCAAATCCCTTATGTCTGAGTGGTGGTGGTGGGGGGCCCCCCATCAGGCCGCTCACTGGTGGTGGGGGGCCCCCATCAGGCCGCTCAGGCTAAGGTATAAAGGCTCGCTCCTGTACTTTGTCTCTTCCTGCTTTGTGCAGTATAACCTACATATAGGTATCAGTGAGGAGGACAAACACATTACGTCATACCAATACCATGAGGCAAAGAGGTCGACTGAAACACATAGCTTATTTTATATATTTGATTAATTAGCCTAAATAAAACCACCATCAACCTCAACTGCTGACACGACCAGAATCACATTTATATTAGCTTACAATGAGAGCTATAATAAACAATGTTGTTTTATCCCCCGCATTAAGACAGGTCATAAATGTGTCAGTAACTGTTGTGCTGTGCTCTTACCCTCTCTTCTTGTTCAGGGTGTGTGTCCGGGTACCAGGTCAGCAAGCTGTTACTCACATTCAGCCTGTTTGTGAGCGGATCTGTTTAGCCACCGCTAGAAAGCTGGCTGATGCTACAAAGCTAGCGATGTTGCTAATGAGCTAGCTAGGATATTGTAGCAGCCAGAAGCTTCAATGGCTGAGGCAATTGATGACTGGCATAAACAACAAGCTACTTCACCGTAGTGTGTGTCTTCAGAAAAGCATTCTCCCAAGTTTTGTGATGTTATCCTAACACAATGTAGGTGTTTAAGGTCTGTTGAGGTTATCTGTCAAAGCCAGAACGAGTGTTGTTAGCTCAGGAAATACTAATGGTTTGTTTACCCCGAGTCCAGCCTCTCAGGCACATTTCCTCTCGACTATGCGTTGGGTTAATAACATGGTAAACTGTATTATTATTGATAACATAATATATTTTGTAGTCACTTAACAGTACAATGTGTCAAATAAACAATTCTTCAAAGGTACAAATATCTGTACATTTTACATTATATGCACAACAGATTTTGACATCACGGGTACACACACAAAGTAAAAACAACCAAACTAAACTAAAGGAAGTACAAATAATAAGAATATAACAAAATAAAAAATAAAATATTTAACAAATACAATTTTTATTTGTATTGCCTTATTTTCTTTAACAAACCAAATAATAATGGTGTCATATTGCTGTAATTCCAAGTAAACATGTGGAACATGTGGTCTTCTTGGGAATTTGAAATGTCCCCCAAAAAATGTATTGCATAAAAAAACATTTCTGTATCCAAAATCATGAATTACATTGACTAAAACCTTGCTGCCCCATCCCACTGAAACTAGTCATCTCCCCGAACACATCCGAGACTGCATCAAGGAGCTGACAAAGGCTACTCATCTCTCTTGTTATTTTTCTTATTTTTAGTAGTTTAAAAGCCCTTTCTTAAAACTATGACTGCTGTCACGGCTCCTTGCTTGTTCATTAAAATGATCTGTGCATTACAAAAATAAAATGTACTTGTTCCGTTGGCTGGTCTGGTCTCGGGGTTGGAATTGAGTGATGCCTGAGAAGCACTCTGGAGGGCAAAATGAGCACACGGCTCAGGAAATCCCCTTCCTCCTTCCGCAGTGGGAGATGACGTCAGTTGCTGCACCATCATAGCTTCTTGTGCTGATGTGCGTGAAGTGAATAAGCTACATGATGCTCGCTACCCCTGCTGCTGGAGTGGTTTTAATATTAGCTTGGATTTATCCAAGTCACGCTCTTTATTTCCACATAGGAGAGACGGAGAAGAAATGTTTCATAGAAGAAATTCCAGACGAAACAATGGTTATTGGTAAGCTGCTGGGGGCTCGTTAGCTTGACGTGATGCTAGCTAAAGCTAACGCGAACAGCTGGCTCCATCAAAGATGCTTCATTAAAAATGACTGTTGTATCGACCAAAGGTTTTTTCATTTAGTATTTTGTCACAAAAATGACAGTGTAGATTTTGTAAGATTGTGTAAAATGTCGTGGCCTCATAAGTTCTTCTTCGCTTAAAAATATCTGGACCAGTCTTAGCTTTAGTTACACCAGAGTTTATATTTAAAATATAAACTAATATTTGCCAGAAGGCACTCGTTTACTTATCACTGACGGATACAGGGTTACTGATAAATAAGAAAAGGGCACCTGCTTGAAGAGAACCCTGATGTATTTATGGTGATCCAAACCCTAGCTAGGAAAGTAGACTTTTACATTACTAAAAGTAACACTCGCTATAAACAGTGTGACCATTTTGATATTTCTTTGGAAATGTTCTGGCACTGTTGCATTATGTTGAATTCCCCCATTTACCATGTTAAAGTTATATCCTGCTGTGTACTGGTGCAAAGTGGTCATACTGGATGAGCTGAGCAGTGTGTGTGTTGCTCTACCGGTCTGACAGGAAAGTACAGGACTCAGCTGTGGGACAAGCAGACAGATTCCTTCCTCGCAGCCACGCCCGGCCTGGGGATGCATGTGGAGATCAAGGATCCAGATACTAAGGTAAGCAAAGAGGAGGCGGTGTAATGAGACACTCCCACATACACATACTTCCATTACAATATAATCATTTATTTGACAATTCTCCCAGATTATCCTCTCTCGACAATACGGCTCAGATGGACGGTTCACCTTCACCTCACACACTCCCGGAGAACATCAGATCTGTTTGCACTCCAACTCCACCAAGATGGCTCTGTTTGCAGGAGGAAAGCTGGTATGAGCGCAGTCACTTTATAACCGTTTTAATAATGTACTTCTCACAAATGGCACAACATTACTTTCATTGGGAATAAGATCCTGCATGTTAACTTGTACAAACTTTCAAAAACTGGCCTTAATACATAAGTTTCATAAAGGAGATTGCAAAAAGTCTGGGCCCTGATGTTATCGCGCTCGTTAAACCATCCAGACTAACCAGGTCCTGGTCAGACCAGGTGTTAGGATTACACCTCACAGACTCCCTCCTGCTGCACTGTGGACATTTGAAACACATTTATATTTGATTGGTCTGCATTAAATGCACTGCAAACAAATAAAGCCTATAAAAACATTTACATGGTGCTGATCCCTAATAGAAAGTAGCATTTTCCTATTTATTTAATATTCCTGCACTCCCCACATGTGTTTCCAGTTATTCCGGCTCATTAGCAGTAAGACTGACAGGGCGCTATTTGTTCCGCCCAACTAGGTGCAACAAAGCTAACAGGAGTGAGGGAGCTGTCAATCAAGCACAGGATGGGTACGCCCACAAGAGTCAGAGTGCAAATACAAACCAAAAAGCAACATTTACCTGATAGAGAAATGTAGTTTTTAAGGGCTTCTGTTTTGATACGTTGACTAAATTGTTGTTTACGTCTTAGTTGACGTAGATGTCTTCAGATTTATAATATATAAAAAAAATGCTTTTTAATACTTAATAACTTATTTGCAAGAGACCTATGAATACACCCCTGATATACATAACAATTACAGTGCTATTCATCTGTCAACTAGGTGGTTAGTCATACAAAAAATCGTATCAGTGTTCGTTAAATACATACAAACAATGAGAACAAGTTATGTTATATCAGTAAACCCAGAGATATAAACAGGTAACACCAATACTGAAACTCAGCGTTCTGCATATTAAAAGTCGTACTTTGTGCAGAAAAGGTGAATACAATCCCAACATGTGTGCATGGTCCACCAGTGCAGATCCAGCAGACTCCTGGGTCCCAGTTCATTGTGATGTTTGTATAGCAGTTATTCAAATCCATACTGATTTTTCCCACAAAATCTCCAGGTCAGTGAGAAGCTAAAAGAACAATAGTTAGACTTTTAAGCCACATGTGCTCAGGAATTTCCATTTCATCTTTAACTTTTGATTGATTGAGTTTCAATAGTTTCCTACTCATGCTCTTGTTGTGGTGTTGCCATTGTAAGCCTTTACTCATCAGTGATCTTGGCGGAGTTGTCTGAATCTTGAGTTATTTTGAGTTCTCATGAGTTTTTATATTTCTTATAATTCACACGAAAACAAGTATGTCGATCTGAATGGTGTATTTCCTATGTTGCAGAGGGTGCATCTGGATATTCAGGTGGGAGAACACACCAACAACTACCCTGAGATCGCAGCGAAGGACAAACTGACGGAGCTGCAGCTGAGAGCCCGACAGCTGCTGGACCAGGTGGAGCAGATCCAAAAGGAGCAAAACTACCAGAGGGTCAGTAACAAAATACTCAAAGTAGGTTGATGAGGTCAAGAGTGGAACAGAAATGAGTCTTAACACTTGGAAATGACTTGGCATTCTACCACTGTCAAGTCAGCTGTTCTATAATATACACTCACTGGCCACTTTATTAGGTACACCACTTCACTAAGTACACAATATATATATATATAATATTTATGTTTTTGGTTTGACGCTCAAAATAAGATCTGTGGTTGTTATATTCTACAACATAAAATCTCCCACTGGTGAGTATCTGAAGCGTCTGTGTCGTCGTTTGCTAACAAGTGTTAGAAATACTAAATGAGACTACTGAACATCGTCACACAAACATTAGCAGCTTTTAGCTTAGCGTTGTTGACGTGGAGTCATGTGACCATGATGTAGTTCCTTCATAGCTTAACGTTAGCTTTTTACTTCTGGCGAGCGCATTTAAGCTTAAACAAATCATACAAGTTGTGAAAATATGTGGAGATCCTGTTGAACAAAACATGTTGGCATCATCATCATCATCATCATCATCATCATCATCATGTGTTTGTAACATCTTCATTTCTACAAAATTCTGAAATCCAATGGAAAGCTACTTTCAGTAGAGGGAACCCTCTACTGGCTCCGCCCACAAGAATCCCTCATCACTGCCCCTCTCATACTGTGTGTGGTGTCTCCTGCAGTATCGAGAGGAGCGCTTCCGCATGACCAGTGAGAGCACCAACCAGCGCGTCCTGTGGTGGTCCATCGCTCAGACCCTCATCCTCATCGTCACCGGCATCTGGCAGATGAAGCACCTCAAGAGCTTCTTTGAGGCCAAGAAGCTGGTCTGAGGTGTGTCTGCACCACGCAGCAGCTGGACAGACTCGAGCAGATGGAGGGACGCCGGCCCAGAAACATCCAGGAGGACACATGTTGTTAAGGGAGAGCTGTGGCTGTTAGAGGGGGGGTTATATGGGGTACTTCTCCACAGTCAGTGCACAGTCTACAGGTGGATGAAGACCCCAGTTAGGAGAAACACACTGGAGTGACTGCACAGAAACAAAGCAATATAGTGCTGGGGAGTCATGTATTCTAGCTGGGGAGTCATGTGTTGTGCAAAGTTAAATGACTGTTTCTGTCAATTGAGTCTGGTAGCATTAGCTAGGACTGTAAGGTCAATTGATGAAAATATAAAACATTTAGCATTTAAAAGAGATGTGTGCTAAGTAGGCTGCCCCTATCCACAGCAGTACATTAGCGTCCTGATGCTGCTCACGTCTGTTTCTCCAAACTGAAGCTAAGACACTGACTGAACTCATACAACCCCCCCTCAAAACATCCTCACTATGCCTTTAATATCAGCCATAAATGCTACGAGCAAACTCACAAGGCAGTTATATATCCTGGGGACTGTGTTGTTATTATTCATTGTTTGGCTATTGTTACTTTCTGACACAGGAGCACAACATTCCACCTGCTTTTTCTCTGTTTGTGTTGACAACACTGGACATGTCATTTTTCTTTTTATGTTTGAGGTCTTACAGGAGTGAGAGACCACAGTGGATATGTAACAATGAAAATGTTTAAGCTGTTGCAAACAAGTTTATTGATATTTTATTTTATGTAGCCCGTTTTCTGTCAATATTGCCTATATTTCTATTTCCAGGTTTGATAACGTTCTAACCACAGGCTTTCAGCTGCGTTCATTAGGTCGCTGGTAATAATAATATTTCACTGGCCATAATTCCTCACGTGTTAATTTGATATTTATATAACTCTCTTTTTTAGCATGCATACACAGTATATAAACCCCTGATAAAAGGCTTCTAACACACAGTAACACAGCAGCGTTTAGGACGTGTTCATTCATGTTTAAGAAAGCAATCCTGACTGGTGAATAAACTGACTTCATCATTAATGAAATATAAATTATTATTAATATTAAAAAACGTTTATAGTAAAAAAAACTCACTTGTAAAGCAGATATATACAAATAATACAGTTAATATTTATAAATAAATAGTTTTTATAAATCCCTGGTTTCATATTATATTTGTTTATATACCAGTAGAGTTTCTAATCTGGACATTAATAAACTCTGACAACTCCTTAATATCTGCTTACCTCCAAACAGCCTATATTGTTTATGAATGTGAAATGGAGGGTCAAATGAACACTCCCTGACTGTATATAGTGTTGTTGTCCCTGGAGTTCAGTCTCCTGCACATTGAGCAGGTGTGTAGATAGTTTGTGATACTTGTCTCTTAACAGGATTGACTGTTGTAAATAACAGCTATTGACCGTCCTGTTGATTTTCTAAAGCCTTTTACACTGATTGAATGTCTTTCCAGTTTGTGTTTCTTCAGTATTTATTGAGCAGTTGTCGCCTGTGTTTCAGAGCTGAGCTTAAGCCAAATGTACTTCTATGTTCTCCAGTTCTTTCTTTTCTTTTTTACATGCAAAGACTAGATAAGAGTGAAATTCACAAGACAAATTTCGGCCATTAAATTATTTTGTTTATTTATCACTCTTGAAATATTCTTATTTCCCCTGTGGTCACCTCCATGACTTAATAAAGACAATTTGGCCAAACAACTTTCTGTGTTTTATTAGAGCCACTTTGCCAAATACAAGAAAATACACGGCGAATGGCAGAAACGTTCAGCAAGGGGGATAAATGATTTATTAAATCAAGTCTTTGTTTCATCTGTACAACAAAAACGGTACATTGTACTGAGTGGGATTCCTGTGTGGGACACACTCTTTCAAAGTCACATGTTGGACTGGAAAGGTCAAATATCACGACACATCCAAACAATCTTTACTCATCTTTTCCAGATGTCATCGTGTTTTCTACATTTGTGTCTTTGCCAGTTATCTTGAAGGACGGAAGTTAGAGCACTACAGGTTAGTAACACACAACTTTAGAAAAAAAAAAAAAAAGGTACAACTAGTTCTTTACTGAATGCCGCTTTTTAATGCTTAAAAGAGTAACAAGGGCACACAAAAAAGTGAAGAGGATTAGGCAATTACACTGTTAAAATTATGCAACCATTTTTGCAATCCAGCTCCACATGGCTGAAATGATGTGCTCCACTGCTCTCCTCAGTGTGGTTCTCTCCTCCAGGACCTCAGAGCGGCTCCTCACGGTTTGGACACGGTCAGGTGCTGCATCTTCTTGGCCGCCTCCTCTGTCATGCTCTTGGCGGTTTTCTCCGAGCTGGGGGCCGGAGGTTTGGTCGCACTGTTGGGATACTCCTCCCTGTACCCCTAATGAGTGAGATAAGATAACTTAACGGCATTAATCACATTAACAATTAATCCAATAACAGCCATAACTAGGACCTCTCAAAGGCATCTGAACAACCCGGTGTCACAGCAAGACGTGAACATGTGACGATTTACCATGCTGGGAGACGTGAAGATGTCACGATGTCGTCCCTTCAAACGTGACAGTTACACGGTATTGTTAACATAGCCCAACCAGTGGAGATATAGCCTACCCGGAAATGCCAAGAAAATGCTACCCCGACGGCAGAGTCCTGCATCGGGTCGGGTACCCACGGGTAGGCCTACAGCATTTTCAATAACACTTCCTCAAGAGTGAAATCCAACGTCTGGGAGGCTTGTGGTGTCACACTAGATGGAGGAAATAACCAACATCCCATGTTTTAAAATTTTTTTTTTTTTAATTTTTTTTAACAACTTTATTTTTCAGTTTATCACAAATACAGTATGTCCAACATTTATGACAACAAGTTGCAAACGCCCCAGATCCCACCCCCCTCCCCCTCCAGGTGGTATTCCCCAGTGAAAAGACAAACGAGAGAGAAAAAAAAAAAAAAAACGAATGGTCATAGAAATAAAATATAAAAAATATATAAATACAAAAATGACGATAATAGACAGTATACGAGTAGATAATCAGATATAATAAAACATCACACACATAACCCAAAAAAGCATTTCAGTTTATGCTATTCTTATTGCCAGCCTTCTAAACCCTTAGTCTGACAAGGTACGTAACAACTTCAAGCCCAAAGTTAGGGACCCCAGAGTGCCCAGGTCAATAGTCAAAGACAGATGCAAAGTGAATCAGGTGAAGGATAGGCCTCTAACATGGGTAATAAATAGCGACCAAGTTTTGTCGTATTTGTTGACTACACCGCGCATTGCATATCTCAGTTTTTCCAAGTCTAGCCCAAGCATCACTTCCCTGATCCAGTGAATATAGGAAGGGGGATTTTTTTCTTTCCAATTTAGCAGTACGAGACGGCGGGCATGCAACGACGCATAGGCAACCGCATTTTTGTGGAGGGAGGAGAACCCTAGTCCAGTATTAACAGTTCCAAAAATAGCTGTTTGAGGATTAGGCGATAGTATCCTGCCAGATATTGCAGAGAGCGACCGAAACACAGAAGCCCAGAAACTGCTTAATGACGGACATGACCAGAACATATGGCCCAGGGAGACAGGAGAATAATGACACCTGGGACAGGTTGGAGCGACACTGGGAAAGATCTTAGCTAGTCTGTCATTGGAGTAATGTAGCCGGTGTACCACCTTAAATTGGATTAATCCATGTCTAATACAGAAAGAAGAGGTGTGTATACGTGAAACAATGTTTCCCCAGGCTTCCTCTGAAATAGAATCACCAAAATCTCCTTCCCATGCTTTTTTTTAAATTTTGTCCCATGTGGGAGGGCAGTTATTCAGAATCAATGTATATATTTTGGACACAGCCCCTTTATTAAATGGATTCACATTAAAAACTGAGTGAGCTAGATCTTTAGAGGGTGGACATGGATATCCTGGAAAATGTTTAGACGCAAAAGACCGAGCCTGGAGGTATCTAAAAAATTGAGATTTTGGTATCTTGTGATCCCTATACACAAGTGTGTAAAGGATGCAAAACTGCCATCACTAAAAAGATCTTGAAAATAGACCAAGCCACTTCTTTGCCAAACAGCAAATGCCATGTCCAAATGGGATGGTGTAAAAAAGTGATTAGACATTATTGGCGAGAAACTGCATATGCTTTTCAGATTCATATGTTTCCTAAATTGACCCCAGATCTTAATTGTGTTTTGGACCACTAAGTTTGAGTTAAACTCACTTACTTTAACATTCAATGGAAGGGGAGCAGTTAAAAATGAGATTGGGGAAACTGGGAGTGTGGACTCCAACTCCATTGTAGCCCATATTGGGCCCTCCTTGTCTGCAAATGTGGTAATCCAGTATGTGAGTTTAGCAATGTTAGCTGCCCAGTAATAAAATAGGAAATTAGGTAGACCCAAACCACCTTCAGATTTGACCCTCTCCAGATTTGCCTTCTTTGTGCTTGCAGGCTTCTTATTCCATATAAACGCGGAGATAAGGCTGTCTAGTTGGGCAAAAAAGGATTTTGGGATGAAAATCGGAATCATCTGAAACAGGTACAAATATCTGGGCAATATTGTCCTTTTCACAGCATGTATCCGCCCTGCTAGTGTGACAGGCAGCTTCGACCACCTATCTAGATCATTCTTGGTGCGTTCCAAGATAGATTTATAATTGTACTTAAAAATATCCTGAACCGAGCCTGCTATCTCAATACCCAAGTAAGTACATTTTTCATTTTCAATCCTAAAGGGCAGATGACCATAATCCTCCAGCCTTGCCAAGTCATTGAGAGGAAACAGTAAAGATTTTGACAAGTTAATTTTGTAACCTGATATGTTCCCAAATGTCTTCAGCAAGGAGAGAACACATGGCATGCTTTCTATTGGGTCTGACATTTGCAAGAGCAGGTCATCCGCATATAGAGATGTTTTATGCACTGTGTTGCCCCTGGAAACGCCCTTAATCCTATTGTCCGTTCTGATAGCAATTGCTAAGGGTTCAATTGCAATGTCGACTAAATAGGGTGACAGGCAGCATCCCTGCCTTGTTCCTCTGTAGAGCATAACATATTCGGAAATAAGACTGTTTGTTCTAACAGCGGCTGTAGGAGCTGAGTATATTGTCTTAATCCATTTACAAAAAACAGGTCCCAGTCCAAATGTTTCCAAGGCAGCAAAAAGATAGTTCCACTCAATCCTATCACACGCCTTTTCAGCATCAAGGCTCAGGATCATTTCAGGCCGTACTGTGGATTTAGGGGACAATAATAAATTAAATAACCGCCGTACATTAAAAAATGAATGTCGCCCAGAGATGAAACCGGTTTGGTCTTTATCAATAATGGTAGGAATAAAGGCTTCTAATCGCTGCGCAAGGACTTTAGTTAATATTTTATAATCACAGCAAAGAAGGCTGATTGGTCTATAGGAACTACACTGTGAGGGATCCTTGTCTTTTTTCAATATCACTGAAATTGTCGCTTGAGAGAGTGTTGGTGGCAATTTACCATTAACCAGTGATTCTTCGTAAACAGATTTTAAAACCGGCACAAGTTTTGAGGAATATTCCTTATAAAACTCGATGGGAAACCCATCCGGACCTGGTGCCTTCCCTGTACTAGACAGTCTGATTGCGCCTTCTATTTCTCCAACCGTTAATGGCTGTTCTAAGGAGCACTGGGAGTCTGGTGAGAGTTTTGGAATATGTAAGGAATCCAGAAACGACTGAATTTCAGACGAGTTAACATCTACTTCTGATTGATATAAAGTAGAATAGTATTGCTTAAACTGGTCATTAATTATTTGGGGATCATGCGAAGTCGAATCGGCACCTGTATTGATCCTTGGGATCGTCGGTCCAGCCGCCTGCTGCTTGAGCTGCTCCCTGCTCCCTGCTCTGTCCCCATGTTCATAGTAAACCTGTTTAGTTTTTAAAATATTTTTTTTCAGCTCTCCACGTCGAAAGTGTGTTAAATTCAGATTGAAGCAGTACTTTTTCTTTAAAAAGATCTGCCGTGGGCAAGAGAGCATACCGTCTATCAACATCTGCAATGCTGTGTGTCAGTTCTTTAAGTTTCTTAGATTGCTCTTTATTTTTATGTGCAGTGTATGGAATAGCCTGTCCCCTGATGTAAGCTTTTAGGGATTCCCATAGAACACTCCTCGAAATATCCCTGGTGTCATTAATTTCTAGAAAAATGTCAATCTGGCCACTGAGGTAAGTTTTAAAGTGTTCATATGAAAGCAAATGGGGGTCTAGACGCCAGGTGCGTTGGGGTGCTATATTACCAGGAAACATCATATCCATTTGTACTGGACCATGGTCTGATAACACAATGCTGTGGTACTGGTTCCTGGGGATTAAGGGAAGTAATTGGTCATCTACAATGAAATAATCAATCCTGGAATAGCTATGGTGGACAGGGGAGAAAAATGAAAATTGTTTAGTTTAGTTTAGTAAAATTGTTTAGTATTATTACATGTCACTTGTTAGTATTAGGATGTTTTGCCCGCCACGGGTCGGATAGGCCACAGGAGCGCAGGAAGGAGTTTATAGCTATCGCAGATGTTGACAGGGTACTATCAGGTCTAGGGTTGGATCTGTCAAGGTGGGCATGGAGAACGCAGTTAAAATCACCACCCAATACCAATTTATAGGTATTGAGGTCAGGGAGGGCTGAGAAGAAGTTTATGAAAAACTTTGAGTCATCCCAATTCGGTCCATAGATGTTAGCCAATATTAAAGGAGTATTAAACAACCTGCCAACTGCAACAATATATCTACCATTGGGATCAGATATTATTTCAGAGAGTTCAAAAGGTATCCTCTTTCTAATTAAAATTGCTGTGCCCCTGGTTTTGTAATCAAAACGCGAGTGATACACTTGTCCAATCCAACTGCATCTTAGTCTCTTTTGGGAGTTAATATTCAGATGTGTTTCCTGCAGAAACATCACATCAGGCTTCAATGATTTTAAATGGGCAAATATTTTACTCTGTTTCACCATATTATTTAGGCCTTTGACATTCCAGCTGATGAAAGAGAAAGCACCTTGTTGTTTATCTACAGCATCAGGAGCCATAACTCTGCCACTGGATACATGGTCTGGACTTGAAAGTTGGCAAAATCTGAACACATATGTGCAATCTTGGGTTAAGGCATGAAACAATAGAAAAACAAAAAAGTAACATAAAACAGACAAAAGTTAAGAAAGTAACAACAAATAAACTCTTACCATCCTGGATCCCCGGGCTGGTCTTCTTAAAGCCTGGGACTGCCCTACAAACAATCGTCCTACTCTTAAGCATATAACACGTCAAGACTAACCTAAACACTCGACTGAACTGTGCAAGGGCAGAACAATATGAATGTAAATGAAACATGGCCCTTCTCATAGCACCGACATTGCTGCACTTATGTGGTCATAACTTAAAACAGCCTTAAACACCTACAGTTGGGAGATATAAACAGCTATAACTTAAGAAAATCTGCATTGTTGTAATTTCCCTGACTCATTATGCATAGTCCACACATAAAGCGCAACCAACTGTAGTGTAATTAACAGTCAAAAATGTAGTCATTGTGACACAGGCTGTGACATTATCCTGCAGCTCCAACAGTACCTGTCATGGCCCCAATATTGATTATCACTCTCCCTCCGGGTCCCGCGGGTGCAAATCCGTCTCAATGTAGTGCTTTGCCTTGGTTGGGTCTTCAAATGACTTTTGCTCTCCAGCTGAGGTTGTGATTTTAAGTGTGGCTGGATACACAAGTCCATACTTCACGCATCTGCGCAGCAGCCCCCGGACCTCAGTAAACGCTGCCCTCCATTTCCTCACCGAGAGCGTGTAGTCCGTGTAGATGTAGAAACGCTTGCCGTTGTGGAAGATGGGCCCCGCTCCCATGGCTTTCCGTATAATATCTGCTTTCTCCTGAAAGTAGTGGAATTTAATGATGATCGGCCTCGGGGCATCCCCATCAGCTGGTTTCGGCTGCAAGCCCCTATGTGCACGGTCAAGCGTCGGTGTGTAGTCCAGGCTCAGAGCATCCTGCAGTAGTTGAGCTATGGCTTTCTCTGGTCGAATATTCCCAGTCCCTTCCGCCACACCGACTAGTCGACAATTATCTCTCCGTTGTCGAGACTCTAGATCTTCGGTTTTGTCCACCAACTTGTTTACTTGTGAGGACAGCGTAGTAACTTTAGCCTCGAGTTCCACTACCCGGTTAGCACAGCAATTATCCCCCTCCTCAAGGCCTTCAATGCGCGTTACAAAAGTTAGGTTCTCCTTCCTAACATCTTCAACAACCTTAGTAAACTCTGTGCGCACATTGAAGATTTCTGATCTTAAGTCCCTCGACAGGTTGTCTATTTTGGTGTGCAATTCACCTACAGCCGCGGTCACCGTTGAGTCAATCTTAGTTAGCACACACTGCTCAGTCCGCTTTAGGGCGGCCATGATTGCCTGTGTATCCGACAGCGGCCCGGCCTCGCCTTCAGCGCCCGGCCTCGCCTTCAGCGGCCCGGCCTCGCCTTCCTCAGGCGAGTCCGCGGCGTTTGGGCCTGGTTTCGGTCTTTGGCTCCTCGGCATTTTTTGAGAGTTTTATGTACAACCAAATCAAAACACGGTCACCTTTAGATAGCTGAACACTTTAGAGACACATTTGCCCCACGGGAGCGAGAAAAGAGGCGAAAATAACTTTTGAAATGTTTCTTCCAAGCAGAGCTCAGAAAACTGCGTCCACACATGTCGCTGCTCCTCCTTTCCCCCAAATCAAAAAACCACGCTTTTTGAGACAAATATGCAACTGCGTGTGTTAATTGCACGTTTTCACTGCTCATATATATGCGGGTTCGGGTCGGGTTGCGGATCTTGTGCCGACGGGTCGGGTCGGGTTGCGGAACTAATTGGCAATATGTGCGGGTAGCGGGGCGGGTTCGGTATTGCACGTTGCGGGGCGGGAGCGGGTCTTGAAAATCAGACCCGTGCAGGACTCTGCCCGACGGTCGGTTGTTATTGTCAATATTAATATAATAATGATTTATTTTTTAAAAGTCACACTCGATTACGCCAATTTTCTTGTTGCCCCAGCTGGTCGACACCTCTTTTAGCAGAAACAAAGGCTACATTAATGTATTAAATCGATGTTAATCCATGTGTGTGGATGTGGAATTAACGGACGTGACGTTGTGCGATTGCGTTGCCAGGCAACAGCTTTGGTTCATGTTAATTTACAAACTCTTCAACTAGAACCGTAGTTATATTTAAAAACATTTTAGAAGGCATCACGAAATACTTTAATGTAAATTAAAATGTAAATGTGAAGGAATGTGTGTATAACAAAATACATTCATACAATACCGGAAACAGACGTAGGCAAGATCCTCAGATCTGTAATTCGATGGTTTAGCCGCAATACATATTGGGAAATGGTGTTTCTACGATGTGAAATCAGAAAAAAAAATTTTACAATAAAATAATACTTTATTCCTAGTGTGCTTGCTTTTCTCTTTGGAGGTCATCACATAACGGCATTGTAATACACGGTTCGGCTGCATTAAATATTACATATCTGCCGTAGTTCTCTATTTATAGAGCCCTGATGAGAAGACTTCTAGACAAACAGGAAGAACTGCCGCCAACACTGAAAACGTGACGTGGATCATAAATATATCAGCAATTAAACAACATCTTACATTTATTTTCACAAAATACGTCTCCTTGCAGTATCAACACTAATTCGGCAGACTTTTATATTTGAACCAATTGGTAGATAGGCTGTATTTACACCATAACGGTGCACAGCTGATAGAAAGGGACACCTAGTGGTTAAAGCATGTTATTGAATTTCATAAAGTATATTCATTACTCGTTATTCTCTACTAATAGTTAATTAAAGACTGTATATAATCACAATTTTGCACATCCCTTTCAAGATTTTATAAGGTTTATTGACATATCATATACACAAACGGTGTAGTTATGCAATGAATGAAAAACGTTGTGTATACCTCCAGCAATGTTAACTATGTTGAAGCACTTATTTTAACTGATATTATATGTATTATACTCTTATATAAGATGTATGTAGATAGTATAAGAAATGTGCAGAATATGACAGTTTAATGGTGGAGGTATATACATATTGATAGATGTCTTGTAATGCACTGTTGAGGAACCTGCGACCAAAGTTTTTCATCTCCGGCCTTGTCAGGTATTGAACAATCAATAAATAAAGAACACAGAATTATTAAATATAAAACACAGAATTTGTGTGATTATACTAAATGATTTACAAATAAACACCACTGCATATTTACAACTGTTACACATGTTGATGTAACGCAAATGTTTCCAACTTGGGATCAATAAAGTATATCTTATCTTAAGATGATCGATGGCTTCTGCCATATTTGCAAAATGTGCCTCTGAACCTTGACAAGTGCATGTTTCAGGCTCATCAATTAACAACAGGAGGGGTCACAGACATAAGACCAGCTGTTAAATAAAGCTCTTCTGACCTTAGCTGGCATGTGGGTAATGCTGCCCATTATGGGCACAAGCAATTTTCACCCATTTATTAATTATATGTTTTACATTTGAGTGTTTCCTATCCCCTAAACCTCCAGGGATGTACACAGTTTAATACTGGCCACTTCTTATTATGGGAAATGCGAAAACGTCTTTTAAAACTACAACTCCCAGTAGAGGAGTGCCATAGAGCATGTTGCAAAACACAATAGCCAGCATGTGTAGTTCTGGGGACGGGGTGGGGGAGGGGGGGACGGGGTGGACCCGTTCAAATCCAGTTTTGGACAGTCTGCCGTGGTTCCATCCCATTTCATGTGCTGTTCGACGCTCGGCACACTCTCCAATCACAGAGCTTGAGGACTATCACGGGGTTTGTCAAGCGAAGCGGAGAGAATACTTACTTCCGGGTGTAATATTCTGTAAAGCAAATGAGCTGCTCCGACCCTTGGTCCTGATGGACTCCAACGTGTGTTTATTAATCAAACAAATAAATAAACACAAGGATAATTATGTGTTATTGTTGAGTAAATGGAGAATTGCACAGGGGGAAATAACGTATGCCACAATTTTAGATGCGGATTTTGTTAAACTAATACGTTTGCGCTGTGGACCAACACTATACATTGACGGGAAGGGGGTAACAATAAAGATAACACCATTAAACAGTTACACAACATAACAGAAATAATATCGATAGCAGCATCCCTAGCAACCACCTTGGTGACAATAAAAACGTTGAATAGACACAATTTCCTGAAGTAATCTTCGTAATAACTAGCAAACTAAAGATCATGTGCATCAACTGCACACATAATCTGAAATAACAACTCATATTTCTCGCATCAAATGACATCAAAAGGCATTTTAATGGCCAAATTAACTTTAAAATAGGCATTTTACACGGAGAATAAAACGAAGTTCAGCCATGATTTTTTTTTCTGCAGGGAGAAATTTGAAGATCACGTGACATAGACGCCAGCCATTGGAATGAATGGTGAAAAAAAACGTAGGGATCTTACAATTTCAGAGGCGTTTTTGTAGAAATACTACGTCCTATGTTGTGGACCAACGTAGTTATTACACATTTTTTTGTGAGACTGGGTTGATACTTCCTACACCCATGCTCTCTCTATTTCTCTCTATATATCTCTCTATTTCTCTCTCAATCTATCTCTCTATCTATAAGGAACCGCAGTAGACGAAAGGCGTTGCTATAGCAACACGTCCTGTTTACGCTGCATTTTCTATGAGGTAAATATTACCCGCTGGCGGATATAGGTATAAATGGCAATTCTTTTGGCGAATTTTTCAATCTGACTTTATATTGACCATTTTTAACAACAGAGGGTGCTACATAACACACTTTCAGGAAAGGTCACGGACTGGGAGACTTTAATATTTTATTGAAAAAAAGTTACATACAATCAAAAAACAGCTGCGGATAAAATTGACATACTAAAGTATGAAAATACTATATCATGACGTTTTTTTTAATAAACAACTACAACTTATATAATATATAAATAATTATATTTCAACATATAAAAAATAACTTTTGTTTTTGTTAACATAGCATGGAATAGCTTTTTCCTTGATAAATTCAACATAAAATACTATGACTTTTTAAATGATATTTTAATATAGTATATCGGCGGAGATAACATTTACGGGCCCTTTGAGTAGAATGTTAAAAAGTAAGTTCGTTCCTGACTGTAGTGCCCACTTCTTAGGTTGGCTTCACTTAGGTTGAATTACTTTAGTTAAAATAAGGAAATTCTAAATATGGTTCAAATGGAGTAATTTGAGTTGTCTGATGCACTTGATACAATTTGACTTTTTTTAAATACTGATATGTTTATTCAAAAACCATACTAGCACACAAGCTGTTAGGGAATAATTCTCCCTTACTCCTAAGATAATTAACCTTTCTGCCTGTTGACGTTTATGACCAACCCTTACTCTGTTATCTCCTTTAAGGAAAGTGCAGCAGCACTTTCCTTAAGTGCAGCAGCACTTCAGTTTATGACTGGTCAACTCTCGGTCACAGAGCCTAAGAGTCAGACAAGTGATTCAGTGTCTCCAGATGTTGGGGCTATCTCCAGTGTTCCCAGATGTTTACGTTATCTCCCCCAATATGTTGATTAACTCTCTGTAAACTAGTTAAAAAGGTCTATCGAGAGAGAGGCTGGTCAGAATTGATGTGGCAACCCACCCGTGCAGTCAGAACCTCTGGCTGCTGTGACTTGTGATGTGAAATTTTCCGGCCGATACTTGTAATAAACTACCAGTGTTTGACATCAAAGCTCCAACTCTCCTCGTGTCTCTCTGAGTCCTGACTTTCCCTTACAAATTGGCGTTGTCAGCAGGATACCAACAAATCTTCAGAACTGGTAAGTGTAATTTCAAATCCACATTTGGACATTGCCTTACCAGAATCTGTGATTGACGGTATCCTAAAATTACCTGTGAAACTGAGCGGTTGTATTTCGTTTTTGGTTAATGAACATTTGGGGATAAAAAACCCAGGGGATCAGTGTCTGGGGACTCTGTCCTGGCTGATTTCCTCTGTGTATGCTGCTCGGGACGTATGCGCCATACAAGCATGCACAGCTCATGTTCGGAGAAATCTTAAAGAAAGGCATCAGTAAAGTGGAACTTCTGTATGAAAGCAATGTAAAGATTTGTATTGGACAAATCGCCGAATTCTGGGGGTTTCAGAGGCCAACACAGCAGTTAAAAATAAGCAGCCAGAGATATTACCCCCATCGCCTCTCTAAACACGGCTCCAGCAGCAGCCGCGGGTGTGTGTGTAAATATGGTAGGAACTGGTGCCGGTCCGGGGTGAATACATAAAATTATAGGCTAATTGATCACGGGTGGGCAGTGGCATGCAAGTGTAGAACAAAACTGTGTTTAATCGTTGTGATGAACTCGATGGCGGGTGTATAGGCTGGTCATGTAGGACTACAGTTAACTGTGCTGTTGTTGGAGAGAAAGGGTAGCAGAAAAAAAGTCTATGTTCTCCTGATCGGGGGGCATAGCGCCACTAGAGTAGTAGTGGTTGTCGCAAGAGGATAAGCTAGTTATCGCTCTTGGACGGTCTTCAGGCATCGATTAAGGACTTGTATACAAGGGTGGACGTGCGAGTCAAGGCGTCCCACTACAGATAATTCCCTACCCCCTCTGAAACCTCTTAATTCGGACTAAATTGAGCTGGATGAACTTTGCTGTCACGCTGGTGTTTATTACGAGTTCATGTTTGTTTGTCTGATTGTTTGTATGGGGGGTCTATATTGGTTTGTCTACCCGCCGTCTTCTGTATGTTTTGTAACAACTAATAATGAATCGGTCCATAGCCAGAGTAAAATTAACTAAACTTTAGTTATCTCACCAAAAGTAAATGACTTGAGAAAAAATAAATAATGTAAAGATGTCAAGCTACATTCTGGTAGTATAAATATGCTGCAAAATGAAAATAAATAGCAAAAGAGTGTTTTTATGTCCTGCATCTGAGTGTGCAGAGGAAAATGTAAACATGAAGCACACTGTTCAGTGTGTGCTCTGTAGGTGTAAGAGGAGGTCAGGGTTACAAAATCTGTCTGTTCTTTTAGGTCAATGTTGTATTATTTGATTCATTTATTCTTAATTAGGGCCTGAGCACGAAGTGCAAAGACCTATTGAAATCGTCAGTATTATTATTCTTATTTTACCGGTTCTGCACTTTCGACCTGTTTTTGAGGGGGTTACGACACTATTCATGTAGCGACATTTGGCAACGCCGGCAGGACGGGTGAAAATGTTAACATTCTGGATTCGATGGGTGAACAATTTCCAACTTGCTCTCTAGCGCCACCTGTGAAAATTCAGTTTTCAATGGAGGGTCAGACACATTACCGTATAAAATGAGCACGAGGTGTGGAAAAATGTGGCCGACATCAATCAAAACGTATTAGCAAAAGGGTGTGGCCTACACATAAATGCTCACAATTCATCCAAAATGTATCCAAATATCACAGATTTCGGTGGATAGGTTCAGTGTGTCTTGGGGAATAGGCACAACTAAAAGGGGAAAAAATGAGTTACGGCCTTTAAATTCGGAACGGATGTCACAGCCCACAACCTTTTCCAGACTGTTGAATAAAATCGTACGTTTTAGCAAATATGGCTCAGTAGCGCCCCCTATTGTGTGGTAGTCAAATATAGTTTCTTCGAACTACCAGGAAACTTGGCACAGAGATTCCTCATGGAAATGCGGACATATTTCAAAATGGCTTCCATTATCCCCGCCCCCCATGAAGTCGGCCATTTTGAAATATGTCCATTTTAAGCGCATTTTCGCATACTTCTCCTAGGAAAATGATCGGAAAAATTCCAAACCAGGACAAAATCAGCCCATATCCAATGTGATGCTAAATTGCGAATGAATAGTCGACTGCTCAAACGGGGAGTTCGTAAGCTAACAGAACATGTACCAATTTTGACGATTTAAATACCACAAAATCGCTAAAATGACTTTCGGACGCAAAACTTGGAACACACGTCACAACCCACGTCTTTTTCCAGACTGTACAAAAAAAACGTACATTTTTGTACACCAGCTCAGTAGCACCCCCTATTGTGCGATAGTCACATATAGTTTCTCCAAACTACCCCAATCTTGCCACAGACATTACTGATGGAATTGCGGACATATTTCAAAATAGCTTCCATTAGCCCCGCCCCCCAGAAAGTCGGCCATTTTGAAAAATCTGTGTTATTCATGCATTTTAAGCGCATTTTCGCAAACACCTCCTCGGGAAAAGATCGTAAAAATTCCAGTCCAGGACAAGTTAAGCCCATATCCAATATCATGTTAAATTGCGAATAAAATAGTTGCTAGCTCAATCGGGGCGAACGTAAGCTAACAGAGAATGTACCATTTTTGACTATTTACATGTCTCAAATGACTCCAAACTACTCGCATATTTTTCCAGATATTCACGAAACGCTGTATACACATTGCTATTATGATGGCACACAAATTTACCAGCAACAGCGTGGTCATCAGATCAAGGGGCGTTGGTGAACTCCAGTTCGAATCCCGCCTCGGCCGCCACTGCGTCAGGCCGTTGTGTCCTTGGGCAAGACACTTTACCCGCATTTGCTCCTGTGGGAATGTCCGCAGTAATGACTCTTACATGTCTAATATGTGTAATGTGTACTTGTAAAGCGCTTTGAGCACCTGGAAAAGCGCTCTAATAAAAAATGTAATGCATTATTATTATTATTATTATTAATACATATAAAAGTCCTAAACAATGTATGGTGAAATGTTTTCCATCTTTGTTTTTCTATCTACGACTACAAACAGTCTTTCCACTACAAGCAGAACAGTAACACATCTTTCTATGCAATACAATAGAACACATCATTTAAACCAGCAGGATGTAAACAGAGGAGAACAGCCGGTCTGATTTAGTGTCATGTGATTATCCTGTAATGAGTAACATACACAGTGTTGATCGGCTATATAAACAGTTCATTTATTGTCTCGATACATGTGTTGTGTAAGACATTTGAATCAATTTGATACGTCAATATTAAATGTAACTTTATTGTGAAGGACAAACCGGATGTCACATTTCCGGTATTGCCGGTTTAGGTAGAGACCAAGCGGCAAACTCTGGGGAAGAGCCGGGACGCCAATACGGAAGTGCCAAACACTGCAGTTCATATATTGGCCGATAGGCGATGGCTGTAGAAAGGAGCAATTTCCATAGACCCCCATGTTAAAATGCCCAACTTTACAGCAGAAAAAAACATGTTTCTACCCCTGGCTCCATACATTTTTATTATCGATATAGTTAGATTCCACCTTCATGATTATGGATCTGTGAGTGAATTGTTTTCTAACACGACCCATTTATTTATATTAGGTCTTAACGTTTTTGCATAAATTAGGGCGTGGTCACTTTGGACACGTACATGCCTCACTGTCAGCTAACAGCAACTTGTCCTCTCTGCTAGGCTACAACCATAGAGGCTACAACGTTAGTTAGTCATAGTACTGTACTTGACCCTTTAGCTTTAGCCGAGTTCGTGGTGATTGTGGGAATATTGTTACAAATACCAGACAATTAAAATGTCGTGCTGTGCGCTTGAATGTACTAACAGAACTTCCAAGAGTCTACTTTCAGCTTTTTTCGGTGAGTAAAATGATAATATTATACATGTTAACCCCGTTAGCAGGTGTTTGTGTGCTTGTTAGCTTAGCTTGTTATGTAGCTTATTAGCCGGCTAAGGACGTAACCCTTTACACATGTGTATATATATATATATACAGTTTAGTTTATGATTCAGCCTTGGGTAAGACTTTTATAGTCTATGGCAGGGGTCGGCAACCTTTTTCATATGAAGTGCCATTTTCAAAAAAAATTGTTATCAGCGTGCCAACGATCGAGAATTATCAAGTGGGGGGGGGGGCGGTGAGGAGCTTGACGCTTGTCAACTATCAGCAGGAGGGCGGGGGAGCCTCTCTGCGGGGAAGCAGTGTGTGGACCTGTCAGCGCAACTTACATGATGTCGAATTTAACAAACACATTTAAATAATTGGTTTAAACGGCATAATAATAAGGACGATTGTCCGTTCTGTGATTCTCCAGAACACACATGTAATGATATTAGGGTCACGCAGAGTGAGATGAGATCGCTGTCCCTTTGAGAGAGAGAGAGAGGGGTGTGGTTTGTGCATACGTGTTTGTGGATGGTAGAGCGACAGTGAGAGAACGTGTGTATGTTTCTGGAAGTGAAACGAGGAAGCAGAAAAACAGAGGTCTGTACTCCTCGACTACGGTCTGGGAGCCGACAGGAAAGTTCAACACACAGATGGCCAGTCCGCCCCTTTGTAGCATATTATTTCAATGAGAGATGATCAGATCGCCACTGGGCTTTCAACTAAATACACAGCCACGCAGAAACTGCGGCATTTGTACAGCTCCTTATGGGTAGGCTACTGCAATTAGTGAAGTGCTTTCCTCTGTGGTGAAACGATCAGCACCACGGAGGAAAGCGGCAGAAAGTCACCTGGAGTTAAAGAGAGCGGGGCTGCGTTGTGTGCATGGCTTCCTTCTGCGGGTAACGGGGAGACGCGCTCTGGCGGCGGCCTCGTTCAGGATCCCAAAATACAATTTAAATATTTTTGCACACTTATTCCACTTATTCCTAGCGTGCCACTGGTTACGGTGCCGCGTGCCAATGCTGGCACGCGTGCCAGGGGTTGCCGACCCCTGGTCTATGGCTATGACGCCCATAATGCTAAATGGGAGCAAATGTTAAAAGGGGACCCAATTATCCCAGTGGTGGCCACGGAGTCCGCCGCCGAAGCTAACCGGAGCCGTAGCTAGCCCTTTGCGGCTCCGTTAGCTTCGGCCAGCGGCGGAGCCCGGCGTTATAACTGGAGATCAAGGAATGCAGCGAAACGCGGACTTGGTTCGCCTGCAGCCTGCTATAGTATTAGCTAAAGAAATGATGTTGAACAAGGCTTATTAAGCTGAACATCGCCACAATTGTTCTGCTATGTATCGGTACTTATTTTATTTTCTTAACGTGTTAATGACAAGCATTAAGAATAACAACAAATAGCTATTTATCTTGCATATTGTCTCGTTTGATTATGAATGTAACGTTTATATAGTGGAACTACACTGTTTTATCAAAACCAAAGTGCCACGCAGTAACTTGGTAGGCCCATGCATGTATTTCAGCAGGAAATGTGCAACCTAGATGACATTTACCAACACAGACTATATAGAAATATTTGTAAAAGTTGTTCATGCGTTATCAAGAGAATATGGCATTAACCCTCCTGTTGTCTTTGGGTCGGTTTTCATGTATTTTTGAATAAAGGTTTCCTTTAGATGATCCAGACAGGCTGGACCAGTGGGTGCTGAACATCCGGAGGAATAAATGGACCCCCAACGTTTCTTCTCGCCTGTGCAGTGAACACTTTGAGAGTCATCACTTCAGCACGGACTCATGGGTACAGATCCTTTTTTTTTTTAATTAACTTGGTTCCATTTGTGAGTGTAAATTGTTGTTACTAATTAAATACATGTTATACATCATACAATGCTAAATAATTCATTTTACTATACAATATTTATCTTTACATTCTGTTCTTGCATATGTCTTATTATATTTACGTGTATATAGATTTCTGCCTGCACTAATTTATTATTCTTAATTTAATTTTGAATTTATTTCATTGTTTTATGTCTTATATAACTATGTTGCATTGTTGGAGGAGCTCGGGAGAGATGATTTTCATTGCCATTCCTACACTGTAGCCTATGTGCATATGACATAAATCCTTTGAATCTGAATCTTGGAAACACGTAATTGTTGAATGGATTAACTGCATAGTTAACATGTTGGCTCTCTATTGTCTTTTATAATGCACTCTAACATTTAAAACAACATTATTCAAAAGAAAGTTGAATATCTACAGACCTCAAAAAGTTATTTTATGTGTTTTTGTTTATTATTTTTATTAGGGAAGGAGATGCCTGAAAAACACTGCAGTGCCCACCATTTTCTATTTCACCAATGGCAAAGAACAACAGCCTAGAAGGAAAAGCAGGGTGAGTAACAATGACGAGGTAAGTGACACTCCTAGTTGGACCGTTAATAGCAATGAGGAGGAGGTTGCAGATGTAGACCATGGTAGTGGTGAAAACAGTTTTGCTGCTGATCAGAGCAATATCATTATGATACAAGACACACCTGAAGAAGCCTTTGTTGTTCCACATGTGGAGCAGAATGACATTCCAACAGTCAATGCTTGTGAGGGTGTTGGTTTGGGTAGCAGCAGCCAACAAACAAAACACATTGGAAAACAGGCAGACTCCGCCTCTGTTCACTCTTACACTTGGGCTTTAAACTAAGACGGGTCATACTGAATAGTTTGTGCACACATTTTTAACATGTGATCTTTCTTTCATGTAGGACGCTTGAGGGAAGTTGCAACGCCTCGGCCAATGTGATGTCTTCTCCACGTGAAAGAGATTGAAGGCATAATTTATAACTTGAGACAATTTTCCAAAAGTTATGACTTTTATTGGCTTAGGTAGTAATGGATTACATCTAACACGAATCAAGATCGTATAGAAAAAAATAAAAGTGTAATCTTTAGTTACATAGGAAAAGATGTAATCAGATTAGTTTGACTTTTTTTTAATAATAGGGAAACTCAGGATTACAATCTTATTCAAAACCTAAAAAGAGCTGTTTGTTGTAAAATGATCAAATTGTATCTCTTCTCTGGAAGCCGTATTGTTCTGTAGGCTAATACTTTAATTATGAATCTATACGCCTACTGCCTGAATCTGCTTTATGGTATTATATTATACATTTAAGTAAAAACATCATATTAATATTTCTTCTCTCCTGTGTTTATTTGCATTGCATTTGATATTGAGGTAATCCAAAAGTCATCAGGTTACATTACTTGTATATCTTGATACTCACATGAAGTTACTGGTTGTGTTTTTGGCAAGTAGCCGTCCCAACCCTGTACATAAGTTATATCATTTTAATTACTGATACAGTTGTTGCACATCTTTAATTTATTTTCTAGTGTACTTAAGTCATAAAATGATTTGAAACCTTTACTTTTCATAAAATGCAAGATGTAACTTTCAATGTGGCTTGTGTATTTATCACTTTTTCAATGTGAAATACATCTGATTAAATAAAGAGTAAAAGCACAATCTTAAATGTTGACATTTATCATTTTCCTATGCTTATTGTTAATGTAGTGGTGTTATAAACAAAATGTTGTCGTAAAGGAAATTAAGATGTTTTTTATTTGTTGACAAAAGATTTAAAGTTGATGCTCACAACATGTGGGAACATTTATGGAGAACAATGTTTCTATTGTAAAACAAATATTTATCTGCATACTGAACAATTTGGAAACTCTAAAAGGTATTCTCTTCTGTGACGTTACGACCCTGTAGGGATTGTGGGTATTGCACTTCATAATTACATTCTATGGTATGCTTATGACATAGTTGATGCCAAAATACATGGGATTAGGGGAGACCTTCTTGGTGTTTGCATTGTCACTGATAAATGACAGCGTAGTATTCATTGTCAAGATTTTGTGTTTTTAAACTTGGGACTCTTTTCAGACGGCTACGGCTTGGGAAAAGATTTGAGCCTTAATGTGTAATGTTTTCTGTATTGTATGGTAAGCTTATCCTTTCATTTGATAGTCCCATTTGGATGTGATAGCTAACATTTTCAGTAAGCAGTAGACAAAAGAAGTGAAAATGTATTTACATAAATAAAGAATTATTTTAACAAATAAAATAACAAAAAACGTCATAACAAATACAAAATAAAAGGTTTGACAGACAGCCATGCCCAGCATGGGCCTGGAGAGCTACAGAGTCTATTGGGGGAAGAGGGGGGGGGGTGGGATGTGGGGAAGAGGAAGAGCAGCCATGTTAACAGTGTTATGGCTACAGATGTAATGTCTAACTCAACATTAGCCATGACAGTCTGGGCTTAGCAAGGGCCTTAGAATACATACTATAAAGGCCAAATCCAAAAACAGTGATACTGACATTTTAGCAGTTCACAGTCTTTGGAGGTGGTCTTTCAGGCAATTGGCTAGTGACTTTAAAAAAATATAATTTCCCCTAGGGCTGAAATGAACTCTATCTCGCAAAAAAAGCCCAGGACTGTCATGTCTAATGTTGGAGTGGTCAACAATGACACCATTTAGGCTATGAACAAAAGTAGCCATAACACTGTTAACAAACTTCCGGGCCTTGTCAATTTTGACAGGATTTGCACCAGCCCTCCACCGGCGCCTCTGGTTGATCTGGGAGAGCATGATCTTCATGCCAGGGTGCCGATGGTGAAGCTGGTGCAGGTCCTCCTTCATCTGGTTCAGCAACTGAACACTGGGCACATCCCCCAAGTCATTGCCGCCACAGTGGATGAGGAGGACATCCGGGACTGCTCTTCCTCGCAGGGAGTTGGAAAAGAAGGGGAGGACACCTCTCCAGCGCAGTCCACCCCAACCGAACCAGCACACCCTCAGGTCGAGGCCAAGGTTGCAGCCGATGGTCTCTGTAGCTCTCTGGGCTCCACGCCGGACATAGCTGTCTCCGATTATCCATACAGTCACTATGGGAGGAAAATAAATGAGAGTAACAAATGCTTCAGATAATGAGGAATATCAAATTAAGTATAAAGGGTTGCTCATTTTGTTCCTTTGACAATAACATACAAAATAACTATGAAATCACACCTGTATGGTTAAAAGTAACAAGAAAACCTAAAAAAACAGATTAACAGCACACCGTTTATATATATATACTGTGTGCTGTTTATCTCCAATTGTGCACACATGTATATATATATATATATATATATATATATATATATATATATATATATATATAGTATGTTTGTGTGTAATGTCAATCATCTGAAGTCATGTAAAATAAGCCAGGACCATCAACTTACAGGTTGTGCAGTTTGGCGTGGAGGAGGTTGCCATCTTCTTTTTTCTTAATGCTGAAGAAATAAAAATGGTTTAATCAATATAAAAGCACCTTTCTTTTTCTACACTCATATTTCATTAATTACATTTAATTCACGCAACACTGGCCATATCTCTGCTAGTTTACAAAGTTTAGTTACAAATGACATTTATATTTGAAAAACGGTGAAGCACTTAAAAAACAATTGTATAGTGTAGGTTCAAGAACATTTAAATCAAAAGGACAAGTTTTGTAAAGCTACAGGGTATCTTACCTTCAGAATATGCCGGGAACGAGGAGCAGTGACAGCAAGCTGGGTTGTTAGCATAGACTGTGTTGTTAGCATAGGTTGTTAGCTTAATACTGAGAGCATGTTAGCTTAGCTTCTTAGCCTGAGCTAGGTCTGGAACGTCACTCTCGTTGGCAGCAGGTCCCGCGCTGTCCCGCCTCGGCTCCGCCTCTTTGCCCTTATTTGGAGCAGGCGGGAGAAGGCGGGAGTTAGACTCTGACGTCACTGTCGAGCCGTTAGTGTCACGATCTGTCCGTGTTGTGTTTTGTCTGTCTATTTCTGTCTTTAGTTTCCTGTTTTATTTTGTAAAGTGTTCACCCCCCGTTTCCTGCCTGTTGTAATCTGTCTGTGATTCCCTGTCAGTTTCCCTGGTGTGTCTAATTTACCCGATTGTGTTCACCTGGTGTCCCTGTGTTTTCTCCTCCCTCCTCACCTGTGTCTTGTTTGTGTGATTAGTCTTGTGTGTATTTAAGTTCTGGTTTTTCTGTCTGTCTTTGTCGGTTCGTCTTGTGTCATGACCTGGTCTGCGGTGAGTGTTCTGTTCTGTCTTTGTGATTATGTAGCCTTGAAATAAAGGAGTCATTTTTGTCACTATAATCTGCATTTGGGTCCTACTTCCCACACACACCGTAACATTACGAACCGACCAGAAATGGGCCCAGCAGATCCGTTCGAGTGGGAATTATTCAATTTTTCCTTTTTTTTGGCTAACTGCTCGGATCAATGGAAGAGAGCACCCGGAGTTCAGCAGCGAGAGGCTGTGTTGTCGGAGGCGCGCCAAATGGCTAGAGAGAAACCAGGTTTGGTGAAGTTCTTACCTGGCTGGATTTCAAAGATCCTCCCGGTGTGTGATTCCCGGCCTGCTAGCCCCGGGCATGCTAGCTCCCTGCCTCCCGATTCCCAACCTGGCACCATACGCCTTGGTGGGTTCCGTCTGGAGTCAGCCCCGGCTTCTTCCCCATTTCCTGCTCCTGTCCAGGATCCGTTCTCGGGTACTCGTCTGGCTTATGGAGGTCCACGGAGTATTCAGGCGGCTGCTAAAAGGAGTCGTCGCAAGGCCAGGTTAGCCCGAGCCCTAGCAGCCATGGTTCCGGTTACAGTTCCGGCCCCAGCAGCCATGGTTCTGGCTCCAGTACCGGCTCCAGTACCCCTGGTCGCGACTCCAGTTTCGGCTCCAGGACTGGCTTACCGGCCAACGCCAGCTCCCCGAGTCCTGTCGGCATACCGGCCGACTCCAGCACCTCGTCTCTTGTTGGCTCCCCAGCCAACACCAGCTCCCCGTGTCCTGTCGGCGTACCGGCCGACTCCAGCACCTCGTCTCTTGTTGGCTCCCCAGCCAACACCAGCTCCTCGTGTCCTGTTGGCTCCCCAGCCAACTCCAGCTCCCCGTGTCCTGTCGGCGTACCGGCCGACTCCAGCACCTCGTCTCTTGTTGGCTCCCCAGCCAACACCAGCTCCCCGTGTCCTGTCGGCGTACCGGCCGACGCCAGCTCCTCGTGTCCTGTCGGCGTACCGGCCGACTCCAGCACCCCGTGTTCTGTTGGCAAACCAACTCTCTCAAGTTTCCCCTCCAGACACTTCTCAAGTCCCCTCTCAGGTCCCCTCTCCAGTTTCCTCTCGAGTTCCCTCTCAAGCCCTCTCTCGAGTCCCTTCTCAAGTCCCCTCTCGAGTCACCTCTCAAGTTCCTACCCGAGTCCCCTCTCAGGTTTCCCCTCAGGTCTCCTCTCGAGTTCCCTCTCAAGTCCCCTCTCAGGTCCCCTCTCGAGTTACCTCTCGAGTCACCTCTCGAGTTCCCTCTCAGGTCCCCTCTCGAGTCTTTTCTCGTGTCCCCTCTCAAGTCAACTCTCCAGTGTCCTCTCGAGTCACCTCTCAAGTTTCCCCTCAGGTCTCCTCTCGAGTTCCCTCTCAAGTCCCCTCTCAGGTCCCCTCTCGAGTTACCTCTCGAGTCACCTCTCGAGTTCCTTCTCAGGTCCCCTCTCAGGTCCCCTCTCGAGTCTTTTCTCGTGTCCCCTCTCAAGTCAACTCTCCAGTGTCCTCTCGAGTCACCTCTCAAGTTTCCCCTCAGGTCTCCTCTCGAGTTCCCTCTCAAGTCCCCTCTCAGGTCCCCTCTCGAGTTACCTCTCGAGTCACCTCTCGAGTTCCTTCTCGAGTCCCCTCTCAGGTCTCCTCTCGAGTTACCTCTCGAGTCTCCTCTCGAGTTCCCTCTCAAGTCCCTTCTCAGGTCCCCTCTCGAGTTATCTCTCGAGTCAACTCTCCAGTGTCCTCTCGAGTCACCTCCCAAGTCAAACTCTCCAGTGTCCTCTCGAGTCACCTCTCAAGTTTCCCCTCAGGTCTACTCTCGAGTTCCCTCTCAAGTCCCCTCTCAGGTCCCCTCTCGAGTTACCTCTCGAGTCACCTCTCGAGTTCCTTCTCAAGTCAACTCTCCAGTGTCCTCTCGAGTCACCTCTCAAGTCAACTCTCCAGTGTCCTCTCGAGTCAACTCTCCAGTGTCCTCTCGAGTCACCTCCCAAGTCAACTCTCCAGTGTCCTCTCGAGTCACCTCTCAAGTTTCCCCTCAGGTCTCCTCTCGAGTTACCTCTCGAGTCAACTCTCGAGTTCCTTCTCGAGTCCACTCTCCAGTTTCCTCTCAAGTTCCCTCTCAAGCCCTCTCTCGAGTCCCCACTCAAGCCCCTACTCATGTCCAGTTGGAGGTCCCGCAGACTAGTCTTCTGCCGGGGGTCCTGCCAACCCCATGTCCTGTCCAGTTGGAGGTCCCGCAGACTAGCCCTCTGCCGGGGGTCCTGCCAACCCCATGTCTTGTCCAGTTGGAGGTCCCGCAGACTAGCCCTCTACCGGGGGTCCTGCCAACCCCATGTCTTGTCCAGTTGGAGGTCCCGCAGACTAGTCTCCTGCCGGGGGTCCTGCCAACCCCATGTCTTGTCCAGTTGGAGGTCCCGCAGACTAGCCCTCTGCCGGGGGTCCTGCCAACCCCATGTCATGTCCAGTTGGAGGTCCCGCAGACTAGCCCTCTGCCGGGGGTCCTGCCAACCCCATGTCTTGTCCAGTTGGAGGTCCCGCAGACTAGCCCTCTGCCGGGGGTCCTGCCAACCCCATGTCTTGTCCAGTTGGAGGTCCCGCAGACTAGTCTCCTGCCGGGGGTCCTGCCAACCCCATGTCCTGTCCAGTTGGAGGTCCCGCAGACTAGCCCTCTGCCGGGGGTCCTGCCAACCCCATGTCTTGTCCAGTTGGAGGTCCCGCAGACTAGCCCTCTGCCGGAGGTCCTGCCAACCCCATGTCTTGTCCAGTTGGAGGTCCCGCAGACTAGTCTCCTGCCGGGGGTCCTGCCAACCCCATGTCCTGTCCAGTTGGAGGTCCCGCAGACTAGCCCTCTGCCGGGGGTCCTGCCAACCCCATGTCTTGTCCAGTTGGAGGTCCCGCAGACCAGCCCTCTGCCGGGGGTCCTGCCAACCCTTTGTCCTGTCCCGTTGGAGGTCCCGCCGACTAGCCCTCTGCCGGGGGTCCTGCCAACCCCATGTCTTGTCCAGTTGGAGGTCCCGCAGACTAGTCTCCTGCCGGGGGTCCTGCCAACCCCGTGTCCTGTCCCGTTGGAGGTCCCGCCGACTACGCTCCTGCCGGGGGTCCTGCCAACCCTATGTCCTGTGCCGTTGGAGGTCCCGCCGTCTACTCTCCTGCCGGGGGTCCTGCCAATCCTATGTCCTGTGCTGTTGGAGGCCCCGCCGACTACTCTCCTGCCGGGGGTCCTGCCAACCCTGTGTCCTGTCCCGTTGGAGGCCCCGCCGACTACTCTCCTGCCGGGGGTCCTGCCAACCCTTTGTCCTGTCTCGTTGGAGGTCCCATCGTCCACCCTCCTGCTGGGGGTCCTGCCAACTCCTGGTCCTCTTCCGTGGGGGATCCTGCCGAAGCCTGTCCCGCCGGCTCCGGTTCCTGTCCGGCCGACACCGGGTCCTGCCCGGCCTCCGGAGCTGTCTGGTCTTCGCCCTCATGCTCGGCCCCCTGAGTTCGCCCGCTGTGGCCTTCGCCCCACCATGGACTCTGCCTTGCCCCCGGGCCGTCCGCCCGAGACCCCCACCTTGGACTCTGCCTTGCCCCCGGGTCGTCCGCCTGAGTTCCCCACCATGGACTCTGCCTTGCCCCCGGGCCGTCCGCCCGAGACCCCCACCTTGGACTCTGCCTTGCCCCCGGGTCGTCCGCCCGAGTTCCCCACCATGGACTCTGCCTTGCCCCCGGGCCGTCCGCCCGAGACCCCCACCTTGGACTCTGCCTTGCCCCCGGGCCGTCCGCCCGAGTTTCCCACCTTAGACTCTGCCTTGCCCCCGGGCCGTCCGCCCGAGACCCCCCCCTTGGACTCTGCCTTGCCCCCGGGTCGTCCGCCCGAGTTCCCCACCATGGACTCTGCCTTGCCCCCGGGCCGTCCGCCCGAGTCCCCCACCTTAGACTCTGCCTTGCCCCCGGGCCGTCCGCCCGAGATCCCTTCCTGTTCCCCTACTGGGCTCCTGGGTGGTCAGCTTAGTCCCGTCCTCCGGACCCCCTCCACCCACCCTGGTGGCCTAGGGATACGTCCCTCCTCCGGACCCCCTCCACCCACCCTGCTGGACTGTGTGGGATTTTTGTTTTTGGGGTTTAGGGACGTCTGGGATCCGTCCCTTGAGGGGGGGGTTCTGTCACGATCTGTCCGTGTTGTGTTTTGTCTGTCTGTTTCTGTCTTTAGTTTCCTGTTTTATTTTGTAAAGTGTTCACCCCCCGTTTCCTGCCTGTTGTAATCTGTCTGTGATTCCCTGTCAGTTTCCCTGGTGTGTCTAATTTACCCGATTGTGTTCACCTGGTGTCCCTGTGTTTTCTCCTCCCTCCTCACCTGTGTCTTGTTTGTGTGATTAGTCTTGTGTGTATTTAAGTTCTGGTTTTTCTGTCTGTCTTTGTCGGTTCGTCTTGTGTCATGACCTGGTCTGCGGTGAGTGTTCTGTTCTGTCTTTGTGATTATGTAGCCTTGAAATAAAGGAGTCATTTTTGTCACTATAATCTGCATTTGGGTCCTACTTCCCACACACACCGTAACGGTTAGTAGCCGACTCCGCCTACTAAGGGCTTCACGGCAACTCTGCAGAATCCTATGGGTGACGTCACGGACCCTACGTCCATTTATATATACAGTCTATGGTAGAGACTTAATTCAGGTAGCTTGCCTTGGCTGTGTGTGTGCGCGGAGGTTTTGTCGTCAACAGACTCATTAAACTACCCACTTCTCAGTACATAGAAACCCTGCTCCACTTTGTCAAACGTGAGTATTATATAGCAATTGGTGTGTTATACTGAAATGTGTTGACGTTGTATGCTTTTCATTGGAACACGCGGTGGGTGTGTGCAGTGCTAATGCTAGTTAAGCTAATGAAGCATGTCCATGCTACCTCACGCGGATAAAGATACCCGTATTACTTATCGAAACTGCACATACAATATATCCGATTAAAGCTGAGACTCCACAGATTATTTAAGTATAGTATCTAAGCGATCCGATCTCGCAACAGGGGAAGCAAACACAGACATCACAACACGTACCTTTTACGGAGTTTTTACGGGAGATTGTCTCACCGTAGCTGTCAATCTGATCAAAATACGTGTTCAATGGCATTAAAACGAGACAAAACGCCGCTGAATCGGTTGATCCATAGGTTGATAATGTATATGTGGCTTTGAAGTAGTGGTGCACGATAATTATCGGCCCGATAATTATCGGTCCGATATTAGGAATTATGACGTCATCCCGATAAACCCGATAAAAGTATTAATAGCCCCGATAATATACAATATTTTTTTTGGGTAAAAAAAAAGAAAAAATACTGCGGTGTGGGTGGATTGGGATGAGGAGCGCTTGTTTTTCACTCGGCTCCTCCCATTTTGCCAGTACTGTGGTATTAGTGGTTTAGGAAGAGGGGAGTTTTTCACAAATCCAGCGCTCCCTATCTCATGCCTGGCTGTGACGTAAATGGTGTGCGGCCGTGAAACCAGGACAGTAAACAAACATGTCGTCTGTCGTATGGGACTATTTCAAAGTTTCAGAGTTAGATAGTTTGCTTGCTATTTGTATTAACAAATGCAATGAAGAAGTTCCACGAGGAGGGAAAAAGGCAACGAGCTATACTGTAATACTTCCAACCTGATTAGTCACCTGAAACATCGCCATCGCTACGATGGTGTGTTAAAAGCGTACGAAGACGCCTGCGCTGCTAAACTAGTGGCGAATCCAAAGCCAGCTGCAAAGGCACCGGGGCTTTTACCTATCGACGAGGCTTTTGAAAAAGGCAAGAAGTTTGCCAGATTAATGCCAGGTAATAGATGTTTCCATTTCTTAATATTGTTCACTCATTGTTCAGGGAAACACATTGTCATTGACTGATTGACTCAATTATATTTATTTGGGAAAATAAATATGGTCACTTTGAAGAGTCAAAACTGTTCTTGGCTTTGTTTTGTTCATAGTAGTAATGCTCATGTCATTTGCTCACTACTAGTCTTTGTTTTACCACCAGGTCTGCAAAAACTACAGGTACATTTAATATATATATTATATTGTTATCGGTATCGGTCTTGAGAAGCAGGAAGTTATCGGTATCGGTTTCAAAAAACCAATATCGTGCATCCCTACTTTGAAGCAATTGTTTATAATCCATAATTCCATTTTTATGTAACAATCGGAGCACAAAAGTTAGCTGCTAATGGTAGCCACCAGAGTGTATGCAGCTTCCGGTTTTGGCTACGCGTCACTCTCACTCCTTATTTGGTAATGTGTGTGTGTTAGACTGCGCTGGACTGCCTTATAGCCAAGACTGGAAGCAGCAGCCACTCTGGTGGCTACCATTAGCAGCTAACTTTTGCTCTGCGATTTTTACATAAAAATGGAATTATGGATTATAAATGAAATAATTTTTTTATACAGAGACGTTAAAAACCTATGGATTAACCGATTCAGCCACGTTTTTTCTCGTTTTAATGCCATTGAACACGTCTTTTGATCAGATTGACAGCTACGGTGAGATATCTCCCCTAGAAGCTACGTAAAGGTACGTGTTGTGATGTCTGTGTTTGCTTCCCCTGTCCGAGTTCGGATCACTCAGTGATGATACTATATACCTAAATAATCTGTGGAACCTCAGCTTTAATCGGATATCTTGTATGTGCAGCTACGATAACTAGTAATAAGCATACTTTTATCTTGAGTTCTGTGCCAAAGTGCGTTAGAAACAAATATGAACCAAAAGATAGAATAATGCACTACGTTGTTGTTGTTTCACTGCATAATGCTTCTTATGAGACTTGTGTTTTGTTTTGGTAAAAATGGTTTGTATCGTCAGTTAGCTGAGATTATTTCCGTTAATCTGGTATAACACATTAATAGGTTCTTAAATAATAAGATCCCCTGAGACACAGTGTCGTGAAAAAAAAAAGTAAAGGACCTGCCGGGACTTTGGGACTTAACAGGTTAAAAAACCGCAATATATATACCGCAGGGGGGGGGGGGGAAATCGCGATGTCAGTTTTTTTCAATATCGTGCAGCCCTACTAGCTGTGCAATAGGCATGTATCTGTTTAGTATGGGCAACGGCACCATGTAAGCTAAGTCTAGCGTGAATGCTACTGCATTTCCTCATTGAGTTTAAATGTGTCAAAGTCATCACATAAACATCTTACTAATCTTTACATCTTTACAATCTTTATATGTCACAAATACAACTCAATATCTGTGAGAAGCCAAAGTCAAGCCAATGTACTTCAGTACTCATGAAGCAGTTCAATGTTTCATACAGCAGTCCTAACCTTCAACAGTTCCATTTCTGTAACTGACAAAGAACACTCACAGTAATTTCTTGGTATTGATGTGATTTGGTTGTGTGTGTGTACACAACGAGAGGCACACCATTGCTTTCAACACTGTCAACTCCATCCACAACAAACACTAACCAACTCTGTGACATCTTGCACCTAACCCTACTGTCCATTACTTTACAGTCATTTCCACAGGTTGTTCCACAGTCAGCAAAAAGGTCTGACGTTATCAGCACCAATCCACATTCCCACATATTCTATACCTAATGCAAACACATCTGACTTCCCAGACAAAAACAATCATTCCGTTTCATTGCATACACTATTTCAAGCACAAATACATTTTTTTTTTCATTTCACATACAAACTGTCTTCATTTCTCTTCTCACCCACACCTTACCTAATCACCTACATGTTATACTAGAAATGGAATGGAGACCTCTTTCATGCAGAGAACAAACACCACTGCCCTGCTAACAGGATCTTTTAAATTACATAGCATGCTATTTACAATTATATCTGATGACTTTCATCCTGCAATACAGTACAATACATATGTTAAGACTACATTTTAAGTCATACGCTAATATTAACCAATACACAGCTTCAATCATTACTTTACTTACCTTGACCACATAACAGCTGTATTGAAGGTTTGCTTTTTGATCAATAAACACAACAACAAAAAGCAAACTCCACTGGTATGGAACATACATGGCCTAATATCCAGAGGAGATGCGTTTATTGAGTAAACAAACGGTCAAGGGCAGAACGTCTGCACAACCCACTGCACCACACGCCACGGTTAAGGCTCCTCCAGACAGCCTCCGCGATCATCGATCGTCGACGAGCCTTTACGGCCCATCCACACAGCGGCGTGCGTTGACGCTTGCCGGCGGGCGTGTCTGACACTCGACCAACAACCAATCACATGAATCTCCCGCCCCAGACACACAAGCACGCGGTTTGATTGGCTAGAGCTTGTACTGGCATATGATTCGATTGGCTGACGCCTCCGTCGAGGCATCAAAAGTTGAACATTGCTCAACCTTTGAAGCGAGCAACGCCAGCAACGCTCCACGTCGCTTCCCAAAATGCAGTTCGACTAAAAGTGACGTCACCCCATTCAAAGTGAATGGGCAGAAGCGTTGGAAGCTTCAACGCACGCCACTGTGTGGACGGGCCGTTACAGAAATGTGGCGGCGAGCCCACATACGTTTCCCGGTCGCTGCCGGAAGACCTGGGAGTCCGGGACGTGAACGTTTGAGAAAATGACGAACGGCTCATTTCGGAGGACACGCGCGCATCTGCTTGACGCCGGGATGACCGGCGACCCTCTCCTACAGGCGCTCGGACGCGAAGGCCTGCCCACAACTGCGTGCACGTCTGTGACCGCAGTTTTAATTAGATATTAATAGGATCCTTATAAAGTATATTCATTACTCGTTATTCTCTATTTTTGTAAAGTTGAGGCTATTCAAAACATTCCGTTTTGATTGGTTGTTGTTGATATGAGTTATGTACTATGCAGAGTTCAGATGAAGAACTCATTGATTTCAGTATTATACACACCTTTTAGGTGTGTAAGGAGGGACTGTTAGAAATTAAAATCAATAGCATAATGTACCTTAAACATACCGTCAGTTTAAATGCTGTTTTATACTGAAAAACCAGAAGTTCCTGTGCACAACCAGTTGTTAAGCTTTTATTCTGAAAATCCTTCATCTCTGGTTAGCATTTAGCATGAGGCTAATATACCATTTACTATAGAGGTGAATTTAGCAGCGATATGATGTTGCACACCGAAACCTACTGATTTCAACACTCCAACTACAGACGTTGAGATATTATTATTGTTGAATATTAAATGAAGGTACAGTTTATTTGAGTACGTTATTGCCAACAAGCCGTTTAGGACAGAGAGTGAATACACATACTATACAGAGATGCTGTATGAGAAACCAATGTGAGTTTGGAAAATTGCACAATATAAATCTATTTTAGTAGACCTCAACAATGGAATTATGATCAGTAGAAATTGCCATGTCATGGGACCTTTAACAACTAGTTGATGGTGAATTTGTGTACCTTAATATAAAGTGTTACCAATAATAATATTAATAATAATGGTTATTAATGTTGTTATTATTTTTAAATGTGTTAGAATTCACCAATGAACATACTGTCAGATATTACATGCTGTTTGGAGAAACTCCAGCAGGCCCATCTGTACTGCAAAGGTTCCTTTCCCTGGCAGGTCAAGTTTTCTCATATCGCCCTTTTCCTCACAAGCCATTTCCTATACTGTTAATTGTCTACAAAACCAATCTTAAAGAAGAAATGTTAAAAACATGAAGTAAGTAAAAGTCATAGGCACAATGGAGACTGTGGAAAGTCTGCTCATAACAATAAAAATAAATAAAAGATATAAAGAACACAAAAAGGTTCACACTCTTATATACTAAGTCACAGCTCCCTCAATCCTTTTAATAGAAAGAGTTCATCTCGAAAATGTATTTAAGAGAAATCATTTAAATAACTTTTTGGTTATTTTACCAGTGTTTTTGAAAGTGCAAAACACTCAAGTGCAAATTAAAACTTTAATATGTTGACAGATTTCATACACGTTCTGAAATTGTACCTTGTATATTGTCTTGTTCTTTTTTGAGGAAACGTTTTTATAACTGATGTTCTAGTATTTCACTGCTGTAGCCAATCATCTGACTTTGTTTCACCTTTAAAAATGTGCAAGCAACAAACAGCCCAAACCAGATCTTCACACAACACGCCCTGTGGGAGCACAAAGTCCTCATACTAATACTCAGGAGTCAGACATGGATTTTCTGGACCAGGTAAGAGCAGCAGCTCAAAGAGCAGCTCTGAATGATCTTGTAAAAACTGAAATAAAACCGTTTTATGTTTTTTAGTCATCTTCAAAGTAATAACAAAAGGACATTTATCTTGAATAAATCAGACGTGCTTATTCTGTAAGTAAAGTAGTTTAGATCTAGTTAATTGCAATACTTATTATAAACACTTTTACATTTTCTTAGCCATCTTCAAAGTAATAACACAAGGACATTTATCCTTAATGAATCTTTCTTATTCTGCAAGTAAAGTAATGTAGTGCTAGTTAGTAAGTGTGATATACTCAAATGTGCTTGTATAGAAATGTGACTTTAGCCTTTGGAAATGAACATAAAATAACCCTGTTAAACACATCTTGCATTATTACATAATATAAGATTGCTTTCAATCGGCAAATATTTTTATCCAGAGCAAATTAGAATACGTGCAGTCAACCTAGGTGCAAGAACTAAATGTCATCAAGTTTGTTAATAGTCAAAGTCAGCTTTATTGTCAAGAATTCTACATGTTGTACATCCAGAAATATCGAAATATCGTTTCTCGAGGTCCTACAGTGTGACATATATATACATCAAACAACAACAACAAAACAAAGGGCCTAGATAACCGGGGTATACAGTTTAAAATGTGAATAATATGTTAAAGTGTTCAGCGGAGATGGCAGAAAAGTGACTGGTGCTGGATGAGGAAGGTTGGTTGTGTGTGTGTGTGTGTGTGTGTGTGTGTGTGTTGTGTGTGTGTGTGTGTGGTGTGTGTGTGTTGTGTGTTGTGTGGTGTGTGTGTGTGTGTGTGGTGTGTGTGTGTGTGGGTGTGTGTGGTGTGTGTGTGGTGTGTTTGTGGTGTGTGTGTGTGTGTGTGTGTGTGTGTGTGTGTGTGTGTGTGTGTGTGTGTGTGTGTTGTGTGTGTGTGTGTGTGTGTGTGTGTTGTGTTGTGTGTGTGTGTGTGTGTTGTGTTGTGTGGGTTAGAGTCCAGGACCATCATTTGGGGCAGGGGAGAAAGGTCGGAGGCAGGGGGAGAGTTCAGGGGAGAGATGTCAGAGGGGGGGAGAGAGGGAGGTATTAGAGAGAGTTCATACATGACAACACCTCTTACTGATTGGAATGTAGCTGAGCTTGCTTTCAGGCTGGACAGGGAGTGGAGCAGGGAGTGGAGCAGCGTGGAGACATCACTTTTAATGTCCTTTGTTTTGTAATGAACGCAGGTTGAAGAAATCACATCCATTGCCAAATTTGGAGACTTGATAGAATTTTCCTACCCTATCGGATATTCCCACTGGGGAGTGTATGATGAAGATGGATATGTTATCCATTTTGCTGTTGCAGGTGAGGACAATACGACTTCATAACATATATTTGTTTTTGTTGTTTGTCATTTAGCATTCGATATTAGAAAAGTTTGGCTGAGATGTCCTGCGGCCTTTCCCATGATCTAAGTATTTCAGGTATTTTTAAAAGCATGACGCTGGGGAAGGAAAAACACCAGCCAAAATAATGATCCGGAAGCTATTAGTAAATAATGTTTTAGGGTTAGGTATTATGTATTGTGAAATTATTTGTACACATTATATCACATCTTCATCCGGATTGTTCTCTATCGTATTGAGACTATCTCTCCACCCAGCTACATATTCCATATGTGCCCCCACCTGACAAATGACGTGGATAGTTATGTAACACAGCATGCAGTCACACTGGCATGCACGGGTATATAAGCAGGGTTCTTACTGTCATTAAAAACCTGGAAAAGTTATGGAAATTCAAAATGCTAATTCCAGGCCCTGGAAAAGTTATGGAAAACAACATTTTTCCCAAAGTTTTGGAAAAGTCATGGAAATGTAACCAAAGCTGCATCAAATATAATATGTATTTGATCTAATCGCCAAAATAGTAATACTATATTGATAATAAATACTGTATAGTAATGAAACGTAACATGGCATTTAGCTGACGAGGTGTTTCGCTGGTGAGAGATTTGAGTTGCTTTAGCGCAGGGGTCGGCAACCCCTGGCACGCGTGCCAGCATTGGCACGCGGCACCGTAACCAGTGGCACGCTAGGAATAAGTGGAATAAGTGTGCAAAAATATTTAAATTGTATTTTGGGATCCTGAACGAGGCCGCCGCCAGAGCGCGTCTCCCCGTTACCCGCAGACGGAAGCCATGCACACAACGCAGCCCCGCTCTCTTTAACTCCAGGTGACTTTCTGCCGCTTTCCTCCGTGGTGCTGATCGTTTCACCACAGAGGAAAGCACTTCACTAACTGCAGTACCCATAAGGAGCTGTACAAATGCCGCAGTTTCTGCGTGGCTGTGTATTTAGTTGAAAGCCCAGTGGCGATCTGATCATCTCTCATTGAAATAATATGCTACAAAGGAGCGGACTGGCCATCTGTGTGTTGAACTTTCCTGTCGGCTCCCAGACCGTAGTCGAGGAGGGCAGACCTCTGTTTTTCTGCTTCCTCGTTTCACTTCCAGAAACATACACACGTTCTCTCACTGTCGCTCTACCATCCACAAACACGTATGCACAAGCCACACCTCTCTCTCTCTCTCTTAAAGGGACAGCGATCTCATCTCACTCTGCATGACCCTAATATCATAACATGTGTGTTCTGGAGAATCACAGAACGGACAATCGTCCTTATTATTATGCTGTTTAAACCAATTATTTAAATGTGTTTGTTAAATTCGACATCATGTAAGTTGCACTGACAGGTCCACACACTGCTTCCCCGCAGAGAGGCTCCCCCGCCCTCCTGCTGATAGTTGACAAGCGTCAAGCTCCTCACCCCCCCCCCCCCCCCCCCCCACTTGATAATTCTCGATCGTTGGCACGCTGATAACAATTTTTTTTGAAAATGGCACTTCATATCAAAAAGGTTGCCGACCCCTGCTTTAGCGTGTAGAAGCTAGTAAGCCTACTATTGGATTTGTTTTAGATAGGCACAACATGTTTCATATGCAGACCTTATTTTCCTGTTCCATGTTCAAATAAACCATTTTCAGTGGTACCGCTGAGAAAGAGTCATTGTGTTGGTCATGGAAAATTAGGTAAAGGTCATGGAGAAGTCATTGAAAATCATTGGTGAAAAAGTGTATGAACCCTGTTTAAGGCACAGGTGTGTGTGATCACTCAGCTTTTTTGATCTCCACTGAACAGTAGGCTATAAGATGTGTGTTTAAGGAGAAGGAGAAAAATATAGAGAGATCTACTTACGAGACTGGGTGCGTTCACACCAGCCTTTTATAGTCCGGTTGAATCTAACCCTGCTGCGTTTAGCCGCTTGGTGCGGTTCATTTGGGTCGGTGTGAACGCAGTCCGAGACCTCTGAAGTGAACTAAACAACCGGACTCTGGTCCGCTAAAATAGGTGGTCTCGGAACGCTTGCTTGCGAACTCTGGAGCGGTTCATTGCTGGTGTGAACGCAGTCTGCACCAAAACATAGGAAGCGTAGTATTTACGTGTCACAAGAACGAGGATGTCTTCAAAAATCTTTAGCGACAGAGTCTTTCAAGACATCCGCGGTTGTTTAATTAAAGAGTGAAGCAGAATGAAGTGTTGAACAGTGTCGTGTAAAGTAGAACTTCTCCATCAACTACATAAAAGTAAGAACACCTGTCGTCGGTGAAACGCCCCTCCTTACTACAGAACGTCTCTCATTATGTCATCATGATGTTTTTTAACGGACGTTGTCTGATCATATAATCATATGCGCGGGCCGCTAGTGTCTGTTGATCTCCAGATTAACAGCAGCATGAGAATAACCTGCCGACTTGTGTTTAAAGTTTATAGTCCGTTTGAGTTTTGCCCGTGTGAACGCAAACCGAACCTTCTGAAAAATGAAACAATGTAACAAACTGTCGTCTGGTGCGCACCAGAGAAGCGGACTATTAGGTGTGAATGCAAGACTAAAGTGAACTATCTAAACACTCAGAGAGTCCTTTAGCTCAGGGGTTCCCAACCCCCGGTCCGCGGACTGGTACCGGGCCGCGGAGGTGTTACTGCCGTGCCGCAAAATAGCTGTGAGTTGATCGTAATATTTGCAGAATTATAAATATATAAAAATATTTTATCATAATAATTTTCGCACCTATACCAGTCATATTATTTCATCCAGTAGCCTAGTTAATCTTTCACCAGAAAACCGTTGAAAACGGCTTTTATGATGTTCCGAGGGATTCGGCGGCTCAGCCTAAGGTCTCAGCCTCTCGTGCGCACGAGAAAGTTACCGGTGCGCCAAGTAGGAAGAGGAGCGCACAGGAGACAACCGTTTCATTGCAGACTGTTATGTTTATGTGGGGAAATGGCAGTGCAGACATTATTTGAGATATATTTCAAACTCGGACTTCATTTTAAGGACATGTCGGCCAGGGGTGTAGAGCTATTTGTTTAAGCACCGGATTGGCAAAACAGGAGAGTAAACCAGTCTGCCTTGATCTATGAATTCATGTCAGGGACTCTCACGGTATCTGCTGCCACAGCTGTTTTATAGAAGGAAAACCTCCTTCACTTCATGAAATGGCTGCAGCATCAGGAGGCAGCGGGACGTATACTCCACCTCTGAGAAGTGCAGCACCAGCGCGCCGAGAGCTGTGCCTTTTTACGCACCGCCTTCGCTGTGTTTACCTTCATCAGAACAGCTTAAGAGTGACTGCAGGCTGCTACGTGTTAACCACACACACCTCTACACACACCTCTACACACATCGAACTGCCCGATTACTCCCCCTTTTATTAGTTTTATGAAGGAGATGTCCAGTCACCAAGGCGCATGATGTGTGTGTGTGTGTGTGTGTGTGTGTGTGTGTGTGTGTGTGTGTGTGTGTGTGTGTGTGTGTGTGTGTGCTCTGCTCAGCTCTGTGTGTTCGGTGTGTTTGTGTCAGTCCGACACCGGCATTTGAACAGTAATTTACACACATCTGGCTAACTCCATAGGTAGCCTATATGCGGGTGTTCCCAAAATAAATGAGTTTAATCTTGATCTTCTCGATGTAGTGCTAAATGCTGTCGAACGTGCAACGGAACGAACGTCACTATCATAATATCTTCTGAAAACAAATGCCACACACACACACACACACACAGACACACACACACACACACACACACACACACACACACACACACACACACACACACCCTGGTGACAGGACATCTCCTTCATAATGCGCCTTCTCCTCGTTTTCCCAGCATTCACTGGATTATCCGTAAATCACACAAACAACAAAAACGTTGATTTATCTGTTTTCCCGTTTTGGTTTAAAAACTGAATAACGTCGGTTTTTTGGTTTTACGTTTTTCCGAAAAACCAAAAAACGACACCGGGCCGCTAGTGTCTGTTGATCTCCAGATTAACAGCAGCATGAGAATAACCTGCCGAAAGTGCCGATGCTCCATGGCGGAGGCTCCAGTAGAAATTGCCGGGAATTGCGTTTTTACCCCCTTAATGTCTCACCAATTGTTGAACAGCATTTCCGTGCACATGACTTGTGTTTAAAGTTTATAGTCCGTTTGAGTTTTGCCCGTGTGAACGCAAACCGAACCTTCTGAAAAATGAAACAATGCAACAAACTGTCGTCTGGTGCGCACCAGAGAAGCGGACTATTAGGTGTGAATGCACCCTGACAGATATTTAAATCCGCTGCCCAGGTGCAGATGAGAGCTGGTCTTCGTCTCCTCTCAGGATTGCTGTCGCCTCCGGTTTGTAGATTATTAAAAGATAAACAGGTCAAAAGAAGCTGACAGTCATCAAGCACACCAAAGGCGCTTTTGCGTGGCGAGGCCCGCTGTCGCGCTCAGGTATAGCTCCGTTGTAGAATCCGGCATTGTCGGTGTTAAGCAGCGGGGTTTGCTGATCCTCTGCCAGCTGGTGTCGTCAGATGCGTTTCTGGTAGGCTAGGGCTCGGTGCACGAGGGTGCAGGAATTGGGGGCTGCTGGAGCAGCAGATGGGCTTCCCACCATAATGTGCTTGAGTTGAAGGCGGCCCAACTCACTATGGAGAATGCTGCCGCACTGCAAGGTCACCATGTGCTGCTGAGGACAGACAGCACAGTGGCAGCAGCTTACATCAACAGGCAGGAAGGCCTTGGCTCCCTTCGCCTTTGCAGAATTGTGCACAAGCTGTGGCTGTATGCATTTCCCCCTTTTGGTCTCCTTCCTCCCCTCCTGCAGAGGATTCGGATAGAGGAGGTGCGGCTAGTCCTGATAGCCCCAAACTGGCCTCACATGGTCTGGTTCTCCGACATCCCATAGTTACAGTTAATATGTGGGGCACTGTCAAAAGCTAGACTGTCCCAGTCAGTATAGGTTAAAAAATAAAAAATAAATAAAAAAGCTAGACTGTACCACTGGATCACAGATGTAATCCAGGAGGTGCACAGAGGGGCGGCAGTGCCAGTGCCACCTGGAGTATGGGCACACTCCACCCGTGGAGTTGCAACCTCCTGGGCGTTGTGGAAAGGGGCATCTTTAGCAGATATCTGCACAGCGGCTACTTGGTCGACTCCGTCTACATTTACCCGTTTCTACCGACTGAATGTGGCTGCATCCACTCCCTTTGGGGAGTTGGTTTTGCGTGCTAGCCAGCGGTAAATATTGTCTATGGTTTCCCAACAGGTAACCTGGCTGTGAGTGGCCTGTGTGGGGGTGCCACTTGAACCTGTCAGTTGGCAAGCCCGTGTGGGGAAGTGCAGGCTTTCTGAGGACTGTAGTATCCTTATTGCAAGATTTCTGAAGGGTGCCCGAAGACTCAGAGCTCGTTCAAGGCTAGGTTGAGAGGCTCCTTAAACCCCTGTGATCACTGGCCTTGCCGTCTTGCGGGGACAGTGACGCTCTAGGTAGCGTCTTACGCCTAAGCTTACAGAGGCAGAAGACATCGTCTGGCTGTCCTGCCAGCTCAGGAGCTTTGTAAATATTGTACATTTGTATATAGTTTGTTTGTAGCACGGGCTTGGGCCCATCGGGTTGTGTATGTGGTTGGAGCACTGGTGATGGTTTTGGGATTCAGAGACTGCTCCGCTTATTCACGAGGTGTCTTACAGAGTCCCCATACATATGGAATATGTAGCTGGGTGCAGGGTATATGCAGGAATCCTGAAGTCAAATGTAATACCTTTTAAGACCTATTTTAAGACCCTTTCCATACATTTTAAGACCTCATCGCCACTTCGAGTTCTAACCGGTTACATTACACACTTTACTTCACATTTACTATATACAGTATTTATTGTAAGATACACAGTTTTTGATAACTCCTTATCATAATTCAGATAGCACAAGAGAATTAATTGTGTGACCAACCCAATGCAAGGTTTATCAGAAAAAGAAACCATTATAAAGTAGTATTCTATTTAGGTATTGTTCCCAAGAGATAAAACAGACAGACTACTGAAGCCTCCTCTCCACATGAACTTCAACCTCTCGGTCAAGGTCAGGTTTAATGCAGTATGCTGCTTTGTTGCTTCTGTAGACTGTGCTCTTTCATTCCAGTAAAACTCCTCAGAAACCATTAGAAACCAGTATTTGACCAATAAACAAAACAATTGACAAAACTTTGAACTATGAAATATATTAAACTTTGGTGAGCTTCAGCGGGGTAATGCCATATAGGAGCTCCCTCACAAATACCCTATAGGACACATAGGACGATGCTCTGACGTCATCACCCTCGCACATTTGTCATATGTTTACAAAAAACGATACATATGTTAAGACTTTTCTCGTTCTTAATATAGACTATATTTAGGGTCGATATGTGTTGACTTTACTTTAAAATAGTATATCTCTGTGACCGGATATAGTTTGTTTTGCTTAGTGAACGTGTGTCTCTTCCTTGGAGACACACCCCCCCCAGAGCGGAGCAAGGCAACGAAACTTAAAATAAGAAGCAGCATTTTACGGCGCGTTATGCATGGGGCCACCTTGAGGGGGTTTCTCGACATGTCGTTGCAGTAAAGGGTGTTTCATGTTGTCGTTACTGTGGACCTTCTTAATACCTCGGAAAATGCCGTTTCATACTTTGTAATACTTTTTAAGACCCCGCGGACACCCTGTGGGTGGAGAGATAGTCTCTTCACTCGGAGAACAACGATTACAATGTAACCTACAGTTCTCTATCGTATTGAGACTATCTCTCCACCCTGAGGTCGCTCAGAATCTGGTGTCGATCACGCACACCTCTGCCTTATATACCCGTGCGTGCAAGTATTACTGGTGTGTCTTACATAATTATCCACGTCATCTGTCAGGTGTCGACATTCCCCATACATATGGAATATATAGCTGGGTGGAGAGATAGCCTCTTCACTCAGAGAACAACGGTTACAATGTAACCTAGAGTTACATGTGCAAGCATCCTGCCACATTTCTTACACAGTTTCATTCACTGCACTCTGCCTGCTATTGGCTTGCAATGCCATGTGATCTTTGTGCTTTTTTTTTTACGTTGGGATAAATGTTTTCAGTTTCTCACTTATTAATTGTTAGCCTGGTTGAAGAGACAGACTTTATCTATTTGACAATTTAGGAACAAGAAATCCCCTCTTCAATTACACATTGCTCCATTTTGTAACATACATAACAACAAACTTAAGAGTTTAACTTACACACCAGCACTTACAATCTTGGGTTGTTTGGAGTAAATATGTCAGCACTGTTCTTGTTGTCGTTAGTTTGAATCTTTAATCTTTATGGTTTAATGCACTTACGGTACGTCGCTTTGGATAAAAGGATCAGCTAAATGCAATGTAATGTAACATAACGAGGCTGTCCAACAACATCATCTCTGACCCATACCATTATCTGAACAGCGAATACAAACTGCTACCATCTAATCGGAGATACAGGGTCACACGATTGAATGTCAGACTGAAGCATTCCTTTGTGCACCAGTCAATTCTAACAGTATACAGATCAAGGTCAAATGCACGATAAAGGGTCTTGAGCCTGTTTTCTCTCAGTGATTGTGATGTTATGTTAAATGTTTGTTTTTCATGTGTTATGTCTTGATATCTGTCTGTGACAGATTGTGTCTGTGTATGTTGATTGAGCTGGTTAAGTTAAGTTTCAGACTTGATCAGACCATTAAAATATGATCGTATCGTAACATAGCTGTTGTTATTTGGTCCTGCTATGGCCCCGTTGTAAAATATAAAAAAACAAATAATATCTTTACTTATTTCATTATAGTTTTGCCTTGTTTATTGAAAAACGTATTTCAATGGAGATTGTAGGATTTTAAATAATTCAGTTGCAACAAGTACAGAACACTATGTGTGACCATGATATAAAGTTTTAGGATAAATATGTATTCATGTGGACTGAAAAACTGAGATTAAGATTATCATTGTCATTGTCTTTAGATGAAAGTGAACTGATGAGCGGCATACGTAGCTCCCTGCAAAGATTGTTCCCTGTTTGTGGTGACCTTCTTATTGGGGAGACCAGGATCCGCAGAGTGCCACTTGCTGAAGTCAACGTCCCGAAAGGAGTCCATGCCCTGATCAGTAACAATCACCATGTCTTTACACCGTCAGCCTCTGAGGATATGCGGCTACGGTGCAATGCCCTTCTTGATCAGGATTTCCCTTATCAACTTTTCTCTCTCAACTGTGAGCACTTTGCTACTTTTGTACGCTACGGAAAAGCTGTGTGCAACCAGGTATGTGTTTGGAAGTTAATTGCCAACTAGAAATGTTTCTGATGTCTTAAAGGTAGGGTAGGTCTGAATGGAGAAACCTGCTTGAGTGCGCTAGAATTTGAAAGTACACAACCGAAAGAAATCTGCCCCTTCCTTCAGACTTCCTTACAGAGCCCCTCCTCCAACACACACGGACGTGCACATGACCTATGAGGACACAAGATACATTTGTAAAACCTTTAATATAATGGTAACGTGTTTTGTTGTTGTGCCAAAATCCACTCGCTTGTGATTTAATGTTATTCAGAATTTCTCTGTCAATCCTTGGTAGCAGTGGCGTCGCCTGGCCCCGAATGTTTTTTCTGTTGCCCCGGACAATTCTCCCTCAATAATATAATACATTGACCGTGCTTTACGTGAACTTCATCATGACACAAGAGAGGACGGTAGGACTGTAATTTCCCGTGTTCAGTGAATGCAACAGAGGCATGACACCAGACCAATCAGAGAGTTGCATGGAAATAAACGTGTGCTACACACAGAGAGAGAGAGAGAGAGAGACGAAGGACGAGCAAGATAGCGAGAGACGAGAGAAGAGCGCACGAGAGAGAGAGAGAGAGAGCGAGAGCTAGAGAGGAGAGAGAGGAGACACGAGAGAGCGACTGGAGTAGAGAGCATGACGAGAGGCATGAGAGAAGAGAGGAGAAGAGAGAGAGATGTTAGCATCTGGTTAGCGAGCTGCACTAACACATAAGGAGCTGTTTGTTCCACAACAAGCTGGAGGAGGGTCCTCTCCTCTCAGACTGAGAGACTCAGGTGAGCTAAAGCAGGGGTTCCCAACCTTTATTGTGCCAAGGACCGGCAGATACATAAAAAAAAAAATCGCAGACCGGTTGTCAATTTTAACTGATTTTACATTTGACATATTAACAACGTTTAAAAAAGAACCGGTGTCGTTTTTTGGTTTTTCGGAAAAACGTAAAACCAAAAAACCGACGTTATTCAGTTTTTAAACCAAAACGGGAAAACAGATAAATCAACGTTTTTGTTGTTTGTGTGATTTACGGATAATCCAGTGCATGCTGGGAAAACGAGGAGAAGGCGCATTATGAAGGAGATGTCCGGTCACCAGGGTGTGTGTATGTGTGTGTGTGTGTGTGTGTGTGTGTGTGTGTGTGTGTGTGTGGCATTTGTTTTCAGAAGATATTATGATAGTGACGTTCGTTCCGGTGCACGTTCGACAGCATTTAGCACTACATCGAGAAGATCAAGATTAAACTAATTTATTTTGGGAACACCCGCATATAGGCTACTAAATTACTGTTCATGGTCATTTGAAAACAAATGCCGGTGTCGGACTGACACAAACACACCGAACACACAGAGCTGAGCAGAGCACACACACACATACACACACACACACACACACACACACACACACACACACACACACACACACACACACACACAGTGGGTCTGGGACAAATTATTCAAAAGATTATTTCCGCGGCACACCTTCATATGATCATTATAGTCTATATGGCAGTAAAACAAGAATAGAGTTTAAAAGGGGAGTGATTTGTAAAATATCCATAAAGAAAAAGAAAATCTGTTTACAGTTCTGTTTCATATGGGTGTTGAGAGATGTATCCATAGATCTCTTAATGTTGCTCTCAAAGTGCACCAGATTGATGCCTTTAACTTCAATATTTAAAAAAAATCTTCCCGTGGGAGTATCCCCCCGGACCCCCCTGGAGGAGGTGATTGCTGCCCCCCACTCATAAAAAATAGCACTTTACCCCTTCCTATATGCCATGAGCTGATTATCGAGCCTTCATTGTAACAGTCGCGGGTGTAATAATTAAACGGACAAATGTCTCTATCTTTTTGTCTATCACTACTGATTTAGTTGGGGGAAAATGAAATAACCGTTTAATTAAATTGTTGCTTCAAGCAAACAAAAACGATTGGTAGTGTATTGGTTTAAGTGCTAAAATATATTTAAAAGGACTTGACTGAGCATTAATGGCCACTAAGAATGGTATTGTTATGTATCCCATAGATTCCTATAAGACCCAAGAATGAAGAGTGTGAGAAGGCAACTGCAATCTTCGAAGACGTCGTCAGCTCCAAAGAAAATGCTCCAGACCATTTCGAATGAGCGATCTGACTCTCTTTTCCAATTCATGACAATTGATAATTCATGAAAATGTAAAATAAATGTAGAAATTGGTTTAACAAAAAGCTCTATGACCTGTTTGAAAATCATATTGCTTAAACATTTGCCTTTGGACATCTGTATGGCTGGGATGGATTATTTTGTTATTTATGATCATAACCAATTATTTTACCTGCAACTCACATCAGCGAAGAACATGTATTAAATTGTATAAAACATTTTTTTTTTATCAAAGAAAACCAAAAAAGTATTTTACCTGTTTCTTTTGCACGACATTGACCCATTGTGTTTTTGGGAAGACAGCCTTCCAGGAGCAATTAGATTCAAAGATGCAATTTGAAAATAAAGTTAAGAATGAATGCCAACCAATGTACTCTTCCGATATATTTGTTCACAGCCTGACTTTTTGTTGTTGTCACTTTTTCCCATTACGGCTAGCAGGGACGTGCACAGGTACGGGCTATTTTTTCCCGGGCAACAGCCCGTTTGACATTTTTGTCTGACCTGCCACTCTGGAGAGAGCGGCTTTTATTTTTTTTCTATTGTCGCCGAATCAACATGATAAACCCACAATTAGTATTGTAGCGTCTCACTGCGGGAAAACACATTTTCAGCGGTGTAATCTGCCCCCAGTCACGTGAATTTGTTTACAATCTGACAGCTGTAAGAAAAGGAAAGCCCTCCGGCCTCATATGGCTATGGTGATCACACCAAATGCCTGCCTGGCGTTAGAGTATAAGGGACAAATATTAATAAATGCTCACAGAAGGATTCACAAATGTATTTTGCGATTTATATATAAATGACTCTCCACAACAATATCTCTCAATGCACTCACAAATATTTATTGTTGTATATAAATGTACAAAAAATGGGCATTTAAACTGCTTTTCTTGTGAACCTTCGCATTTGTGTTTTGTTTTTTTGAGACTTCCCTGACGGAAATGACAAATGCATATTTTTTTAACAAGAAACTATGGAAATTATAACTAATTGTGGTTTTCTTTTACATTACTTAAAACAAGAAATATTTATATGTCAGAAATGTGCCTATCTTTGTGAAACTTTTTTTATCTGTGGATTTTTTTACATTTAAATACAACAATAAATATTTTTGTGTGCATTGAAAAGTATGTTTGTGGAGAGAGTCATTTATATATAAATCCCGAAATACATTTGTGAATCCTTGTGTGCATTTATTAATATTGAGATTGATCTGACTCCATACATCCTAGGATATGCTCACTTTCAAACTGTAAATCCACAATGCACCCTCAAATCATTGTAATTTATTTACACACAATGGCAGAGATTCAAAAATATAATGGAAAAAGGAGAGAAAAACAAAAACAAATATCACAGTATGTTGAAAAAAAAGTAATGGTGTGTTAAAATACAATGAAAGAAATCAAAGTAAAGCATCTAAAAACATATAAAAAAAGTAATGTTAGTCAAGTCAAGTTATCAAAAACTGCATTGTTTCATCGAAACAGTGTTAAAATCACAAACTTTCCATTTAGAGTTTGATTCTTTAAGAAACTCAATTCATTACAAATTAATGAATATTTTACCGAGTTATAAAGTTTTGCATCCATTAAAGTGTAACTATAAGTATCTTTGTAGGAGAAAAAACAAAAATAATTTAAGTTATTTCCAGAAAACTGGATTGTCTTACTAAAATCCCAAAGTGCCTTTTAAGAGTCACAGCCCTAAAGAAAGTAAGGAAAAGGTCTGCCTTATGGACAGAGTTAACATGGGATTTGTCCTTCAAATGTACAAATGTCCGCCCAATGGAAATGTACGTCCACTTATAATGCAAAGTCCCTGCCACCGGCAGGACAAATTTTACCAACTGTAAACCAACACTTGGGGGTGCTCTATGCATGTGTCTGAGGGTAAAATAATCATCATTCTGTATATAAATATATTTGTCAATATCATGGACATTTCCTTTGAAATTGGGGTCCACGAAGCTGACACAAGATACCCGCAGATAAGTACTCGTCTCGGACTAAAATCCTCAATGCATAACAGTTTTAATGTTATTCAGGTTACCAGGGGCACGAACTTCTGACCGGTGTTCCCTCTTGGTGTAGTCCGTGGGGGAGTGCTTAAGTGTGGGTACACAGGTTCGCCTGGTGCACAAGGTTATGGAGGTGGTGGTCTTGCTGGTGCTCAAGTCTCCATATACTTCACCCCATATTCACATAACTTTTACCCGCCTTAAGAGACACTATTTTGGGGTACAATTTATCCATTTTCACACATGTTAATCAGCCTGGAACAGTGGGACCCTATGCAGGAGACAGATTCCTGTCCATTTCATGTACATTTAATGGGTGAAATGTGGATGAGTCAAAAACAGCTTTTTCTGCACTGGAAGTGATTTCTAACCATTATTACCGTTATGGAGAGGCTGCAGGAACACTTTACCCAGCTTTCACACAGTTTCAAATCATTTTCACACCGTTTCAAATCATTTTCATTTTGACCCATCAAATGTACATGAAATGGACAGCAATCTGTCCATTTCATGTACATTTGATGGGTGAAAATGAAAATGATTTTTATTCACTATCATGGGGCTATGTAAATCAAATTCCGGGTAATTAGGAGCACAATTGTACCTTTTACTATTTAAATGTATTTGTATTATATATTTTTGGGCTATTAAAATGACATTTCTGGGTGACTTTGTCAGTTTATGGAGCTTAGCCCATTATTCCCGGAGGTTCCAGGCCGAATTTGGAAGCTCATAGGCGGCCTGCCATGCGCCCCCACCCGTGGAAAGCAAACAAAAGTAAAGAAAACGGTCAATTATATCTTAAAATAATCAAAAATGAAGTTTTAAAAAATTCTCGAAAAAACGACTGAGTGCCAACGGAGGAGGGGCTCAAAACTGCTCAAGTCTTCGGCGCTTCCGGCGGAAGCCCCGGACACATTCTCACTCCCCCGTTGCAATTTACAACGGAGAGGGGATTCGAGACCTCCCTTCCCCCGTCAAATAAATCTATTCATGTTTTCCAAGCTACCATCTGCACGAAATCGGAAACCCGGTTTTTGAGAGCACTTAGAAAAAAAACGGCTGTTTCACATCATGGAGGAATGTGTCCGTTACATGACTGCTTTAGCTCGGATACAATTGTTGCCTGGAGGACCCCAATCATGGTTCTTAACAAAGTTAAAGTGCCTCTGGAGGAATACAAGGGGAGATGTCACGGAATAATGAGGCACTATTTTGGGATACATTTTATCCATTTTCACCCCTTCCTCTGGTTCTACCAAAAGTTAACTCTGACTTTTTCTGCCTCTGGAGGAATGCAAGGGGAGTTGTCACGGAATAATGAGGCACTATTTTCGGATACATTTTATCCATTTTCACCCTTTTCTATGGTTCTTCCAAAAGTTAACTTAAACTCTTTCTGCCTCTGGAAGAATGCAATGGGAGTTGTCAGGGGACTTTACCCGCATGTGAGGCTCTATTTTCGGATACATTTTATCCATTTTCACCCTTTTCTATGGTTCTTCCAAAAGTTAACTTAAACTTTTTCTGCCTCTGGAGGAATGCAAGGGGAGTTGTCAGGGGACTTTACCCGCATATGAGGCACTATTTTCGGATACATTTTTATCCATTTTCACCCTTTTCTATGGTTCTTCCAAAAGTTAACTTAAACTTTTTCTGCCTCTGGAGGAATGCAATGGGAGTTGTCAGGGGACTTTACCCGCATGTGAGGCACTATTTTCGGATACATTTCATCCATTTTCACCCTTTTCTATGGTTCTTCCAAAAGTGAACTTAAACTTTGTCTGCCTCTGGAGGAATGCAAGGGGAGTTGTCAGGGGACTCTACCAGAGATGGAGTACTCGAGTCCTGGACTCGGACTCGAGTCGGACTCGAGTGCTGATTTTCGGGACTCGTGACTTGACTCGGACTCGCACACTGATTGACGCGACTCGGACTCGGACTCGTGAATTCTCACGCACGATGACTTGGACTCGGACTCGGCTCGGGCACTCCTTGGGATGACTCGGACTCGGACTCGTGAATTCTCACGCACGATGACTTGGACTCGGACTCGAGCAAGTTTTCTCTGGAGTCTGATGTCCTCTGTGTCCTGGCGTGTGCACCTGCGAGGCGAGTTCACGTACTGGGCGCGCCCCCGCTGCTATACCAGTCTAAAGATGTCCAGAGACACATCCCGCATCGTGCTGTATGCTTTTAAAGATTTCGTTTCCATATTGGGAAAGAGCCGCGCAAAATGCACATTATGTGGACAGAAGATAGAAGAGAAGACTGGGACAACGTCGAATTTCAATCGACACCTTTCACGGCGGCACCCAGAAAAGTAAGTAGAAATGCTATTGTTAGCTTGCTAACCCACGTTAACGTTAGCCACTAAATTGACTCCACAAAGGTTTTAAGATGTCGGGTTAGATGGAGGTAGGGGTTGATATCAGATCCTAGGGACCAAGTGCAGTTTTATTGTCTAGATAGATACTGTTAAAAAGCTATACATGTCCTTGGTGATACTGCAGATGATGAGTAGCCTAGCCCTAGCCTACAATGAACGTGAAAATTAGAGACTGAAAATGATCTCCGTCACGGAGGCTCCATAACACATTACTCTAAGGATGGAGTTCATATATATATATATAGGTAGGCTGTATTGAACACTATCATCAGAGTAATGTGATCAATACAATAAGTAAAGATTCAGCCGATAACATGAAAGCACATGGCTACTTAACATGCAGAATGTGTCAAGTAGCAATGTGCTTTCTGGGGCTTAATCTTTATTGATATAATTTAAACGTTCACTTATTGGTTGTTGGACATTGTGATATTATATTTATTATATTCGCTTTGTGTTGTGATGTTTTGCCGACTGTGTTGAAATAAATTAACAAAATATTCGTTCATTGCAACACATTTAGAATCATATTACATATTTACACTCGACACATGTTATTGTTTTAAGTGTTCATTGATGTGCATTGTCCCTGCTAAATAAACGATTAAATATCCCTTTTTACCATTAGTGGCTTGCTTGGTTTGTGCATGAACATTCCATTTTTTAAGGCTCAGGATTATGGTTTTTATGTCACTGTTATATAGCACACTGATAACAATGTTACTTTTAACATTGTTTCTCAATCCTTGAACTCAAACCATATTTGGATGGTCCAAAAATGTATTTAAATTATTATCATAAACATGCCACAACTAGTTTGCAATGGTTGAGGATTAGTAGTTGGGGTAGCCCTAATTTTAACCATACAATTTATTTAGCAATAAGAAAGATTTTTTGCTGAAGTGTGTATTCTTTCTTCCCCTAGGCACAACAAGCTCCTTGAAAACAAGGTTCACAGAGATCTTCCAAGCAGTGAAGATGCCAGGATGCGAGCCAGCTGAAGGAAGAGGTCCCACCAAATTTCCTTTCACGACTGCTTACTTCATAGCATCTGTGTTGGACCCATCGTTTGGTTTCCAGCGGCTAAAACATGATGTGCAGCTGGACAGTGATGACAAAGATCAGCTAATGACTCAGATCATTGGTGAGACATGTTCACTTGTTATATATGTATGCAGGCTCTAACTTATACTAGCCATTATTAATTATAGTTATATGTGTACATGAATGTCTAGAAGTGGTTTATCTGTTTGTAGATATTGGGGTGTGTGTAGCCAAAATAAGAATACTCAATCCTTATGGAAAGAATTATAAGGCCATTTTTACACATTAGCCTTTTCAAGTAAAACAAATTAACATAATCTATAAATGGTATCACAAACAAAATAATAAGATCAGTAGCAGATTTATTCACAAAAGTATACCCTCTCATTTCAGATTGTATCAAGGCAGAGGGTGAGAAGCAAATGATCTCAACAGCAGGACCAGAACAAGGTGATGTTCCAGTGTCTCCTCCTGCTCCTGAAGCTCCTCAGAGGAAGCTGAGAATGTTCTCCCACTACAGCAAGACTCCCTCCTCCACCCACAGTCGGTCTGTCCAGGCTCAGCTGACTGCATACCTCGACTTGATCGACAACCAGGCCTCAGACCCATGCTTCAAGTTTTGGCAACAAAATAAATCCCAGTTCCCTGTCATCTATCAGGTTGCCACACAGGTATTCTCCATCCCTGCTTCCAGTGCACCCATTGAAAGGGTATTCAGTCATGGAGGCATTTTTATGAGGCCTCACGTGCAAGGTTGAGTTGTTCGATGTTGTCAAATCTGATGCTTTTAAAATGCAACAAGGATGTTTAAGTGTGTGTGCCTGAGTGGGTGCTCATCTGCTCCTGACGCTAGCAGCTAAAAACATATTGTTATGCCAGACTAATTTAAGAGACAGATCACATATTGGATAATCTCCACGTGATCTGTCTCTTAAATGTGTCTCAACCACAGACCTTATTTCGAGCAATTTTCCAAAATTAATGTATACCATTTCCATTTGTAAAGCAGCTCTTTGAAGATGCCAGAACGGAGCACTGGAGGCAATATTGGAACTGGACTCAACCTTGATGATAATAATAATTATTATTATTATTATTAGTAATAAGCTTTATATTTGTATAGCACCTTTTTTAATACAACAATTGTAGGCACACTCGCTTCACAGCAGTTCAATAGACACATTAGTATACCATGACAGGATAAAAGCAATGTAGAGGAGCTACAGCTACATTTCAACACATATATCCACTAAGATTAATACATGAAGACTTGTGACTCGGACTTGACTTGGACTCTTCTTGGGTGACTCGGACTTGGACACGAACACAGGTAATGGTGACTCGGACTCGAACACTCCTTGGGTGACTCGGACTCGGACTCGAACACAGGTAATGATGACTCGGACTCGGACTCGACTCGGACACTCCTTGGGTGACTCGGACTTGGACTCGGACTCGACTACGACTCTCCCTAGGTGACTCGGACTTGGACTCGGACTCGAAGAGTGGGGACTCGAGAGTGACTTGGACTCGTGAATTGGTGACTTGACTACAACACTGGACTCTACCCGCATGTGAGGCACTATTTTCGGATACATTTGATCCATTTTCACCCTTTTCTATGGTTCTTCCAAAAGTGAACTTGTACTTTTTTTGACTCTGGAGGAATGCAAGGGGAGTTGTCAGGGGACTTTACCCGCATGTGAGGCACTATTTTCGGATACATTTTATCCATTTTCACCCTTTTCTATGGTTCTTCCAAAAGTGAACTTGTACTTTTTTTTTACTCTGGAGGAATGCAAGGGGAGTTGTCAGGGGACTTTACCTGCATGTGAGGCACTATTTTTTTTTAAAACGGCTGTTTGACATCATGGAGGAAAGCGTCCGCTACATGAGTGCTTTGGCTCAGATACAATTGTTGCCTGGAGGACCCCAATCATGGTTCTTACAAAACTTTAAGTTTTTGAACTGGTCTCTGGAGGAATGCAAGGAGAGTTTGAGGGGATTCTACCTGTATTATGATGCACTATTTTCGGATACATTTGGCCGGTTTTCATGGTTCTCCAAAAAAGACAACAGAGTATTTCCCTTCCTCTGGAGAGGCCGAGAGATGACAGGGATTTCTGCCCGCCTAACGAGTGCCTAAATGGGACACCTTTCGCACGATGATGCAAATTAAAAAACAATGTTTTGAATATAACCTGGAGAGATTTGACATGGGGTCTTTCTAGTTCGCTGAGTGCAACGTTCTCGAGTCTTTTCACTTTCATTCTACAGGGTACACTTCCTGGTACCAAAATGCTCATGCATACAGATAGGATGTTGCTGTGTTGTCCGATCTGTAACCATTCCTTCCGTGCCCTGAGCAAGCATTTGCAAAGAAACCATAGTGTGCGTAACTTGGTTGAAAGAAGAATTCTCCTGTTCTTGGCAAATGGACGTACAAACATAAGGCTGCATCCCTGCATCATTGCAGGATGCAACTATACCGGGACAAGGCTGGACCGGCACTTGTACCGGGACCATGTCGAGCTGTCGCGGGAGGAGCTATGTGTGGCTGTTATTAAAGTCAAAATGACAGTGGCAACGAAGGACCTTCAAGCGCTCCGACTGACAAACCCCACAGTAGCGATGATTACCACTTGGATGTGGACACTGAGGGTGATGAGGTCCTTTCACAACCTCCACCCTTGTCCCCAGTGATTGAATGTGACAACCCGGACTGTAAGGAATGGAGGATGGAGGCAAACACAATGAGGGCTCAGAGGGACAGATATGCTGCTGAGGTGAAATCCCTGCGCTTCAAGCTGCAGCAGAGGATAAAACATAAGCGACAGAGGGATGACCAGAGGGCCGCCGATAACATGCATGGCTTTGATGAAGAGTATGGGGAGGAACAAGAGCGGGTGTTTCTAAGGAAACGACCCCGAACAGAGGCGACACCAACGAGGCAGTCCAAGTCCAAAGGTCCATCCTTCAGCAAGTCCCCCATTCCCTCGTGCAGCTATTCCCCCATTCCCTCGTGCAGCAAGTCCCCCATTGCCTCTCAGACACCTGCATCCAGCTCCTCAGAACCTGCATCCTTAGATACCGAGGCCTCATCAACCTCCCCTCCCATAAATTCCCCCTGGTTCTGCGGCAGGGGCCGGGGGAATATAATGCGGAATATAACATTCCCACGCATAATGGGTAAGTGTGTTAGATGTGTCACAAATGCAGTTTCTGTAATACACAATGTGTTGTCATTAAAGTACTGTGTTATGTTTCACAGAGGAGTATCTGCAAGGCTACCGGGAGCATTATGAGGGCATCGACCCAACAGTGAGGCTCCAAGAAAATGCAGTCTCGAAAATAAGCAGAGTGAAATCCTTCCTCAGCTTCATGGCACACGGTTTCAAACGCAAGTCGGACTGGCTCTTTCTGAGGGATCTGAAGAGGATACGTGGGTGAGTAACATCAAAAAACTGTCCATGATGTCAGCATCATTGTGTGTGTTCTCCACATTGACGCAATACGATGTACTGATGCGTTTTCCTTTGCCAACAGCTGGTCCCGGAGCCTGATACTGTCCAGCCTACAGGTCACCACCTCTGACTTCTATATCAAAAATATATCACACTTTCTAAAATACATGGCAGCCACACCATGCAAGGGAAGCAGACTCAACCAAAACGACATGATTGTCATCCAACGGGAACTTGCTGCCATCCTGAGGTCCCTGAGGAAAAAGGTGATCATCCATCAGATGCAGGTGAAGCGGGACAAAATGGAAGGCCTGCCGAGCCATAAGGACATCATGACTTGTTTGACTGTGGCCAAAGATCGCATCCCTCAGCTCTTGAACCTGATGGCCAGCAATCCCACTACCGCAACCCGGCTCTTGCTCTATGGTTACATGACCCTCCACTGGAGCTGTATTTACGGCCACCGGCCGGGGGTCTACTCCAACATGACCAACTGTGAGGTCCGAAAGGCGGAGATAACAGGCACAGACTTCGGCTACCTCATCCACGTGAGTGCTATTACAAAATGTGTTTATTCTGGCAGTGATAAACATGTTGTGCATGATTGATACTTGTATTGACGCTCTCTACCTCTGTCATAACAGGTAAGCAACCACAAGACGGCCAACGCGTTTGGTGAAGCGCAGCTGTACCTCACCATAGAAGAATTCGGATGGATGAAGAGGTGGCTGGAAATCAAGAGGACGCTGACCTGCACCCAGAACCGCTACTTCCTATACACAGCGGGGAAGAACCCGTCGAGGAACCTTGCCCACTTCCTGAGGTTGGCATGGGCTGATGTGGGACTAAAAGGTCCCATTAATTTCACCGACCTCCGCACAGTCCATACCGATAACGCAAAGAGGTTTCAAGACATAGACAACCACCAGCGAGTGACTGATTTTATGTGCCACAACACGGCAACTGCAGACAAATTTTATGCGAAAAATCCTTCTTTGAAGGAGGCTGCGGACATAAGGCTGCTCTTCACAGAGTCACTGCAAGCAGCGGCAGCAGCATCATCGGGGAGTGAAGACAATTTGGGGGACATTGACAGTGGCAGCTCTGGAGAGGAGCATAGCCCCACTCCCTACCAAGACTCCCCCGATGCCGAGACGTCAGACGAAGAATTCGACTTAAACTTCAACGCTTGGAGAGTGGCGAACAGGGAACAGTCAATGGCCGAACACAGTCCCTCAAACATGGGTGAAGAGAGGGTGCCAGACTCTGCACCAACTTCACCCGATACGGACAATGTTACCAGTGCACAAGCCAATGATCAACTTGTAAATATGAAATGTGTTGTTGTACACTGGCCCCTTCATGTTAACATGTTATGAAATTAAATTATGGAGGAATGCAAGGGGAGTTGTCAGGGGAGTTGTCAGTTGTCACTGTGCGGAGGTCGGTGAAATTAATGGGACCTTTTAGTCCCACATCAGACCCCGCCTTACGAGGCACTATTTTCGGATACATTTGATCAATTTTCACCATTTTCTATGGTTCTTCCAAAAGTGAACTTAAACTTTGTCTGCCTCTGGAGGAATGCAAGGGGAGTTGTCAGGGGACTTTACCCGCCTTACGAGGCACTATTTTCGGATACATTTGATCAATTTTCACCATTTTCTATGGTTCTTCCAAAAGTGAACTTAAACTTTGTCTAAATGAAATGACAATTGTAATTGTATATTGTATATAATTGTATATAATTCTGTGAATAAAGTGTATTTATTTAACTTACTTGTCTAAATGAAATGAAAATTGTAATTGTATATTGTATATAATTGTATATAAATCTGTGAATAAAATTTATTTATTTAACTTACTTGGTCCTATTTTTTTAAAACTATTACACCCTAGTTGAGTTGGTACTGGATAAATGGAGTGAACAAGTGGCAATAGTGAGCAGTGTGAGAGGGAAGGTAAAGCAATATGCTGAAAATAAGGGTGTTTTCCCCTTTAAGGTCCCCAGGGGCACGAGGTTCTGGTGGTGTGCATGGAGGGGTTCAGTCCGAGTGAGGAGTGCTCAAGTGTTGGAGGATGTGTAAGGCAGAGGAGGGTAAACAAAAACTTAAAGTGTGAACCTCCAGCAGGGCAGGTGAAGAAGGCCGAATATTGATGCTGGTGGGCGGGCGGTTGAGCACCGCAAAATCCACCCCTTTATATATTACCAGGGGCATGATAACATCCTCCACAGGAGGGTGAGTGGTGCTGTGAATAAGGCCGAATATTGATGCTGGTGGGCGGGCGGTTGAGCACCGCAAAATCCACCCCCTTTATGTATTACCAGGGGCATGATAACATCCTCCACAGGAGGGTGAGTGGGGCTGTGAATAAGGCCGAATATTGATGCTGGTGGGCGGGCGGTTGAGCACCGTAAACTCCACCCCCCCTTTAAGGTTCCCAGGGGCACGAGGTTCTTGAGGGTGTGATCATCTGGGTTTAGTCCGTGGGGGAGTGCTTAAGTTCGGGGGCCCGGGGACCCAAGGTGCGCGAGGTTATGGAAGTGTGCATGTCAGGGAGAGATGCTGGAGCTGCTTCGTCCGTGGTTTGGGGCTCTTTGAGCGGGTACAAATAGGTGGTTTTCCCGGTGTATTTCATGGATGTCTGACATAGCCTGTTTGCTCATGTCAGGGAGAGATGCTGGAGCACTTTACCCGCCTTGTAAACCCTTCTTCCTGGGTAAAACAATCAATGTATTTCCGCCTGCTTTCCATCAGCACCTGACAGCCTGTTTGCTCATATCAGGGAGAGATGCTGGAGCTGCTTCGTCCGTGGTTTGGGGCTCTTTGAGCGGGTACAAATAGGTGGTTTTCCCGGTGTATTTCATGGATGTCTGACATAGCCTGTGATAGCCTCTATTTACAATACTTTTCCCCCCCTTTCAAACACGTATTCCGGGGTTGAAAAGTCAGGTGCTGCACCACCTGTGCTCTGGGTCTGTATTCACAACCCTTTTCCCGACATTTCAAACAGTTTTCCGCACGTTTTAAACACTTATTTGCAATGTCTATTTCATGGACACCACTCTATGAATTAATGTCCGTGATATGGACATGTTATTCTGTACACACCACGGACAATGATGTCCACAAGGTGGACTCTGCGGGGAAAGCTCGTCAGTCTCCGGGTCTTTTTCCACGTGGAAGGCCCCTGCACTGGGTATCTATGTAGCACCCCAGCTTATTTTTATTTTGCCCTGGGGCCGAACTGCATGCCTGTACACTTGGAGTACCGCGACCTGTAGTTAATGTCCACACAGTGGACACACATGTCCCTAAGGTATGTAAGGGGAGTTATCAGGGGACTCTATCTGCCTTATGAGACACTATTTTCGGATACATTTTCCCATTTTCACCCCTTTTCTATGTGTTGTAAATTCCCCTTGTTTTCTTTAGTCTGCGTTGTATAGTTTGTGTTTTTGGTTGGGCACATTTGGGGACAGCTGGAGTGGGCAGCTGCGGGTCCTCGAGCGGTTTGTTTACATGTGTGTTAGTGAAGAAGAGATGATGCAATCATTCTACATGCATTCATGATTTAATACTGATATAGCTGTTGTAAGAAGCATTCAAGCTAATTAAAGTCCAAAGACTGTATTCCTTGTCTCCGTGTGAACTCTCTAAACGGAGTGCTGTTTCTGAATGAAGCGGCTCCGGCACAAACATCGCACAACATAAGATTCCCCAATATTGGTCCTTCGAGCCGGATAGCTTCACCAACGACAGCGCCATGGATGTACAGAAAACAGCAACAGCTACGATTGGAGCTCATGGAGGAAGACAGCGACAACTTCCAACACACCTGCAAGGCTATAAGGTTAGCTTACCACAGTCTCTCTTGCCTAATCCTACCCCCCTCCAATATGACAGTGCGCGTCAGCTGCCGTCACACAAACCGGGTTAGCAGCTGAGAGTGACCAGCTACACACTGCCATTGGATGCCCTCCCTCTTACTCCTTGCCAGGAGCAGCAAATAAGGCAAATGTATGGGACATGGCACCTTATGCTAGCAGCATGCCTGACCTGCAGAATATGTGTGTGAGGCCTCGATTGCCATCTCCCTCAGAGCAGAGCCGCTAGAGTCACCAATCGTCAGAATACAGCCTCAGTGAGAATGGATCTGGCCCCCTCTCGTCACATCCACCTCCAACCCACTCACACTGGTTGGACTCACAAGCTGATAACCGCACCTTACAGCAGCAGCCGTTATCCACCATGCATCAGGATAAGCTGCCAACGACAACATTGCTGTGCACGACTACAGCAACATTCCAGTCTCAAGCCATCCCAGTCTTCATGCCGAGTCAGAATCAGGAGAGAAGTATATTGACTCAATCTCTACCACCAACAGTCACATCTGCACGGTTGTTGGGAGCTGTTTCTAAGACAACAGCACTTCTGGCTAGAAGCACGGTCATGTCGTCACCTATCATACAAGGGATGCAGGCAGCCGGTCACGTTGGCCAATAACTGCTGACAACTACAGGGTACCAGCCTGCTCACCAGCCATACCAGCCTGTACCTCCTCCTGTGGCAACCATGTATGGCAGCATGCAGGCGGCAACACAAATCCCATATCAGTTTATGACGACGACATCCGCAGCAAACCAATATGTTTTCCGGCTGCACCTGTCCAACCACCAGATCAACCACAGTACGCACCAGCGCTGTACCCGGCTCACCAGCTACCAGCTATACAACAGCCAGTGGCCCAACATCCAGTGGTTATGCCTCAGCAATCTTCCTACATGCCACACAACTGGTCTGTAGCGCCTTCACTTTATACACAGTCTGATGTCCCCCAGCAGGCAGTGTATCAGTCTCTGCCTGTCCTTCCGGCACAGTATGCGTACCAACAGTACCATCAGCCGCAGTACCAGCCAACGCAGTACCAGCAACCGCAGTACCAGCAACCGCAGTACCAGCAGCCGCAGTAACAGCAGCCGCAGTACCAGCAGCCGCAGTACCAGCAGCCGCAGTACCAGCCGCTGCACCAGCCGCTGCAGTACCAGCAGGGTCATCTAAAATCGACGTACCAACTGCAGCCTGGCCCATCTGCTCATTCAGCCTATCAACTAGTGCCTTCTACCCCTGGTCCATTAATGCAGCAGCCTGTACCAGCCCTGCCAGTCCAGTATTCCATTCAACCACAGCAGTCACTGTACGGGTCAAGTGTTCCCCTGCCTCCTAGACAGCCAGTCCCAGTACCTAAACTGCCTAAATTGGTGTGTGACAGCGAAAGAGAATTTACTGACCTAAAGATGGCGCAGGACCACTTACTCAGTGACCACACTGAACTGTCTGAGCATTACAAGTACCGTGTTCTCATGGAACAACTAGTTCTGGCTGAGGCCCAGTTAATAGCCCAGTCCTGCAGGCATTACGCCCAGCCTTACACGGCCGCCATGCAGGCCTTACAGCGGGAAAATATGGACAGCCACACCAGCTCGTACAAAGTGAGATCGCAACTATACTGAACTCTCCTGACCTCAAAGCTGGAGATACCAAAGCATTCCAGAGCTTCGCGCAAAGCGTTGACCTATTAGTAGGTATGCCGACGTCGCTGGAGGGACCCAACGGGATGGAAGTGATGTCGACTGGCCATGTCGATCGGCTCCTTAGCAAGCTCCCTAACCATTCAAGGGACGGCTTCGTGGAGCATCTACAGGTTCAAGGTCGCCTTAACACAAACAGCCTAAACCCGTACAACCTCCACGACCTCTCCAACTGGCTAAGGGGGAAGGCCGAAGCTCAACGACTATCTGAAAGGATGGCACAGCGCCATCGGAGTGAAGGTATACATCCCCCTAAAAGAGACAATCAATTTCCTGCACCAAGGCCTCGCAACCATCAGGTCTCAGTTTACCATGGCTCTGACAAGTCTGAAGCTGAAAACCGTCATCCTTCAGAGACGACTCGGCCAGAGGCTAAGCAGCAGAAATTCAAGAGGATGTGTCTCTTCTGTAAGAGTGATGAGCATTACCTGTCACAGTGTTCAAACATCATCCAGTGCTCTCAGGAGAAGGTTGAAAAATGGATAGTAGACGGCAAACGTTGTCGTAACTGCGGTCGCACCAACCACTGGCAAGAAGCTTGCAACTTAAAGAAAGCATGTAGTGAGTGCCAGGAAATACACCTCAGTGTTCTTCATTGTGTTACTAAGCCAAGTCCACGCGTCTACCTCATCACGCCAAAGAATCGTGCTGTGCTCTCCAACTCCAAGCAAGGAGGGAAAGTCTACCTCAAGGTGGTGCCAGCCATCATCAGCCATGGGCACAAGTCCCTTGACACCTACGCAATCCTGGACGATGGGGCTGGACGAACGATGATACTGCAGTTCAACACCTGGGACTCAAAGGGGAAGCTGAGTCTCTCTTTCTGCAGACCATCTGCCAAGATGTGGCCAGCCTCACTGGTGAGTCTGTTGACTTCCATGTGGCCTCTCTGACACAGCCTCTTAAGCAGCATCTCATTACGAGTGCCTTTACAGCGGGTCAGATAGCCTTATCAGAGCAGTCCTACCCTGTGACCGCACTCCAGAAGCGTTATCGCCACCTGAAGGGGCTTCCACTGAAGAACTTTAGTAAACTTCAGCCGTTACTGCTAATTGGCTCGGATTGCACCCACTTGATCACAGCAACAGAGCCAGTCAGGGTCGGCCCCAAAGGTGGACCCACAGCCATAAATACAGCACTCGGCTGGGCACGTCAGGGTCCAGATGGGCTAACATCTCAGATTACGTCATGCTACTTCACATCTGTCAAGCCAGCAGCAGATGACCTCTACCAACATGTTGAACGTCTCTGGCAGCTTGATGTACTCCCGTTCAAGAGTGAAAAGCTAGTAGTACGGTCCCGATTGGACCAGGAAGCCGTGAGTATCCTGGAAACCCGCACTGAGAGGGTGAAGGTGGGCGACACCTCTTCCCCGCATCAAGGACGCTCCACCCTTAATGGCCACTCCTGAAGCAATTATGCCAATGCTTCGCAGCACCGAGCGCAGACTCATTAAAGATCCAGCTAAGGCCAAAGTTCACAAAGCAGAGATCCAAAAGCTCATTGATGGAGGGTGTGTGACTAAGCTTTCTACAGAAGAAGTGGATGAGTCCCACGAATCCTGGTTCATTCCCCATCACCTCGTCCATCACAATAGCAAGGATCGTCTAGTCTTCGACTGTTCCTTTACTTACCGTGGTCTCTCACTTAATGAGCAACTCCTTCCTGGTCCAACACTTGGACCATCCCTTCTCGGCGTACTCCTGTGGTTCCGGCAGTATGCTGTCGCCATCAGTGGGGACATACGAACAATGTTCCATCAGGTTCGTCTCCTGCCTCAGGACCGGCCACTGCTAAGGTTTGTCTGGAGAAACCTGCAAAGGGAGGAGAAACCTGACGTGTACCAATGGCAGGTTTTGCCATTCGGCACAACAAGCAGCCCCTGCTGCGCAACGTTTGCGCTGCAAAAGCATGTCAAAGACCATGCAAAGGGAAATGAGGACGTACTGCAGTCAGTGGAGCAGTCAGTTCTACATGGAGAATTGTCTTCAGAGCCTTTCAACACCTGAGTCTGCCAAGCTCCTTGTGGACAAGATGCATCAATGTCTAGCCTTAGGGGGTTTTGAGATACGGCAGTGGGCAATCAATATCACTGCTGTTGTCTCCCATCTACCATCCACTGCCAGGTCAGAGAGTACAGAGCTATGGCTAGCAGAGAAGAGCGCTGACCCTCAAGAGACCGTGTTAATATTTCGCATCACAGGAACGTTTTATAAAAAAAGAATATCCTCCTGAAAACATTATCCAAATGTTGCTTTCAAAATGTTCTTCTTTGGTTATCATGTAACATTGAGGGAATGTTTTATAAAGAACATCTTTAATTACACTGAACAAAAATATAAACGCAACACTTTTGTTTTTGCTCCCATTTTTCATGAGATGAACTCAAAGATCTAAAACATTTTCTATATACACAAAATAACCATTTCTCTCAAATATTGTAAAAAAATCTGAAAAAATCTGTGATAGTGAGCACTTCTCCTTTGCCGAGATAATCCATCCCACCTCACAGGTGTGGCATATCAAGATGCTGATTAGACAGCATGATTATTGCACAGGTGTGCCTTAGGCTGGCCACAATAAAAGGCCACTCTGAAACATGCAGTTTTGCTTTATTGGGGGGGTCTGGGGGGGTCCGAAAACCAGTCAGTATCTGGTGTGAGGGGTAGGATTAGGGTTAGGTTGGGGAAGAGCGCAGGGCTCCAGTGGTAGCTAAGTGTTTAAAAAAACATTAAAAACCTCCGTAAACATAAACTTTATAAAGACCCTTTTAAAAGCATCATAAAAGCTTCGTAAGGACAAGACCTTTTCAAAAGAATGGTTAAAAAGTGCAGGGCGGAGCCGGACCACGGAACGGCAGCAGAGTATGTTAAAAAGCAGATACCCCCGTCCCCAGATCTGGAGGGTGGTGTGTGTGTGTGTGTGTGTGTGTGTGTGTGTGTATGTGTGTGTGTGTGTATGTGTGTGTGTGCCGATGTATTTATGTGTGTGTATGCGTGTGTGGAGCTTGTCCCAATGGAATCTATAAAATACCCTAAATGATAGGGGGATCTAAAATGGTCAATTTAAAAGTGATTCCAGTTCTATTAGTAAGCCATGCATAGAAGTGTAAGTGCAGTTAAAACACAAGTGCAATGATAAAAATACAAATAATTAAAACAATCTCCCCAGTAATATTAATTTAAAGAGTAAAGGGAGTGTTACAATTAACTAATAATAATAAAATAAAGGCACACCGGGTTAGTAAAATCATATAAAATGAACTGGATGTCACTGAAAAACAAAAACCACTAAAATCAAGGTGAAAGATTCCAAAGGGTGTTTTTTGGCTCTGTGTATTTAAAAGGGTAGCAGGTAGAAGAAGTAATAAAAACATAAATATGAACACCATTAAAGTAGATAAGATAGTGCTAAAAACATGCGATAAAAATGTAGCACACCAATAAAAAAAGTCCAGATGAGGAGGATCTATAAATAATTAATAAATAAATATAAGTGCTAAAATACGTGGAGGGCGGATTAAAACAGGCTGACACCCCCGCAGAGAAGGGAATTAAAATCACCCATCTGCAGGGGAGAGACCCTGGGGGGAGAGGAGATCACACAGGTAAAACATGTTTAAGTGGTGGGAGGCGGACCCATCAATTGTATTTTTCATTTAGTCCGCCCGGGTCAATGGTGCCCAGGCGATGGATCCACCTCCGCTCAGCCGCCCGCCTCTGGCCCGTGCTCCAGCCGCTGCTGCTCTCCAGGCCCATAGACCGTACATTCTGGAGGCCATGGAGTTTAAAATGGTTGTATAAAACGCTCGTGCCGTCCCCGCCTCTAATTCTATATTGGTGTTGTTTAATTCTGAGGCTGATCTCATTGCGCGTTTCCCCCACATAGAGTCTCTGGCAGGCCTTGCACCGAATTGCATAAATAGCGTTTTTTGTGTTAGGTGTCAAGGCCTGCCGTACATTGCTCCCCTCTCTAGAGAAGGGATTGAAAACGTGGGGGAGGCGAACGAAACCAACCTCAGAGACCCGAGGCGCCTCCCTAGTTTTAATGCTTTTATTTAGTTTTGTATGGACCAGAAGGTCCTGGAGATTTTTGTTACGACGGTAGGCAGAGACACGGCCGCAGCGCGTCACAGTCACCCCTGGCCCCCTCAAAATTGGCCTTTAGTTTGCCTAAAAGGCTGGTCAGGTTCCCTGAGTAGGTTGTGATGACGGGGCCCAGGGCAAGGCCGGACGGCCGGGCGGAGATGTCTTTATATTTCTCTATGAAGGTACGGCTGACCTCCGCCTAAATGCTTCTAAGGAAGCGCCTCGAATAGCCCCTAGGTCTCAGCGCACTAAAGAGGATTCTGGTAGCCTCCTCCACATCCTCCGCGAGGGTGCATATCCTGTGGAAGCGGATCAGCTGAGACTTAATCAGACCTCTGTACGTGTGCCCAGGGTGGTAGCTGCTTTTATGGAGGAGTGCGTGGCGATCTGTGTCTTTAAAGAAAACCCTAGTGGTAAGTGTCTTGCTGTGGTCGCCGGAGCTGCGGAAAAAGACCCCAGTGTCGAGGAACTCCACAGTGTGTGTCAAACTGATGTTTGAGTTTTATTTTAGGGTGATGTGTGTTGAGGATGTCTGAGAAGGTGAGGAAGTCCTGTTCTGTGTGATGCCATAGACCAAAGATGTCATCCAAGTACCGGAAGTACAGAAGGGGTTTGAGGGGGAGTTTAGTGAAGACCGTTTCCTCCCAATGGGCCAGGTAAATGTCCGCGTAGGCTGGCCCATATTTCCGGCCCATCGCACAACCACACAACTGGAGGTAGTGGTTATTGTTAAACATGAAGTCATTGCGGCTGAGTGTGAGGTGGAGCAACTGAATAATTTGGCTGTTGAGTCTGGGTTTTTATTGAAGGAGTGCTGAATTGCGGTAAGGCCAAGTGGGGTTTCAATGTTGGTATACAGTGAGACTATGTCTATGGAGAAAATGAGAGTGTGGCTGGGTACTGTGAGGTTTTTTATTTTGTTAACAAAATCATAAGTGTCTCTGAGATAACTGGGGTGGAGTTTTGAAAGGGGATTAATAAAATGATCGATGTATTCTGTTATGTTGTAGGATTCTGAACCGCAGTCGCTGATGATGGGGCGGCCGACCGGAACCACAGAGGGGACCGTCCACGTCTCCACAGGCTTGTGGATCTTGGGGAGCAGGTAGAAGAGGCGGGGCCTGGGCTCCTCCGGACCATCCAGATATTGTTTTTTGTTTATGATTTTATTGGTGTATAGTGTTGCTGTAATGTCCCTAACTAGTGTTTGTGTTTCCAATTGAAGTGGGTGTGTCAGTGATCTGTAATATGTGTTGTCATTTAACTGCCTATGTGCTTCCAATATATAATTGTCCCTATCTTGTATGACTATTTGGCCCCCAGGGTTAGGGTTAGGGTAATGTTGTGAATCGAGTGGCCTGTGTTCGTCGTCCATTACATACGCCTGCTCATACCATAACCCCACCACTCGATTCACAACATTACCCTAACCCTACCCCTACCCCTACCCCTCACACCAGATACTGCCTGGTTTTCGGACCCCCCCAGACCCCCCCAATAAAGCAAAAATGCACGTTTCAGAGTGGCCTTTTATTGTGGCCATTCTAAGGCACACCTGTGCAATAATCATGCTGTCTAATCAGCATCTTGATATACCACACCTGTGAGGTGGGATGGATTATCTCGGCAAAAGAGAAGTGCTCACTATCACAGATTTTTTCAGATTTGTGAACAATATTTGAGAGAAATGGTTATTTTGTGTATATAGAAAATGTTTTAGATCTTTGAGTTCATCTCATGAAAAATGGGAGCAAAAACAAAAGTGTTGCGTTTATATTTTTGTTCAGTGTAGTTATCCAAAAACGTCCAAAACACATCCTTAGAATGTTGGAGGCAAAACATTCCACCTTTGTCAACATATCACATTAAAGGAACATTTTATTAAACACTTTGTCATCTCAGGCCTCAATAACATCCTGAAAACATCCTCTGAATATTGCTTGGAGAATGTTCTTCATTTGTTATCAAGTAACATTGAGGGAACGTTTTATAAAGAACATCTTTAATTAGTTATCCAACAACGTCCAAAACACATCCTTAGAATGTTGCAGGCAAAACGTTCCACCTTTGTTAACATATCACATTAAAGGAATATTTCAAAAAAACTTTCTGTCATCTCAGGCCTCAATAACATCCTCAAAACATCCTCTGAATGTTGCAGTTAAAACATTATGTCTTAGTTAAACTTAAACCTTATAGGAACATTATTTGAAAAAATAAACATCCTAAAAAGGTTCTTTGAACATCAGATTAAAACGTTTCTTTAAAACCTTATTAGAACCAATAGGTAACGTTAACCAAAGTTGTGAGAACGTTCCCCGCTAGCTGGGAAGCTTCTGCTTGTGTTCATGTCTTCCCTGATGTCAGTATTCACCCATTGTCCGATGTGTAAAGAGAACTCGCCAGGTCGCCTTCGGAGAACAATGGGCACATTTGTGGAAATCGATCAAAACTGCAAACATTGTGGTTTTCAAAGGCAATATTTTTAAATGATGACCATGCGAAATATGTATTAGAGAATGATATTTGTGGCCATGATTGACAGGTGGTCATATTCATGAGATACTCATACAGGTTGTATAGTATAATAGAACATTGAATGAATATCTTTTTCTCACAGGTCATGGCAGAATCAACCTTTTATTGATAAAACTCCTGCTGGAAATCTGCTGTTGTCAGCAGGAATTCTTTTTGCGGGTACATCACCAAAAAAAGTGCTGAGGGTACTGAAATCCATCAACTACCATCACAACAAGGACATTTCTGAATCATCAGAAGAAATTCCTTCAACCTGCAATCAAGACAGTCTAGACCAAGAATCGGAACAACATTGTGCAGAAACTGAAGGAGACGAACAAACACAAAGAACTGGTGTTAGGAGGGGATGGACGCTGTGATAGCCCTGGTCACTGTGCCAAGTATGTATCCTATACCATACAATACCTCCCAATAAACAAGGTGTTGGATGTTCAATTAGTGCAGGTCAGTATTAGTGAATGTATCCTATGTTATGAATAGCCTCCTCCAAATACTTTATAGCCAAACACAGCTGAGAATATTTTCTATCGAACACAACACAATATAATTTCAGGAGTGTTTTTTTTTTCGCCGATGCATTTCAAGCTCAAAGCATTAACCATGTTTAATGGATAGCCATCTTTATAAAATATATTATGTGTGTTCTGAATGTATTTCCAGAGTAATGAAGTCCCTTCAAGTGTCCACATGGAAAAAGAGGGGCTTGTGCGATGTGTCCAGTTCTTGGAGAGTGAAAACCTCGTCATGAAGACAATTGTGACAGACGGACACACACAGATCAACAAATGGCTGAAGGAAAACCAAGAACATGTGGACCATCGGTTCGACGTTTGGCACCTTACAAAAAGTAGGTTAATTTTTAAACTATAGTAAAATTATAATTCTCCAATTCACTACAATAAAAAAAAAGAAATACTGAACTTTCTATTTTATAGATCTAAAAAGAAAACTGATAAAGCTTGCAAAAGACAAGCAATGTACCGCTATTGGGGAATGATACAATCCATTCTGAACCATCTGTATTGGTGTGCCGTATCAACTCCGGGTGGAAATGGAGAAATTATTGCTGAAAAATGGCTGTCCCTCATCAACCACATTATAAACGTTCACACCAAACATGGCAGAGTGTTCGAGAAATGTGCCCATGGTCGGCTGCCTGCTGCTCAGAACCGCAAGCAAAAATAGCTCAAAGCAGGTAATAATATTTTCTACGACAATGGACCACACATCACATTTTGTGTTGGAATGTTTTTGTGTCTTCAGTAAAGAAAAATGATATGCAGTGAAGAACTAATATTTTTTCTATTATCGTATATCCTATATCCTTTTTTGATTGTGTATTTTCAGATTCAGTGCCAGCACTAAAGCTGAATAAAGTTGTCAGCCAGAAAGCTTTTGTCAGAGATGTCAAGAAGATGTCACCTTCACGGCAAACCTACGGGGTGGAAGTATACCACAGTATAGTCAACCAGTTTGCCCCAAAGATGTATGCATACTCGTACACTGGCATGTATTGCAGGTAAAGTATAATATGAATCTCATCAGAAAATACTAGAGACTTCAACTTTATTTGCTTATTTATCTATTTGCCAAGTGTGCCTGCTACATTATCTCTCTCTCTTTCTCTCTCTATACAATACAATACAATACATGTATTTATTTTGTAGGTTGATCCTAGCAGCACTGCACTACAATGAGAACTCTGGCAGGAAGCATGCCAAAACCAGTGCAGGACAACTCCAATACACTGGGAAATTCCCTAAAGCAAATAAAGGTGGTCATGTAGTTAGACGTGTGAATACAGCAGCTACATATGGTAAAAGTGAAAGTGAGAGTATAATAACATTAAAGGTGGGGTAGGTAAGTTTGAGAAACCGGCTCGAGATACACTTTTTGTTATATTCCATGGAATGCTCTTAACATCCCGATAGCAATGAATATCTTAAGTGCTTTGACAAAAAATCCATAAAAAAATGTCATCTGTGGAAGCCGTAATACTGTAAAAAGCACGACCAATCATTTTAGCCGTCCCGGCTAAAATAACTGGATGGCCTACCTGCCCGTCAGCCTTCCATCGGGGCACAAATTTATCTCGTGCACTCATTGGTCATGTGCGCGTTCGTGTGTGTTGGAGGAGGGGCTCTGTAAGGAAGAGGCAGATTTTCTCCGGTTGTGTATTTTCAAATTCTAGCGATCTTGAGCCGGTTTCTCAAACTTACCTACCCCACCTTTAATTATACCGTTTTACCAAATTATTGAAAAACATTCAATCTTGGACAACATTATTGTGTAAATATTGAAAATTGAGCTATGTGAGAATGGAGTGTACAGTTTCAACTACAATGATTAATTATGCAAAGTGCCTCAGGGCATGCTTATGCATAATTTGGGCACTAGAAAATATAGTATATAATTATATATAATTCTTGATTATAAAACGTATTTTTTGCAGAGTATGTTACCAAACTCTTGACCGAGACTCTACGCTAGTGCGAAAAAAATGTCGATGAGGAAGCTTTCGATGTCCCAGGTCCACTCAGCAGTCGGTGGGAAAAACCAGACAAGAGAGAGGCTGTTGTGCTGTTTAGAAGCAGATTTAATCACTGAACTGACAATCAGTTTTGTTATTGACTCTAGTCAAGTGCGGGATACTTGAACGACGTTTAGATGTCAGATGGAAACGTCGCCTGGATCTGGCACATGATGGCAGTGGGATTTTGTGGTTCTTACCAAGTATTCCCCAGCAAAATCTCACTAGCTGGCCGTATGCCACATATCGATACATTCTGTAAAATACAAGATCATAAATGTCAAAGGTCATCACTTCAACCTTATTTGCTTATTGATCTATATATTCTGTAACTTTGCCAGAGTGACCATTAGACTTCCCAAAAATACATAAAGGTTTCTGAGCTCTACTCAGTGTGAACACAAGTAACTTACTCATTACGTGGCTGATCACCTGCTTGTTGTCTGTCCCTCTTTGAATAATGATGGTAGGCTTTCTGCAACACCCAAACATCCAGACAATTTGATTGGAATCCTGGGTGATCTATTACGCAGGTTATGTTTGCACCATCTCCCTCATATTCATTGAATTCCTCCATTTTGGCCACCATGACATCCTTTTCTTGGCAGCATTGGCACTCTTCAATTGTTTCCATGATTGTACATTTTTCACATGTATACCTAAATGTACAAAAAATAGTTGAGAAATAATTGCATTTTTAGGAGGAGACCTACTTCTGTGGTGAGTTCCAAGAGTGTGATGCAGTTACCTGAGCCAAGTGTCTATGAATTATAATCAAATGTATATCAGTCTGTGTTCTGTTGCCTGAGCCAAGTGTGCCTGCTATGTATTATTATTTATTTACTATATATGAACATCTCTATTAATTAAAGTCAAATGTATATACCAGTCTGTGTTCTGTTGCCACACCGGATCTCCGCCAAATTCAGGATCATCATCCCCATGTTCGCTCCCGTCTGTATCTCTACCGCTACTTGAATACTGTGGCTCTAACTGGTATGGTTCCACCACGTTAGACTCGCCCGCATGATCTGATTCCACCACACCGGCATCCTCTCCAATAAAATCCTCCTCTTCTTGAAAGTGCACCGAGTCTATTGACGACTCACTGTCACTCGATTCTGTCGAAATATCCGAGCCAGAGTCCGACATCAGCCATATAGTTAGTGTATTATTCAACAAGTGTTCGACTTGTGACGTACCGTGACGTGCGTGACGTCACTAACCGGCGAAAGCTGTTTGGTCCGGAGCGGTCGTGTACCATCGGAAGCGAGCATGGAAAGTTGAAATTGATTTTATGTGGGCGTTAAAGGATAAATCCTGATCAAATATAACACCAAGATTCCTTACAGTCTCACTGGAGGCCAGATTAATGCCATCCATAGTTAGTATATCTTTAGATAATTTGTTTAGTAGATTCTTTGGGCCAAGTACAATAACTTCAGTTTTGGTCGTGTTTAACATCAAAAAGTTTAAAGTCATCCATGTTTTTAAGTCCTCGAGGCAGTCTTGAATTTTATTTAGATGATTAATTTCATCAGGCTTGATTGATAAATATAGTTGAGTATCATCCGCATAACAATGAAAATGTACAGAATGATTCCTTATAATATTGCCTAACGGAAGCATATATAATGTGAACAAAATAGGTCCAAGCACTGAGGCCTGTGGCACTCCATAGCTAACTTTGGTTTGCATGGAAGATTCATCGTTGACACGTACAAACTGAGAGCGTTCAGATAGATAGGACCTAAACCAGCCTAAAGCGGTTCCCTTTTATTCCAACTAATTGCTCTCGTCCTTCATGCCATCATCATCCTCAAGATTAATGTGAGCTGCCTGTAGCTACCTCCACACTAAAGACACACTACTTCTCTCTTGCCTTCTAGTTAGAGTGGGGTCACGACTCCTGACTGTTCCATGTGTTGCTTTATCTGTTGTGATTTATTGTCTTTTATTGTGATGTAATGTGTTTGTATGTGTTTAAATTACATGTACAGCACTTTGGCTCGACCAAAATCGTTTTTAAATGTGCTCTACAAATCTGATCAAATTTGATTTGATTTGATTTGATTTGGAGAGCCTCCCAAGTGTCAGTGAATGCATTGCACAGAGTGTTGAGGTACTCCTTTATGTTCTCTGATAATTCCTCATGCTCCAGAATATTTGTCAGTCGTTGCTGGATCAGAACCTCTCTCCAGAGCAGGATGCAGCGCACGCCCCACCTGTAGTGCTTCCCTCGTAGTGCTTGTTCAACAGACTCCTCCATTATTACCCCTGCTGTGACCAGAGTGTCTGCCATGCCAGATCCCTTGAATCTCTTGTAGATAGCATAGATGTAGGACATCTGCTGATGAGAATTCAGAATTGGGATGAGGCCCTTGTACATTTCCGAATTCTCCGCCTTCAGCTGAACGATTGTCTTGTAGGTGGGCAAGTCACCAACGAGAAAAGAGAATGGAATATTCTTCTTGCGCATGGCTTCCACTAGTTTCACCATAATGTTATACACCACTGACTTGCTTGGAGGTTCATTGTAGGTTGTGTGGTAGTAAGGCTTGCTCTTGTTGGGCGGTGTATGACGGCAGGACTGGGCACCACTGTATGCCGGAACTTGCTGCTCATGAGGTGGTGGTCTTGTACCATTATTGTCTACGCGAGACAGTGTATGTATCACACAGCGAGCACGCTGTAGAACTGTGCCGTTCACTGATCTACCCTGGTACGAGCTGGTGGTTCACTCTTGCTGCCAGGGGGGCATCTGTACTGGTGAACATTTGTCAGCTCTACACACTTTTGCTTCAGCTATGCAGAGATGTCTTTCTTCTTGATGAGCCTTACAGCAGGCTCTTCATCTGGCTTCTTTTCATAGCTCTCTGGCTGCATGAACATAACATTTGTCCAATGTGCTCCAGTTGAGTTGCCTGTCAAGGTATCAATCTTGACGTCATTGTTGTCGACGATCACAATGGCTGGCTTGCTCTCTGCAATCTCCTGTGGGCAGGTTGCTGATGCCTCAAGATCCATCAGAGCCCAGTGTTCATAGAGGAGAAGTGTGTCTGCATAGCTGATGCTGACACCACTCTTGTGCAGAGTTTCTACCAGATCTTTACTCCTCGTCATGCCATGGACATTGACGCCCATGTTAATAGCAGTGGTAGTGCGCTGTCCTGTAATGTGGTAGGTGATCATGGAGGCCAGACTGAGTGTGGCAGGGCTAATGTCAGCAGTTTTTTTCTCAGGCTGTTTTAGCCAGGTCAAAAGCTTCAACAGCAACTCACATACCTCTTCGCCTTCCTCGAGATGATCAATGCGAGGTGGCCAGGGGACAGTAGTTTTGTCTTTCATCTTCTTCGATAACCACTGTGCCAGGTTCTGGAGCAGCTGCTCATCACTGATGCCAAGGGATGAGATGGTAGTTTCAATGTAGTCACCTCCTCCCCCAACATCATAGACCCACTGGCTCTTGTTCACTTGATTTCTCTCTTTGAAGCCAATTGTCTCTTAATACTCATTAATGAACAGGCCCTTGACATACGATGATTTGATCACCCACTTCATAGCCATAGTCACCGACAATGCGTTTGTATTCTGCTAAAAGAGACTGCAGTGAACGGATCTCTCGCTCATTGAAGATGATGGAATCCACGTGTCTAAAGAAGAAATTCCTTGCCTCTGAGAGACACATTCTGAAGATGCATTGCATCATCTGGCTTGAAGTGTGTGTGGTTGACGTACTTCCTCCAACAAGCATGGTGGTACAGTTTGACCACTTTTTGGCTTTTGATTGTAAACTCTCCCATTTTCCTTGCTTGATACTATCAAAGGACTTGCAAGGCTTTCCACATTGTAATACACATTCATAAGACATGCTTTGTCTTGTTGATGCTGTAGAACTATGGAGCAGTACACACGTAGACCTGGAAAAAAAAATACAAAACTCAGTTAAAATAATGGATAATAATAATAAACTCTATTTATAAAGCACCTGTCATACAAAAAATGCATGGAGGAAAATGCTGTTTGCCGTAGCTCTGTCAGTGATCCTGATTTAGCCAGCTAACTTTCTACACATGAACAGAACTTTTATAACTATATCAAATATGTGTTTTAAATATTTTTGATCGGACCAACTTTAAGAGTGTGACAAAATGATTGAAAACATGAAAAAATACATGAGTGAAAGTTTATGCTCACCCAACTTTACTCCTTTGAATCCTTTCAATGGAATTGTAGTCTTGTTCTTGGAAGGTGTGAAACTGTTGAGCTAAGTTAGCCTTAGCTCTGAGAGTGATCCAGATTTAGTAACCTTCTACACATAAACATTTTCATTTGTACGGTGTAACTGTAAGCTATGACATTTATAGAGTTGTTGCGGAATGTTCGCTCTAAGCGGCAGTTGGTAATTCGAATTTGAAACCGATTTTCTAACTTGCGATGTGAAAACAGTTTTTAAGGTACACAGGTATAGCTGGGCATGCTTCTCTCAAGCCAGTATTGCCTTACCGGTCATGTGATGCATAGGCAAGTCCTGATTGATTTAAATCTCATGCTACGAACAGACGGACGGACGGACACACACGTGTCACTTATAGAAGCGGCTGCACCGCTTAAAAATGCAAACATTTTTATAAATAAAATAAATAACTCTAGTTTTACTGTTTATAACTCAACTCAGCATGAGCATAGCTTTCATTAGAGCCCAATATGAAGGCTCTACGACAACGTTGTAAAATCGACCATTGGGGAAAAATCGGCGGCCATCTTCGATTTCAAGGTCAAAAATAGGTAAAATCATCAAAACAACATCAAATATCAATTCATCGACCCACAAAGTACCACAAACCATGTATTGAACAACATTGTTGGCTCTAAAAAAATTTCTAAAAAAGTCCATGTAGACATTTATAAAAAAAACACATACTTTTAAAAGACTTAAAATTGTCAAAACTCAAGAAATTGTGTTTCTCAAGGATGGTACAGTGGTGGTATGAACATGGCTTTCTGTCAAACACCTTGATAGCTCTCTTGTACAGCTGTTCTATGAGTTTCAGGTTTGTGGCACAAGCAAACGACCAGTTTGTCAAACAGTATTCAATGTGGGATAGAATCATACAGTGGAGGTATGACTTTGCAGCATTGACAGTTAAGAAAGCTCTAATTTGTTTAACATTTTGCAAGTTGAATTTAATGGTATTGGATACTTTCTTAATATGTTTCTTAAAAGTCAAGTTTGAGTCCAGTATGACTCCAAGATACTAGAAGTGGGAGACTAGTTTTATTTCTGCTCCGTTTAAAAACTACTTGTATATATTTGTACTGCTGTTATATATTTATCCATTTTTGTAAAATTATAACATTGACATGTCAAATGTGTGTGAAGTCTGCTATTGTTATATGTATTATTGTGCCTTTTTTATTTTATTTTACGTTTATGCATTTTGGTCTCCCTTTTTCCATCACAGATGTGCATTTAACGCTCATGATGGACAGGTAGTCTTTGCTACCCTGTGAATGTGAGAATGTTGTTTTTTTTTTAAAAAAGATCTTTTTAGTTTAAGGTTGCTTAGACAAGAACACCTCCTTCCTTAAAGCAGGAGAGGGTGATCTCACAATAAAGAAGGGTGGGATGTTTTTATTTGAAAGAAATAGCTCAGTTTATTCAGGGTGTAATGCGTCTCTTCACAATGTGAAAATGATATATCTTCTTCTGAAGTCAATTTCCAGAGGGCATTGCTGTTACAATCTTTTCTTTTGATATCACTCATGCAGAGGTCTTTCCTAGGTATGTCAAAATGTATATATTTTAACTGTGGGGAAACTTCATTTGGTCAGGGACTTTCAATATAGTCATGTTTCTGCTGAAACAACGTTTACATCCTTCAGTTATGGTAATGCTACATTTCTTGAGCTCGACAAGACAATTGATAGTAAGAAATACTAAACACTATTTTTGTTTATTTTTCAGCGTGCTTAACAGTGTAATTAATAATGCAAACCATAAATCAATGCGAAATATAAAGTATTTTGTATCTTTGATTAATCTCAACAGAATGCATACAAGTAGACATTCATTACCATAATCAACTGGCTGTAAACGCCTTCAGATTTGTAGGATCTTTAAGAGAGTACATTCTGTGTCATCTTTGTAATACTCAAATAAGTCAAACAGACACAAGACACAATTATAATGATCTTTTTAATTAACAGTCTTTATGACATTTTGATGAATCATCGCTATCAGAAGTAAAGCTATTTCAGTCAGTCGGTCAATGACCTTTCAGGGCCTGGGTGGGGTTCTTTGAGAATAGGTGACAGGACAGTTGGTTTTGTTAGACGCAGACACAAGGTGGAATGATGTCTTAAGGAATGGAAGATGCTGCAATTTGAGGACGCTGGATTGTTTATTCAACTCCTTTCATGAACTCAAGGAACTCTGTCAAAGAGAATGCATAAAGTTACAATAGATTGATATATCATCTTGATAAAAACAAAATGGTGTGTACTGATCACATTAAATGTATTTTACAGATGATTTAACTAAAAGAAAACAGTGGGTAGCTTTGTTCAATTTAAGTGTTTTTTGTTGTTGATATAATCATAATGCACTTTATGACTGAAAAGCATAATACAGTCTGTGAGTGATCTATATATCTCCACAATGAAATGAAAGCATTTAGTGATATACAGGACCAGGACTCACAGGTTTATCTTTTTGGAGATTCCTTTAAGTAAAAGGTGTATTTAATTCCAGTGGCAAACCTGAATTGCAAATCTAAAATATTTGCATCCACATGCAGTGACCAAGAATTTCCCCTCTCTAGTATGGAGATAATATCCTGCCATTACTCCACAAACAAAATAAACGTGTTTTACAAATGCCTTATGATTCACTAACAAACAGTGTAGATTGCAAACATCAAATCACCATCTTCAAACTAATGCATTAAGTTTTGCAAATAAAGCGTATCTATCAAACAAACACATTACATTCTTCTAATAAATCATGTTTCAGTCACAAATACAGCACAGGTTTTACAAGTACACACACATATTTTCTACGAATGCAGAAACAATATTGCATAGGTTTTACAAAACCTTTTTTTCTACGAGTACAACGAATCAATCCTACAGAGAAAAAGAATATCACGTGACTTTTGGCAGGAAAATTCTGTTTTTTGCTGAGTATTTTCTCACCAATGTCCTGAGTTATTCTCCACAGAAGCAGGGGGCACTACTGAGTCTATTTAAACGGAGGGGGGGTGAGCAGAGCAAGTAACAGCCCCTGCCAGTCTGATGACAGCGTGTTTCTAGCGATCCGATCACAAATACTGAGTGTGACTGGCACTTTCTGGGGATGTTAGTTTAAAACCAAAGCTCATCCTAAGCTTTCTGCAAAGCTGCATTCGTAGGAAATGTGATTGGCTCTTTGCTCAGCACGAGGTTGGGTGCGATTCTTGCAGTAAAAAACAGCTAATTACTTTTCACTTCTGTGGTTTTGTTTCTTCGAGCTGCTTCATACAGCTGTCATCTGATCTGACTGCCCTCGGGGGGAGCAAGAATAGTCTGTCAGTTTGAAATAATAGAGGCAATGCGGCAAGGCTGCATACTTTTGCTAATATGAGCCGCAATACAGTCTAATCTGAAAAAGTGTACAGACGGTTATTAGAGTGCTAAAATACACATACTCACATGTGCACTAACAATCAGATACACAATGTTTTTCCAATTTTTTTTTATTAGCGCCTGGAATGTATTGGTTGTTCAGGAGTATTCCTAAACTTCACTATGACCAGCTTTGTCTACCATAGATAGTGTGTGTGTGTGTGTGTGTGTGTGTGTGTGTGTGTGTTTGTGTGTGTGTGTGTTTGTTTATGTGTTTGTGAGACTGATATAGGAAAGTTAGAAGTTACTACGTACTGTATACTAGATTAATACAATATAATGTCATTGACAGTTAACATTTCTGATCAAATAAGTGCTGCGTATCATTCAATTTAAATGCATACTGTTTACATTTGAATCTCGTTGAATAATGCATTTGCAAAGCTTTCTTATAAAGAACATAACCAAAAATCAGTAACTCGAGACATGTCTCACTACTTACACTGCATTTAAAACGCAACACATTGCGTTTTACAAAATTATTTTGCATGATATTGTGCTAACCTGATCATCTAGATATGATCATGCTAGGCCAGGGGTCGGCAACAGGCGGACCGCGGTCCGGATCCGGATCCAGACGCCGACCTATACGGACCCGGAGCTATAATCAATACATTAATAGGGGATTTTTCGGCGCCTCCCGCTTTTTTAACGCTGATTTGGGTGACTTGTGAAATTCGTGGAGAACCGAAGAGTTTTCGTTTTGGGGGGGGGGGGAGTCCGTCCGTCAGTCCGACTGACGGACAACTTCCCACTTCAAAAAAGAAGAAGAAATCTAGACCGCAAAAATAATTAAACAAGCGAGTACCTGTTTTTCCTGCCCAAGGACAGGTTCCTTGAACACAACACGAGCGTAACGTGTCGTCACGTGGTATACAGGACTGTCTCAGAAAATTAGAATATTGTGATAAAGTTCTTTATTTTCTGTAATGCAATTAAAAAAACAAAAATGTCATACATTCTGGATTCATTACAAATCAACTGAAATATTGCAAGCCTTTTATTATTTTAATATTGCTGATTATGGCATACAGCTTAAGAAAACTCAAATATCCTATCTCTAAATATTAGAATATCATGAAAAAGTATACTAGTAGGGTGTTCAACGAATCACTTGAATCGTCTAATTAACTCCAAACACCTGCAAGGGTTTCCTGAGCCTTGAAAAACACTCAGCTTGGTTCAGTAAACTAAATCACAAGTATGGGGAAGACTGCTGATCTGACTGCTGTCCAGAGGACCGTCATTGACACCCTCCATCAGGAGGGTAAGACACAAAAAGAAATTTCTCAAAGAGCAAGCTGTTCACAGAGTGCAGTTTCAAAGCACATCCACAAAAAGTCTGTTGGAAGGGGGAAATGTGGCAGGAAACGCTGCACAACCAAGAGAGATGACCGCAGCCTTAACAGCATTGTGAAGAAGAGTCGCTTCCAGAATTTGGGGGAGCTTCAAAGACAGTGGACTGAAGCTGGAGTCCAGGTATCAAAAGTCACTGTTCACAGACGTGTCCGGGAAATGGGCTACAATAGCCGTATTCCCATGGTCAAGCCACTTCTGAACTCAAGACAACGGAAGAGGCGTCTGACTTGGGCTAAGGAAAAGAAGCACTGGACAGTTGCACAGTGGTCCAAAGTCCTCTTTTCAGACGAAAGCAAGTTTTGTATTTCATTTGGAAGTCAAGGCGCCAGAGTCTGGAGAAAGGCTGGAGAGGAGCAAAATCCAAGTTGCTTGAAATCCAGTGTGAAGTTCCCACAGTCAGCGATGGTTTGGGGAGCCATGTCAGCTGCTGGTGTTGGTCCACTGTGTTTCATCAAGCCCAGAGTAAATGCAGCTGTGTACCAAGAGATTTTAGAGCACTACATGCTTCCGTCTGCTGAAAAGCTCTATGGAGATGAGGAATTCATTTTCCAGCATGATCTGGCACCTGCCCACAGTGCCAAAACCACCAGTAACTGGTGTACTGACCATGGCATTACTGTCCTCGATTGGCCTGCAAATTCCCCTGACCTGAACCCCATAGAGAATATGTGGGGTATTGTGAAGAAGAAGCTGAAAGACACCAGACCCAACAATGCTAATGAGCTAAAGGCCGCTATTGAAGCATCCTGGGCATCCATAACACCTCAGCAATGCCACAGGCTGATTGCCTCCATGCCACGCCGCATTGATGCAGTAATCCGTGCAAAAGGATTCCCAACCAAGTACTGAGTGCATTAATGGACATTTTCAAATGTTTGATTGTGTTTTGCTGTTATAAATCTTTTTTTTTTACTTGGTCTGAGGAACTATTCTAATTTTTTGAAACAGGATTTTTGAGTTTTCTTAAGCTGTATGCCATAATCAGCAATATTAAAATAATAAAAGGCTTGCAATATTTCAGTTGATTTGTAATGAATCCAGAATGTATGACATTTTTGTTTTTTTAATTGCATTACAGAAAATAAAGAACTTTATCACAATATTCTAATTTTCTGAGACAGTCCTGTATGTCTCGTCTGAAAGGACTGCTGACAGAGAGCACCGGAACGCCGCTCCAGCCCTTCAAATATTGCAATACCCATAAGGAGCCGTACACATGCAGCAGTGTTTGCGTGGCTGTGTCTTTAGTTGTAAGCACAGTGGCGATCTGTTGTTATTAGCATCTGGTTAGCTAGCTATGCTAACGAATTTAAAGAGCTTTTCTACAACCAGGTGGAAGAGAGCTCTCTCCTGAGAGGCTCACATAACCTCAGCTCAGTGAGGTTAAGGCACACCTTGATATGATCATTATAGTTATTAATGAGACTAAATTAAAAACAGGTATAAAATACTATATGACAGTAACAAAAAAGTTGTTAAAAATAACAAGAATAGAGTTTAAAAGGAGAGTGATTTGTAAAATATCCAAAAAGAAAAATATGCTTACAATTCTGTTTCATATGGGTGTTGAGAGATGTATCCATAGATCTCTTCATGTTGCTCTCAAAGTGCACCAGATTGATGCTTTTAACTTCAATATTTAAAAAAAAATCTTCCCTGGGGAGCCAGGATCTGTCCATATCTTTCTGTTTTGGTGGTCATGCCACACCGTGCACATGCATGCATACGTGAGTCATGGTGAGATATCTGGATGAAGAGGTTGCTTTTTCTTTGCACAGCATGAAAGAAAGGCGAAATGAATGGGCTGTGATTTTAGTTTTTTTAAGCAGAGGTTGAGTTCAATCATTTGTACGACCCTCGGAGGATGTTGTAAAAATTGAAAGGAAAAAGGTTCCCCACTTCTGCTGTAAATAATAATAAAACCCCTTGATTTATAACTTAACATCTCTGTCTCCTATTGATCTGAGTATATTATAAAGAATAGCCAGTTAATTGAAGCATTATAGCGCAGGCCTTTGTCAGATGGTATATTACGCTGTTTTTTTTCTGCTTCGAATAGTTCTCTCTTTTTTCACCATACCTGTGTTTGCATCACTGTAACCAATGAGCACCTGCATGTGTGTGAGAATGGCCCTGACTCCATAGGCGCGTTCACACCGCAGTACTTTTCCCACTTTAGTTCCGATATAGTTCCGAAATGTTGCATCTATAGGCGCATTCACACCGCAGTACTTTTCCCACAAAGGTTCATGAGAACTTAGTTCATGAGAACTCTTTTGTCGCGTTCACACCAAAATTAGTTCATGAGAACCTTTTCACCCCCTTTCCGTTTTCGTGGGAGAAAAAGGTTCCTATGCCTGATTGGCTGGGCGGATTGCAAACCACGCCCCGTAAAACTCCCAAAAGGTTTTGTGAAGCCGCCATTTTATTATCCTCGCATTAGCATCATTAGCATTAGCATTAGCCCAGCGCAGAAACGCAGAGAGACTAACTTATGGCAACACAAAATAAAACATGGGAGCGGTGGAGATGAGGAGGTGTCGGCGTTCTGGCGATTTACTCGGAAGGCTTCAGTAGAAGCTGCTGGGAGTCCCAGCAGCTTCTACTGAAGCCAGTCCCCAACTCCGGGGACTTCCGGCCGGGGACTCCGGGCGGCAGTATACGCCGTGAAGTGGTTTGCAGCCTGCCAGTAAACCCAAAGCAGAAGAAGAAGAAGAAGTGACGTCAGCGGCTTCATTTGCCTAATCCAGGGATTTATTCCGGTGTGAACGCGATCTGTACTTAGTTCATGAGAACTAAAGAGAACATGAACTAAATTCTGATGAACCTTTGTGGGAAAAGTACTGCGGTGTGAATGCGCCTCATGTCAGCCCAGATTTACAAACTCCTTGCAGGACAAGCTCCAGCTCAATTCTCACACTGAATCAAAAAAAGTGAGTGATTGACTGCAATAGAAGAGGGAAAGAAAGAGAAACTTTAAAACTGTTCAATTGTTATGATGTGTAAAGACTGATATTGTTCTATAATCGGCTGAAACTGTTAAGTCATGATGTGAAACGGTTAACAAAGAAAAAGGGACACTCAAGCTGCTGCTACACTTTGTTTTATTTCTCTAAAATTAAGCACTTTTAAGATGCACATATTTTCAAAAGCTATTTTATTTATTGTCTTTATTTTATTTGTAAATGCAGCCCGAGAGAAACATTACACATATCCACAGTATTTAAGTAATGTTAATTGACAATAAATATTGTTGTTTTTGAATTGTACTTTCTTTATTTGATTGGAAGTCAGTTGTACATGCAGACGTTGATAAAGCTACAGGTCACTTCAATATATATATCACACTAATTCATGAAGCAAGTTAGACATTTTGATGTTCCGGACCTTTGCATGGGGAGATTTTCTCTAACGACCTCGTTGAATTTGAGTTGAAGACCCCTGTGCTAGGCTATGATAAACAGTAAATGTTGCCGGACCAGACTCCCTCACATCAAGTATGATGACAATTCAGGATTCAGCTTTCCATATTTTTTGTTCTGCGTTAAAAGAACTTTGAGATTCTATTGTCTATCCCTCTTTGAATTATTCTCCAAATGAGTATCCAGGTTATGAACAAATAAATAAATGAATATTTTTTTCGACGAGGAAGGGAATATATGGTTATTAGGCTCATCCTGGTTTTCTAAATTTGAGATATAGTGTTAAATATGAAAGATTATTTATATCCCAAATACATGATTAATAGTAGAATCCTGGTTACTGAATATTACTGTATGCTATTTGCACAGATGCTGCGATGTTTACAAAAAGGAACCAGCATTAGGAGTTGAGGGGGACAAGAGCAGAGACCTACAAACTGAAACCTACACTATGCATTTAATAGCACGTTTCATTGTTAATGCTGATTTCCTCTCCGGTCTGAACTACAGCTGTCCGCTCGCATTGTCTCTCTTCTTATTGTTGAACTGGCTACTTGCGTCGCCACGTTTTTAAGGGTTTACTATGCTAGCCAAAAATGTTTTTAATTGTTGTTAGAGCTTTCATAGACTAAATAATGGTTCTGAGGACTCACTACAGGCGTGTCCTCTTTCACCATCTGGCTATTACATTCATAAACAAGCTTCAGCGTAATGTTGTCTTGACCTGGTCATTCATGATGAAGCACATTTCCTCACATTACATCTCCCTTAGCTTCAATCTGTCCTCCATCTGGTGGATAGATGAATCATTGTAACTGATATCTGCATAATGCACCAAAGCCAAGTCACAAGTGAGCCACGCGTTCACTATGTCATCTGGGGGGGGATTTCTTTTTACCAAGGACCCGGCAATGACCCTGAAAGGACCCCTTACGGCCAGCCGAGGTACAACTGAGGAGGGTGGGGAAATTCTAAGTGGCTGTATATCTATGAACATTGTTATAACATGTTATAGATGTCTGTACCGTCATAATCAATTCTTCCATCGTTGTTTTTGTCTCCATCCTTCATCAGTTCTTCAATGTCGTCTTCTGTGATGGCCTCTCCAGTGGACTCAAGCATGGCCTTCAGCTCTTCTAAATCTATGTAGCCATCTCCGTTCCTCAACACAAGATAAGCAAATCAGTCTTATTCTCATCTGTAATGAACCACGTCATTTCTTTCCAAAATGTTGACACATTATTCAAAGTTTTTTTGAAAAATATTTTAAGTATCACTAGTCAACTAATTTTTCCTTCATCAACTTGCAGATTTTTCGAAATACAGCAGCTCTGTGCAGAACCTACTTGTCAAACATGCGGAACAGTTCAGCCAATTCCTCCTCTGATTTTCCTTTGCTCTCCTCCTTCATACAGCGGACCATCATGACCAAGAACTCATCAAAATCCACAGTGCCACTGCCTGTCAACATACACTAGTTATATTGCAGTTGTTATGCAGTTATTTAATCTCTTAAGATCCAGTTTTTCTTCCATTACATTTGGAGTAAAGTTTCTCTAATGTTCAATGTCAAAATAATTTTCTTCCACTCAATAAAACTCCCATGCCCCTAATGCCTACAGTGGGGTTACTGCTGACATACCATCCTCATCCACCTCATCGATCATCTCCTGTAACTCTTCTGGGGTGGGATTCTGTCCCAGCATTCTCATCACCTTTCCCAACTCTTTGGTGCTGATGCAGCCATCCTCTGCATCTTGGATGAAGATGTCAAATGCAGCCTTAAACTCTGGAAGGGGACACAGCAACCGTTACTTATACGCAGACAGGGCTGATAACTAATGAAGAGAATCCATGAGCACAATATAACACCAAGATGGCTGTCATGAAAACCATGTAGCAGCAAGGCTGGAGCTGAAGGAGTTAGCAACAGGACTTTTCTGATTTCTATGGAATCAGACCTATTGTCTCTGGTGGCAACCATTAAGACAAATTCTATAGAAGTAGCAAATCTTCTTACTTATGGTCACGTATAGGTTTTAGGTCATGTAAAGGCATCAGTATTATATAGACTTTTTTCCTAACCAGTTAGAAGTTCTCTCACTGACTTTAATGAAGTCTATACTATAAAATAGTCTTGTTAATAGTAGATGCATTCATATTTGAAGAAAACTATTAAGTATATTAGCTTAGGAGTATAATGGTTATTATGGATAAAATGAAAGTAATGGGTCAAAGCATTAATAGTTAAAGTTTCCTCACCATTTTTCTGCTCCTCTGTCAAGTTCTCAACCTTTAAGGAAAGCAAATAATGCTGATTATTGTCAATAAATCACTGCCAGAACGATGGCTGCTCTCAGTGCAGAAGGACTGTCACTCTGCTTTCCTCACCTACTATTCTTGTTGTAGTACAAAGGGGGGATTTGTGACACATGCTGCTGTCTGGCTGGGTCATTTGTTTTAATAGCAATCAGCTGTCCCTTCTCTTCTTTCCCTGAGCTGTCTTTGTGTCGGCCACAGACTGAGCACAGCAGCCTCCCTCTGCCTGAGCTCATCACACATACTGTTTGAATGTTATACAAGTTGAATCAACACACTTTAACAAGACTTTAAAACATAATGAAAATACGCATGCAGTCAGGATACCATTTCATTTACTCCAATTTCTTGTTTTATTAGTTAGGTTTCATTATATTTTCTGCTGAAGGTCAAAGTCTTAACATTTTAAAAACTATTCTGTAATCTACATTCCTGTTCCTTTTTCTCTGATGTATAGTTGCACACATTCTGACAATATAATCTAAACCATTAATAGAGCTGCACAAATGTAAAGAGCATACAGTTGAAACAGTCTCAACATTGGTTTGATGTATCTTTTCAAAGAAAACATGTACTGCATTGGATTTTACATTGTGTGTTAAACATATATTTTGAATTCATACGATATTTTGAATCTTTACGAATCTCACAAAAAGATAGGATCAGAATGTTCAAAATGTTCTGATTATTAAATGTTTAAAAGTTAACATCTCCAATGGAATTATCGTAACTAAAAGAACTCACCGCTGCTTTATATACATCATCCATGACTGCTGCTCCTTCCCTGCCTTTCACCTACCACTGCACTCAGAGACAGCAAAAATACTGAGAGCAATAACTGCCTCAGTCTTTATTGTTGGAGGAGGGTGGCACTCAAAATTCTCCAAGGATGATGGAGGGAGGAGTAACTAGAGAGAGATCTATAAATAGGAAACAACAGAAGCCAACCAACAATAATTGTAATGAAACTCCACCTGTCATTTTGACACGTATTCTTTGAATTCACCTTTAGGTATAAAACACTGTGTAAATATTAAGTATTTAGATGATTGGTGAAATGACTGATCTGTTGTACTGCACTGCTGATTATGCTTGAACAGAACTAGTTGTATGACTTGTTGTTCAAACACGTGGGAATCAAAAGTATTTCTACTTATTCCTGCCAACTGTCAAGAGAGGGGTGAAACGCAGTATTGTTACACCCTGGAGAAAATGTTGCCCATGTTTTATCACATAAAGAGTTACAGATATTATTGTGTATGTAATTGAAAAACACAATAGAGAAAAAAATTCAAACCCTGGCTCCTTTCTCACCTCGGCACATGGCATGCTTATTTAAAGCCACAGCTAACCTTAGATATAGCTAGATTAAACTACTCCCTCCTGTTAGTATTACAAATACAAGTGACCTCTTAATAACTGAGGCTGTTATAATAATGAGGCAAAATAATACTGTATGACAAATCCTTGTTTTGATTAAATACCAAATATAAACCCCCATATATATATATTTTTAAAGGTTACCTACGATTTTCAGAGCATGAATGTTACAGCAAACCTGAGCAGAGAATAAAGTCACTCTCCATGTGTGTGTTGTAATCCGACCTTTACTGTGCTTTGTTAACGTGGCCAGGCTGCATGTGGTTGTGAGTGGCTAGCTAACAGTAGTTTCTCTGCACTCTTACGACAGTTAATGCTTATCTAATGCCCCCCCCCCCCCCCCCCCCCCCCCCCGTTGTAACTTATGAGCACGTCTCTGGTTAACACATACAGGTTAAGATAATTGCTTTTACATTAGTATTTTTGTGGTTTAACTGTTGGTTAAATTGACAAATCTATAAAACTAAACATAAGATAAGAAAATAATGAGAAATCAGATAAGTATCAGATGACTGACTGACATAAACAGAACCAATTTATCTGCAATAAGATAATATAAGCATCTAATCATCAGTCAGTGTGAAATGTGCTCACAGGAAAATCATGTTTGATAGCCCTGGCGACAATTGGAATGCATCAGAGAGAATGTTTTTTAGGTCACTCATATCCATTTCATCATAAACACATGAGCTCTCCATATTTGAACATGTTAAAAGGCAGCCCCTTAAGTCTGATAGAAGGAAACAAAATGTTTACTTTTCATTACTACTTCTATTCTACTACTTTCCTGATATATTATGATGTTATAGAGTATGGAGTAGAGTTGTGTGTCTACATGACAATGGAAACACAGATAGAACTATTATTAATGAGTGTCCTTGACTTAAAATAGTAGTCCTCTACCAGTGGGTAAGGTAAGGGAGGGACTTTGGCAATACATCTCTGTTGTAAGCCTAACACTATGCAGGACGGACAGATAGCACCTGCCAATGTGCAGCAGCTGTAGAGTGAGCTCTGAGGTCAAGCCTCTCATTATAGACCTAGTCTCTATAGTTGGAAAGTAATAATATAACATGTCTTTTTTCAAACTGACAAAGATGACAAGAAGTTGTAGCTTTCAAGCTAATTACACAGCTTTATGTCAAGCACCAACAGATACTGACAGATAACACACTGGCTCAATACCCTGTATTGTACTGTACTGTGGTACTGTAAAGGAGCTCTTCAGCAAGGCACTGAACCCCAAACAGCTCAGGGGTGTAGTGCTGCAGTAGTTGCAGTAACCAGGGCCGGCCCGTAGCACTGGCGTTATAGATGTTCGCCTAGGGCGCCAGATCTGGGGGGCGCTGCGCTGGCAGCTCTGGGAGGGAAAACACATTGTTAACCGTTGGTGCTCATCCTAATTTTCGGCCTTGATGTAACAATATTCATAATGAATTAAATGTAACACCCTTTTCACCCCGGTTACACGTTTCATTTGCCCTGTACGATGGGCGCTGTATGTGATGAAAATGGGGGATGTTGGCTTATCTGGCGCCCGCAACTCACAGCCAAAGTGCGAGTGAGCGTGGCAGTGAGCGAGGTAGGGAGAGAGGGAGAGAGGGAGGGCGCACCGGTACCGGCGCTGTTGTTATTAGAATCTGGTGCTAGCTGCTCTAACGGATATAAGAAGAAGATGTTTCTACAACAAGGGTGGAGGAGAGCTCTCTCCTGACAGACTGAGAGGCTGATAACTACAGCTCAGTGAGGTAAAGGACTCTGAGTGTTGTTTAGATCAGTGGTTCTCTACTGGTCAGGCCTCTGGACCCACTTTTTCCTTTGTCAATAAATCGAGACCCGAAATTTGAACCACTCAAATCTATTCAACAAAAAATGGTGCTGTAATATATACGCTTTGCAGCACACCATATTCATTAAAGTGAAGTACAGTGCATATATCCCTTATATCCCTTCACAGAACTAAAGAATGCTTTTAAAAAAGGTTTAATGAGATGATGGAATTAAAGCTGAACTGTATAACATACAAAGGCACACATGCTTAAAACTCCACCCCAGAATGGGGGTCTTGGGGGATTCTCCCCCATGAGATTTTTAGAAATACTAACATATAAACTACGGATTCTGGTACAAACTGAGAAGAAAATAAATACATCTATTACTACCCCACATATTCATAATATTTGATGCCATTGTTTTTTTTTTCACTTGGTGTGTGAATTGTGGGGTAGATAGTCCCCATTGTTCTGTGACCTGTCAATCATCAAACCGGGGGTCATATTTCATTATGTGTTCATTTTTATCTGAAGTTGTACCCATGGATGTATAAAGAAGAGTTGTACCGCAAAGTTATTCACCGTGAGGTCTTCCGGCAACAATCTTGATTCTGATTGGCCAGAGGACTCGAAAAAACATCAGCAAAGATGTTTTATTGAGAAGATGATCACTACGTGACAGAAGTAAAAGTAATAAAAGGAATTTTAAGAGTTTAAAAAGAGTTTAAAAAGCTGAATATTTCAAAAAGTACTACATATTTTGAAAAAGTTGAACGTTTCCCATCATGTGCTGAAAAGGCTGAATAGTTTGATATTGGAATGGGTTCTGTAGCTGAAAGTATGCTGAAGTTATTGAGAACTAGTATACCAAGTATTGGTTGAAATAAGAAGAAGATTCGAAGAACTACAGTGGAAATGCTGTAAACAGCATTCACACTAATAAAGAAACAGAAGAACTATAGTGGAATACTGTTGCACAGCATTCACACCAATAACTATGTTGAATACTATACAGTCACACAGAATAAAAGAGAAGATGGCTGAAAACATCAGGCAAGATGTAATACGTTTGCTTGGGGAAATCGCCCCAAAATGGTCCCAGAAAATGGTCCCAGAAAATGGTCCCAGAAAATGAACGAGTATGTGGACACTGTAGATCGCCTCGGAGGATGGAGGCAGACAAGACACGCCAGGTGAGTTTACAAAACGTCAGCACAGAGATGGCATCTGGAGGATTCTGAGGGGATTCGGTTCACCGGGGATCTGAATAAAGACAACAAGCTGGAAAGGGAGAAACTTTTGCCACAGATTCTGCAAGCAAGAGATGCCGGTGAGAAGGCATATTACCGTGGACCTTTTGGTTTCATAAATAGTCGCTGCATCTATGCTAAGGCGTGAGAATGCAATCACTATAGACATTGAAAGTCTTTCAAATATATAAGGTAGGGTCCATTGTTCGGATGTAAGAGGAATACCCACTCTTTTGTTTTTCTACTTCTAAAACGAAATAAAAGAAAAACTTTAATAGTATTATTCACTCTTCGAGCTACTACTAATTTGTAAATGGTATTGTTGTTTTTCTTACAGCAGTTCTGTACTTTGTTCACGTTAAAGATAAGTGTATTATTCATCTCTTTAAACACAAGCAGTATTTTAGAGAGAGACTCATTCATGGTATGTTTTCCAAATGTTCTGGGAAGGTAGTCAGTTTTAAGGCTGATGAGTTCGGCCATTGGCTTGTTGTGGTGTTAAATGTTGAAGGCTTAAAGAAAGGTATCATACCTAGCTTGTTTTGACGGGAGGGGGATCTAAATCTGACACCTGATGAAAGGCAAAGATGTCCTTCTAAATATAGTACTAATCAATGGAACACCATCTTAAAGGATTTATTAAAATTCCAACAGCCTAATAGATATTTGGAGGGACAGGAATCCAACTGTCAACCAATTTTCATGGATCAAACCAAATGATAGTTACAAATCCAGAATAGATGAATGGTTAGGAACCTCTGACATTTCAAAATATGTCTCAAACGTGTCTATTAGTAGTGCCCCTTTGACAAATGGTATCAAAATGGTGAAGACATTGAAGACCTTCTACGCTTCGAGCGCATGGCAAAACATGGCAGTGGCCAAGGGAGGAATGGGCCTGTCGACTTATCCCTTTGCTAACTGGCAAAGCCCTGGAGGCCTACACAGCGATGGATGAAGACAAGTCCAACTGCTACCCAGATCTGAGGGAGGCGCTCTCCAGAGACCTATCGTCAACGGTTCCGGGCCACCACATCGCCACCAGGGGAGACACAGACAGAATCATACCACCGGTTGAAAGGGCTCTATCGTCGCTGGATGCGACCGGAGCAGAAGAGTAAAGAACAGCTGGGGGAGACTATCATCCTGGAGCAGCTGCTGCAGGTGCATCCTCCAGATACTCGTACGTGGGTAAAAGAACATGAACCTGAGGATGGTCTTACAGCATCCAAGTTGGCCATGCAGTTCCTGAATGCCAGAAAGAGGGTGACACCAAGCCCAACACGGGTGGAAACCAGGGACTGGAATCACCACAGGGACAACTTGCCAAAGACTGGTCAAGGTAACCGGGGGGCATATGACAGGGGACACTCTGCTCAGTCAGGGACTAAATCTTTTGTATGTTATCATTGTCAGCAGCAGGGACACAAAGCGTCAGATTGCCCCCTGAAGAGGCCAAAACTGACAGGACTGTGTTATGTGCCCAGAAAGGGTGAGGAGATTGACTGTCAAGACAGGGAAGGAGGGTGTCAATTGATCGCTGTAAAAGTTAATGGTAAAACGGTAACTGCTCTCCTTGACTCTGGAAGCTCCATGTCATTCATTAGGAAAAGTTGTGTGCCTTGTGCTATTGACTACAACCAGCAGACAGATGTTTTATGTTAACATGGTGATTGCAAGCCAGAACCACAGATAGAACTTATAGTTGATGTAGAAGGCCAAAGGTATCTGTTAAACGTGGGGGTAATTGAACGTTTGCCTGTGGAGATGCTTTTGGGGAGGAATTTGCCTATTCTATATGACCTCCTTAGCAGTGTTATGACCGGCCCGTTGGCCACAACAGAAAAACCAGGAGAGACGCTCAAAGTTTCCAACAATCTCCGCACTTTATTCGGCAACACCAAACACAGCAGAGGGTGGACGAGGGGAAAGGATCACGGTCAGTTCCTCCGCAGCAGGCTTGGAGAGAGTCGTGACGGGCGCTGTAACTCCGGGCAGCTGGGCTTAAGTAGCACCTCCGGCCAGGTGTCCCCGATCACGCTGATTGGACCTGCAACAACATTCACACCCTCACAGGCCCCAGGCTCTGGGGCCGTCACAGCCCCCCCCCCATGAAGTCAGGGTCCCCAACAGAACCCTGGCACCCAAATCAATCACTTTACCAAAACATAATGCCCACCACAATGAGAGAAAACAACAGGACACTGGAATGCTTTAACCCACACTAACATGGCATTACTCACCGGGGGCCCCGAGACAATGCATCCGCCACCACATTGTCCCTCCCCTTGATATGGCGAATGTCCAAATCATAGGACTGGAGCATCAGAGCCCAGCGCATCAGCCTTTGGTTAGGGCACTGTAGAGAACTGAGAAAGGTTAACGGGTTGTGATCCGTAAAGACCACAACCGGTACCGAGCCAACATACACACTGAAGTGCTGTAACGCTAAAATCAAGGCTAGCGTTTCCTTTTCAATCACTGAATAGTTCAGCTGATGTTTGATAAACTTTTTTGAAAAGAAACTAACTGGCTTATCCACACCCAAATCATCAGGCTGCAACAGCACCGCCCCTGCACCGACATAACTTGCATCCACTTCAAGTTTTACTGGTTTCTCCCACTGTGGAGCTGCCAACACAGGAGCGTTAGATACCAGTGACTTAACGCTCTCAAAACTTTTTTGACACTCAGAGGACCAAACATATTTAGCTTTACCCTTTAGCAGATCGGTGAGTGGCGCAACCACAGCAGAGACATTTCTGCAAAAACAACGATAAAACCCCACCATCCCCAAAAACCGCATCAGCTCCTTCTTAGTTGTGGGTGGAGCATAGTCATCAACAGCTTGCACCTTTGCACGCACCGCACACACTTTGCCTTGCCCCACTATACGACCCAAGTAAGTAACTGTGGCCTTTGCGAATTCACACTTGGCGAGGTTAACTGTCAGATTAGCGTTAGCCAGGCGGTCAAACAATTTTTTCAAGATGGACCCCCCAGTCATCCGAATAGACGACCACGTCGTTCAGATATACCAAGCATCCCTCCAGATCTCCAACAACCTTGTTCATCAGGCGTTGAAAGGTTGCTGGCGCATTTCGTAAACCAAAGGGCATCACACAATAAGAGTACAACCCTGTGGGTGTAACAAACGCGGCAATCTCCCGTGCTCTCTTAGACAAAGGAACCTGCCAGTAGCCTTTCAAGAGGTCAAATTTACTGACAAACTTAGCCGATCCCACCTGGTCAATACAATCCTCCATGCGGGGAAGCGGGAAAGAATCTGATTTTGTGACCTTATTGACCTTACGAAAGTCTGAACAAAATCTTGGAGTGTTGTCTGCTTTCGGCACCAGCAGACAGGGTGAGGCCCAGCTAGAACAGGATGGCTCCGCAATCCCATTGTCAAGCATGTATTTGACCTCTGCATCAAGATACTTGCGTTTCTCTGGGTGCACACGATAAAACCTCTGCTTAATGGGTTCAGCACCTCCCACCTCTATATCATGCTCTACCAAATGCGTACGAGTCGGCGTATCACTGAACAAACACGGATAACGGCTAACCAAATCAGTTAGTTGCTTGCGCTTGGCGACGTCCAAATGCTTAAACAAACCAGCCAAATTTTGCAGAGACTCTGAATTCTTAAGTCGGCCATAAAGGACAGCATGATCGGGGCCCGACAAAGTCTGTTCGTCCTGCTCTGCCACAGCCTGGTGGGACGCAGAGACCGACAAACACGTCGCGTGGGCACCGGGCAACAGCCCTTCCTGGTTGGCTGACTGAGCTGTTCGAGTGAAGTATGGCTTCAACAAATTTACATGACAGCGCTGAGTAGCAGACCTACGATCAGGGGTAGCTATCACATAATTCAGTTCTGAAACATTCTTCACCACCGAATATGGACCAGAAAACTTTGCCTGAAATGGGGAGGACACAATTGGCAATAAAGCGAGCACCTGATCTCCCGGAAGAAAAACACGCTTCTCAACTTGACGGTCATATACTTTTTTCATCCTTTCCTGCACGGAGGTCAAATTGCTCTTAGCCACCTCCTGGGCTCTAAAAAGCCTATAACTAAAACCACTCACATACTCAGCCAGCTTTTGAGGTGGTTTGTCTTCGGTCCAACCATCCCGCAACAATGCCAAAGGGCCCCTCACAGTATGACCAAACACTAGGTCAGGGGTGGCCAACCAGTCAGAGGTTAAGAGCCACATTTGTTCTATGTTACTGCAAAGAGCCACATCAAACACACAGTCACTGATACCGCTTGTTTCAGTTTTTTGTTTTCTGGAGACAAGGTTTCAACCACGTCACTGATGCATTTTTGTGGCATTGGGATATATATTTTTTAAATCCTCTGGAGCAGAGAGAGGAGCTGTGGATTATTGTTATTGATTAATGCATCAGTGTTTCTTAGGGTCAAAAACACTAAACTCACAAATTAAAATGAAAGTGTTTAGTTTATTTAATAAAAGAGCACATGTTCAATGTGAAAAGTTATAGATTATTTGCAATTTGGTGCTATATATATATATTTAAAAAAAAAAATTATATATATTTTTTAAACACCTTGAATTTCAAGGGGGGGACGCGGGGCTCCGTTGGCGGGGCGCAGCGCCCCTTCAAGACAATGGCAGGATACTGGATAGTGTTTAATCAACGATAGGTTTCCCCCCCTCATGATTTGTGATTGGTTCACTGCATCGCAGGTATTATTGTGATTGGCTCTTGGGCCACATCAAAATTAGACGCGCTGTCATCCTCTCATACTGACACCTGACACCACACATGCACACGTAGGCAGAGCCGGGACGAAAGTAACATGGGACAAAAGTAACGGAGCGATTTTATCCGAGCCCAAACAACTTTTACCAGCCAAATTACGTTAATACTTAACAGACCTACTAAATATCAGGTTTAACTGTCATGAGTAGCTAGTGTTGTCACGATACCAACATTTTAGTTTCGATACCAAGTCAAGAATTGCGATTCCGATTCTTTTTCGATACTTTTCTTAAAAAAAGGGAAACAGTCTTAAATGTAATTATTGTGCTTTATTTCACACCAGAACCATAACACACACTTTTAAACAATGAGAACAATAAATAAAATAAATGACAAGAATTCATATTAAATAAAATTAATACATTTCTTACAGACAGGCCTGTGGTGTCGTACTTCCACATTTCGCTTCTGGCGTCTTTGTTGTCAACAAGCCGAGGCGCAGCGGCAGTTGCACTCCACTTGCAGCCATGCTTCTCGTTTTCTCACATACTCTGGCAGCTAGCGCGTGCACGAGAGAGGGGAGGGACTTAGAACGTGCTTGAGAGGGGCCGGACTGCAGGCACGGCTGCAGTGATGGGAGAGGAAGCAGAGCGCTGAACACACACGGCTGTTATTAAAACGGCGTTTTCTCACCGGAGTACCTTTCCCCGACATTCTTAAAGTACCGATACTAATTAAACAGAGGAATCGTAACGTTTTTAACGGCAGGGTATCGCGGTACCTTTCAAGTATCGGTACACCGTGAAACACTAGTCAGGAGTCAGTGTCTCTCCCCCAAACTCACACATATACATTCAATCGATATGAACTGAAGAGCCGCATGAAACTAGGCAAAGAGCCGCATGCGGCTCGAGAGCCGCGGGTTGGCCACCCCTGCACTAGGTCATTGGGGCTAAACCCCGTACTCTCCTGGACAACTTCCCTTGCCGCCTGCAACAGCCAGGCCAAACCTTCCTCACAGTCTCCATTCATTTGGACACAATACGCACGCAACATCGACTTCAACGTTTGATGAAACCGTTCCAATGCCCCCTGGCTCTGCGCATGAAAAGCAGTTGCCTGGTTGTGCTTAATGCGTAGTTGCTTTAACACTTGTGCAAACAAATGGGACGTAAAATTAGACCCCTGGTCAGACTGAATTACTTTAGGAACACCAAAGATGGAAAAAAACTGCGACAAAGCACGTACAACAGACCTGGCTGTAATCGTGCGTAGAGGATATGCCGCCGGATATCTTGTGCTCTGGCACATCACTGTCAGTAGGTAACTAGCACCTGACTTAGAAGGAGGTAACGGGCCCACACAATCAATAATGAGATGCTCAAAAGGCTGACCTGTAACTGGTATCGGGTACAATGGCGCAGGTTTCAGGATCTGATTAGGCTTACTGGTTAGCTGACAAGTATGACATGACTTAATGTAAGTGGACACATCCCTTTTTAATAAGGGCCAAAAGAAATACCTCAAGATCCGATCATACGTCTTCCTGACACCCAAATGGCCCGCTTCATCGTGGGACATCCGCAACACCAAGGCACGGAACCCGGAAGGCACCACAACCTGGTAAACCGGCTCACCAACGAAGTGCTTCAACTGAGGAACCCACTTTCTCATTAGGATATTATTCTGGAAAAAATACCCCTGAGCATGATTTCTCACCTCCCCACCAGGCAGAACACTCTCCCTTAGACCTTTTAGAGACGCATCAGCACACTGTGCCTCCACCAGCTCACCGTGAGAAACCGACCAGGGAATCTCGAGACACGTCACATCATGCTGCGGTGAGGCCTCATTGATTTCAGCTAAGCTCATGTTCCCCGCCTGCCCACGTTTCATTGCCCGTGTCACGGCGCATGCTGTAAACACGTCAAGGTACTCCGTTTCGCTCTTGTCTGGCTTAATACTAACCAGCGGCACTGGCGCCACGATAGCAGGCGGTGCCCCATCAGCCCACACCCGCAATGCCGTTACCCAGGATCATCGTGACCCCTTTTATGGGCAGAGCCGGCCGCACGCCAACCGCTACTTCACCCTGAAACAGATCCGAAAACAGCATAATTTTATGGAGGGGGACCTGCAGAACATTCAACCCCATTCCCAGCACCGGAACAAACAACCCCATGTACGTGTCCTCTGAAAACGGCAAAGCAGACGCTAAAATAAACGAGTCAAATGCACCGGTGTCACGTAATATTTGTATATGCACCTTCTCATCGCTCCCTACCAAAGAAACAAACCCATCAGTGGTTTTCAACTCACTGACTAACCGCCCAGTCACCTGCTCAGCGACAGGTGCCACGCACATTGCTTGCCTGGGACTACTACTAGTCCCTGCCTGCTCAGCGTTAGCCCTAAGTGCATAGCAGTCCTTTCTCCAGTGCCCTTGCCTATGACAGTAATTACACACATCGTCAGGTATACGTGCACCACGTACATACCCTCCCTCTTGTCCCGCAGATCTCACTGGACGACCAGACCACGCTCCCACACCCGAGGAATCTCCTTTGTGACGGCAGCACCTCCCTTAACGTGTGTCAAAACATAGTCATCTGCTAATGCAGCAGCTTCAACCGCCGTCCTGACTGCGTGCTCACTAATATACACTGCAATGTGCTCCGGTACAGAATTTCTAAATTGCTCCAGAATGACGAGATCCCTCAACGCCCCGTGAGAATCAACGTCAGTTGCCGCACACCAGCGATCGAAATGTGTGGAAATATCTCGAGCAAACTCAAGGTGAGATTTAACACCTCTCTTCTCATTCCGAAACCTCTGACGATAAGCTTCAGGCACCAGCTCGTAAGCCTTAAGAACGGCCCAGTTTCTCTCTCTCCAACTCCAACTTTGCCTGCTCAGTTTCCTGTCTCAATTTTTCCACAGACACCGCTCTTTCCAGCTCAATGCCCTGTCGCATCTTCTCCACGGCCAACTCTTTTTCCGTCTCCAACTCTATGCGTAATTTGAGCAACTCCTTCTGCTGCTCAAAATTCAACCCGGCACTTTGAGACATTATTTCAGGCGGAGGTAAGTCCCCTGTGCGCACAGAGACAGGAGCATCCACTACAGTGGCAAACACCTTATTTTTTAGCAAACAAGCCCTTAAGTTCGCCTTCACTGACTCTTTTACTCTCTTATCGCCAACCTCATAATCATAAAACTCAACTATTTTCACCAACTGTTCTTTGGTGCACTGATCCAAAAACCTTTCAGACGGTGTCGCAACAAACGCCCCCACAATCCTCCATATTTATATGACAACCGCTATTCTTAGAGAGGAAATGCAATTTCTTAGCCCACCTGTGCACACAGTAGGAATGAGCAGCCCCACTTGCTGACTTCCTAACCACAAACTTACTAGGTAACTCCCCCCCTAGTCTTCATGAGGCGTAGCGGTAGGTATTTATGCACTTACAGCCCGCTGGACCGAGAGAGGCGACCAGGTAACCGGCAACCCCCCTGAACCACGGAAGTGCTCCCGAGCAAGTTTAGGGAAAAGGGAAAGTGAAGCTCTAACCGCCGTACCCCAACACTATCAAGGCCCCCCCAGACGAAACGCAAAGGGGAAACGCCTCTTGAACCTACCAGGGGAAACACTCCTACAGGTATTGTACACACAGGCGGGACCATACGCGTTCAAAATAGTGGATATACAACACCATATAAAGCCACATACGTCACTGCCATCCGAGGGAATCCCCAACACGTGACGTAACAGTCATATGGGCGATACTGCTCCCAGCCTCTCCCCCAAAAGAAACTCAGGCTACCAATTAGCCACGAACACAGGCACAGGTACAGCTAACGCCACACCAACCCAACTAGCTCCCGGTTCCTACTCACGATAGACGAGCCCCCAGTTGTTAAGACCGGCCCGTTGGCCACAACAGAAAAACCAGGAGAGACGCTCAAAGTTTCCAACAATCTCCGCACTTTATTCGGCAACACCAAATCAGCAGAGGGTGGACGAGGGGAAAGGATCACGGTCAGTTCCTCCGCAGCAGGCTTGGAGAGAGTCGTGACGAGCGCTGTAACTCCGGGCAGCTGGGCTTAAGTTGCACCTCCGGCCAGGTGTCCCCGATCACGCTGATTGGACCTGCAACAACATTCACACCCTCACAGGCCCCCGGCTCTGGGGTCGTCACAAGCAGTACTAAACATGTCTGTGATCCTTGTGAACCCGTGTCAGGACAGAAAATGCATGTTTCTTGTTTCGTAGTGACACGGTCACTGGTGTCCAGCCTCTGCCAGACTTATGTGGTAGTCTGTGCAGTGCTGGAACAAAAGGGCCAAGGAAAACACGTCGGCAACGACGGTTGGAGAAACACGCTTGGTCATCTGTACCTGGTGAAATGCCTGTCAATGCTTTGTCAAATGTAAAGTGGGAAATACCAGAGAATATGACCATATTGCAACAGTCTGATCCCTTGTTAAACTCTGTGCTAACCAAGGTGTTAAACTCAGCCAATTAAACCGCTCAAGTAGGTGGTGCAGCATACTTTCTCCACAATGACCTCTTTTATGAGGGGGAAGAGCAAGAAGGCAGGAGATTAGTTGTGCCAAGTAGCTGCAGATCCCTGGTACTACACCTTGCACACACCCTTCCATGGCCAGGACATCTAGGTCACTATAAGACATATCTCAGACTTGCCTCGAGGTTCTTTTGGCCTTCAATGTACACTAATGTGCAGAAATCTTGTAAAACATGCCCAGAGTGTCAGAAAACTAGTCCTCTCCACAAATCAAACTGAGCACCCCTTCAAACCATGCCGGTGATAACAACCCTGTTTAGGCGGATTGCCATGGACATTGTGGGGCCCCTGGAAAAAAGCTCAGCAGGGTACCAGTACATTCTTGTGGTATGTGACTATGCTACTCGGTTTCCTGAAGCTTTTCGCCTCCGTTCTATAACTACCCCAAAGTTGATCAGTGCTCTTGTCCATCTGTTTTCTCGTGTAGGAATCCCTGAGGAAATTCTGACGGACCAGGGAACCAACTTCACATCCCGCCTGATGGGTCAGCTGCATAACACCCTACCACTACTGGCTAACAACTGGATGCTGGGACAGTAAGGTGCGTTGGGGTCTGAGAGGAAGCAGGGAGCCCGGCTCAGCCTGCTCGGGAAGCCGCTGATCTACAGTGCGCAGAGCGGCTGCAGGAACGTGCGATACCGGCGGCTCCAGAATTATCTCTACAACGTGTTGGAGAGACCGAGGGAATGGGCGTTCGTCTATCATGCTTTGTGTACAATATGCAGATGTAGGTTCTCCATCTTCCTGTAATAAAATAGTAACACGGCTGTCAGCGTGGAGCTCAGGCTGGTCATAAGTTCACTCAAGATGGCGGCGGGCAATTTGGGCGCAGTGGCGGCGATCTATCTGTGCATGATTGTTCTGAATCTCTGGCCTCTGTTTGGCACCACTCGTCATCTTGCCCCTTTGGTGGAACAACGCACGGAGGATGCATCACTGTTTGCACCGGCAACATGGCTGAATATCAAGCACTTCGGCCATGGTCGGCATGTAATCTACAGTTCATTCATCTGGCACTCCTGGCAGACTCTCTCTAATAAAAAAAAGAGACAAAAACGACTTCTGAACTAACTTCAGAAGAGGCCGGATAGCTCCCACACCATCGGAGAACTGCGGGTCCACGCCAAGGGCTAGCGGCCTAGCAGCGGAGACTCACGTATCACCAGCTGGCTTCAGACGAGGCAAGCTAGCTGAACAGCCAGCTCTGCCGACGGGTCTCTGTGGTTTCGCGCTGACGGCTACTGGCCTTGCAGCAGGATCCATCGCCACACCATTGGAGGACTGGGGGCCCGCACCGAAGGCTAAAGGCATAGCAGCGGTGATCCACGCATCGCCGGCTGGCTTCAGACGTGGCAAGCTAGCTGAACAGCTGGCTCTGCTGGAGGACTGTGGGTCCGCGCCGATTGCTAGCAGCCTAGCAACAGAGAACCACAAACCAACAGCTAGCTCTGTCTGCTACACTATCAACAACGGCACAGAGGTAAAGCCTAGAAATCCGGTATTGAAAAAAACACTGTTACACAAAAAAATAACAAACAGTGTCAAACAGTGAATCAAGTCAAAATAGTGTGGGATACTCGGGGCAAGCCGAAGGGACTATTCAATGGACATTTAAATTTCCGCAGCATTTGCAATAAACATGGACAGCTAGAACATCTCCTCCTTGAGTCCAATATTGACTGTTTGGGAATATCGGAATCTTGGCTAAAACAGTCGTCACCATCCACTCTTGTATCTATGTCAGGATATAATGTGTTTAGGAAGGACAGACTGAAGGGATTTATGTGAGGAATACCATTATTTGTAGGGAGATTGCTCTTCCAGCTAATGTTGAGTTTGATTGTGTTGGTGTGGAAATCAAACTTTCTGAGGAAATGTCCCTCACCATGATTTGCCTGTATCGACAACCCACCGCTAAGGTGGATTTCTATGATCAGGTAAAACTCTTGCTGAATTCCTGTGACTCCAACAAAGAGCTAATCATTTTAGGAGACTTTAACATCGACTTCAACATCCAGCTCCTACCTTCTGGTAGAAGATTCAGGGTTCCCAAGAGCAGGCTGAACCGCTATAAGCACTCATTCCTACCTATGTCCATTAAGCTTCTTAACATTCACATGAAATTAAATGTAGTGAAATGTAATGAAATGTACTTTGTAAGTGTTGGCCATGAGGGTAGTGCAATAGGTCGCCATTGTCAGTATGTGCGTCTGTGTATTGTGTTTGTTCAAACGGTGTATGACTGATGATATGTGTATGTCTCTTAATGTCCACTATGTTTGTATATGTACATGTATGCGGAACTGCAGGATGGAGTCCAGAACAAATGTCCTTACGGGGACAATAAAGTATATCGTATCGTATCGTATAACTGGAATGACAAACAAAATAGAAAGAACTTAAAACGGATCACGGATAAACACAATTTAATACAACTAATGGATCAACCGACTAGAATAACTAAAACCTCCAAGACTATGATAGATGTATTATTTACTAACAAAGCTGACAGAATAGTTCAAACCTACAACTTCCTGACTGGTCTTTCTGACCATAATCTCATTTTTTTACCAGGAAACTCACAAAAAAAAGGTTCATGGCCACACCTAAAACCCCTGCCTTGGGTTCTCGCTTCATCCCCAAAAATCTGCAACAACGTTTTATGGATGCAGTGAAAATGATTGATTGGGGGGACACTCTGTCCTCTGAAGATATTGGTGAAAACAGTGATCTGTTTATCCATCCATCCATCCATCTTCTTCCGCTTATCCGTGGTCGGGTCGCGGGGGTAGCAGTTCCAGCAGAGAGCCCCAAACTTCCTTTTCCCTGGCGACATCAACCAGCTCTGACTGGGGGATCCCAAGGCGGTCCCAGGCCAGCGAAGAGATATAATCCCTCCACCTGGTCCTAGGTCTACCCCTTGGTCTCTTCCCAGCTGGACGTGCCTGGAACACCTCCCTAGGGAGGCGCCCAGGATCTGTTTATATCTCAAATTAATGATACAATGTCTTCCTTCTCAAGGAGAGGGTGCTTTAGGGATAGGAAGGAACATCATCTTCCCTGGCTGAATCTACAATGCAGGAATCTCATGAAATCTAGAGACCAACTATTAAAGCAGAGCTTGAAATCCGGACTATCCACTGACAGACAGAAATTCACTCATGGTCGTAACAAGGTAACACAAACAATAAGACAGGCCAAAGCGAACTTCTTCATTAATATAATTGAAGGTGCGAAAGGTAACAGTAAAAAAGTTTGGCAAATCTTAAATAATCAACAGGAAAATAATGTTTTAGAATAAAAAATCAATGATGCCCTGATAAAAGACCCTGCAGTGTTGGCCAACCCTCTAAATGAGTATTTCATAAATAGTGCTCTGGATATTACAAAGCTCTTCCTGCCATCTGAGGTCTCACCTAGCCTGTGGATACACCCCGTTTTTGACCTGGAGGAAATCACAGAGGTTGAGGTAAAACATATAATCTTAGGGTTAAGAGGTTCTAAGGCTAGAGATGCAGATGATTTTGACACCAACTTCATAAAGACACATATTGACGGTCTAATAAAACCAATTACCATGCTAGTGAATCAATCTATCAGCACGAGGGAAGTTCCATCATCCTGGAAGGTGGCCACGGTGACACCGATCTTTAAATCTGGGGATAAGGCCACGATGTCCAATTACAGACCAATCAGCATCCTCCCCTGTGTCTCTAAGGTAGCTGAGAAATGGGTGTCAAAACTAATCACCAAACATTTAGACAAAGGTTTCGCTCCACTCCACCCAATGCAGTTTGGTTTTCGTGCTCACCACTCCACTGAGACAGCTAACTGTGTCTTTGTGGAAAAGGTTAAATGTATGTTGGACACGAGCCCATATGTAGGTGCTGTCTTCCTTGATCTCAGGAAGGCTTTTGACACTGTTTACCACCAAGTGCTCCTACAAAGCTGACTCATTTAAATTTTTCGGCAATTTCAATACATTGGTTTAAGTCTTACTTATCGAACAGAAAACTGTGTTTCGGTCAACGGTGCCAAATCCCCCTACCTTGTGAACTAGGGCTGCAACAAACGACTAATTTGATAATCAATGAATCTATCGATTAATGAAACGATTAATCGACTATTCGGACTATTATGCCTTGCACAATTTCTCAAACGCTCTTATTTAGCCATCAACTTTTAGATTTAGCTTGAGGTTGTTTTAGGCATGTGGAAACTAACAATGAAGACAATAAAGATGAATACTTGATTCAAAAATACATATATTATTAAATGTACTAAACAAATTGTGAACAAAATTAACATTGCTTTTTATTTAAATTAAATAAATAATATTTCACATCAAAATAAAAAACAATGTTTTTAAAAATTGTATTAAATAATGTTTTTACAAATCGTATTAAAAAATGTGATAACAGAATAGCTGAAACTTTAACAAAATAAATAACTCAGTTACCTCGAATCATTAACGTTTGTATACTTTTTAGGGCTGTCAAGTTCAAAATAATGCTTAACAACTGTTCCATTACTGTGTGAACTGTTTTAGGGGTCGACTGTATGATATATTGTTCTCCCGCTTGCTGCTGGGTCCAGGTGAAAGTAGGGTGACAGTTCTGTTCACATCGCTGACATTTGTCACAGGTAAATCTTGCAGGTATGCAACAAACATGACAAACTGGACACTGGATTTACAGACACAGTACAAATCGGAAGTCATACAAACCGGAAGTCAGCGAATTAAAGTTATGCAAAGAGCTTGCATACTTCTATTAATCTCTATAAACGCATATCTGCATGTGAATGCCGAGAATAAACGTATCCTCGTCAGACTTCTGGGTTCCAGGATTGAAATTGTACAGCATTGCCATTATATACTCGTGTCTTTTATTTTGAAATATGTTCTTTAACTTCCGGTCCACCGGACTGCTTTTCTTCATTCTTCAATACAAAACAGAAAATTGAATGAAGTTGTTATCAAAAAACAAAATCGGACCGTTTTATTTTCGGGGAAACGGCTTTGGGGTCAGGGTATGTCTTTTCACAAATGGATATTCAAAAACAAAAAACGACTGGATATTTGATTTTCGTTTTTTAATTTGAAAAACCAAAATTGAAATACAAGGCGTTTTTCTTTATCATGGTCAAAAATGGATTTACTAAACTTAAAAAACGGGATGATTTTCATTTTCTACTTCTCAAAACAAAAAATAAAATCACGAGAAAACAGAAACAAAAAAACCCCCCGTTTTTTCATATTCTGCTACCGGAAGTTGTCTTTCAAAATAAGAGCGCAGATCAGTCGTGTGTCTCTATCGTCTCTATCCATCCATGTACTCGGAAGTAAAAGGTCAAAAAGCGCGGTGCTACGTAGTTAATAGACATGGATCAATACGTAGTCTTTCGCAACAGTAAAAGAGTGTGTCTCAGGGAAGAAGATATGACTGCAGAAAAACTAAGCCGCATTTTTCAGGTAAAAATACAAATAATACTATACAGACGACATAGACTACAAATAATACTATATAGACGACATAGACTACAATCAGGGAATTAGCTAGCTACTAGCTAACATTACAGCTCTGTGCCTTTGTGAAGCCTGTTAGCCTAGTTGTTGGGGATTTTGCATCCTTGAAGTCCGCCTGAACCTGAATTATTATTATTATTATGTGAATAATTATAATAATAATCACTTAATTTAGAGGTTCACCATTTGGTGAGGTTTTCTCAGTAGTCACAATCATATATAAAGGTTTGGAAGTAACGACTAGCACTAGGAGTTAATTGACTTATGATTGTTTTCGACAGGTCTCAAAGTCTCGATGTGAGTGATGACGCGAACGTGGCCTTGTTTCCTGGAGCATCAGGTGTTTTCAACTCCTATGATCTCACTCCCAGAGGTCACTATGAGGTGCATGGTGAGGACGATGTCCCGCCATCAGCTTCAAGTAACATGGGCCAACCATTTTCTTTCATGCGAACACCTGCAACTGCTTCTGCTAGTTCACCTGCACAGCGGGCTTCAGCCCCCCCAAGGGCCACTGTCTCCAAAACATTTCAAAGGTAACCTTACAAAGTTACTGTGAAACGTTATCTTAAAATGTACTAATTACGAGATGGGAAATTAATTATAATTTCATTTAGTTGAAAAATCGATAGATAAGATTTGAAATGAGGAAATTATCATTTCAAATCCAGTTTCCATTCTTTATATAATTCGTAGTTAATGTGTAATAATAGTTAATACCACTTTATGCACATTTTAACATTATTCCCTAAAAAATGCTCTACATTGTCTTTTGTTGATATACAAATGACACATATATATTAACCATTGCTATGATTATTAATGCCTTCAGTGCCATAGCATTTATGTGGGTATGATATGTGTACAGATCAGTGTACCTTGCTCAGCTGGTTGGTGGGAGACTGAGTCCCAGCAGAACGGTGGTTATCCTTCCATTCAGGGGATCATTGGAAAGATGCCATTGGAAGTCATGACCCCATTATATGAACCGATGCCCAGGGAAATGAAATGTTGGAGTCAGAGGGAACAACAGGTGGACAATATTAATGAATTATGTGTATATATTAAATGCCACAATACTACTCGTGACTGAACTAGCCACTTAAGTTATATTGTTTTGTTCTACTCCTAAGGGTCACAATACTGGAAACAAAATGCAAGAAGAATTCTTGCTGTAGCAGAACGGGACTTTCAGGACTTGCAAGGCACAAAGCGGAGAAGATTTAGGTATCTTATGTATTCATATTACTCGTATACATAATTCAATCATTGAAGTACATTGTGTTTTTCTTGCTTTTATCCTTAAGCTTTCTTATTCCGACTATTAAAAACAACAGTTTTTCATTTCAAATCAGCACATATCTTCTGGCCATTACTGCTTATTTATTAACACTTGTGCATGCTGCTAGTGAACGGGTTTCCCCACCAAAAAAAGTGCCTGTCAATAAAAAAACTAAAAACTTTTCTCCACAATCAAGATTAGCAATTTACCTTGATACACCCTATTGCAATGTTGCTGTCTTGTTTTAAACTATGTATAACATGTAATATAAACCCCATAGAAAACAGCCCTGACTTGGCCAAGCTACATTCAGAAATAAAACACTTGCATTTTATAATATTTCAAACAAACGGTAAGACCACGATTAGCATAAACGATTTAACAGTACCATTAACTATGTGTTATGTTGTTTCTGTTTAACAGCAGAAATGATGAACATGCTGCAGGCATTGGAGAAGTGACAGAAACAATTGAAGAGCTGGTACTGGCATCACAGAGCTTATCAGATGTCACTGCGTCAATCAGAGAGCTCTCCAATGTGACTGCCACTCAAAGAGTCACCCTGAGTCCTTCCCAGCTACAGATCATCAAGCAAGGTGCTGTGTTGTTTGTTTGAGTAAGTATGCAATGGATACTTGAATAATTTTCACACACATAAGGTAACTTTAAATCCATTTAATATTGTGTCTACCATTGTACAAATACGCATTTTTACATTCACATAACAAGGTTATGTGTGTCTTATACACTACAGGTAATTGCATGTACTGACGTAGACCTTTGTGTAACAGGCCATAGTATGCTATAATAACAAAGACATTTTCCACAGCATTAAAGTTGTGTTATAAGTAAACACTATCACCCAATACACCAAACATGTTTAACAGGGACATGCATACAGAGAATGACGAGGTTTTCTCAATGTTCCTTTTAGGGTTCATCGAAGAGCCAGTCTTCACACAATGTTGCAAGAGCATCATTGGCTGCAAAGGATGTGTGGAGCAGTGGCAGGAGACCTCTGACTACTGTGCAACATGTAGGGGAACTCCGGTAACAGCACCATAGTTGAGGTTAATGGGCAGAAGTCTTTTCTGTTCTGAAATCCCTTTCTGATGAGGAGTAACATGTTTCCCTTTTATACACACGGACAGGCATGGTGTTTTTGAGTTGACTTTAGTTACTGATATTTGGGTCACAGTTCTTGTTTATTATTTCTTAAGCATAAAGAGTAAAAATGTGACCACTGTTTTTATTGACATAATTATTTGATCGACATTAACATTTGTCTTTAGCAGTCACCCACTATCACCAAGTTTGTGTTTCCGTTACTAATTTACATTCTTCAAAGGAATTGTTCAACAGTTCAATGTGTTAGCTTGTTGCATCACTCTTCAGGTGACAGACACCAGTCGTTTAACTGTTGTTGCATCTAGAAAAAGAGACAGGCAAAGATAGCTCAGCTTTGCACAAATACTGGTAGTCAAAAGGAAGTGTTATTCTGCCTCTCTGATAGTCAAAAGATTAACTTTACAACAACACTAAACGATCCCGTGTGCTTGTTGTGACTTTTTTTATTTACCACGGTCTCAGGACCTTTATGTGTTTTGTAAAGTTATATTCTGATGCGAGCACTTCTTATTGACTACCAGTATTTGTGCAAAGCTAACAAGTGATGAGCTATCTTTGCCTGTCTCTTTTCGAGATGCAACAACAGTTAAACGACTGGTTCCTGTCACCGGAAGAGTGATGCAACAAGCTAACACATTGAAATGTTGAACAATTCCTTTGAAGAAGACTGGTAAAGACACATTTTAATGTCGATCAAATAATGATGTCAATAACAAGTATTTGACCCTTTCAGTTCTAATGGAGCAAATGTGTTTTCACACATTGCGCTGAGTTGTAGTTATGAGATGGAGCAAAGTCATTATTCACTGCGCTAAAGAACAAGTCTGATATGTCAGAATATTTCTCTGCAAACTGATTCTCAACTGTAAGTTTGTCCTGTTCGGTTGAGAATGGATCAACTCCAAAAGTACAATGTATGGTCAGTTGGGATCCCAGATGTTGTTTGTAAAGGTCAGCTGCTTCAAGTGAATGAGGCAACAGCTCCTGGGGGATTCTTTTGGGGCAACCACTGCCAGCCAAGTGGTTTGGTATGCCTTTACCTGTGAAATAAAGAACATACGGTTGATCTCACTTATAACTGCTTGTTGTCATTATTTGAATCTTCGCTACAGTAGTTTATATAACCTGGTATTCGGTGAGCATTCCACGACTCCACCATCATTGTAAGACCAATGTGGCACAACTGGCCTGTCAGGTTGGACACGCAGTATCTGACAAAGTTATCATCCATGTCTAGTTCCTCTTGATCCACCAACTGCAGAAGGGCTGTCTTTAGGGGACAGTTGACACGATTATTGACCTCAGGCCAGATTCGTTCAACGACATGATTCTGAAATAAGAAACACAGATTTGACAACAGTTAATTAATCTGAAGGTTTAATGATGAATACTGTATGTTTTGGTCGATTTGGGAGACATGGTCATGCAGAACTGAAACGAAATATGCAACTACACAAACTCAGCAGTCATTATGCACATGTTCCAGACATTCTGCATACTGACTACCTTTCCAGGTATTATGCATAATCACTGCAGAGCTACTCTTCACGTTTTACCAGGGATTGACTTTAAGGAACATTTCCAAATTGAATGTAAAATATATCTCATCACATAACTGGAATATAAGGTTTGATAAAACAGTGTGGTTGCCTCTGCAGTTTAATGTTAAGCTATAACAAGATTGAAATAAAACCTGTTTTGGCCAAAGTTAATGTCCAGTGGCATGTTGACTCTGAAAGCTAGGAAGCATAGTTATTGAAAAGAAAATGTGAATTATGTACGCAAGAAGACAGGCTGCTGAAGAAACACAGATAAAAGGGATAATAAAAGTGTGCATACAACTAGCGTGTTGCTAAATGAATCATTCAAATGATTGCACTGTACTCTTGTGGATGACGTCTGTAAGTAAGGCCTTCTCTCCTGATTATGGCGATAGGATGACAGCAGCTCCTGCATGAAGAGTGTCAAATAACATTCCTTGCCATGATCTCCTCGCACCTGATCCCACATTCCAGTGGCAAGTACTGCAGGCCTATTGGATGAAAATAAAAATGGTTTTAATTTGTGCAAAACATTTGAAATGCAACTGCCCTGAATAAGTTGTTCTCAACAATGTATATGTTTAGCAGTTATTATATGGCCACAATGCAATATGAATGTGGTGGCCTTGTGTAAAATATGTACTATTATTTTAGGGGCTTAAGAGTAGGGGATTCATATATTACATATTTATTTGCCGTTTTTCTTTTTCTCCATTGTCTAAAAGGCATTATTGTAATTGGCATGTGGTCAATGAATAGTGAATATCTGCAAATGGCCATAACACAGTGGGGGGGCCTAGGGCTGGGCAACAAGATCAAATATCACATTTTTCACATCACATCAACAACGTCTTGCAGAAATAACAGATTTGCACTGTCTCCAGATTTAATAAATCCCTTTAGTGTCTGCAACAATATGGGCTTTCACCTGAAAACATCTTCGTAGATGACTAGGTTGTTTTTTATAGGCATTGAAGAATGAGCAACAATCTTTTTGCTGAAGCCATCAATGGCCACAACATGGGTGACCCCAAACATAGCCAGCTTTTCTGTTATGTTTTGCATTGGGTTTTTCGTAGTTGTTGTGTTTTACCTGTTGTGTGCTCCTTTTACCCCTCACTACTCTGTTTTTCCGTCTCTGCAGGGCTGGTGTGTGACGGGGGGTAGGGCTGTGCAATTAATCGTATTTTAATCGCGATTACGATTATGGCTTGGGACGATTATGAAAACCGCATAATTGACAAAATACGATTATTTTGCTGGGTGAGCTTTCGCCCCTCCCTAAAAGCCCACTCGGCCACGTGGGAGTGACATGTGTTGTGAGTGTTCAGCGCGAGCGAAGATGTCAGAACAAGAGCAGCAACTCGTTAAAAAGAAGGGTACAACTATTTCCACTATTTGGAAGTACTTTGGCTTTCAGGAGTCCGACGTGGAGCAAAACAAAGTACAGCGCAGGATTTATTACCAGGTTGTGTTGGCACCACACGCTAACACAATCTCTTTAATCATCTGAAATACAACCACAAAGTGCGACCGGGCAATAATACAACAAAAAGCAGATGCCCGCTCGACTTCAACCACCACATCATCACAGTCATCGATTCAGGACGCATTGTACAGAGCAACGGCCTACGCGACGAGCTCGCAGAGACACAGAGATATTACAGGTGCCATTACATTTCATCGCTAAAGATATGTGCACTGTTAGCAACCAGGGCTTTAAGCAACTTGTCAACACGTTGGACAAGCATTACGCGATGCCGTCTCGGTATTATTTCAGCAGGTCTGCGCTGCCTCCGCTATGTGACAAATGCCGTGGGGAAGTTGAGAGAGATGTGGCTTCAGCTGACTACTTTGCCACCACAACGGACCTATGGTCTATCCCAGGGGTGCCCAACTAGTCGATCGCGAGATGTGTCTAAAAATATTCTGTTTTATCGTTAATGTCCTGTAACATAATCTTCCTGTGCCAGAATAATGCACTTGAACGCATCAAAGCTTTGTGATTGGCCGGCGTCACCCCATGTGTCAGGGCGTGGCTGAGGGTCTTCAGTACAGGTGGCAATATCGTCACCTGCCTGCGCTCATCTCTGAAACCAGACCATGTAAACAGGCTGGTGTTTCTTGCAAAAAATCTTTAAGAGATGACATGAGCAGCCCGACCAGCATTTGCCATGGTGGCCAACATTTTTTTATTTGGTCTTAAATTGTTCAACATGTATTTCCTGTTACTTCCGGACCATGACGGTTGGCCAGCCTTCAACGTTTAACTCAGTGGAATATGTTGAATATGTTTGACCAACATGTTGGCTATATGTTAAGGAGTTTTCAGTAGGTTGTGACAGCATCATATTTGATTTCATTTATTTTGGTCTAATTTATTTTTATTTATCATATTAATATGTTTAGTATGGTTTTGGAAGTGCGCTCCAACATATTTGTTGATCTTGTTTATTGGTAAAATATAATTTGTTTTAAAGTTCAATAAATGGTCAATGAATAATCGTCAAAATAATCGTGATATCAATTATTGACCCAAATAATCGTGATTATGATTTTTGCCATAATCGCACAGCCCTAACGGGGGGCGTGGCTGGTTTACTCCTGGCTGCAGATGAGGCACACCTGTCCCCACTCACTTGATTAACCTGCTCTTTAAGAGCCTGGCCCTCACCTCACTTCTCTGCCAGAGTATTTCATGCTGTCCTGCGGTCCGGAGTGCCTTTCTGCAGCCTGGAGTCTGTTGTTGTTACTTTGTAGCTTTGTTTTTTGGATTACTACGGCCAGCCAAGCTCCCTGTCGTCAGTACCGGCCTTGGACTAACGTTGTTATTAAACTATTTGAAACTTTATTTTTGTCAGTCTCTGCTTTGGGGTCCCAGTTATATCTAAACGTCACAGAATACTCTGGCCTATATGGACCCCGCAGAGAACGAGAGACTCAGGGAAGTGCTTGCTGCTCAAGGGGCAATGATAGGGCAACATGACCGAGCTCTGCAGAAAGTTATGGACGCGATTCGGGATTTAACCGCCGGTGTGACCAACATCGGAGGCCGTATGGAACAGGTCGCAGCACATCTCTCCACACTCCCGTTGACGGCCGATGCTCAAGCTACAGACTCTGCTCCTCCACCTCAAGCTGATCGGGAACGACAGCCCGGCAATCCTCGTGAGCCCTTTATCCCCACACCCGTTAGGTATTCAGGAGATTTAGGGTCTTGTAGTCAGTTCTTACACCAGTGTAGTCTTGTGTTTGAGCAACAGCCATTCACTTATTCCACTGATAGATCTAGGGTTGCTTTCATCATGAGCCTACTGAGTGAGAAAGCAGCAGCATGGGCCCTTGCCATATCTAACAGCAACTCGCCTATTGGTCAGTCTCTGTCGTCTTTTACTGCAGAGATGTTTGATCATCCAGTGAGGGGGAAGGAGGCTGGTAAAAGACTCCTTTCACTCCACCAGGGTTTGTTTATTTGTTTATTTTATTAGGATCCCCATTAGCTGGTGCATAACAACAGCTAATCTTCCTGGGGTCCACAAATAACATAAAACATGACATTTGACAGTACATTACAAGACATTGATACAAATCGTGTACGGCGTCAATTTTCCTTCAAACAGTGACTTTCGTATCAACCATCACATACAGCTTATTTTCTGATTCCCCATTTCCTTGGCATGTGTTTAAAAAAACCTATATGAATCGGTGTGCTGCTGTATGTTTACCATAACCTGTCTGCTGCTTGTGTAATTTACAGTCTTTGGGCTTCTAGATGCCTCTTCAATCGTCTTTTGAAGCTTGCTTTAGTTGTTTCTTTAGAGATCTGATCTGGCAGTGTGTTCCATGCAGCCATGGCTCTATACAGCACTGTGCTCTTCATAGACTCTGTGTTGGCTTTAGGGATTTGATAGCAACCTCTTGTGGCATGTCTCGTTTTATATGTATGGATTTTAGAGCTAGGTGTAAGTTTCTTATATAGACAGGTTGGATGTTTCAGCTCATTTATGTTTCTCAAAAAGACAAGGAGTGATACCATCAGCCTCTCCGTGACTAATGTCCAGGAGAGCTTGACATGCATTTTGATTACATTATGTCTTGGTGTACACCTAAGGGCAAGCCGAGCTGCTCTGTTTTGAACCAGTTGCAGCTTTCCCAGGTCCCTCTTGTTTGCCCCTGACCAGATCATTGAGCAGTAGTCCAGTTGTGAAAGGACTAGAGTCTCAATGACTTGTTTTGTCAGTTGCGGTGGTAAAAACACTGAGCACCTCTTGATGACAGATATATTCCTCCCCATCTTTGCCACCACTGACTCTATGTGTTTCGTCCATGATAAATTGTTCACTAGGATGAGTCCCAGGAGCTTTGTTTCCTCCACCTGCTCAACCTCTACATTATTCAGCATCAGATTCAACTACGGTTTAGACCTTAGTACGTAATTTGTGCCAAATACAATACTTTTGGTTTTTTGAATGTTGAGCACTAATTTGTTGCTGGTCACCCATTCCATTACTGTTTTCAGTTCTTTGTTCAGAATATCAGTTATTTCACCGATTGTGGGAGCCTGTGTATATATTGTCGTGTCATCCGAGTACATAGAGACTTGTGCTTTTTCAAGAGCCAATGGAAAATCATTTGTAAAGATTGAGAAGAGTAAAGGACCAAGTGAACTTCCTTGTGGAATTCCACTTGCAACACATCTAGCACTAGAGATACTGCCATTAAAGTATACACTTTGAGTTCTGTTATATAGATAGCTTTCTAGCCATGATATCGCCTTTGAGGCAAAACCATAGCACTCCAATTTGTCAAGTAAAATTCTATGGTCTATCAAATCAAAGGCAGCGCTATAATCTAATAGTACTGCTCCCACCATTTTCTTCACATCAATCTCTTTCATCCATTGATCTGTCATTTGTGTTAATGCCGTGGCTGTTGAGTGACCCTCTCTATATGCATGTTGATACTCACTCATCAGACTGTTAACAGAAAAATAGCATTGTATTTGATTGAATACAATTTTTTCTAGTAGTTTGTTTAGAACAGGTGACAGGCTTATTGGTCTGCTGTTAGAGCCAGTGAAGGCATTCTTTGCATTTTTAGGGAGTGGAATAACTTTAGCTACTTTCCAGATGTGCGGGCATGTACCTTCCAGACTCATGTTAAAAATATGACAGATGGGTGCAGCAATGAACTTGGCTACATTCTTTAATAGCTGACCGTCTAAGTTATCAATACCTGGTGGTTTATCATTATTGATTGCCAACAATAACTTTTCCACCTCTTCTGTTCTAACTTTACCCAGCTCAAAGGTGCAATTTTTATTTTTCATAATACGTTCTCTAATATTAACATAGGACGACTCGCAGCTATATTTTGGCATTCCCTGCCTTAGCTTCTCCACTTTATCAATAAAATAGTTATTAAAATAATTGGCAATATCTAGTGGTCTAGTGATGTATGCCCCCTCTGATTCTATAAAGGATGGTGTTGAGTTGTTTTTCCTACCCATGATGGTATTCAAGGTACCCCAGAGCTTTTTTCCATCATGCTTTATACCATTGATCTTAATCTCATAATACATTTTCTTCTTCTTTCTGTTCAGTTTTGTCACATTATTTCTTATTTTGCAATATAACTGCCACTCAGAATGATTGCCGGAATTCATTGCTGCCCTTTTTGTTCTGTCTCTATCAGCCATACATTTCTTTAGCTCCTCGTCAATCCATGGTGCCTTTACTGTTTTAACGGTTAACTTCTTAACAGGTGCATGTTTATCAACAACAATTTCATGAAAACATCCAGTGCCACATTTGTGTCACTCTCTTTAAAAACATTAGACCAACATACTCCCTTAACATCCTCCACATATGAATCACAGCAAAACCCTTTATATGATCTCTTCAGCACTATTTTCGGTCCTGCTTTTGGGACTTTGGCTTTCCTACATATTGCTACAAGGTTATGATCGCTGAAGCCAATTGGTACTGATACCGCTTTTGAGCACAGTTCACTTGCGTTTGTGTATATGTGATCAATGCATTTGGATGATGTTACTCCTGAGCTATTGGTAATTACCCTGGTTGGTTGATTGATCATCTGATCTAGGTTACATGCACTTGTTACCGTCATCAATTTGTTTTTCAATGAACAGTCTGATGACAGAAAGTCAATATTCACGTCACCCAATAAATATATCTCCCTGATTTCATCACATGCCTTCTCAATCATTTCACACAATTTATCTAGATAATTACTATCAGAGCTTGGTGGTCTATAGCAACATCCCAGCAACATAGGCTTTAAATGGGGCAGGTGAACCTGCAGCCATACCATCTCTACCTCACCTAACATCAAATCCTCCCTATACTTCACAGGAATGTGACTTTGTACATAAAAAGCCACTCCTCCCCCATTGCAGTTTCTATCCTTTCTGTACAAATTGTACCCCTGTATTGATATTGCACCGTCCTCAAACGAGTCATCTAAGTGAGTTTCAGAGATGGCCAAAATATGAATATTATTTGATATCAACATATCCTAAATACACTGAACCTTATTTCTAAGGCTGCAGATATTCAAGTGAGCGATCTTTAGCCCTTTCTTAGGTAGTTTAGCATTCACTGACATAAATAGAGATAGACTAACAAAAAATTAAGCACAATGTCCATTACAGTTCTGATGCTAAAGTGGGTTCAGGCTCTGTTGCGGATTTTGCTATTGACTTCCGCATTCTTGCAGCTGAGAGCGGTTGGGGAGACATGGCTTTGCTGGGAATTTTTTATAAGGGGCTTAATGATGAGTTAAAGGATGAACTAGCTGCTAGGGATGAAACCTCCTCCTTAGAAGAGTTGATTTCTCTAGCGATACGACTAGATAACCGCCTCCGCGAGAGGCGTAGGGAGAGATCAGGAAAATATAGCTCCACCTCCTTTCCCCCTCCGTCCAAGTTTCCTAGTCGGCCGACATTCTCTGGACCTTCTCGCCATCCTCCTGACTCCGGGCCTCCCAGACCTTCTCCAGCTACCCAGGTCTCTCCCTTCTTTATGGAGGAGCCCATGCCGCTGGGAAGGATGACGCTTACTCCATCAGAACGTCAACGCCGTCTTCGTCAGAGACTCTGCTTCTACTGTGGCCAGGCTGGTCACGTCAGCGCCGGTTGTCCCTCTCTGCCAAAAGACCTGGCTCATCAGCGACAGGGGGAGCACTAATGAGCCACACTTCTATCAACTCAGCCTCCTCCAACCGCATCCCAGTCAAAGGTACTATTTCCTGGTCTCAGAACTCTGTTCCGCTGCAAGTCTTGATTGATTCTGGTGCGGATGACAATTTCATTGACTCTGACTTTGTGATGCAGTCTAAACTCCCTTTTGAGCCTCTTCCAGAACCTAAGGATGTGTTTGCCTTAGATGGGAGACTCCTAGCCCAAGTCACTCACCGTACTGCTCCAGTTTCCCTCAAGATCTCTGGTAACCATCACGAGATAATCTCCCTGTACCTTATCCCCTCACCCATGTCGCCACTCGTTTTAGGGTTTCCGTGGTTGAAGCTCCATAACCCCCACATAGATTGGGCCAACTCGTCTATCATTAACTGGAGTCTATTCCGTCACTCACATTGCTTACACTCTGCTGTACCCCCCACAGTTACTAGAGCACCAGATCCCTCCAAACCCATTGATCTCACCTCTGTACCCCCTGAATATCACAGCGTCAAGGAGGTTTTCAGCAAGGATCACGCTCTATCCTTGCCGCCTCACCGGCCTTACGATTGTGCCATAGATTTGCTCCCTGGCACCCCCTTTCCGTCTAGTAAACTGTACAATATCTCCAGGCCAGAGAAGGAGGCCATGGAGAGTTACATCTCTGACTCACTCGCTGCTGGGCTTATTCGCCCCTCCTCATCGCCTATGGGCGCAGGTTTCTTTTTTGTGGACAAAGATAAGACCCTACGCCCTTGCATAGACTACAGAGGGCTTAATGAGATCACAGTCAAGAACAAGTACCCCCTTCCACTCATAGACTCAGCCTTTGTTCCCCTTCATGAAGCCACCATCTTCACTAAGTTGGATCTTCGCAATGCGTACCACCTGGTGAGAATAAGGGAGGGGGATGAGTGGAAGACTGCATTCAATACTCCCAGGGGACATTTTGAGTATTTAGTAATGCCTTTTGGGTTAACGAACGCACCTGGGGTTTTTCAAGCTATGATTAATGATGTCTTGCGTGACATGTTAAACAGGTTTGTTTTTGTGTACCTTGATGACATCCTAATCTTCTCTCGCACTCTTCAGGAGCATGTCCAGCATGTAAGGCTGGTACTGCAGAGACTTCTTGAGAACAGACTGTACGTTAAGGCTGAGAAGTGCGAGTTTCATGCCTCTTCTGTGAGTTTCCTGGGTTTTATCGTCGACAAGGGACAATTAAGGACTGACCCCTCCAAGGTCCAAGCAGTGACCGATTGGCCCACTCCTAACAGGAAGCAGTTGCAAAGGTTTCTGGGCTTTGCTAACTTTATAGGAGGTTTATTCGGGACTATAGTAGGGTAGCAGTGCCTCTGACTAAACTCACCTCTGTCAAGTTGCCTTTTGAGTGGTCTCCTGCAGCTGAGGCAGCCTTTGTAAGACTGAAATGTTTGTTTTCCACTGCTCCTGTGCTCTCTCATTCTGATCCAGGGGTCCAGTTTGTGGTGGAGGTAGATGCCTCTGATTCTGGAGTGGGGGCAGTATTATCCCAGCGTTCCCCCTCAGACCAGAAGCTCCACCCTTGTGCGTTCTTCTCTCGCCGGCTGACCCCTGCTGAGAGGAATTACGACGTTGGTAATCGGGAGTTGCTGGCAGTGGTTCTGGCCATTCAAGAATGGAGGCACTGGCTGGAGGGAGCCAACTATCCGTTTATAGTATGGACGGACCATAAGAATTTGTCTTACCTTCGCTCTGCACGCAGGCTCAACTCGCGCCAGGCTCGGTGGGCTCTCTTCCTGGGACGGTTCAACTTCACCTTGACCTACCGGCCTGGCTCCAGGAATGTGAAGGCCGAAGCCTTGTCCCGGCAGTTTGCTTCCCCAGTGGAGGATTCAAGAGATGCAACCATTCTGCCATCTTCCTGTGTCGTGGGAGCAGCTAGATGGGAGATTGAAAGGGTGGTCCAGGAGGCCCAGGAGGACCATCCAGCGGCTCAGGATTGTCCTCCAGACCGGCTGTTCGTTTCCCCTGATGCTAGATCTCCAGTGCTCCAGTGGGGACACGCGTCCAAAGTTCCCTGCCATGCAGGTTTTCATCGGACCCTGGCCCTAATTCGACAACGCTTCTGGTGGCCCACTATGTCCGCAGACACGAAGGAGTATGTCTCAGCTTGTTCCGTCTGTGCCCGCAGCAAGGCCTCACATCAGGCCCCCGCTGGCTTTCTTCGCCCCCTTCCCATTCCCCACCGGCCCTGGTCCCACATTGCTGTGGATTTTGTGACTGGTCTCCCACCATCAGACGGGAATGACACTATTCTGACCATCATTGACCGTTTCTCTAAGGCTGTGCACTTTGTCCCTCTGCCTAAACTACCTTCTGCCCTCGAGACTGCCACTCTTCTCACCCAGCATGTTTTTAGGCTGCATGGTATCCCACAGGATATTGTTTCGGACAGGGGTCCGCAGTTTTCCTCCCAAGTTTGGAGGGCCTTTTGCCGGGCATTGGGGGCGTCGGCCAGTTTGTCCTCTGGGTACCATCCCCAGACCAATGGCCAGACGGAGCGGGCAAATCAGGACCTGGGAACGACTCTTCGTTGTGTTGCCTCTCGAAACCCAGCCTCATGTCTCTTCATCTGCCATGGGTTGAGTACGCCCACAACTCCCTGGTGTGCTCTGCCACAGGTATGTCACCCTTTATGGCTTCCAACGGCTTCCAACCTCCCCTTTTCCCGGCTCAAGAGAGAGAGGTGGCGGTTCCCTCGGTACAGGGGCATCTTCGGCGAGCCCGCAGAGTCTGGCGTGAAGCCCGGGCAGCTCTTACCCGCACCTCCGCCCGGAACCAGAGGATGGCGGATCGTCATCGTCGACCAGCTCCGGATTACCAACCGGGCCAGAAGGTTTGGCTTTCCTCCCGTGACCTCCCTCTTCAAACTGATTCTCGGAAACTCACTCCCAGGTACATTGGACCTTATGAGATTGAACGGGTCATCAATCCTAGTGTGGTTAGGCTTAAGTTGCCTCTTGCCTTGAAGGTGCACCCCACTTTTCATGTGTCACTCCTTAAGAGAGTTTCCTGCAGCCCTCTTTGCCCTCCGACCGAACCCCCTCCACCCCCCCGGCTCATCTACAACCACCCGGCCTTCACTGTACGGAGGTTGCTGAAGGTTCGAAGGTGGGGCCGTGGATATCAGCATTTATTGGATTGGGAGGGGTATGGGCCAGAGGAGCGACAATGGGTTTCTCGCTCGCTCATTTTGTACCCTAAACTTTTGAGAGACTTTTATGTCCGTTACCCGGATAGACCTGGTAGGCCGCCAGGGGTCCCAGTTGTATCTAAACGTCACAGTTTCATTTTGGTCCATATGAACCTTTTGACCCATGTAGTCTGCTCGATATGGTGTGGGGTTGAGATTGCGAGCACCCTAAACGATAGGAAAAATTATTAACACAAATACAAAATACCATTACTCCATCTCAGCAATGGTTGCAGGTTTTGCGAATGTAATTACATGTTTTTGTAAATGTTAATACATATTGTCTATGTGAAATTAATGAGAAAAATAAAGGAGACTTTGGCCTGGTAATATCCAATCTCATAGTTTGTTGTCTTATATAAACTACACATACATTTCAAAAGTTTCATGATGCAAAATGTTAAGACTGAGACAGTAACATTGGCTACCTGACATCTTGCTTCATGGTAAGGCTGATGCGAAGTCCTGAGCACTGCTCCAATTCGTGTCTCTGCAGCATGCACTCCTTTTGTGGCGAGATACCCCTTCATCATCCTTCTTCCATATGTAGGTCCTGTCTAAAAAATATATACCAATAAGAAAAAATAACATGACTTTTTCATTCCAAATCATACGAGCTAATATGTTTATCATGAAAATAAACAACACACACACACACACACACACACACACACACACGTACGTACACACACACACAATCAAACTAGCAGTTTCATACCTCGGTAATGGCATTAGTTGGTTTTGAATATCCATTTGTGAAAAGAAAATCCAATGACCAAGGACGAGGACGGCCAATCCGTGTATCTACGGTCCATTTGTTTTCACAACGAAAACAGCCAAGACACATATTGAGCCAAGATAATGCATGTTATTGAGGGCTGGAAATATACTATACAGCGATTCTGCACTGCGGTCACTCAGCCGCCTCTCGAGTTTGTTATTATTTTTTCTGCCAATAGTTATTTGTGAGATCGATCCTGTTGAACTCAGTAGCCTACTAGTGAAACTACTCCCACAACAAGTACTATGAAGTACTTACTGTGTACTTTTTGAGTAATCCTCTGTCAATGTCCCCTCCCGCAACCCTGTCTCCTAAAAATTACGTTCCCACAGAACTAAACTGCATTCTCAATTACGTTTAGCGAGAAACTTATTTTCTCCCACGTTACGTTCGTTATGAACGTATCTCAAATACGTTTATGTTCTACATATCTTCTAGAAACATATTTTCTCCCACGTTACGTTTCTTGTGAACATATCTTAAAGACGTTTATTTTCTACATATATTTGCCATTTATTGTTTTGCTTATAATAATGATAATAGAGAGGCGAAGTCCCTCCCCTTCCGGGAGCCTCCATGGGACCCCGGAAGCGGAAAATTAGACATTGAAGTCAATGGAGAGAGAAAGGTTATCTTTTGATCCCGTTTGAATTGTGCCACGAATGACACATATGATGTTTGTCAATTTAAAAGAACATTTTGCAAGTCAAAAAAATAAAAATGTGTCGTAAAACTGTGAAGTTACACATTTTTTTGTGTGAAACCGCTCAGTGAACTACAGGTCTCTGGTCTCGCACAATACGCGTCACCATCACAAAAACGGCCGTCACGTTAGCAAATTTCACCTGTTTCTTTCAGAATGAGGCGAAAAGTATAAAACGAGGTGAACATCACTCCAAGTCTGGGCACGTTGAGAGCTGTATATACACGAAAGGGGAGTTAGTCGGTTCTGTAAGAGCAGCGGGACCGGCTTTACAAGGTTTCGGTGAGTAATATGTGTGCAATGTGTAACGTTAATGTCAGCTAGCTAACATTAGCTAACAAGGTACACTAACGTGTTTTGTTTTAGTAACTAGTTTTCTCCTTAAGAACTTCGTGGTCTCTGTGTATGCTGTGGATAACATTAGTGTTCACAAGAACAAGGTACACTCCCGTGTTTTGTTTTAGTTGCTCTTCAGATTGAAGCGGACAGTTTTATATCGACTATACTGTATGTGTGATCTCCTTCTACATCTCGTTGTGTCATTTGAGTTTATCTGCTGTGTGTAGATTCAAGGGTTTTGGTTATCTAGGCCCAGCTGTGTGTGACTCCCTCTGGTACACTGGTATGTGTGTGACTCCCTCTGGTACACTGGTATGTGTTTTCCTAATGTAGAGAGCATTGATTAATTAATAAACTACACACTGAGTCTAGATCCTGACCAAATCCTTTTTTATTGTTGATCAAACATTTATTCATACACATTTAGAAAAATACAATGTACAATCACAACCAATACAACAATCAGACAAGAGGACAAAACTATGGAAAAATAAACCCTCCCCCCCCCAGATCCGGACCATCCTTGTATTATTGCTCATTCAATCTATTATAGCATGCTAACAAATGGTACTTACTTTATTTGTACAGATCTGCATGGGAGACGATGGATATTTGGGATTGTTGGAAACGTCTTTTTGATCTCTCTATAAACACAAACTGAGTAAGATTGACAATAAAGTTGACTTTGAAAAATAATATATATATTCTTTATGAAAATAGTTGCCTGCTGGAGAAATGAATCCAAATGAAACGTTGGACTGAACTACAACTACGCCTTTAAATCTCTACGTTCTGTTTTTCAGTGGGATGGCAAGTTCCTATCTTTAAAAATGTATTAGTTTTTTCTCAAAACAGATTTGATTTTCTGAAGTTAATTTAACTTTGCCGACCATGTAAGGTCATTATTAAAAGGTACAATCAATTTGTTTAGGGTTGACTAAAATAATGAAAAACATTCATTTGGATAATTTACTGACAGAATAAGAAACTCGATGATGCTCTACTCACCTGTTCCCTTTTTATAAAGTGAAACAGTTGAAACGATAGATTTTAGTAAACTTAAAAACAACCTTCTCCAAAAGCTATCAAGGAATATACCGAATACTTGTTTTAGAACTTTATTACATATTTTTATATAAATAGTTTGAATGATCCATAATTGACAGAAGCGTGTGTTTACACTGACCTGTTACTCATATATTAATGTCTTTGTAACTTCAGTAAACCACTACCTCACTAGTTTCTCTCATTCATCACGGTTCAGTAAACTAAGTGATCCATGAACCAGTTTAATCATTATAATAACGTAGGATTGCAACTCTTTGAAACTGTGTGGCTCTTAAAAGAGCCGTTGTGTTTGGGTGTGCTGGTCTCAGGTCAGTCTAAGCCCTCTCTCAGCTGGATGTCCTTGGGCATGATGGTGACCCTCTTTGCTTGGTTCATCTTACTGGGGGGAGCTACATGGATGTCGGTGCAGTCCACAATCATTGTGCAGTTGAAGGCAGAATGAATTTATTATTGACTCAGAATGAAGCACAACTTCATGTCATACAATACATTGACTTTATTTGTAATTGTGTAAAAACATATAAGCATTGATTAGCAAGCAGGATCTGCAGGAACAGAGCACGGTGATGGATGGAGCTGGGAAGAGAGAAGAAGAAAACAGATCAACTTTATTATCGGATATTAAAAATTCAATTTTCAAAACAAGTTGCCGCTCCTACAGTTTTCTAGTGTGTAAAGATGATTTCACATGACCTATGCAAACTATCACACTCAATACATGTGTGTCTCTGGGGGGTGCATTGTGCCTTTGATGTATATAAATAATATACCATAACCAAATACTATTACGTACAGTGGAAATCAGGTTGCCAGAGCAGGTCAGTGTGCATGTTCCTCAGGGTCTCAGCAGTTACAGGTGAGGTAAAGAGAATAAAAGAGAAAAAGGTCAGTAACAACACTTTAAAGTAACAACACTTTATATTATAATAATTATCTCTCAGTAATCACTCAACTACTGTCTTTCCAACAAACAGATTGACTCACCCTCACTGTCATCATAATGAAACACGTCCAGAAGAATGTCATGCAAAGCTGCCTGCCTGCCTTCCTTCGACTCTCCCTGAACTGCCTGATCTTTTAATGTTCAATGTTAACCATTTGTGCAGATAGCATTAAGTAGAAAAGATCGCCGATGCTAATGTGGCGTTAGCCTACCTCCCGCCCCCTTAGCACCTGGTGGAGGGGGCGATAGGCTACTCTTCAAATGTTTCACAAAATACTTACCATCATGACTACCCTTACTGTTTAACATGTTGGTTTACTTCATGTTAAGGCTAATACAAATGACAAGGCTAAGTAATGTGATGCTAACTAACGTGCTCGCTACTAGCTAGGTAGCTAACTTGACTATGTTTCATGCAAAACATGTGTATTACCTGATATGTTCGGTCCAACGACTCCTGGTCCTTTCATCAGACGGGAAGCGATAGAACGAGCAAGTGGTATGCTCACTTTTGTGATTGCAACCTGGTACAAAGCACACAGGCATCTTGTAAAAGTTCATTTATTGGAGCAATCTCTTATATTTATTGGAGGGAATAAATCAGTTATGAGAGCTTCTTCTTCTTCTTCTTTGCTTTAATTGCGAGTCGCAACCAGTCTTGGAGCATTATCGCCTATGACATCACTTACGCGACCCAGAATGGGATTTGGGATTTGTAGTCTTTGTAGTCGCGTATTTTTCATAGTCTTATATTTCAGCAGTTTTACGACAAAATGTGACTTTTTTTACATGGAAATGATTGTTTAAGATTGACAAACATCATATGTGTAGTTCGTGGCACAATTCAAACGGGATCAAAAGATACGTTTTCTCCCTCCATTGAATTCAATGTATTATTTTTCGCTTCCGGGGTCCCATGGGCCGGAAGTAGATGGGCGTGACTTCGCCTCTCTATAGTCATTTATAAATATCAATTTAGAGCACACATTTGAAATCAGTAGGCGAGGCTGTAATTTTGCAAGTTCGCATCCCAACATGCATTGCGTCTAAAACATCCAATCAACGAGCTTCAAGCTGATGTAACCAGGGTGTCAGGTGTGTGAAAACTGGACCAGTATTCCAGGTTCTTAAAGGATGGGTAATAAATGAAGTCGAACACCAGAGTGAATGAAGTGAATACTGAGATTTTATAAAGATAAAATGATATATATTGACACAGGGATAAACAACATTCTTCCAAATAATTCCAACTGTTTTAAAGCGCTTGACACAAATAAAAATAAACCCCCAAAAGAAAATTGTCCTTTGTTCAGTTCCTGTAAGTTCTTCTCAAAATCCTACCACTGGTAGCGGAAAGATGAGGTGTTCAGGTTATTAATGGTAGCTCGCCATCCCCCTCTCAGGGAGAAAATCCGGAGTCCAGAATCCAGAACATCATCATAAAAACCCAGCCTGTGTAATATAACACGGCTTAAAACATTGCAAATTTATCTTCAACACATGTGCATCAAATATCATAACTGTGCAGTGCTAAATTATCAATGCAAATATACAACACATTTAGATACCATAATATGGAAAACTGTTGCATTGTAAATGAAAGATTCATTCTAAATGCACTACTAAAAACACACTGACTTCAATAACCATGAAATATAGATCAAGATAAGCATTTACAGTTTAAACATTATTGCTCAAAACATTGTAGTAAACGAAATAAATGTCTAGTGCTTGTTAGCACTGTATAGTAATACAATATATAACTACTGTAACTCTATCAACCATAACTCTTTGCTAAATGTAACTGAACTCTCAAAAGAGCTAGGTGGCTAACACACCACGATGCCACAGCATGCAGGCAGCAACTAGCATGTAGTATGTAGCGTGTTGCTTCATTCACCGAGGAAAACAATATAGCAATCAAAACTCCCGCTTTCCAAAGCAGCTCCAACCTCCAACAACAGCCCCAGAGATTGGTCCACCGCCGTCCCGGTAAAACTATTAATTTGCGCTGTTTTGTGCATATAATGCTCACACGTGTCTCTGTTCTTCCAGCTTGAAGCTGCTCCCTCACACACACGTCTTCAACTGCTCTCACTCACCTGAGTGAGGAGGCGGGACTTGGTGGATTTTTTGTCCAACAGCATTCAATGAGCTTAGTTCTTAAAAGTTGACCATTGAACTAAAATATACTATAAAATAACTAGATAAATAATAAATAATTATTAACAAACAAAATACAAGAACCTTGTAACCTTGGTTTATCCAGTGGGTTAAACTGAGGATCTTGGGTAATCTGTTCAGTGGGTTTGTGGTGTGTATTGCTCGAAATGTCCCTTATAGGCCTACGTCTGTTTCCAGTGACTTTATTTATGGCTAAAAAGCCCAAGATTATAGAATTAAACGAATAAATAAAAACAAGGATAATTGTGTGTTATTGTTGAGTAAATAACAGTGTGGTATTTAGAAAAGAATAACAAATTAGAAGGAATACAGATTTCAGTATTTTGAGGTTCTAAGCCCCATTTCTTTTCCTCACAGACGGCAAAAAAGTCAGACATTATACGATTTAAAATAAAAAAAATAAAATAAAAAGATAAAACACTGGCATGTAAATGACGTTAGAATAAATAGAATGGTTTTGAATAGAGAACCGCAGTGACGCGTCCTAAACCCCGGATGTAAACTTCTTCCGGTTCCTTCGTCAAAAACGCAATGCAATTTCTCCATAGGGTTTTGGAAAATAGCTCGAAATAAGGTCTGTGGTTGAGACACATTTAAGAGACAGATCACGTTTTGTTCAGCCGGATAATCTCCACATGTCTCCCCTACTTTTATAATTTTTGAATCATAAATCTAGTCGCCAAAAGCGAAATGCTAACGTTATGCTATAAACGAACTACAAGCCAGTACAGCAGCAGGGTCGCACGACTTCAACGTCACGCCAACTTAAGATCGTTTCAACTGACTTGCACTGAAACTGCACTTTGAACACTTTAAATATATTAACATTTTAAACTGTATACCCCGTTTATCTAGGCCCTTTTTGTTTTGTTTAATGTATACATGTCACACTGTGGGAAACGATATTTCTGGATGTATAACACATGTAGAATTTTTGACAATAAAGCTGACTTTGACTTCCGCGTGCTTGCATATTTTAACAAAGCTTTTCATTTTAGCCACACTGAATTTAACTAGAAGTCATGGCTGTGTCAATTACCAGTCTGATATCATTTTACAAAGATGACAAGAAGAGTGTAGATAGAGGAGAGAACCACTACAAGTCAGGACACGTGAAACAGTGCAGCCTAGATGAAGCTGTGCTTACCGGTGTTGTCAGGGCTAGCATGAGGGACAAGGTTTATAGAGTGTCGGTGAGTAGTGATAGCAAGAGTACCGTTAACCTAGAGTTAATTTATTCACATTAATTCCCATCAACAAATCCATTTGATGTGTCACATGAAATCTTTATTAGGCAAGGCAAGTTTATTTATATAGCACTTTTCAACACAAGGCAATTTAAAGTGCTTTACAAAAAATGAAAGACATTAAGAAAATGGCATTTAAAATTAGTAATTAAAAAGAAAAGCGAATAAAATAAACATTAAAAGAAATAATACATGGATAAAAGTTACAGTGCAGTCTAAGATGTGAATAGTTCAATTAAAAGCAGCGACAAAAAGAAAAGTCTTCAGCCTGGATTTAAAAGTAGTCAGAGTTGCAGCGGACCTGCAGGTTTCTGGGAGTTTGTTCCAGATATTTGAAGCACAATAACTGAACGCTGCTTTACCATGTTTAGTTCTGACTCTGGGGACAGAAAGCTGACCAGTCCCTGAAGACCTGAGAGATCTGGATGGTTCATAATTTAGCAGGAGGTCAGAGATGTATTTTGGGCCTAAACCATTCAGTGCTTTATAAACCAGCAGCAGTATTTAGAAATCTATTCTTTGACACACAGGAAGCCAGTGTAAAGACTTCAGAACAGGAGTGATGTGATCCACTTTCTTAGTGTTAGTGAGGACTCGAGCAGCAGCGTTCTGAATCAGCTGCAGCTTCCTAATAGATGTTTTAGTGAGACCTGTGAAGACACCTTTGCAGTAGTTCAGTCTACTGAAGATAAAAGCATGGACAAGTTTTTCCAAATCCTGCTGCGACATTAGTCTTTTAATCCTAGATATGTTCTTTAGGTGATAGTAGCCTGATTTAGTAACTGTTTTAATGTGACTGTTGAAACTCAGGTCAGAGTCCATGACTACACCTAGATTTCTGGCTTTATCTGTTGTTTTGAACATTGCAGACTGAAGCTCAGCGCTAACTTTTATACGTTCTGCCTTGGCTCCAAAAACCATTACCTCAGTTTTATCTTTGTTTAATTGGAGAAAGTTCTGACACATCCAGTCATTGATTTGTTCAATGCACTTACTCAGTGTTTGAATTGGAGCATAGTCTCCTGTTGAAACTGTTACATAAATGTGTGTGTCATCCACATAGCTATGGTAACTTATTGTGTTGTTCTTCATTATCTGAGCCAGTGGTAGCATGTAGATGTTAAAGAGAAGAGGCCCCAAGATTACAAATATTACACACCAGAAAACACAGAAATATCCATGAAATAAACATACAGTAGGCTATAAACCATTAAAGGGATAATTGGGAAGGCATTACAAATGTAAATATATTTTTAAATAATAAAACAATCCCACCACCACAGGTATCTACAGGAGAAGAGGGAGTTCTCTCCACAAAATGTGAATGCCCACGTGGAGAATGGAAATGCAGTCATGCGGCTGCATTAGCTATTTTTGCCATCCACAGTTTCAGCTGCACTGACTCCCCCTGTCAGTGGAAGAAGCCAAAGGCAGCTAAACGTACACATTCAGTGGAGGAGCTATTTCCTCCAACCAATAACTCATTCAACCCGCTGACAAGAGAGCCCACCTCGGAAGATCGTGACTGGCTGAGGGACAGACTCGGGGGCAGGTTCTCAGGAATTTCTTGGCTTCTCTCCCCCGAGCCAGAAGAGGAACACTACAGCTTGGAAACACTTACTTACTTAATTCTCAAATCTGTTGGGCATCAGGGACCTGAGGCAATTGTGGCAAGCATGGCATTGTCTGAGGAGCAACAGAGGGCTACCACTGGTCAGCGAACCAACCTGGCATTTGTTCAGGAAAGGAAGGTTGACTGCAGGCCCTCGATGGTGTTTTGTCTGTACAGTGGGGAACTATGAATGAATGTGAGGGTGTCAGGGCATTCACCACTGCAACCCAGAGTCAGGTTTGTGGCTCTCCCAATCAGGAGTGTTGGGGGCATCTCCAGATGGTCTGGTAGGGTCTTCCGCTGTGTTGGAGGTAAAGTGTCCCTACGGAGCCAGGGAAATGACAATTAGTGAAGCATTGCATATCAAGGGCTTCTGTGTCAGTAAGGAGGGAGAAACATTCAGCCTGCGTGAGGAGCATCCTTACTGGCACCAAGTGCAAGGTCAGCTTCACCTCACCTCAAGAGAGAAGAAGAAATTAAAAAATTGTGAATCGTTTTTAATTTACATTTACTCGCCTTTGCAATGTTGTGGTTGTTAGAGTGTTAGGCTTCCTGTGTCACGGTTATCATGTCATGTCACAGTTCTATGTCTAGGTTTGGGTGTTTTCACTGTTCTCTATGTCATGTTTTCCTCCTGTCGTTAGTTTCCCTGGTGTGTCTCGTTAGCTGATTGTGTTCACCTGTGGCCCTTGTGTTTCTCCTCCCCTGCCCGGCTGTTTCTCGTCTTGTAATTATCCCTCCCTGTATTTAGTCTTGTCTCGTCCTGTGTTCAGTGTTGGTGCTTCTTTTGTTGGTGACTGAATTCACCGGTGAGTGTTCCGTTTTGTCTGTATTAGTTTCACTATCCTTGAAATAAAGGTTTATCAGAGTTATCTGCATTTGGGTCCTGCTTCCTTCACTCAACCGTGACAGAAAGCACCAACCAGAAATGGACCCAGCAGATGATCCATTTGAGGTGGAACTACAACATTTTTCCTTTGATTTGGCTTGCTGCTATGATTGGTGGAAGGGAGCGTCCAGTGTTCTGCAGAAGGAGGCCGCTCTGGTAGAGGCGCACCGGTTGGCTATGGAGAAACCAGACTTGGTGAAATTCTTACCTGGCTGGATTTTGAACTTCATCTGGGTGTGTGATTTCCAGCCTGCTGACTATAAACGTCTCGGTGTGTTCCGTCTGGAGTCAACCAGTGCTTCCGCCCCAGTTCCTGCTCCTGTCCAAGAGTCGTTTTCTGGAACTCGGCTGGCTTTTGGAGGTCCACGGAGCCTTCAGGCGGCTTCTAAGAGAAGGAGTCGCAAGTCCAGGCTAGCAATCCGAGCCCCAAGAGCCATGGTTCCGGCTACAGAACCGGCCCACACAGCCATGGTTCCGGCCCCAGTACAGGCCCCAGCAGCCATGGTTCCAGCCCCAGTTCTGGCCCCAGCAGCCATGGTTCCAGCCCCAGTTCTGGCCCCAGCAGCCATCATTCCGGCCCCAGTTCTGGCCCCAGCAGCCATCATTCCGGCCCCAGTTCTGGCCCCAGCAGCCATTGTTCCAGCCCCAGTTCTGGCCCCAGCAGCCATCATTCCGGCCCCAGTTCTGGCCCCAGCAGCCATCATTCCGGCCCCAGTTCTGGCCCCAGCAGCCATGGTTCCGGCCCCAGTTCTGGCCCCAGCAGCCATGGTTCCAGACCTAGTTCTGGCCCCAGCAGCCATGGTCCCGGCCCCAGCAGCCATGGTTCCAGCCCCAGTTCTGGCCCCAGCTGCCATAGTCCCATCCCTGGTCCCTTCTCTAGTCTCTCCTCTTGTCCCTTCCCTAGTCCCTCCTCAGGTCACTTTCCTAGTCCCTTCTCTAGTCCCTTCTCCAGTCCCACCTCTAGTCACTTCTCGAGTCCCCTCTCGAGTCACCTCTCAAGTCAACTCTCCAGTTTCCTCTCGAGTCCCCTCTCGAGTCACCTCTCAAGTCAACTCTCCAGTTTCCTCTCGAGTTCCCTCTCAAGCCCTCTCTCGAGTCCCTTCTCAAGTCCCCTCTCTAGTTTCCCCTCAGGTCTCCTCTCGAGTTCCCTCTCAAGTCCCCTCTCAGGTCCCCTCTCGAGTTACCTCTCGAGTCACCTCTCGAGTTCCTTCTCGAGTCCCCTCTCGAGTCACCTCTCCAGTCGACTCTCCAGTTTCCTCTCGAGTTCCCTCTCAAGCCCTCTCTCGAGTCCCCACTCAAACCCCATGTCCTGTGCCGTTGGAGGTCCCGCCGACTACTCTCCTGCCGGGGGTCCTGCCAACCCCATGTCTTGTCCCGTTGGAGGTCCCGCAGACTAGTCTTCTGCCGGGGGTCCTGCCAACCCCATGTCCTGTCCCGTTGGAGGTCCCGCAGACTAGTCTTCTGCCGGGGGTCCTGCCAACCCCATGTCCTGTACCGTTGGAGGTTCCGCTGGGGGTCCTGCCAACCCTGTGTCCTGTCCCGTTGGAGGTCCCGCAGACTAGTCTTCTGCCGGGGGTCCTGCCAACCCCATGTCCTGTCCCGTTGGAGGTCCCGCAGACTAGTCTTCTGCCGGGGGTCCTGCCAACCCCATGTCCTGTCTCGTTGGAGGTCCCGCCGTCTACTCTCCTGCCGGGGGCCCTGCCAACCCCATGTCCTGTACCGTTGGAGGTTCCGCTGGGGGTCCTGCCAACCCCATGTCCTGTCTCGTTGGAGGCCCCGCCGACTACTCTCCTGCCGGGGGTCCTGCCAACCCTGTGTCCTGTCCCGTTGGAGGCCCCGCCGACTACTCTCCTGCCGGGGGTCCTGCCAACCCTGTGTCCTGTCCCGTTGGAGGCCCCGCCGACTACTCTCCTGCCGGGGGTCCTGCCAACCCTGTGTCCTGTCCCGTTGGAGGCCCCGCCGACTACTCTCCTGCCGGGGGTCCTGCCAACCCTATGTCCTGTCCCGTTGGAGGCCCCGCCGACTACTCTCCTGCCGGGGGTCCTGCCAACCCCATGTCCTGTCCCGTTGGAGGTCCCGCCGACTACTCTCCTGCCGGGGGTCCTGCCAACCCTATGTCCTGTCCCGTTGGAGGTCCCGCCGTCTACTCACCTGCCGGGGGTCCTGCCAACCCTGTGTCCTGTGCCGTTGGAGGTCCCGCCGTCTACTCTCCTGCCGGGGGTCCTGCCAATCCTATGTCCTGTGCTGTGGGAGGCCCCGCCGACAACTCTCCTGCCGGGGGTCCTGCCAACCCTGTGTCCTGTCCCATTGGAGGCCCCGCCGACTACTCTCCTGCCGGGGGTCCTGCCAACCCTGTGTCCTGTCCCGTTGGAGGCCCCGCCGACTACTCTCCTGCCGGGGGTCCTGCCAACCCTGTGTCCTGTCCCGTTGGAGGCCCCGCCGACTACTCTCCTGCCGGGGGTCCTGCCAACCCTATGTCCTGTCCCGTTGGAGGCCCCGCCGACTACTCTCCTGCCGGGGGTCCTGCCAACCCCATGTCCTGTCCCGTTGGAGGTCCCGCCGACTACTCTCCTGCCGGGGGTCCTGCCAACCCTATGTCCTGTCCCGTTGGAGGCCCCGCCGACTACTCTCCTGCCGGGGGTACTGCCAACCCTGTGTCCTGTGCCGTTGGAGGTCCCGCCGTCTACTCTCCTGCCGGGGGTACTGCCAACCCTTTGTCCTGTCTCGTCGGAGGCCCCGCCAACCGCTCTCCTGCTGGGGGTCCTGCCAACTCCTGGTCCTCTTCCGTGGGGGATCCTGCCGAAGCCTGTCCCGCCGGTTCCGGTTCCTGTCCGGCCGACACCGGGTCCTGCCCGGCCTCCGGAGCTGTCTGGTCTTCGCCCTCGATCCCGACCCTCTGTGAGCCGCGGTCTTCGCCCGCGGGCCCGGCCTCCTGACTCTTCCTGCCGCTGCCCTCGTCCTCGGGCCCGGCCCCCTGACTCTTCCTGCCGCTGCCCTCGTCCTCGAGCCCGGCCCCCTGACTCTTCCTGCCGCTGCCTTCGCCCTCGATCCCGACCCTCTGTGAGCCGCGGTCTTCGCCCGCGGGCCCGGCCTCCTGACTCTTCCTGCCGCTGCCCTCGTCCTCGGGCCCAGCCCCCTGACTCTTCCTGCCGCTGCCCTCGTCCTCGAGCCCGGCCCCCTGACTCTTCCTGCCGCTGCCTTCGCCCTCATGCTCGGCCCCCTGAGTTCGCCCGCTGTGGCCTTCGCCCCACCATGGACTCTGCCTTGCCCCCGGGCCGTCCGCCCGAGACCCCCACCATGGACTCTGCCTTGCCCCCGGGCCGTCCGCCCGAGTCCCCCACCTTGGACTCTGCCTTGCCCCCAGGCCGTCCGCCCGAGTCCTCCTTCTCGGCTTCTGCCTTGCCCCCGGGCCGTCCGCCCGAGATCCCTTCCTGGTCCTCTACTGTGCTCCTGGGCGGTCAGCTCAGTCCCGTCCTCCGGACCCCCTCCACCCACCCTGCTGGACGTTGTTGGATTTTTGTTTTGGTGTTTAGGGACGTCTAGAATCCGTCCCTTGAGGGGGGGGTTCTGTCACGGTTATCATGTCATGTCACAGTTCTATGTCTAGGTTTGGGTGTTTCCGCTGTTCTCTATGTCATGTTTTCCTCCTGTCGTTAGTTTCCCTGGTGTGTCTCGTTAGCTGATTGTGTTCACCTGTGGCCCTTGTGTTTCTCCTCCCCTGCCCGGCTGTTTCTCGTCTTGTAATTATCCCTCCCTGTATTTAGTCTTGTCTCGTCCTGTGTTCAGTGTTGGTGCTTCTTTTGTTGGTGACTGAATTCACCGGTGAGTGTTCCGTTTTGTCTGTATTAGTTTCACTATCCTTGAAATAAAGGTTTATCAGAGTTATCTGCATTTGGGTCCTGCTTCCTTCACTCAACCGTGACATCCTGTCAGCTCGTCTGTTGGGCAGATATAAAATATTAGTTTCATGGAAGTCACACCGTCACATATAAGAGCATTAAGAACATACAGTACATAGGCTAAAACAAAACATCTAAAGATATAACCTTGCACTTTGTCTCGTGAACATTTTCACTATTTTGACATTTTTATAGATGAAAATGGAACTAAAGAAATAAATGGTAGATTAATCCATATTGAAAATAAGTGTCAGCTGCTACACTAATTATAATAGTTATATTTCTTAATTAATTAAGATAAGATATTACTGTATTGATCCCAATTTGGGAAATGTTTGTGTTGCAGCTGTCACGGTTGAGTGAAGGAAGCAGGACCCAAGCGCAGATAACTTTGATAAACCTTTATTTCAAGGCTAAAATGGAGCGAATACTGACAAACACAGAACACTCACCGGTGAAGTCCGTCACCAACAAAAGAAGCACCGACACTGAACACAGCACGAGACAAGACTAAATACAGGGAGGGATAATTACAAGACACAGGTGAACACAATCGGCAAACGAGACACAGGTGAGGAGGGAGGAGAAAAACACAAGAGCCACAGGTGAACACAATTAGCTAACGAGACACAGGTGAGGAGGGAGGAGAACACACAGGGACACTAACGACAGGAGGAAAACATGACAGAGAACAGTGAAAACACCCAAACCTAGACAGAACTGTGACAGCAGCAGCATAACAAGAAAAACAAAATATAAGTTATTATATATACAAAAGTATGTGAGGGATGGAATATTAAATTGAATATAAACGTAAAATGTACATGTGATTTTACGTCCAAGAGAAGCTATTGGGCAGAGAGTTCTCTGCCAGCCAGAGGTGATTTGTTATTAGTTCAAGATGTCAAACTGATTTCCCTGACTACAATCTTTAGTTACATGGTGAAACGTTATGCTGCTTGGACTAATTAGACTTATCATATAAGCCACACAGGTTTTAATAGGATGTATTCATTATCTTTACTTATGTTGCGGTCTTTTCAGCAGCGCCATCTCTAAAACGGCGATACAGTCAGTACCCATCATTTACATTTCACCGTGACATGGACAAAAATGTAACGTCAGCTTACCTCATGGCACGAATCCAGACTCTCCTTTGGAAAACATTGGCCGGGAAACGATAGAACGAGCACGTTTCATGCAAAGACCTGTGGCTGCAACCCGGAGCAAAGCAACAGCGTAGCTAACTAGTAGCGCTAGCTTTAGCTAACGTTAGCTAACGAAACGAACTGCCGAGTAAAATTGGAAAACACTAGTAATTAATTATTCTATAATTTATAAAACTACGGTGTTAAAAACGACAATTTCAACAAAATACAGATTCTAATGGTCAGATATAGATATACAGATACTAAAGATAGGCAGGTACTTGCTTTCAAGCAGAACACAGGGGGAAACTAACTTAGAGGAGTGTTTACGTGTTAGGCGTAATGACGTACAACGGCCTCGACAATTTCTGTAGTCCTATTCAGCCACTCGGTAACAACCATCGTTTTTCAGACACGTAAACTCTTCAAAAATCACCAGTGGAGTCACTGCTGATGTATTTAATGTCGTAGAACAAAACGTGATTTATCTCTTAAATTTGTGTCAACCACAGACCTTATTTCGAGCTATTTTCCAAAACCCTATGGAGAAAATGCATTGCTTTTTGACGAAGGAACCGGAAGTGCTAAAAATGCTAACTTACTTCCGGGTTTTACGACGCGTCACTGCGGTTCTCTATAATAGATGAGAGTAAAATCTACGTCACTTTACGGCCCCGCCCACTTTTGGGGAAACCAACGCTGTCATTTGAACGGCGATCAAGCCTGAAGCCACAGAGATCTTTTGTTACTGTCCTTTCTTCTTAGAGGAAGTACAGAAACACAAACACAAACACACACACACACACACACCCACATACACATACACATACACACACGCACACACACACACACACACGCACATACACACACCCACACACACACACACACACCCACACACACACACACAAAGAAAACCTTTTCAATTCATAGAGTTGTTTTTTCTATTTATTCTGAATTATAGAAATCCTTGGTGTTTCAATACCCTCGTATTATATCATTGTTGCCCTGAGGCAACACACCAACCCCTGGTTGAGGGGTGTGGGGGGGGTCACATTTTATAATAGATATAATATCATTGACCCGTAAGCTCCTAAAACACATGGTGAAACATTGTTTTTCCTCCCAAAATAAAAAGTCATGCCATAGAGGGATAAGGCACTATTACAAATATTCTTAATTTGCATTATTTTATTTTTAAAAGTGTTCAGAAAGACTGCATAAAATATGCTATATCTATATATATAATATAATATATATATAAATATATATAATATCAATATTGTTATTAACTTCAATCAAAGTCAATTTAAATAGCGGGCAAGACTTTCCAAGGAGTAAAAATGCTGCCGCCGGACTACTGACTGGAGTTATTGCTGATATCATGTCTATTATCCTCTTAAAATACTCTGTCCAACAATATCAGTCTCATAAGAAAGGTGTTTTAACGCTGATTCAAAATAGTAGAGAAACATGCATTTTTGTTCTCAGGAGGGGACATTGACAGAGGATTACTCAAAAAGTACACAGTAAGTACTTGTTGTGAGAGTAGTTTCACTAGTAGGCTACTGAGTCCAACAGGATCGATCTCACGAAGAACTATTGGCAGAAAAAATAATAACAGAATATGAAAAAACTGGGGTTTTTTTTGTTTCTGTTTTCTAGTGATTTAATTTTTTGTTTTGAGAAGTAGAAAATGAAAATCATCCCGTTTTTTAAGTTTAGTAAATCCATTTTTGACCATGATAAAGAAAAACGCCTTGTATTTCAATTTTGGTTTTTCAATTTGAAAACGAAAATCAAATATCCAGTCGTTTTTTGACTGACCCACTGACCCAAAACATACACTGACCGTTTGATTTTTCGTTTGAACCAAACAAATGAAAATAGCCTACCAGCCTTTTTTCGTTTTAAATCAAAAACGAAAAAACGGGAAACCAAAGCCGTTTTCTGAATCAAAAAACGGATAACAAGAAGACCTAATTAAAAAAACGGTCCGGTTTTGGTTTTTGATAACAGGCTTGTTTGAGACGCGTTGCGGCTCGCCTCGAAAGTAGACGAGAATAGCCGATCGCAGCCGGGGGAGGTCTCAAAAAGCTCGCCTGAAGTCGGACAGCTCCGAGTCGGCTTCTTCTTCTTATTCTTCTCTCGGCTTTTTGGCGGATTGCAAACAACTTTAAGGTGCATACCGCCACCTCCGGAGTGGGCTTGACTCGGTTTGCATTTCTAAAGAATGCACACATGTGTTTAATCGTTAATGTCAGATATGTACTAAGTAAATACATTTGTTCCTTCTCAAGATTAGATTCAACTTTATTGTTATTGCACATATTACAGGTACTGAGCCAACGAAATGCAGTTTAGCTTCTAACCAGGTGCAACAAGCAGTAAAGTGAAAAGTGATGTACACAATCTACACAATAAAATATCAACAAGTCCTCTAACTCATGCGACCAAATGGGTCGATTGTTCAAGCCCTTATTACGACCAAATATGTTGTTTGTTCAAGCGCTTAATACGACCTATAATTACGTTTTAAAATTGTCGGCCTCTAGTGCTCCCGTTGAATGCAAACGTTACAGAGGGTTGTTTATTCACAAATAACCCTGTCTGTAAAATCCTAAATTGTAGGATAGTTTGGCCATTAAAACGCTTTACGATTAGATTTCTAGTGAGAAGTATATATTGTACTTTTAGAATCCACGTCCAGTCAATATGTAGGATCTATAGTTTGATAGATATTACGAAGATGATTTGAGGTTTCGTCAGGAGAACGTGTATATGCGGCAAGCTTCCATGTAAAGTTACGGGTTGAAAACAGTATTTCTGGTCTCGACGTTTTCATAATAAAACCAATGATCAAATGATTTAACAGTGATACCTGCAGTACTCATCCACTAAAAAAACATCAGTTTATCCTAATTAATTATACGACAGTAATTGGTTTAAATTGTGTACAATGCTTTTGTGTTTTTCCCATAGGTTTTTCTCTTTCGATTCTGAGAGACACATTTCTTTTTTCAGAGGTTTTAATAGGCTAAAATCACGCCGCAATGCACGTCGGTGTTATCTGTGTAATAATTCTCGCGTCCAGGAGAGAAGCTTAAAAAGGAGACTAAATGGAGTCTCTGAGATGGTTTCAAATTGGTACTTTAATTAAAAATAAAGGCGCGGTTATGTTACAAACATTTCATTTCATTTCTTTATTAGGATCCCCATTAGCACTAGCATGAGCATTGGCTATTCTTCCTGGGGTCCTCACACACTCAAAACATACATAAACATACATACAACAAAATTAAAACAAAACAGCTCATAATTTCATGCAATTTACAGTGAAATGAAGTGAAAACTAAAATGGTCATCCAATTATCGCCATCCTAAGGCCAAACAAAAGTAAATACAAATAAGTGTACATAATAATATATGCATACATAGCCACAGTTCAAATTTACTTTGTAATACTTAAATAATTTTTTAGCAACCTTTTGAATTGTACTTGACAATTTTCCTGAGTGATGTGAACCGGTAAAGAGTTCCAGCTGATCATGGCTCTGTACATGACTGTTTTCTGTCCCATATTTGATTTAGATTTGGGTAATACAAACCTTCCTTCTATTGTATGTCGTGTTTGATAGTTATGTTGTGCATATTGCGCTATAAACCTTTGTGATAATATATCTGGTGAGTGAGTCACTGTAATATTTCTGACAACATTTAATAAGATATAAGTTGACCTCTGTCTGACAGTTAACCATTTCAGTGTCTCCAGCATTTCAGTGACTCTGATTCTGTAGGAGCACTGCAGTGCACATCGTGCTGCCTTATTTTGTGCTACTTGTAGTTTGTTTAAGTATTTTTCAGCAGCACTAGACCATATAACCAAACAATAATCAAGCTGCGACAGAACCAGAGCATCCAAAACTTGTCTACGGACATCCATAGACAAATATTTTACAATTATTTTTACAAGTGACACACCCCTTCCCATTTTACATACAACATTATCAATTTGTTTAGACCAAGATAATTTATGATCCAGGGTTATACCTAGCAATTTTGTCTCCTTGACCTGTTCAATTTCAATATGGTTTAAATGTAGTTGCAATTTTGGTTCACCTTTTAACTGATGATTTGATCCTATTAATAACGATTTTGTTTTTCCCGCATTAAGTACCAACTTATTATTTATGACCCACTCTGATATCAGTAGTAGATCTTTATTCATAACATTTGTCAACTCTCTTGTAGTTGATGCTGCATAATATATTGTTGAGTCATCTGCATACATTACAATTGTAGCTTTTTCTAACACTAATGGTAGGTCATTTCTAAAAATAGAAAATAAGTGGTCATAGCCACAAAGGAAGTGCCATCTCTTTCAAAGTACATTTCAAAATAAAAGCTGCCTTCTAACTGCTAATACATTCCTATTTGTGTTCCATGACACTCCCCGTCTAGCGTCATGAATGATGCCACATTTAGCTACTTCCTCTCTTCTCTTTCCTGTTACTCCCCAGAAGCCAGGAGAAGCACAAGGTATGAGATAGGCCTTGTGAATGTCTTTTTAGGATGGTGAGAAGACACTTTTAATGATTATATGCTATGCTTTTTTTATCTTAGCAATAGTGGGACCTGTTGGGCAGATATGCCATCCCCTGCAGCTGGGGTTGTCTGATTGTTTGCTGAAACCTTATGCAATGTGACAGAGACAAGCTGTGCTCTTCGTTAGAGAACTCCAAGATGAGAACCGTTCAAACTGTTTTGTGCCAAGCTCCTTAACTGAGACTTTGGTGGAACAAGCCGTAACTATTGGACGGATCTCTACATCTGAATCTGGATCGACCACTTTGAACTGAGGATTGTTGTCAGATGTAGAGTTCTCAAGCTCCAGGAGAAACGATGGTCCAGACAGCCAGTTGACACTTTGCAGTTGACCTGCAGAAACCGACCGTGTCCCATGATCTGCAAGATTGTTGTCAGTGGCAACATACTTCCACTGACTTGGGCAAGTTGACTGTCTTATACGTTGCACCCTGTTGTGCAACGTGTAGAACCATCGTGAGTCATTGTAGATATATACTAAGACAACTTTGCCATCAGTATAGAATGTCACTTTGTCCAGCTTCTGCCCTATTTCTTCTTTGACAAACTCTGCAAACTCTACTGTCAGTGATAGCGCAGAGTGAAGCAGGTAGGACCCAAACGCAGATAACACTTGATAATACCTTTATTGCAAGGGCTCTTATCTAACATATAACTTTAACAAACAAAACACTCTACGGTGAACCAGGTCACAAACAAAAGAAGCACCAACACTGAACACAGGACGAGACAAGACTAAATACAGGGAGGGATAATTACCAGACAAGAAACAGCTGGGCAGGGGAGGAGAAACACAAGGGCCACAGGTGAACATAATCAACTAACTAGACACAGGTGAGGAGGGAGGAGAAAACACAAGGGCCGCAGGTGAACACAATCAACTAACGAGACACACCAGGGAACTAACGACGGAAGGAAAACATGACATAGAGGACAGCGGAAACACCCAAACCTAGACATAGACCCGTGACCTGACATGACAACCGTGACAGAACCCCCCCCTCAAGGGACGGATTCCAGACGTCCCTAAACAAAAAATCCAACATAGTCCAACAGGGTGGGTGGAGGGGGTCCGGAGGAGGGACGTATCCCTAGGCCACCAGGGTGGGTGGAGGGGGTCCGGAGGACGGGACTAAGCTGACCGCCCAGGAGCCCAGTAGGGGACCAGGAAGGGATCTCGGGCGGACGGCCCGGGGGCAAGGCAGAGTCCAAGGTGGGGGTCTCGGGCGGACGGCCCGGGGGCAAGGCAGAGTCCATGGTGGGGAACTCGGGCGGACGACCCGGGGGCAAGGCAGAGTCTAAGGTGGGGAACTCGGGTCAAAGGGTTGGCAGGACCCCCGGCAGGAGAGTAGTCGGCGGGGCCTCCAACGGGACAGGACACAGGGTTGGCAGGACCCCCGGCAGGAGAGTAGTCGGCGGGGCCTCCAACAGCACAGGACATAGGATTGGCAGGACCCCCGGCAGGAGAGTAGACGGCGGGACCTCCAACGGCACAGGACATAGGGTTGGCAGGACCCCCGGCAGGAGCGTAGTCGGCGGGACCTCCAACGGGACAGGACACGGGGTTGGCAGGACCCCCGGCAGGAGACTAGCCTGCGGGACCTCCAACTGGACAAGACATGGGGTTGGCAGGACCCCCGGCAGAGGGCTAGTCGGCGAGGCCTCCAACGGGACAGGACAAAGGGTTGGCAGGACCCCCGGCAGGAGACTAGTCTGCGGGACCTCCAACTGGACAAGACATGGGGTTGGCAGGACCCCCGGCAGAGGGCTAGTCTGCGGGACCTCCAACTGGACAAGACATGGGGTTGGCAGGACCCCCGGCAGAGGGCTAGTCTGCGGGACCTCCAACTGGACAGGACATGGGGTTGGCAGGACCCCCGGCAGAGGGCTAGTCTGCGGGACCTCCAACTGGACAAGACATGGGGTTCGCAGGACCCCCGGCAGAGGGCTAGTCTGCGGGACCTCCAACTGGACAGGACATGGGGTTGGCAGGACCTCCGGCAGGAGACTAGTCTGCGGGACCTCCAACTGGACAAGACATGGGGTTGGCAGGACCCCCGGCAGAGGGCTAGTCTGCGGGACCTCCAACTGGACAAGACATGGGGTTGGCAGGACCCCCGGCAGAGGGCTAGTCTGCGGGACCTCCAACTGGACAGGACATGGGGTTGGCAGGACCCCCAGCGGAACCTCCAACGGTACAGGACATGGGGTTGGCAGGACCCCCGGCAGAGGGCTAGTCTGCGGGACCTCCAACTGGACAGGACATGGGGTTGGCAGGACCCCCGGCAGGAGACTAGTCTGCGGGACCTCCAACTGGACAAGACATGGGGTTGGCAGGACCCCCAGCGGAACCTCCAACGGTACAGGACATGGGGTTGGCAGGACCCCCGGCAGAAGACTAGTCTGCGGGACCTCCAACCGGACATGAGTAGGGGCTTGAGTGGGGACTCGAGAGAGGGCTTGAGAGGGAACTTGAGAGGAAACTGGAGAGTGGACTCGAGAAGGAACTCGAGAGTTGACTCGAGAGGTAACTCGAGAGGAGACCTGAGGGGAAACTTGAGAGGTGACTCGAGAGGACACTGGAGAGTTGACTTGGGAGGTGACTCGAGAGGACACTGGAGAGTTGACTTGAGAGGTGACTCGAGAGAACACTGGAGAGTTGACTTGAGAAGTGACTCGAGAGGACACTGGAGAGTTGACTTGAGAAGGAACTCGAGAGGTGACTCGAGAGGTAACTCGAGAGGGGACCTGAGAGGGGACTTGAGAGGGAACTCGAGAGGAGACCTGAGGGGAAACTTGAGAGGTGACTCGAGAGGACACTGGAGAGTTGACTTGAGAGGGGACACGAGAAAAGACTCGAGAGGGGACCTGAGAAGGAACTCGAGAGGTGACTCGAGAGGTAACTCGAGAGGGGACCTGAGAGGGGACTTGAGAGGGAACTCGAGAGGAGACCTGAGGGGAAACTTGAGAGGTGACTCGAGAGGACACTGGAGAGTTGACTTGAGAGGGGACACGAGAAAAGACTCGAGAGGGGACCTGAGAGGGGACCTGAGAGGGAACTCGAGAGGTGACTCGAGAGGGGACCTGAGAGGGGACTTGAGAAGTGTCTGGAGGGGAAACTTGAGAGAGTTGGTTTGCCAACAGAACACGGGGTGCTGGAGTCGGCCGGTACGCCGACAGGACACGAGGAGCTGGCGTCGGCCGGTACGCCGACAGGACACGGGGAGCTGGTGTTGGCTGGGGAGCCAACAAGTGACGAGGTGCTGGAGTCGGCCGGTACGCCGACAGGACACGGGGAGCTGGAGTTGGCTGGGGAGCCAACAGGACACGAGGAGCTGGTGTTGGCTGGGGAGCCAACAAGAGACGAGGTGCTGGAGTCGGCCGGTACGCCGACAGGACACGGGGAGCTGGTGTTGGCTGGGGAGCCAACAAGAGACGAGGTGCTGGAGTCGGCCGGTATGCCGACAGGACTCGGGGAGCTGGCGTTGGCCGGTAAGCCAGTCCTGGAGCCGAAACTGGAGTCGCGACCAGGGGTACTGGAGCCGGTACTGGAGCCAGAACCATGGCTGCTGGGGCCGGAACTGTAACCGGAACCATGGCTGCTAGGGCTCGGGCTAACCTGGCCTTGCGACGACTCCTTTTAGCAGCCGCCTGAATACTCCGTGGACCTCCATAAGCCAGACGAGTACCCGAGAACGGATCCTGGACAGGAGCAGGAAATGGGGAAGAAGCCGGGGCTGACTCCAGACGGAACCCACCAAGGCGTATGGTGCCAGGTTGGGAATCGGGAGGCAGGGAGCTAGCATGCCTGGGGCTAGCAGGCCGGGAATCACGCACCGTGAGGATCTTTGAAATCCAGCCAGGTAAGAACTTCACCAAACCTGGTTTCTCTCTAGCCATTTGGTGCGCCTCCGACAACACAGCCTCTCGCTGCTGAAATCCGGGTGCTCTCTTCCATCGATCCGAGCAGTTAGCCAAAAAAAAGGAAAAATTCAATAATTCCCACTCGAATGGATCTGCTGGGCCCATTTCTGGTTGGTGCTTTCTGATAGCGCAGAGTGAAGCAGGTAGGACCCAAACGCAGATAACACTTGATAATACCTTTATTGCAAGGGCTCTTATCTAACATATAACTTTAACAAACAAAACACTCTACGGTGAACCAGGTCACAAACAAAAGAAGCACCAACACTGAACACAGGACGAGACAAGACTAAATACAGGGAGGGATAATTACCAGACAAGAAACAGCTGGGCAGGGGAGGAGAAACACAAGGGCCACAGGTGAACATAATCAACTAACTAGACACAGGTGAGGAGGGAGGAGAAAACACAAGGGCCACAGGTGAACACAATCAACTAACGAGACACACCAGGGAACTAACGACGGAAGGAAAACATGACATAGAGGACAGCGGAAACACCCAAACCTAGACATAGACCCGTGACCTGACATGACAACCGTGACAGTCAGTACTGCTGCACAGAGTTCTAGTCTGGAAATAGTTGGTTTTGATGAAGGTGCAAGTTGATAGTCGTTCTCAGTTCTCTGGAAGACTGTCTGGCCGAAACGTTCCTCTGCTTCATGATTCTTTGGTTTTAGCATATGAGACCAGTCTGGAGTGACCTGTGGGCAGCCCAGGTTGAAGTTCTCCTTGACTCTGACTCTCACAGGGTGTCGATTGGCTTGGTCGACCATTCTCAAGGATACAGTTTTTCAGAGTGCTGACCTCTTTTTTCTTGTGTTCACCACCAAGGCGCACATCACCTACAATGACCCATCCAAGATCCAGTTTTTGTGCATACGGAGCATCATAAGGACCATTAAACTGTTTCCGGACTTTGTGGACTCGTAGAATGTCCCGTCCCAGGAGTAACAGGATATCTGCATTGTCATCAAGTGCTGGTAGCTATGGTAGCTATGGCCCGCATGTGGCTGTGGTGATATGCGGCTTCAGGAGTAGGAATTTCTTCTCTATTGTTCGGCACCTGATTGCACTCTATAAGAGTTGGGAGAGGGATACTTGTCTTTCCGTCGAGTGACTCCACAATGAACCCTTGAGCTCTTTTAGCAGATACATCAACAATGACTGTGCAGGTTCTTAAGACATATGGTGCTGGCATTCCCTGAACGTTTAACACATCAAAGAATTCCGTCCTGGCTAATGAGACATTACTTTGGTCATCCAAAATGGCATACATTCTCTTACTTTCTTCACGACCATCACATGGGTATACATTTACCAGACATATCTTAGAACATGACTTTCCACTGAAACTGTCTCCACAGACTTGTGTGCACATTGGTTGTGCGGCTTGGTTAAATAAGTGCGCAAAGGAAGTTACCTGCTCCCCGCCATGTTCTTTATAGGGACCTGATGGCTTTGGTAGGTGTGGAGCACGACCTGGATGAAGTGCTGTTAAATGTCTCTCACTTTCACACTCTGCACATTTTACCACTATTTTGCAGTTCTTGGCCTGATGAGAAGTTGAGGCACAACAGCGAAAACATATGCCCTTTTCTTTGAGTAATTTCTTCCTATCCTCAAGAAACATGGCTCTGAAACTCTTGCATTTCCCAAGTGCGTGAGGTTTCTTGTGTATGGGGCATATTTTTCCAGGATCTTCTGATGATGTCTCTGCATTGTTGGCAGTTTTGATGAACACACTGGTTTTATGCACTGTGACAGGGTATTTGCTGATGGGGTTTCCTACTGGTCGTTCCTTTATCAAAGGTGTAGTAGAGACTGTGGTTTGAAGCTGGGGTCGTTCCTAGCCTTGGCCTCACGTTGTATAAACTGAGAAAAAATGGAGAAAGGTGGAAAGGCTACTCCATGTTCTTCTTTATATCTGGAACCTACAGACATCCACTTTTCCTGCAGATGAAAGAGCAGCTTGTCTACAATAGGACCCACACCTCTTGCTGTGTCCAAGAATGTCAAGCCAGGAAGGTATCCATCCTCTTTGGCTGCTTCTAGTGGAAAGAGCAGGTCACCAAGCTCACGGAGCTTGTGGTTCTCTTTATTAGAAATCCTTGGAAGGTTTCCTATTTTAGAAAACAGAGCACTCTCGATGGCTTCAGGTGAGCCGTAACTTTCCTCCAGCCTTGACCAAATCATTTTGAGGCCGACCAACGGGTGTCTGACATTGACTGATTTCAGTCGAAGTGCTTGTTTGCTTGACTTTGGCCCCAACCATTTTATGAGTAAGTCAATTTGTTCATGACCAGAAAGATCCAGACCCTCCACAGAGCTGTTGAACGTTGACTTCCACCCGTGGTAATTTTCCGGCTGATCATCAAATGTTGTCAATCCGCCTAGCACCAGCTGGCTTTTGGCTAGAAATTTGGCAAGTTCTGACATTTATTTTCTTTGATCTGGGTAATAATGAGAATATGAGCGGTTTTGATTGAGAGCTTGTTCATTATCATGAAATGGTGTGACAGTCTGATGCTGGTCTCCATAAAAACTGCCCTGATGTTGGTCCTGGTGGTGTAATTTAGAATGCTGTTGGTTGCTTTGCTGTAAGCCAAGATGCTCTCTGCTGAAAGGGTTTGCGTCAAGATGCTCACGATGAACCTGATACGGGCTGAACTTATGCTCTAGTGAACGTGTGTCAGACTGTAGCCCCATGTTACGTCCCCACTAAGGTCTAGGGCAGTGGTTCTCAACTGGTCAGGCCTCGGGACCCACTTTTTACTTGGTCAATACATCGCGACCCAACATTTTGAAGCACTCAAATCTATTCAACAAAAAATCGTGCTGTAATATATACGCTTTTCAGCATACAATATTAATAAAAGTGAAGTACAGTCCATATATCCCTTATATCCCTTCACAGAACTAAAGTATGCTTTTAAAAAAGGTTTAATGAGATGATGGAATCAAAGCTGAACTATATAAAAAGGCACGCATGCTGACAACCCAACCCCAGGAGATTTTTAGAAATACTAACAAACTATGCATTCTGTTACACTCTGAGAAGAAAATAAATAAATCTATTACCAGCTACCTGACATATTAATAATATTTTATGCCATTGTTTGTTTTTCACTTTGTTCTGACATCTTGCTGCGAGAAGAGTAAAGAGGAGATAGTCTGTGTGACTTACTTTAAATTGTGGGTAAGGGTAGATAACTCCCGTTGTTCTGTGACCTGTCAGTCATCAGTCCGGGGGTCATATTTCATTATGTGTTCATTTCTATCTGAAGTTGTAACCATGGATGTATAAAGAAGAGTTATACCGCAAAGTTATTCTCCGTGGGGACTTCCGGCAACAATCTTGATTCTGAGTGGCCAGAAGACTCGAAAAATCATCAGCAAAGATATTTTATTATATTAAGATGATCACTATGTGACAGAAGTTTTCAAAACCGTTTATGGTCTCCGGTACTTCTAGTCCAACGCCGACTGCATGCACAGCGTTAGAAAATCGGGCCTTCAAAATAAAAGTTTGACTTTTTCCCCCAAAAAAATTCCAATTTTTTTTTTTTCTTCACTCACACATCCGCGACCCACTCGAAACGGGTCCGGGTCGCGACCCACCAGTTGAGAACCACTGCCCTATAGAACACAGGATAGAATTTAAAATTCTTCTTCTCGCCTACAAAGCCCTTAATGGGCAGGCGCCATATTACCTTAAAGAACTCATTATACCCTACTGTCCTACTAGGGCATTGCGTTCTAAGAATGCAGGGTTGTTGGTTGTTCCTAGAGTCTCTAAAAGTACAATGGGAGCCAGAGCCTTTTCTTATCAAGCTCCACATTTGTGGAATCAGCTTCCAGTTTGTGTTCGGGCGGCAGACACCCTATCCGTTTTTAAGAGTGCGCTTAAGACCTTCCTTTTTGATAAAGCTTATAGTTAGGGCTGATTAGATTCAGCCCCTAGTTTTGCTGATATAGGCTTAGTTTGTCGGGGGACATCTTACTCCTTCCTTCTCTCTGTCTATACCGGTGTACTCCCATGTTCCGATTAACCCAGCCTCCCCAAATGTCTTTCTTTTTGGTGTCTATATACGCTGGATCTTGAGTCGTGGCTGTGGTCCTGGATCATAGGTCCTGGATGGATATCCTCGTGGATTCATCTTCCTATTATACACACATGCATTTCCAAACATTTGGACTACCTATGTTGCAAATGTATTATCTTTTCAATTTACACACGGCATCTATTGCACATCTGTCCGTCCTGGGAGAGGGATCCCTCCTCTGTTGCTCTCCCTGAGGTTTCTCCCATTTTTCCCTTTAAACTGTGGGTTTTCTTCGGAAGTTTTTCCTTGTACGATGTGAGGGTCTAAGGACAGAGGGTGTCGTATTGTCATACTGATATTTTGTACAAACTGTGAAGTCCACTGAGACAAATGTAACATTTGTGATATTGGGCTATATAAATAAACATTGATTGATTGATTGATTGATTGATCCTGAAGAGGATGTCATCAAGGGAATGGTGATTGGAGTCCTTTCAGTCGTTGAAGATGTGAAGGAACCTCTTCCAGCTTCCTACAACGATGTCGCCCTCGTGATCGAGGAAAGGATAGTCATACGTCACCTTGGTGATTTACCCAATGCTTTTGTGAACCTGATGGAATTGCAGTACATGCTGAACCTTGACTATCCAAAAGACTTGAAATACACATTTGAGGTGATACAGCGCCTGTTCATGGGAATTGGGTTGGACTTGTGCACTCCCAGGGTCCACTCTCTAAAGAATATATTGCTCAGTTAGAGAGATGGCCTAGGAAGATGTCTCTGCATCTGTCCCAAAGGACGTCATTTGTCCACTGTTCTAAGAGGAAAACAAATGTATAGCCCCTCTGTGGGTCACACCAGTTTATTTTCATTTTCTATTGCTCTATTTTGAGGAAGTGTCTGAGAGACACTAGTGTGTATTTTATGTTGTACAGCAACCATGAACAGAGTGGATATTTCAGTACTGTTTGAATGTTTTAATTTTCTGACTGACAGTTACATTTCTCAGTTTCTGGCCGTTTCTCAATGTCGAGTAAAACTGCTGCAGAGCCACTATTTCAAGAATACTACGTCATAGAGTGGCGCAGAATGCTGGGCATTTAACATGCATTTAAACAGTCCTTCGGCGCCACTCGATGAAGTAGTATACTTGAAATAGTGGCTCTGCAGCAGTTTTACTCGACATTGAGAAACGGCCAGAGAGATGGCCTAGGAAGATGTCTCTGCATCTGTTCCAAAGGATGCATTTTCATTTTTTGTCATTTGTCCACTGTTCCAAGAGGAAAACAAATGTATAGCCCCTCTGTGGGTCACACCAGTTTATTTTGTTTTCATTTTCTAATGCTCTATTTTGAGGAAGTGTCAGAGAGACACTAGTGTGTATTTTATGTTTTGTTTCTGTTTTATGAACAGAGTGGATATTTCAGTACTGTTAGAATGTTTTAATGTTCTGACTGACACTTACTCCTCAGAATGGACTCTGTTTAACAAGTCACTCAATTACAGTTGTATCTATGGGACAGTGTAATTTCAGTTTTTGAGCAGCCCAGAGCAAAAACAATGGTGTGTTAGAGGGTGTTTTTTGTTTGGTCTGCATGTCCCAAGGAAGGTCTTTATGATATGTTGACATCCATTGACACACTTATTTGAATTAAAAAGAAACACTGAACAGATAATGAGTGTGTGGGTTGGAGTTCTTCAGTTATTAATATTGTAATAACAGTCCTTGTCTTTTGAGCTATTTTTTCATGTGTTAATATAAACTATATTAACACATGAAACTTGCCTAGTTTCATGTGTAGACTAAGCTAGTTCTCATGTTGATGTATAGTATAACTTTGTAGCTATTAGTTTGCTTGTCCTGGTAAGTTAACTTGGTACTAGAAGTTAAACAAACACAGTTGTACATGTTGAGCCAACTTGATTAACACATTTTTAAGAACTCAATCAAATAAGTTTAACCAACATCTTCTTAAGTTATCTTAACTAATATGTTCTAGTCCAAATAACTTGACACATGAAGTTGAGTCAACAGACTACAAGTTGTATCAACTAATTTATTGAAGTGTAATAGACTTGACAATAAATGTTGAATCAACTTGACACAACTTAACTCAGTCAAAGCAACAAGATAACTTGACTTAGTCAAGTTGAGTCAACAAATCATTTTTAACAGTGCAGAGGACATCCTGTATGGGGGTTATTACCTATATTTATTCAAGAGCGTGGTCTTTACATTTAGTATACAAAACATGTAAGAGTAAATGACATTGGATTTCAAAAATTTGACTCAAAAGAAGACTTCTTGCAAAAATCCATGCCAAAAGCTGTAACACACAAACATCTACAAAAATGCCCGAGGAGGGCACAAGGGTTAAGAATGAAAAAGTTTGACATAATCATAATAACGAAAATAATAAATATCATTCTTATATATAATAAATCTTTATTGTATGCTGTATAGACCTACCTCTCTTTGAACATCTAATACAAATGTTGTGACATTTTGATCATTATTTCCAGATATACATAAGAACAAAAGCCCCCCCTTCAAAACATGGTTGTGCTTTGTTCTACCTCAGGTAGGGGTATCTTGAAAACTAAAGCCCTTTTTAGGGGTGCTCCTCTACTAAAAATGATTGATAGAGATTGGGGGAAAACAGCTTCAGATTGAAACGGCTTTAAATGTTAAATATTTGAACAATACATGTTTAACTTCAACAGTCTTGACTGTACACACTCCGGTACAGTAGGTGGCGGCAATCCCGTTTAGTCGCCGCCATAAAAACAAAAGAAGAAGAAGGGCGCTGTGAACTGGAAGTTCTTTCATTTTAGCTGAAGAACAAGTCTGCTTGTTTTTCCACTATATCGGTCTGAAGACCAAAAACAATCAACAAACTTTTATGTCCGGCCTAAAATAAGCCCCCAGAAACAGACTGGACACATATATCGAGCATTTATCGTGTAGTTTATCAAAACGGTGAAACGGAACCGTGTTCTGAAGCTCTGCTATGAACACTGGGATGCTAACTTCGTCTTCGCTACCTAACGAACTGTGAGATTGTCGGGCTCGTCAACAGTATCCACAAAACAGGAGGTAATGGACATTTGTCGTTTGTTTTCTGTTTTAACTTAACTTTACACACAGCTTTACACAAGTTAGTCTTGGCAGTGCTGCACGCTGGCGGCCAACGTGAACTAAGGCTAGCCATGAGCAGTCAAAACAAACCCAGAGCCACATTCAGGGGCTTAAGTCTTGAGTTATTTACCGTTAGTCGCAAAAGCATAACCCGGACCAGCATCAGTTCCCCGTGCGTTTTTTTTAGCGACCACACGTAGTTGACGTCTTTCATTTGTTAACCATTAAAAAATATATATCGTTAGCTTGATTGCTAACTTCCGCTCTGCGCGCAGCTCGTTTCTATCTTGTTATTTGTCATGCTGACAAGTGTGTTGTTTGGTCTAACAATATCAATAATATAAGGAGTTTTTTCATTGGCAGAAGCGTTGAACACGACTAAACGTTTAACTCGCTAAATTTGCTTTAGCTGAACATTTGAGTCAAAACAGACATTATCATTCATTTTACTTGTGTTTGTGTTAATTGTTCCTTCAGTGTCCCCTCAACCAAACGGTCATAAAGTCAAAAAGAGAAGTCGTGCAGTTTATATGACAGGGACGTGACAGCCCTTCTCCCTGAAGACGTTTTGACTATTATGAATAGTACATACAAAATAAGTAAATATAATAATAATAATAATAATAATTAAATGACACCATGGCATTGTGGGAGTGAGCGAGGCTGCACCAGGTCTCTGCAACGGATGTTGTTCTTAAAAAATATATCACGGATAGAAACACTTTTAGGCTTACAAGAGATGAATTAAACAATTAAAGGTCCCATGGCATGGCCATTTCTACTGATCATAATTCCATTGTTGAGGTCTACTAGAATAGATTTAAATTGTGCAATTTTCCAAAATCACATTGGTTTCTCATACAGCATCTCTGTATAGTATGTGTATTCACTCTCTGTCCTAAACGCCTTGTTGGAGCTCCTGCCCCCCCCCCCCTCCCTGTGACCCCAGTGTGCTCTGATTGGTCGTTGCGAGGCTCGTTGCTGCGAGTAGAGGACAGTTTTCCGGGTCAGCGATACAGCGAGAACAAGCGAAACTCAGAGAACAAGCGAAACTCATCCTGAGCACACAAGCACTCACAGCCGAAGTAAAACCAATAAGTGTGGCTTGATATTGAGAAAGAAAAAGGTTTCTAACGCTGTGAGTCAATGGGTCTGCGGAGAGCATTTCTCCGCCATCCCACCTCGTCTATTACCAGCTTTCAGGGAGCTCTATGCAAGTCAATGGGGACTCCCTGTTAGTTAGCCAAGGGATCCTGGTGTGTGACGTGCTCCACGGATTGGTCCATTTGGGCCAATCCGGTCATTTGTTGTTGATGTGGGTGTTCACACGTCACAGAACCCAGGAAGCAAACAATGGAAAAAGAGAAATGTCCAACGAGGCGTTCTGGGGCAGCACAGACAGGTCTTTTCTGTGTTTCCATGCAGAAAAACCTTCATAACACACAAGGGGACGGGTAATAACCGGAAAAGCATGACATGGGCCCTTTAAGTCTTTCATTTAGAAAATAACCTCAGAGGAATGAGTATTGTTAGAACCCAGATTTAGATTTCTCTCGATTTTCCAGCCCAGTAAAGTGTCAGTGTGAAGTTCAGTTTGCAAGGAAAGCCTGCTGCACAATACCAGGACCCTGTTACCAATCCTGGACTTAACAATTGTGTCCTTCATGAACAAGTTGCCCCTCTCTGCATTATGTTGAGATTGTGTTCCATTTATCTGAATCTTTATTTCATGAAAGAATAATCATAAATGCTGAATGCACCTAATAGAGCCTTGGGAAACCAGGTATGTTTTTGCAGCTGTATACTGTTATTGATAAATGATGACGTCCACCCATGGTAACCGTTCTCTGAACTCCCCCCTCTCTGTACAGCTTGTCAACTGGAGCGTTCAAAGACAGCAGGGCCTGTTGGGATTCCAACATCCTGTATCATCGTTGGGCCCTGAGATGACATCACAGCAGCAACAGGTTCCCAGTGCTGCCATTCCTCCCCAGCTTGCTCACAACTCCTCTGCTCAGCAGGCCCGGCATCACATTCAGGGAAATCCGCTGGACTCAAGTCAGAGCAGTGCCACTGCCAGGCCTCTGGATCACAGAGCCCTGTGCGGCAGGGCGGGCTGCTCTGGTGTTGCAGCAGCCAGCGGGGAGGGAGCCAGCAGAAACGTTTCGGCCTCCTGCACCAAGTCCAGCTTCTCCAGAAGAGATGGAAGCTTGGAGCCATGGCCTGAGGAAGCTGTGGACAACTCCCATGGGCTCTACTCACTCCACCGCATGTTTGACATAGTTGGAGCCCAGCTTACCCATCGTGATGTCAGGGTACTGTCATTCCTTTTTGTTGACGTGATTGATGAGTATGAGCGAGGTGGCATCAGGAGTGGAAAGGATTTCCTGCTGGCCCTTGAACGCCAGGGTCGCTGTGATGAAACCAACTTTCGACATGTTCTACAGCTTCTAAGGATCATCACACGCCATGACCTATTGCCGTACGTCACACTCCGGAAACGGCAGTCTGGTGAGTAATGCAATATAAATACTATGATCATACAGTCTTATATAGTCTTATATAGTCTTCAAATACATATCAGTGGAAATGAAGGGTGTATTTTAAACTCCAAAATACAGGATTGGGAGAAACAATTGTACATTTCTCCTTTCCTTTTTAAAGTGTGCTCAAGTGTTTGTTGCTTGTATTTAGCCTTTGCCTAAGTTACCTTAGTAAACTGTATTCCGTGTTCATGTTTGTTGTCTGTAGGCCACATATTTTGTGAAGGTTTTTCATACTTGTCCACAGGGACGTGTGAGGTCTTGCGATTCTGCTTTGCCAACAAGGCACAAAGAACGAGTAGTAATTATTAGGGATGGGAACGATTAATCGAATATTCGAAATTATTCAGGTATTCAAATATGAGTAGTTTTTTTTTTTTTTTTTTGGGAGGAATGCCTAAGTTGATTACATATTATCAAATTGAATAATTCAATGTATACGACCGTGCCATAGCTAAATGTGTTAGGTCTAAAGGTGTGTTTTGCTCCGCTCACCGGCCCCTCACAGCGGGCAGAGCTGCATAAACACAGAGCTTCACTCGTGTTTATGTCCAAATCCATCAGATCTAGCTAGTTCTAGCGCTGGTTCTAGCTAATGATATGGCTGCTGCCCCTCCCTACACGCAGATCACGCAGATTCAAACCTCATCTTGCCCAAATGCACTCCACAGCCGTTGCGAGGTTCCGGCGCTAACAGTTCATGAGCCTGCTCCCCCGCCCCCTGTTAACACTCGCGACACATGAGTGGCCAGCCTAAACAACAATAAGCGCTGCTTGGCAACCGTGTGTGGCGGCAAAGTACATAGACATTTTGATTGAAGAGATTTAGTTTTGCCGGTATTCAACATATCTTACCAGTCATAGTCCGGTAATTATTTACACTCTAAGAAGAGTCCTACACAACAGACATGGCGTCAAAAAGGAGTAATGTGTGGAAATATTTCGACCAGGGTAGTGAGTGCGGTGTAGAGTGCAAACTATGCCAAATTAAACTTATATACATGCTATACCTTGCTATACCCGCAACCTCCGTTCCAGCTGAAAAAAATTATTTCAAAAATGATTGAAACAATGTTTTTGGAAAAAAAGTTTTAGAATGTTTTTTTTATATAGGATATGTACATTTCGGTTAACCGGTTAACCGGTTAACCGTTTTTGGGGGTTCGAATATTCTAATATACATTTGCTTTCAAATTTCCATCCCTAGTAATTATAGAGGATATGGCACCTTATTGTTATTGGTTTCATCTTACTGTCTTGTGCATAACATTTAACTATAAATAACTTAACAAACATGTTGGTTTGTACTTGTCTGAAGTGACTATCGTCATGGCACCACCAAAATGTAGTTTTTGGGCCAAAATGTCTCTGCTTTCTGTGTGATGATAAGGCCTGCAATTTCAAATCATCTGCTTTCATCAGTGTGCCCGGACCCTGTGGACAAGTACCTGGAAGAGACATCAGTGCGCTACATTTCACCCAGAGGAGTGGTGCAGGGCAAGGACACTGCGCCTCACAGAAGAACAGGTGTGTGTGTGTGTGTGTTACTTGTGGGGACCTAAATATGTTTACACAGTCACGTGTGGGGACTCGCCTCCCTGATGGGGACAAATTGGAGGTCCCCATGAGGGGAATCATTACTTTTAGGGTGAAGACTTGGTTAGGTTTAGGCATGTGTTGGTTAAGGTTAGGATAAGTCTCCAGGAAATGCATGTAAGTCAATGTAATGTCCCCTGAAGTGGTGTGTGTGTGTCCGTGTGTCCGTGTGTGTCCAAGTAACTGAGATATCGTTTTCTAGGTCCACAACCAGTCATTTGCTGTTCCCCGTCAGGACCCCACGTTGGCCCCCCCCAAACAAAGCCAGCTCCTCCTGCACCAAACCGCAAACGGAGGAGAAGTCATTCTTCAGCTGACTGCAGAGAGAAGCAAACATGTGGTAAAGGGAAACACAACACAGAGAAAGCCTCATGAATATGTTGACAAATACATCAAAATAAGACCTGTCTAGTGTCATTGCTTGCTTTAAAGCAACAGTTACCAACCCTTTTACATGCCTTAAATAAGTAGGTAACAATTGTTATTTTCAGTATACTATATATTATATATATATATGTTTTCTTTTTAAAAGAGAACCGGGTTACAGGAGTCATGGTTAGGGATTAGAGACATTTGATATTTCCTGGAGGGATTGTAATGCAGCGATGCATCCTTGTAATTTATAATAATTAAAACCAGTCCGAGTGTAACTTAGAATTACACGAAGTAGACCATGTTACTACAGTGCATGTAAACGCATTATATGATTAACAGTGTGACCTTGCTACTCTGAGTAACCTGTGTGTGTATATTAAAGTTAGGGCTGCCCCCAATTAGTCGACTGAACGTTATTCGGCGAAAAAAGTGTTCGTTGACACATTTTTCATCAGTCGAAAGAAAGAAAAACAACGTCAGCCGGAAAACCCCTCAGACTTCATACAGAGCTGTGCCTGGTCATTAAGGGAATTCTGTCGGGCAGGAAATCCAAAGTGTGGGATCTTTCTGAGCATTTAAAGGACGAGCCCCACAACGCAAACTCTGCAGGTGGCCTTCATATCGACGCCATGCCCGCATCATTGCAAAACCTGGAACGTGTGTTCCTTTTTTCATAATCGGAGGAAAACGGCAGCAGTGAGTCAGGCAGTAGCCTAGCCTTGTATCTACACACAAGACCTCAAATATACAATGCCCGTCCAATAAAAAGATTGGGGGGTAGCTGCACCTTCACCAGCTTTGAGAACACTTTCATGATCAATCATTATAAAACATATCATTATTCTGAATTGGACCAATCCGCACAATCACTACTTTTACTTTGAAAAAGTAAACGTAGTGATAGTAGAACCACACTCTGGTACTTCTACTTTTACTCAAGTACAAGATCTGAGTACTTCTCCCACTTTACACGTAATTGGGGCGACAGAGCTACGAGTAAAGGTAAACGAAAACTGTGCATTTCTCCGTCTAAATATGATGCCTTTTGGCCAGATGTTTGGAGAGGTTGCTCATGTTTCCGTGCTTACGCAGAAATACTTGTGGCAAGTGAGCATTGTCCACATAGAGCCTTGTAGAGTATCACTAGGAGATTTGTTTGATCTTATTGACTTTACGTTGTGCTCTCCTCCTTCAGATATCCGCCTCCGGGTTCGTGCTGAATATTGCCAGCATGAGTCTGCACTTCAGGGCAACGTCTTCTCTAACAAGCAAGAGGCAGTGGAGCGCCAATTTGAGCGTTTCAACCAGGCAAACACTATCCTCAAATCCCGAGACTTGGGTTCCATCATCTGTGACATCAAGTTCTCTGAGCTCACCTATTTGGATGCCTTCTGGAGGGACTACATCAACGGATCATTGCTTGAGGCCCTTAAAGGGGTCTTCATCACAGATTCCTTAAAACAGGCTGTTGGCCACGAAGCTATAAAACTATTGGTCAATGTTGATGAAGAAGACTACCAGGCTGGTCGGCGCAAACTACTTCGTAATTTGGTGACAAGTGGAGTTAGCCCAGGTGGAGCTAGCAAATATTCTGTATCTGTGGACCCCCCACAGGGAACTGCGTGAGATGTGTTTGTGTCGTTTGAGGTGCCTGAAAATAAACTAAAGGACTTCTAGCTTCCCATTCAATTCCTTGAGAGCTTAGGTCTTAGGATATCAACTTGGCCCTCCTGAGCATAGCATGCGAGGTGATTTAGAACTTTGTTAGCAGAAGTAGGTGCATACAGGTGGATATTATTTTTGAATGTTAAGCTTTTCATTTTATTTGAGGAGAATACTCATACATGTGTGCATTGAATTTAACTAATTTAGTTTATTGAACCTCAGCTCATTGAAGTGCATTTGTTACCTGATTACACTCTTGACAACCTGTTGGAAAAACTCGTGTTTATGATGTAAATGACTCTCAGTGGGATTTGTACCTTAGGGTCACACTGGTCGATCTGCTGTCCAGCCGTGTCCGGTACATCACAGATTGGTTGGATTAACCCCAAGGGAAGAGTGTTCTGTTTGTTATAGAAAGGCAAAGACGTTTGACTTACATTTCGATTTTCCTTTACTTTTCCTTAAGAAAAGATAAACCCTTAAGAGCCTTGGCTCCCAGTTGGTCTCACTGTCTACATCCTTGTGTCTTTCAGATTATTTCATTAACAACGTGACTTGTTACCAAGGGCTGTGATTCTGACCTAATGTGACATTTTAATTGTTTAGTCAACACCGATATTTAAACTTTGTGGAACATTTTAAAGGTGGGGTAGGTCATTTTGGAGAAACCAGCTCGAGTGCGCTAGAATTTGAAAATACACAACCGGAAAAATTCTGCCACTTCCTTACAGAGCCCCTCCTCCAACACACACGAACGCGCACATGACCAATGAGGGCACGAGATCAGTTTGTGCACAGATGGAAGGCTGACAGGCAGGTAGGCCATCCAGTTACTTTAGCCGGCCGGCTCAGATGATTGGTCGTGCTTTTTACAGTGCCACGGCTTCCAGAGAGGACATTTTTGTTATGGATCTGTTGTCAAAGCACTTCAGATATTCATTGCTATCGGGATGTTGAGAGCATTCCATGCAATATAACAAAAAGTGTATCTCGAGACGGTTTCTCAAACTTACCTACCCCACCTTTAACTGTTCTGAATCATATTCAATGAAAAATGTAGTCATTCACTGTGTTTGACATATTTTGGGATTTGCACGTTTCATTGTCAGCCCGAACCACACCTACCTGCCGTCTCCACATGTTTACTCATATAACAGTGAACTTTAAAACATTTAAAACAACTGTCAATCACATGCTGAAAAAGCAGTACAAGCAGGTGCTTTTACTTCCTCGCCCAATTGCTGGGCTTGATGGAGGAAGAAGATGTTTCTGCGTATCCTCCTCCATCCACAATGCTTCCCAAAGCAAACTGGATACTTAAGGCTTTGAAACGGGAATGGAGCATACACTTCTACAATTTTGAGTGCCGGTGCTGATCATGCGCTTGTAGTGGAACAAAAATGACTACAGAATTTTCTGAAATGCAGCAAGGCAAGCAACGTTGGAATATAATTGAATTTCATTTTGGTATCCATGGTTTAAGACATCAGGTATAATGGGTGCCTGTGAGAGACAACTAAAATATTCTAGAGTGGTAAAATACACTGAGTGGCCACTTCATTGGAGAACACCCTTTAGGTCCGCTGACAAATTCATCCTATACATTGAGATACTTGCGAGTCACTAGCTTTATCAGCATTGCTGAGTCAGCAAGCTGTGGAAGCCCAGCTTTAAAGCTTCTTGTCATGGTTCCAGCCCAGAGTGCACACATCTAGTAGAGTCCTGTTTTATCAACAGCTTGTTCACTGTTTATTTGACCTGACAGTGGTATGAAAATGTCAGGTTCATCTTTCTGTTATACTTTGTGGATTACAAAAAGATTGGTACTCTAGGCTTTTTGTTTCATTGCAGGTGCACAGCCTCCCTTATTGCAGCAGTAGGTTGAAGTTCAACTTTCCCTTAAAGTGTCCAAAAACATAATCGCCAGAGTGTCAGTGAACTAAAAACAATGTCTCTATGATGGGATGGATTTACCATTCTCCTGCATCATAGTCAGACACATAGCTGCCTGTGCATCAGCCGACCTCCACACTGACTGTCAATCTTGAGTCATGCAATTTAAGATTCTCCAAATTGGAAATGTTGTAATGTCATTGCTGTCGAACCAGGACAGGTTATTACTTAATGCAAAAAGTAACTTGTTTGGACGTGATTAATATTAATCATAAGATATAAAAGACTGTGCATAATGCTGATTTGTGAATAGATCATTTAGAATTTATAACAGAATTTGATTACAGGCTTAAATGTCATTTAAGTCACAATTGTCAATTGCAATGCCAGTCTCAAATGCTTACATTTGACATTTTCCATTCATCTTTCTTTTACTCCGTGCACATAGCCAAATAGTCGTCGTCATGCCAAATATATTCTTCCTGCTAAAAATGCTCTTTCTTATCTCTGCTATCATACAATCCGTGGGTTCATATTAAAACACAAGTCATGTTTGACTGCCCTCTATTACATAGTCGGTCTACATTTATTTATTTTTTATGTCAAGGTTGCAAGTTAGTATCTATTATATAGGTTGGTGTATGTTCTGTTGAATGAATGTTATGTTAGTTAAATACAACTGTCTCCTTCGCAGAATTGCATATAACCTGATGTCAAAATGTCGTAGGAACTCGCAGTGCTAATATTTTGTAATTAACTTTATTGGGTTTCCAGTTTTCAATCAATTTTGCATTTCTTCAGAAAACAGACAAATAGGTCTGTTAATAAATGAAATGGATGGGTTTTGTTGAAGTCCCAGGCATTATTATTTGTTCATGTCACATGACACATACAACCAAAATCTTTAGGTGGAAAACTGTACATTTTGCAATTTATAATGTACAGGATTATAAATAGAGGAACAAACCCCCAAAAGGGCTTTAGTTTTCGAGATACCCCTACCCGAGGTAGAACAAAGCACGGGGCCTGTTGGCCTTATCTCGTGTATATCTGGAAATAATGACCAGAATGTCACCAAATGTCACTTGGATGTTCACAGAGAGGTATAGCATACAATAAACCTAAGCAAATGATATCAATACCTCTTACCATCCTTGTAATATTAACACTTAATGAACCAAAGGCAGAAATAGAAAAGGACATTTAAAATGCAAAGGGTATGTTTATACTTTTCTGTCACTTTTAAACTAAAGAGCCCAATCATCCAAAAATGTAATTTATATTTACCAGAGACTGCTATGTATATAAAAAATAGTTATCTTTGACTATTCACTTCAGCCTCTGCTGTCACCAGCCTCTAACAGCTAACCTGCAGCCAAAATGGCCGTCAGAATGGGGCCCTAAGGGTGTACCTGTGTGAAGGGAAGGACACAAAGCATAGATTAAGAGATCCAGTAATATTATATAACTATTATTTTCATTTTTATAATTATGTCAAACTTTTTCATTCTTAACACATTGTTTTTTATTTTACATTATCTTTGAATAACACAGTAGATACTTTGATGCCATTAGCTAACAGGTTTCTATGCAACATTTTAACATGATTTAAATGAAAATGTGCAATTATATACTGTATTTATGTATACACTTGGGCGCCTAGTATTTGTATGTGTGTTATAAAGCCTTTGGTTGTTGTTCATCAAATCAGAAATATGAAGATGACATCCAGCCTTCTATTTATTATTCCAATGTTCTTTAAATATAACTAGTTCTTCTATAGGATGCAAAAAAAGTGATATTCTTCAAACTATCCTATGTCTCTAATCATGACACATCAGTAATCAAACAGCCCCCCCGCCCCCCACTCTGCTCCCCTGGCCTGATACGGCCTTACGGCTGGTGTGATTCACTCATTGGTCGATGATACTTTTCAGGGAGACATCAGGAATAACAGCCTTTGATCAGTTCACCCAGCTTCAGCTTTTGTTTCTATTCATCTTGAGCTTTACCCCCCAGCCGTTAACACTTTCCTGCACAGTTCTAACCAACATGTTGCATGGCCTGATGCTGAAGAGAGCTGACTCTTCATATGTGATGTGTGACGACTAGGCACATATGTCTAAGTTATGTGCAAAGCATAGAGACATGATGGCACACATTATTGTTCCTGTACACACCAAGACGAAAGAAACTGCCTCATCTGTAGACTAGTGGGGAACAACATGGAGCTTGCAGCAGATCAGTCTGATATACTGAAGGAGGACTCGGGGACTGAGCATGCAGGGCCTCAAGATTTTTTAAAGATTGGTCAAGTTATTGTTGTCAGGCTCCCTCAAACAATGCTATTACTAAATGTATGGAATACAACTCATGTATTGTATACTGTTTGTATGTGTCATGATGACATGGGATAGTATGAAGGATATCACTCTATTCATTGTATTATCTGGAGAACTGTTAGGAAAATATCACTCGTCACCGGCTTGGTCTTCAATATCAGGATACATGTATTTATTATCCTTGCAAGAAAGGAAGTAGTCATCACACAGAGCTGCATGGTTATCAGATCAGTGTCCTTCACATGCCTTATAAGAGAGTGTTACAGTCACAAGATGCAGAATACCGGTTCAAAGCAGTATTCAATGTTTATTTCAGATTAGCTAAGGCCCACGTAAGCAATAAACATGACAGTCATATGTCTATCTCCATAGAGGCTGAATCATCATGTTAATCGTCACACAGCTATCATATGCCTAAAGCAGTGTGTCCTGACGCTCTTCGAGGTAATCGTACATCCTGTTACGTACACAGCTATACGTAGGGCCTTTGTTATCACGTGCTACTCTGATATTAGAAGAGTACATTCAGTATTTTCCCAACAAGCACCTAGGTTAATCTTGAAATGTTGGAATAAGGCGAACTGTCATATTTATATGACTGATTTGATTTGAATAACAACATATGAAGCTCAGCGCAAGTTCAACCAGGAAGACCGTCATTATATCGTCATTCACATATTTGCTTCTTACTACGCTCACCCCTCCAATCAGCGATCAGGGGCTCACTCTCAATCACTTTCGTTTCTATTCCCACAAGCCAATCATAGAACATCGTCAAACCGTTAAATCTGCTCTCTACTCTCCTGGCAGCTGTCATGTGACTCAACGCAGCCCTCCTCCCCTTTCATCTCCCATTTCTCTGAAACCAGGGACCAAGTCAAGCTAAACCACTCCTCTTCAGACCTCCATCAATCCCTTCATGCCTTCACCACCACCGGTGTCTAGACCCCAGGGGGGGTTTTATCGGCTCGGTATTCCCCTCCCACACAACGGGGTCTAATCACCAAACACCATTATATTCATCTGTGTATTTCTTGGCTATAAATATATATATTGTTACATCAAAACATGTCTCTCCTGATTGAATTGGCTTTATCAAGTATATACAAATACAAAGGACCCCAGTTATAAATATACTCTTTATAATTGTATGATTTATTGATTATTCTATTCATTATTAATCTTTGATTGTCTTGTTTAATAATGTGAAATAATATGTAAAGCAGCCTGTTGGCTGTGTCATGGTCTGGCTGTTGGCCATGACACAATAATCGTAAAAAGACACGAGATACAGGTAAAGTTGATGCTTCTTGTAGCTGCTCTCCAGGTCTGTGCACATCTCAGGAAGGATGTTGGTCCACTCCTCTCTGAAGGTCCTCTCTAAATCCTGAAGGTTTTGAGGCTGATGCTTGGCATCTCAAAGCTTCAGCTCCCTCCACAGATTTTCTATGGGATTAAGGTCCGGAGTCTGGCTAGGCCCCTCTATCACCTAAATGTGCTTCTTCTTTAGTCAACGTCAACTTTATTGTCAATCTCAAAATATGTTTGTACACACAGAAAGATCGAAATACTGTTTCCCACAGTCTCAAGAAGACTCAATCATTTACAAAAAAAACAAAATCACCGTTTACTTCAAGTAAGCAAGGATATATATAAAAAAGAAGATGTACATAGTGCAAATGGGAGTGCAACATTGTCCATAGCAGCAGGAAATATGTAAAATAGAGAATGCAATTCCTGAAGAAATTGCTAGTGGGAATGCTTTATCCTGAAAAGCTGACGCTAAACTGCTATGCTGAAATGTAATGTGTAAGAAGAAAGTGAAGAATTTAGATTGAAATGATACATGAACACTGGGGGCTTGAATGTGTGATGAGAGAAGAAATCTACTTAAAATAGAGGTTAAAGCCATAGCAGACTGGGTCAACAATAACAAACTGGTACTCAACATTGCAAAAACAAAAGCAATGGTGTTCGGATCCAGACATGTTAAGCAGCAATCCTCAACTAAGCCTGACACTGGCTGGTCAGCCAGTGGAACAGGTAAACGAGACGAAGTTGCTTGGCATTGTTCTTGATTCTGGTTTACAGTGGACAAAGCAAATTGACAGTATCGTAACTAAAATGGAAAGGAGCATAGCTGTGACGAGAAAATGTACAAATGATGTAACACCAACCACTTTGAAACAAGTCATTCAGTCTCTGGTTTTGTCACATCTTGAGTACTGTCTGGTCATATGGTCTTCAGCAGCAAAAACACATACAGTGGGGCAAAAAAGTATTTAGTCAGCCACCAATTGTGCAAGTTCTCCCACTTAAAAAGATGAGAAAGGCCTGTAATTTTCATCCTAGGTACACTTCAACTATGAGAGACAGAATGAGAAATAAAAATCCAGAAAATCACATTGTCTGATTTTTTAAGAATTTATTTGCACATTATGGTGGAAAATAAGTATTTGGTCAACAACAAAAGTTCATCTCAATACTTTGTTATATACCCTTTGTTGCCAATGACGGAGGTCAAACGTATTCTGTAAGTCTTCACAAGGTTTTCACACACTGTTGCTGGTATTTTGGCCCATTCCTCCATGCAGATCTCCTCTAGAGCAGTGATGTTTTGGGGCTGTCGCTGGGCAACATGGACTTTCAACTCCCTCCAAAGATTTTCTATGGGGTTGAGATCTGGAGACTGGCTAGGCCACTCCAGGACCTTGAAATGCTTCTTACGAAGCCACTCCTTCGTTGCCCGGGCGGTGTGTTTGGGATCATTGTCATGCTGAAAGACACAGCCACGTTTCATCTTCAATGCCCTTGCTGATGGAAGGAGGTTGTCACTCAAAATCTCACGATACATGGCCCCATTAATTCTTTCCTTTACACGGATCAGTCGTCCTGGTCCCTTTGCAGAAAAACAGCCCCAAAGCATGATGTGTCCACCCCCATGTTTCACAGTAGGTATGGTGTTCTTTGGATGCAACTCAGCATTCTTTCTCCTCCAAACACGTCTAGTTGAGTTTTTACCAAAAAGTTCTATTTTGGTTTCATCTGACCATATGACATTCTCCCAATCCTCTTCTGGATCATCTAAATGCTCTCTAGCAAACTTCAGACGGGCCTGGACATGTACTGGCTTAAGCAGGGGGACACGTCTGGCACTGCAGGATTTGAGTCCCTGGCGGCGTAGTGTGTTACTGATGGTAGCCTTTGTTACTTTGGTCCCAGCTCTCTGCAGGTCATTGACTAGGTCCCCCCGTGTGGTTCTGGGATTTTTGCTCACCGTTCTTGTGATCATTTTGACCCCACGGGGTGAGATCTTGCGTGGAGCCCCAGATCGAGGGAGATTATCAGTGGTCTTGTATGTCTTCCATTTTCTAATAATTGCTCCCACAGTTGATTTCTTCACACCAAGCTGCTTACCTATTGCAGATTCAGTCTTCCCAGCCTGGTGCAGGTCAACCATTTTGTTTCTGGTGTCCTTTGACAGCTCTTTGGTCTTGGCCATAGTGGAGTTTGGAGTGTGACTGTTTGAGGTTGTGGACAGGTGTCTTTTATACTGATAACGAGTTCAAACAGGTGCCATTAATACAGTTAACGAGTGGAGGACAGAGGAGGCTCTTAAAGAAGAAGTTACAGGTCTGTGAGAGCCAGAAATCTTGTTTGTTTGTAGGTGACCAAATACTTATTTTACCGAGGAATTGACCAATTAATTCATTAAAAATCCTACAATGTGATTTCCTGGATTCTTTCCCCACATTCTGTCTCTCATAGTTGAAGTGTACCTAGGATGACAATTACAGGCCTCTCTCATCTTTTTAAGTGGGAGAACTTGCACAATTGGTGGCTGACTAAATACTTTTTTGCCCCACTGTATACAGAAATTATAAATAGCTCAAAACAAGGCTGCCAGACTAGCTCTCCACTGTTCGAAGTGCACTCATATTGGAGTTATGCATAGAAACCTATCATGGCTTCCGGTTGAGAAACGTCTGCAATCTCGTGTTATCACTTTTCTAAAAAATGTCCAATTTAGCAAAAAAACACTGTATTTTTATGATCAAATAGTTTACACAAGAGACGAGCATGACCATAAGACTAGACAAGCTACATCAGGCCATCTACGGGCACCTAAACCTAGGACACATCTTCTGAAATCTTCTGTGTCTTATAGAGCTATAAAGGAATGGAACTCATTGCCAAACTACCTTGCTGAAATAGAGTCCAGAGCCTCTTTCAAGAAGAGATTGAAGGGCCATCTACTGATGACCAAGTACCCTGTGAACCCTCATTTAATTTGATCTCATACTTTGTACTGGTGGGTGTCTAGTGCACTCATCCTTGGCTGAGATTGATATTGAAAGTGGATGAGATTGTTGATGATGTTGGAAATTGTTGATGATATTGGTGATGTTCTTAATGATGTCAGGAATTATGTCTTGAATGTTGTTGTATTGTTGTTGTATTATTGTTGTATTGTTTTAAGTGTCGGACCCCAGGAAGAGTAGCTTTTGTCAAGAGCAAAAGCTAATGGGGATCCTTAATAAACATACACATAAACAGAAACACATCTCTTAATGTTGCTCTCAAAGTGCACCAGATTTAACTTCAACATTTAAAAAAAAACCTTCCCGGGGGAACATGCCGCCGGACCCCCCTACAGGAGGTTAGATTCCCCCCCCCCACTTAAATCATGTTCACATGGATAGGAAACTAAATTGCTCACATCTTGTGTCCATATCTTTCTGTTTTGGTGCTCATGCCACAACCGTGCACGTGCATGCATGCGCGAGTCATGGTAAGATATCTGGATTAAGAGGTTGGTTTTTCTTTGTACAGCATGAAAGAAAGACGAAATGAATGGGCTGTGATTTTAGTATTTTTAAGTAGAGGTCAATCATTTGTACGGCCCTCGGAGGATGTTGAAAAAAATTGAAATGGCCCTTGAGAGGAAAAAGGTTCTCCATCCCTGCCTTAGATTGTCACTGTGATGTTAGCCATTACTCTGAGGGATCAGAGCTGTCCTCGTGAGTGATTCACGCTACAGCAATGAAAAAACATGGTTGTGCTTTGTTCTACCTTGGAAAGGGGCCTTAGTTCCTTTACTAAAAGGAGATATTTAAACTGACAAGTTTTAATGAGCTACAATAACATTTAAAAAATGCTTAGACTAACAGAGCCTGTGTTAAGTGGAATGTTAAAAACCATTTTCAAACTGTGTGTTAAGATTCACATTAGACTAGTCATGGCTGCATCTTCACTCTCCATGTGAGGAAGACATATGAGGAAGGGAAATATAGGCGACACATTTTGTCACAGAAATCAAGCCTTTATTTTGATACAGTCTCTGAATGTGAAGAGACTTAACTGTCATGTATGTGTGAACTACAAGCTGCCAGTTTATGGTAAAGCTTTCAGTACATCCCCCAAATCAAAATAATAAATGATTTGGTTCCCTTGGTTCCCTTGCTGACCTTAAAGTAAATGTTGCTGTCTTTCCATGGATACTCTACAGTTGATTATCAAACTGAGCTAGGATTAAGTCACTTATGATCCAACTTTGCACCAATACTATTAAGATAGATTAAACAAATTAATGAAAATGGCGTGCCTTTACTTTTGGATATCATTCATTTATCTTAAATGAATTAATTTCGCTATTAATTTTACATTTGGATTTGGTTAACCATACAGTTTAGCAGTTGTGCTATACTGTTATTGTTGTGAATTTAGTATCATACTGTATAAAATGTCAATAAAATATCTTACTTAGTTAGGGTTGTCAGTTTACTTTTGTGGCTTGTAATATAGCCAGGGACAGGTATTGGCCAGATTCAGGATCCATGATGGTATTTTAATGTGTGTAAGTTAGTAGGCTAATCCCCAGAGAGACAGAAAGCTCAGGAAATCTATTGTCTTTTTATTGTTTTTTTCAATCTTACAATTTTAACAATACAAACTTGTTTGTTTTTCAAATCTGAATTTTCTTTTTTTTATTCCTATTGCCTGCCTAAGCCCTAAGCTGTAAATCAACACGGAAAAGGCTAAACCTACAACATGTCTACTTCATATTTCAATAAGTAGATATTCAGTCTGAAAATCTATCCCATGGTGTGATGTTGGCCAAACTTAAGGATGTACAATTAACAGATAATATACCTTAGTTAATCTTAATTCGTTTTCAAATGTTAATCACAAAACACACAATCACCTTTTGACAGACATGAAGGATTTCCAATTGTTCCTTCACTATACAGTAAAGACTGAACAAGTATTACTAATGTTAGGGAAGAATATAGGCAATGCGGAATAAAATCATCCATGCAGTGTCACAGATCTTTTAGTTTGATAGTACAGTGGTTTATTTAAAGAGCATTTATCAGGTAAGGGTCAAATCAGGTAGTGAAATGGTTCAAAGTTCAAAAGGGAGACAATCCCATTGCAATAATCAAGTGGCCACAAAGGAAGAATAAGTCATTTTATAACCATAAATGACAGCATTTTTTTTTTTCTATGCACATGACATTGAAATACATTCATGTAAATAAATATAACGGTGCACTACCATAACACAACAACTAATAACTGCAAAGAAGACGTTAGTTACACTCATTCATTTTCACCCAAAATAGTGGATGATATTTTCTATTTGGCTTGTGTCCCTATTAGATAGTACACAAATACATATATAAATACATGCAAATAACCATACTATGCAGCTTCTGTATTGATGCAGCATGTGGTCCGTTTCCTAGCATGTTCAAATTAATATTTGAAGCAATATTTATAATTCAAGTAACAAATGTCAATCAATAGTTTTTATTGTTGCGCAATGACACATATTCATCTACCTAGCCAGTGGCTTAAAGCTGTAGTATTTACAGGAAAATGATCGTCACCACAAAGAATAAAGAAAAAAAGGAAAAACATTGAAATGGGGACATTTTACAAAACGTGTCTGAACGACATGCCAACAAATCTACACAAATCTGTGTTTAGTTTTGGTGCTATAATGAGTAAGAAGTGTGTATGTGTAGTTAATTCCATCAGATGTCCTGCAAACCTGCAGGCACCTTAGCTTAAAATCAGCTAAACCACTGTTTTACCAGTGCTAGTGCATGGGTTTCAAATGGGCGAAGCCTTTTAAGTAGTATATTTTTGTGTTGTGTCAAGTTTGATGCATTGGAAACCGCTTGGTTTCACTCTGCGATGGAATAATAGGTAGATGTTCTGCTGTCCTGATATAAATGGGGAGATTTTTCACCAGGACCGGACCGTAAACTCAGGGAGGGAGAAGGTGTGTGCTTTATGGTGAACAATAACTGGTGCACAGATGTGGGGATTATTTCTTCGGACTGTTCACCTCATTTACAGCACCTCATGATCGGATGCAGGCCTTTCCATTTGCAGAGGGAATTTACAGCGGTTGTGCTTACAGCAGTGTATGTTCCGCCACACGCTGACAACAACACAGCGCTGGAATAGTTTGGTGTAATCGACAGGACAGAGATTTCTGCTTTCATTGTGACCAGGGATTTTAACTCTGCCAACATGAAGAAGGTGCAGGGGCGGATCTGGACAAATATTCATGGGGTGGCAAGAGGGTGGCAGGAGATTTTGAGGGGTGACATCCCCTGGCAGAAGTACATGCTGATTTAATCGCAGTCATATCAATCAATGTTAACTTGGAAAGCCACAATATTAATATTTTAACTCAATAACATAGGTGACATTATTGTGGCACATCAGTAAAGCCTTACATAGAAATATATAAGATGGCAGACATCATTTAATGAATTTTAACTGAACAATAACTGAATGAGTTGGTTTCACTCTTAGACCAGCAGGGGAACCAAATCTATGCAGACTGCTGCAATAAGTACATTCATGAACTGTCTCATCGATGTTTGTCTGAATGAATATGATAATATTAATAATCATATTATTCCTATCAGCTGTCAATCACTGTTATGATTCACATATTCATTTATTATTAAATAAACTATATTTTTTGGAGGAGTTAATGATGAATGTTCCTCAAGATGCTTGCTCACCCTCCTTCAAATTTGAAAGACAAGTAATTATATCATGTATCAAAATTCAAAAGATTCAAAGGAACAGTTCAGCGCCCCACGACTTTACTGCAGTTACAACCTGGACTTTACATCAGAAAGAACAAACATTAAAGAAGTGACTAACTGCATCAGTTAGGGTTAAAAAACGTGTATTCAGCTAAAACATATACATTGCTGCAGTAAGTTATTATCCAGTGGAATCCTCAGGACTTGAAACAGTTTTTTGGGGGCAGACCCCCACAAAGAAAAAAAAAATACATACATACAAGGTCATCATCTTCACAGTTTGTTATGTTTATCGAGTCATCCGTGAGCAGAGCATCAAGTTGGCATGCCTATTACAGCTGAATGTGGCGATTACCATTTTGTTCAGCAAAACGTCTCACAAACTGATTAAGATTGAAAGCTTTGGTGCGTTTTGATTCAATGCTGAGTACAGCTAAACTTGACAGTCTCTTCTCTGTCATTGTAGACCGCAAATACCTCATTCCATCCATGCCACCCCGGTAGATCCGCCCCTGTTGTACACCGCAAATGTCCAGAGAGTTAGGGAGGGAGGAGGTGATGAATGATTTGACTAACCGCTCAAAGCACTTCATGATGATGGAGGTGAGTACCACTGGGCGGTAGTTGTTGAGGCTGGTGGTTTCATCTTTTTGGGGACAGGAACGATGGTGGAGTGTTTGAAACATGTGGGGACTACAGACTGCAGCAGGACGCTGAAACAGGGTTACTCACTCCAGTTTTCCAGGATCTGTCCCCATGTACGATGCTTCGAGTGTCTGGGGTCTGACCACGTGGCAGCTAACCTGCCTCCATCAGCAACTTGCAGCGCATGTCAGATGTTGACTCGGTCCAGCCGCCTGTACAGACTGGAGGTGTTCGAGGGGTGTTACTGTACGTCTCGCCGGTGGAAGACCCAGAGTTCGACGTGGTGGAGATGGAGGACCTCATGCAGGGAGTGCCATTCGTCTTCGCCATCGCCATCCCAGCAGCCCAGACGGGTCCAGGCATCGGAGAGGCGGACGACGATGATGACACCTCGTCATCCGGGATTTCCGCTGACCACCAGGAAGGCCATCAGCAGAGGTCGGCTCGTCAGGACTTCTCGGCGGTGATGGCTATGGCGGCGGAGTGTGCAGGCTTGCCGCTTCCCCCACCAATGCCTCCGAGGCCAGTGAGCCGCCTGCGTCAGGGCTTCTACGGCACGGGCCGTCCAGCACAGCCGGTCTTCGTTTCACCCCCTCTGCCGGACATCTGGCGGTGTGTGGAAGCCACGTGGCGGCAGCCACTAAAAACGAAGGCTACGGCGGCTACTTGGGCAGGAATCCTCAAGGTGGAGGGCCACTCAGACACGGAGTGTTTCGGTGTGCCCCCGCTGGAGGATAGCCTGGCGGCACATCTGCTTCCGCAGGCAGCTGGGTAGGCAGAGGGGAGAAGGCCCCTGCCCCCGCTGCCGCGTGACCGAGAGATGCTTGAGTATCTCGATAAAATATTCAAGCTCGGGTGCAGATAGCGGCGGCGGCCAATAATCTGGGTGTGTTAGGAGTGTCGCTGCTTTCTCCTCAGCAGGACGCTCCCGCCCCCCCGTCTGAGGGCGGGAGTGATTATTCGGACCGCTGCATGGGCCAGATGAATAATCTGGTCCACGGCATGGCTACTGCAGCCGGTCGGTTGATGGCCCTGACCACCGTGGCGTCGCGTCACGTGTGGTTAGGTTTAACCGCCCTGGCTAAGAAAGACCGGGATGATCTCTTTGGGGCCCCTGTTACCACGGAAGGGCTTTTTGGATCAACCGCCTGGAAGTGGAGAAAGCTCAGCTCAGCTGCATGTTGCCGCTGGCTCACACTCAGGGCCCCCCGCAAAGGGGAGTGCGTCCGGCGGTGGTAAACCGGAGAGAGAGGCGTCGGGTGAGAGTCCCGAGATCGCCCTCTGCCTCCACGGTCCGTCCCAAGGTGTTGGGTCGGGGCCGAACCCCGCAGGGTCAGGCCGGGCTCTTCCTCCGGTCCGCACTCGGGTGACACCGCAGCAGAGGGGTACCGGGTGGGGAGCTCCCTCCTCCAAGAGTTGACTGGCGGCGGGAGGAAGCGTCTCGGCAGGGAGAGGGGAATTCTCCGGCCAGGACGCGAGGGTAAATCCTGCCTCCTCCCTCTATGATCCTTTTGTTGTTAACTCGTCCTTTTCTAATAAAAGTGATAAAAAGTACTCCAGTTTGAGTGTCTCTGCTTTCCACACACCCACACAGCCACATAATGTTTTCAGTACAGTTTCCCCACTCGCTGCCCAGGCTGTTTCTCCAGTAAAGTGAGAGTGATAAACTGCGCTATGTGGGTACAGGGGCATTATGGCAGGCGTAACAGGGTTAGGAAACAATTAAGACCAAGTGTGAGGACTCCACATGATGTTGTTCACCGTTTTGGTGGAAACATCATGGTGGAGTGCGCGCTCCCGAGGGAATGTGCCTGTGTTCAAAGACCTCAGTAGAGAGTCGGCCCTTTCCGTGTCGACCCCCCATGGGCAAATGCTCCCTTCACGGGAGTTTTTGCGGCGGGACGGGTTATTGTAGGGGCCCCACAATTAATGGCACATCCCCTGACACAGTGTTACGGGAAGTGGAAACACAGATGCATGCTAACGGAGTGGATGGACAGGACGCTGAAACAGGGTTACTCACTCCAGTTTTCCAGCACCCCTCCCCCGTTTACAGGCATAAAAGAGGCGAAGCTATCATCCCAAAGGGATCTCAACAGAGGTTCAGACTTTAGTGCGAAAACAGGTGGTATCTGTTGTGCGCACACGGGAAAGAGAGAGGGGGCATTATTCTCTGTATTTTCTGGTGCCCAAAAAAACAGACGAATTCAGGCCCATTCTAGATCTCCGTGGTCTGAATCTCCACATTGTACGCAAAACTTTCCAGATGTTGACTGTGAAACGGTTATTGCAACTGGTGCAGCCAGGCGATTGATGTACAACCATCGACCTGAAGGATGCCTACGTTCATGTCGGAAATTGCTCCGAAACACAGAAAGTATTTACGTTTTGCCTTCCAGGGAGTGGCCTACAGGCTGCCGTTCAGCTACTCCCTGTCCCCGCGCACGTTCAGCAAGTGCGTGGAGGTGGCACTCCAGCCGCTGCGCAGCCGGGGCATGAGAGTATTCTTTTACCTAGACGACCTCATAGTTATGGCCAGCTCCAGGGAACGGTCAATGTGTAATACGACTCAATTGATCCTACATCTAACTGAGTTAGGATTTGCGGTCAATTGGGAGAAGAGCGCCCCCATGCCTCAACAACAGGTATTGTATTTGGGAGTGGTGCTCGATGCAGGCAGGCTACGCGCCACCCTGTCAGAGAGCAGACAGGCATCCTTATTACAGGCAGTTTGCAGACAGCGACAGGGGGCAACGGTGACGGCTTTAACTGTTATGCAGACCCTGGGTCTTATGGCAGCGGCTCACGTTGTGGTTCCGCTGGGGTTACTGCATATGCGCCGCCTGCAGAGGTGGTTCTCCAGCCTGTGTTTAGATCTCAAAAGACACAAACATCGGCTGGTGACCATCCCCCCCTCACCAGAGGGGCAGCCACCGGTTTTGTGGGTCCCCGGACCATCTCCGGAGAGAATCCTCGCTGGGACAGGTGATCTCCCACATCTCAGTGTTCACGGATGCATCCGGAACGGGATGGGGAGGAACCAGCCTAGGGGAAGCTGTAGGAGGTTGCTGGTCTCTGACAGAGACGTGGCACATCAACCTCCTAGAGCTGCGGGCAGTGATATTAGTCCTCCAATATTTCAAACCCTTAATTCAGGGGAAACATGTAATGATCAGGAGCGACAACCACAGTGGCATATATCAACAGACAGGGCGGAGTCCGCTCCGCCGTTCTGTTGACCATGGCGGAGAAATTGTGGTTATGGGCTGCGGAGGTAATGTTATCTCTGAGAGCCCTCCACATTTCGGGTCTGGAGAACAGAGGGGCCGACCCCTGCCAGACGAATGGGCGCTTCACCCAGAGGTGGTGAAGCGGATCTGGGCCCGATTCGGGACAGCAGAGGTGGATCTGTTCGCCAGCCAACGCAACAACCACTGCACACTGTGGTTCTCCATGGCTCTGAGCGACGACCCTCCTTTGGGGGTGGACGCATTTGCACATGAGCCATGGCCAAAGAAGCTGCTTTATGCCTTTCCACCGTTAAGTCTCATTCTCCCTCTCCTAGGGAGAGTGAGGCGGGAACATCTGTCAGTCATTCTGGTGGCACCGGATCGCGTAGGGGCACCGTGGTACTCAGAGATGACACAGATGAAGGTGAGCCAGCCATGGGCGCTCCCCCAAGTTTGGGGGGCGATCTCCCAGGAGGCAGGTGCAATCGGGGCGTTACCCACTCTGGGCCGTCCTCTCCAGGCTTGGCTCCTGAGAGGGACAGGCTGAGACAGGGTGGATTGTCTGACAGAGTTATTCAGTCTATCCAGGCAGCTAGAGCAGGATCCACCACAGCCTGTTGCAGGCCAAAGTGGCTGGGATTCCGGCGATGGTGTGAGGAGTGAAAAATTGGGTTATATTTTATCGTACTTACAGTTGTTGGTGGACAGCCTTAACGTCAGCCAAAAGAGTGTCTGAGTTAACCGCTTTATCGGTGCACCCGAGTTGTTTAAACATCCGGGATGACCGAAGCAGTGCGACACTCAGACTGAACCCCTCCTTTGTGCCTAAGAGCCTAAGGAGTACGTTCAGGTCGAGGGCTATTCAGTTGGGGGGTTTTAATCTCCCCCCCATAGTGGGGCGAGGGAGGCTAAATTGCACCTCCTCTCTCCGGTGGCTGTATCAACAGCCTTATTTAATGGCGTAAGTGTGGAGGACATATGCACGGCGGCATCTTGGTCAACACCAGGTCCCTTCATCAAGTTTTATCTCTTGGACATGTCTGGCTCCTTTTCATCGTCTGTGCTTGCTGGAGCAACACAGGACTGGTGAGGAGAGAGAGGGGGTGCTGTGTGTCAGGGGGTATCTGACCCCCTCCCCGGACGTAATGTGCTTATGTTTCCCGGGCCCCCGGCCCCGACTTTCATTCCACAGGCCATAAGACTATTAAACGCCTGAACTTTAAAGAACATCCATAAACATTCATCTGTTTGCATTTTACAGATTATTTATCTAATATATCATATTCCATTTACTTGTATATACACTCTTCTTGCACTACTCCTATTCTATTTTATTTGTATTTACCTGCACTATTTTATCCATTTTATTTGTTCTATGTCCTATATATGTTGCACTGTTGGACATATATCTACACTACAGCTAATTTACAAATGACAATAAAGCCTTTAATCTTGAATCTTGAATACAGAGCAAATGACACATGTGTTGCTGTGTTAGCACAAGCCATGAAAGCAAATGAAAGAGCCAAGTGAATTGGTGAACTAAGAAAAAATATTGGATCTCTGGACCCTGAGTGACCCCTTAGTTAAAAAGGGTCAGACAGAGTTGGATGTGAGCGGGGAGAGTGCACAGCCTGAGACTCTCAGTTCTTGGAGAGTATGAAAGAGGATCTAGTAGTATACTCTGTGGAATGCAGCAGAAAGAACAGGGAGATGACTACAGAGGAGAGGAAGGGTGGAGAATTTAGAGAACGTTTTTTTGGTTCGAGAAAGAATGTTGAATTTTAGATGGAAAAAAGTGCTTTTTTAGGAGGAGAGAAGGGACTGATGGGTAATATACAATCAGTTTCTAAGTCTTTATTTATTTTTGCCTCTTTGGCAACCTTTGAACTCGTTGACTGGTAATATCTATCTCGACAAAATGTTAGGTAATTTCAGGGCTAATGATATTCTTGTAATTTCCTGAAAAAAATTACTTGCTCAGCCATTGTAAAGTTTGACAAAAAAGGTTGCTGTAAAGAAGAATAACTCACTTAAACTGACAAAAACAGGACATTAATGTAAAAACAAAAAGATGCTTAAACTGTGAATAAAGTAATTGAATACAGACGTTTAAAAAATAAATGAATACAAATATATCCTAATAATAGTATTAACACTGTCTGTCGGTTGTTATTACACTGAAAGGGCTCATCCATCACACCATAATGCTTTGTGCTCAGTAGGTTTTCTGGTCTTGTGCAACATGTGTTTAATGTTGTAGGGACAACATGCTGAGGCAGCAGTAGGCAGACAGTGATGAAGGCTGCCTTACTTCCTGAACCATCAGCTAGTTACTTTAGTGCTTCAGTGGCTCTGCTGGTGTTGGAAACATACAAACTACTAAAACAAGTACTGCATATTATACAACTTACCAACTATTAAGTGGCAATACGTGCAAATGTTTCAAGTAGAGTGACAGTGCATTGACGTGTTGATGTGCAAAGCCGCACTTTTTCTTTTGGCTTGTTTCTTCACCTTCATACATATTGCTAATCTGGTTGCTGTCTCTCATTGGTTGGCAGGATAGCATGACAGCTCAGCTCTGAAACTCCTAGGATCTGAAGTCCTTTTTACTATAGGGCTTGTTTCCCAGCAGGTTATCCACCTCAGATGCAATGGACAGTGATAACTTCGGCAGAACCTGTTGAATAAGAAGAACAAAGGATAACTGTAATTTGTCAAACCTTAAAACTTTGGTAAATAACTTGTTTGTGTTTGCTGATGAAGCTGTATGTACAGAATAAGACATGGTTATACGTCTATCAGTGGCTCTTCAGTGCAAGTTGTATGGGTTGAGATGGAAGTTGTTTCCACTACCATTGTTATCTTTCTGTGTGTTGTCCTCTTCTTGCATCATTGATGTTTTCATACCTACTCAATGCCATCTTTTTGTATTGTATTACAACACTGAGAGGTTTGATTTCTAAACATTTAGCTTGACATTTTTGTATTTGTTTTATTCATTTATCCATTTGTCTTTTGGTTTTGTTCGGTGACTATTACCATTGTCACTGTCATGGTGTGACATGTATGATTTTTGAATTCACTTTTGAATTCAGTTGGTTTCATATTATGGGCCTAAATGACGTTATTTTCTGGTGGTTTTATTCGCCATAACCTATTCTAGGTCAAAACACTTGGTTGTAGCTCATCTTCCTATTGGTTAAATTCCACAAAAAATCTCCAATGAGATCAGATTGACTGATGAAAGCTTTTTGATGCCGCTAGTAGAGAGAGGGTTTTATTTTCTGACAATTTGTGAGTTCTCTGGCACACCGGGGACACATATTTATGTATGAAAGACATCAAAAAGTGCATTTTGCATGATAGGACACCTTTAAAGATGAAAGAATAATGATATAGCCCCCTTCCTCATTCGACCTAAACCCTTCCTCACCTGACCTTAACCCTTCCTCGTCTGACCTAAAACCTTCCTATTGAAAACTTGTGGGCCCTTCTTTAACGGGAGATTTCCGGTGAAGGAAGACAGTACTCCTCTCTGAACAGAGTCTGGGAGGCTGTGGTTGATCGTCAACACATTCAGAAACTGACAGACTCCAGACTGTGAAGAGAACGGTGGCTATATTGGTCACTGATAAAAAAAAAATTAAATGACAGAAATGTGTATTTGTACATTTTGAGTTCTCACTTTAACAGATGAAAATAACACTTTAGTTACATAATAATTCTGCAATCTTAGATATTCCCCTCAGAAAGCCAAACCTCACTTTTATTCTCTTAAAGGTCCCATGTCATGCTTTTCCGGTTATTACCCGTCCCCTTGTGTGTTATGAAGGTTTTTCTGCATGTAAACGGTCTGCAGAGTCACAAACCCTGAAAGTACACCCTGTAGCGAGTAAAACTCTAACACAGAAAATACCTGTCTATGCTGCCCCAGAACGCCTCGTTGGACATTTCTCTTTTTTTCCTGGGTATCGCTATGTAGGGACACCCAGTAGCCATGCCCAGAGCTATGGCCGCACCCTCTGCCAGCCTTTCACGTAACAAAGCTTCCCAAACCTTTCAGCGATTCATGCCGGATATGTACAGCGTAGGGCACTGAAGAACAATGCTGTTCCTACTTTGTTTGGACCAGCGGGAGATTCGGGTACACAACCTGTAAGTATTCATTGTTGTTTGTGTATTTATGATTCAAATCATTGAAAAAGTTGTTTTTCAACAGTTGAGTAATTTCTTGCATTTAAATAACTGTTTCGATGTGTTCCAGTCAGACTCGAGAGCTCTCGCCCGCGAACGAGCCGTTTTTGGGTTTTTTTGCGGAGGGATCTAGATCGGCTTGAAGGCACATTATGCAATGTGCAATGTGCACATTATCCCGCTTATTACATGGCCAGATTCTCACAAAGTAACGACATGACTCCCAATATTAATTGAAATGCTTTTATGGATTTAGAAAATGATTTTATTGATTTAAAAAATAGTTTTATGTATTGATTTAAATTGACATGCATCCGCTAAGAAAAATAGTGCTTCGATAGTGTTTTTGAGGAGCTTTTTGATTACAGATTTGAAAACATCGTTTCTTGCTTTAAAAGTAGCACAATTCATTATGTCAAACATTGGAAAGTATCTAGATATCCCTGCCCTAATGACAAAGTAACTGGCAACTGAATATGTGTCGATGTTTGATGTCTATGTCTGGACCGCTGCGTAAAAAGGAGGGTTTCTGCCCCATTACTTCTCTTCTTACTTCTATAAGAATAAAACACGGAGGACGGAGATCTCTTTTTCTCCCTCTCTTCTGACAGCCCAGCAGCTAATCTCAGAGCACGCTCCCCTCTCCTGGAGGGGGGCGTGGTCAGCTGCAGCACACAGAATCAGCCCCCTGTAAAAACAGCGCTGGAAAGAGCATATGGAGCGAAATGTGGCATGGCTAAAATGCAAGATCTTTTTGGTATTTTGGAAAAAAAAAACTATATTTATATACTTTATATAGGTCAATACAGTAGCCCCTTTTTTTAAAAATAGTTTTTATAGGTGTTGCTATCTGTTTGGTGTAGCGTGGTTCTACAAGCAAGTCAATGCATTCATTGGGTGGTATCAGAGAGTTACACAGGTCTGTAAATGCAATGAAAACAATTGGCCACAGCAAATCATTTATATTAAACATGTAATTTTTACTTTTGAATACTTCAGTACAAAGGTTGTATTGAATAATTTAAGTGATATATGTATACACATATAATTAGCCAAAACAGGGCTACATTTGATTTAATTAAAAGGTATAATATGTGGTAAACTGAAGAGCCGTTTGGGAGCCGAAAGAGCCGGCTCTTCTTGGTGAGCCGAGCCAAATGATCCGGCTCACCAAGAAGAGCCGGAATTCCCATCACTATTTCCACTCCCTGCACTGCAGCCGTGCCTGCAGTCCCTCCCCTCTCAAGCACGCTCTAAGTCCCTCCCCTCTCTCGTGCACGCGCTAGCTGCCAGAGCATGTGAGAAAACGAGAAGCATGGCTACAAGTGGGAGTGCAGCTGCCGCTGCGCCTCGGCTTGTTGACAAAAAAGACGCCAGAAGCGAAATGTGTAAGTATTTGAGCTATATCCCTGACAGTGAGGGCAAGCCTACAGACACCACGAGGCCTGTCTGTCAGACATGTATTAATTTGATTTAATACGAATTCTTGTCATTTAATTTATTTATTGTTCTCATTGTTTAAAAGTTTGTGTTATGGTTATGGTGTGAAATAAAGCACAATAATTACATTTAAGACTGTTTCCCTTTTTTTAAGAAAAGTATCGAAAAAGAATCGGAATCGCAATTCTTGACTTGGTATCGAAACCAAAATGTTGGTATCGTGACAACACTAGCTACTCCTGACAGTTAAACCTGATATTTAGTAGGTCTGTTAAGTATTGAATGCTGATCATTCTGACGTCATTTGGCCGGTCAAAGTTGTTTGGGCTCGGATAAAATCGCTCAGTTACTTTTGTCCCGTGTTACTTTCGTCCCGGCTCTCCCTACGTGTGTATGTGTGGTGTCAGGTGTCAGTATGAGAGGATGACAGCGCGCCTAATTTTGATGTGGCCCAAGAGCCAATCACAATAATACCTGCGATGCAGTGAACCAATCACCTTTGAGGGGGGGGGAAAACCTATCGTTGATTAAACACTATCCAGTGTTTCCCCTGCCATTGTCTTGGAGGGGCGCTGCGCCCCGCCAACGGAGCCCCGCGCCCCCCCCTGAAATTCAAGGTGTTTTAAAAATAAATATAATTTTTTTTTTTAAATATATATATATAGCACCAAATTGCAAATAATCTATAACTACAGTCAATTTTCACATTGAACATGTGCTCTTTTATTAAAAAGACTAAACGCTTTCATTTGAAGTTGTGAGCTTAGTGTTTTTTACCCTAAGAAACACTGATGCATTAATCAATAACAATAATCCACAGCTCCTCTCTCTGCTCCAGAGGATTTAAAAAATGTATCCCAATGCCACAAAAATGCATCAGTGACGTGGTTGAAATCTTTTCTCCAGAAAACAAAAAACTGAAACAAACGGTATCAGTGACTGTGTGTTTGATGTGGCTCTTTGCAGTAACATAGAACACATGTGGCTCTTAACCTCTGACTGGTTGGCCACCCCTGATCTACATGCTACCACTGGCTCAGATAATGAAAAACAACAAAATAAGTTACCATAGCTATGCAGATGACACACAAATGTACGCAACAATTTCACCAGGAGACTATGCTCCAGTTCAAACACTGAGTAAGTGCATTGAACAAATCAATGACTGGATGTGTCAGAACTTTCTCCAATTAAACAAAGATAAAACTGAGGTAGTGGTTTTTGGAGCCAAGGCAGAACGTATAAAAGTTAGCGCTGAGCTTCAGTCTGCAATGTTCAAAACAACAGAGCCAGAAATCTAGGTGTAGTCATGGACTCTGACCTGAGTTTCAACAGTCACATTAAAACAGTTACTAAATCAGCCTACTATCACCTAAAGAACATATCTAGGATTAAAAGACTAATGTCGCAGCAGGATTTGGAAAAACTTGTCCATGCTTTTATCTTCAGTAGACTGGACTACTGCAATGGTGTCTTCACAGGTCTCACTAAAAAATCTATTAGAAAGCTGCAGCTGATTCAGAACGCTGCTGCTCGAGTCCTCACTAACACTAAGAAAGTGGATCACATCGCTCCTGTTATGAAGTCTTTACACTGGCTTCCTGTGTGTCAAAGAATAGATTTCAAAATACTGCTGCTGGTTTCTAAAGCACTGAATGGTTTAGGCCCAAAATACATTTCTGATCTACTGCTAAATTATGAACCATCCAGATCTCTCAGGTCTTCAGGGACTGGTCAGCTTTCTGTCCCCAGAGTCAGAACTAAACATGGTAAAGCAGCGTTCAGTTATTATGCTCCAAATATCTGGAACAAACTCCCAGAAACCTGCAGGTCCGCTGCAACTCTGACTACTTTTAAATCCAGGCTGAAGACTTATCTTTTTGTCACTGCTTTTAATTGAACTATTCATATCTTAGACTGCACTGTAACTTTTATCCATGTATTTTTTCTTTTAATGTTTATTTTATTAGCTTTTCTTTTTAATGACTGATTTTAAATGCCATTTTCTTAATGTCTTTCATTTTTTGTAAAGCACTTTGAATTGCCTTGTGTTGAAAAGTGCTATATAAATAAACTTGCCTTGCCTTGCCTTGCCTTGCCAAGAGAGTATGCGAACTGACCGCTCTATCGGTGCACCCGTGTTGCCTTCTGGTTCGTGGTGACCGTAACGGGGCGACACTCAGACCGAACCCCTCCTCTGTTCCCAAGAACTTAAGGAGTTCTTCCAGGTGGAGTGTTATACACAGGGGTGCACATAACTTTTTTAGTGAGTTACTCAGATGAGTACCAGGAGACAGCGTTTGGTACTCACCCCACACGAAGCGTTGTCCTCCTCAGTGTCTCCTTCACTGTCCTCTATTTACACTTCTTGCATGCTAGATGATGAAGATGCACCTCCCTGTCTCTTTTTAAGCCTCCGGTTTGCTTTCTCCAAAACTTGTTGCCAAAACTGTGAAGTCCTTGCATTTCCTGAGGCCAAGTTGAAGGATCACATACTAAGAAATGATCACATGACTTGAAGTCATATCTGATTTCAGATGTGGGAAGTTACTAAGTATTCAAGTACTGTGCTTAAGTACAATTTTGAGATATTTGTACTTTACTTGACCTTGATGCTATTGTGTACTTCTACTCCACTACAGTTCAGAGGTAAATGGTGCACTTTTACTCCACTACATGTATTTAATACCTTTAGTTACTTCACAGATGTGGATGAATAATGTGAAATCTAATCAAGTGTTAAATCAGACTTTAGTTCCACCTGGAGTAAATCCACCAGCTACCCTGCAGTCTACAAAGTCATTCAAACTAGCTGCACCTTTACCAGCTTTGAGAACACTTTCATGATCAATCATTATAAAACATATCATATATACCTGACCAATTATGTGCCGCCCTAGGCGAGATTTTAGATGGTCCCCCCCCCCCCCCAAAAAAAAAAAAATGTTAATAAAATCACACAGAAGCTGTATACGTTTTTTGGGAGATTTATTTATGTTAACACAAATACAACATTAAAACCTACACTGAACAAAAATATAAATGCAACACTTTTGTTTTTGCTCCCATTTTTCATGAGATGAACTCAAAGATCTAAAACATTTTCTATATACACAAAATAACCATTTCTCTCAAATATTGTTCACAAATCTGAAAAAATCTGTGATAGTGAGCACTTCTCCTTTGCCGAGATAATCCATCCCACCTCACAGGTGTGGCATATCAAGATGCTGATTAGACAGCATGATTATTGCACAGGTGTGCCTTAGGCTGGCCACAATAAAAGGACACTCTGAAACGTGCAGTTATGCTTTATTGGGGGGGTCCGAAAACCAGTCAGTATCTGGTGTGACCACCATTTGCCTCACGCAGTGCAACACATCTCCTTCGCATAGAGTTGATCAGGTTGTTGATTGTGGCCTGTGGAATGTTGGTCCACTCCTCTTCAATGGCTGTGCCAAGTTGCTGGATATTGGCAGGAACTGGAACACGCTGTCGTACACGCCGATCCAGAGCATCCCAAACATGCTCAATGGGTGACATGTCCAGTGAGTATGCTGGCCATGCAAGAACTGGGATGTTTTCAGCCTCCAGGAATTGTGTACAGATCCTTGCAACATGGGGCCGTGCATTATCATGCTGCAACATGAGGTGATGGTCGTGGATGAATGGCACAACAATGGGCCTCAGGATCTCGTCACGGTATCTCTGTGCATTCACAATGCCATCAATAAAATGCACCTGTGTTCGTCGTCCATAACATACGCCTGCCCATACCATAACCCCACCACCACCATGGGCCACTCGATTCACAACATTGACATCAGAAAACCGCTCACCCACACGACGCCACACACGCTGTCTGCCATCTGCCCTGAACAGTGAAAACCGGGATTCATCCGTGAAGAGAACACCTCTCCAACGTGCCAGACGCCATCGAATGTGAGCATTTGCCCACTCAAGTCGGTTACGACGACGAACCGGAGTCAGGTCGAGACCCCGATGAGGACGACGAGCATGCAGATCAGCTTCCCTGAGACGGTTTCTGACAGTTTGTGCAGAAATTCTTTGGTTATGCAAACCGATTGTTGCAGCAGCTGTCCGAGTGGCTGGTCTCAGACGATCTTGGAGGTGAACATGCTGGATGTGGAGGTCCTGGGCTGGTGTGGTTACACGTGGTCTGCGGTTGTGAGGCCGGTTGGATGTACTGCCAAATTCTCTGAAACGCCTTTGGAGACGGCTTATGGTAGAGAAATGAACATTCAATTCACGGGCAACAGCTCTGGTGGACATTCCTGCTGTCAGCATGCCAATTGCACGCTCCCTCAAAACTTGCGACATCTGTGGCATCGTGCTGTGTGATAAAACTGAACATTTTAGAGTGGCCTTTTATTGTGGCCAGCCTAAGGCACACCTGTGCAATAATCATGCTGTCTAATCAGCATCTTGATATGCCACACCTGTGAGGTGGGATGGATTATCTCGGCAAAGGAGAAGTGCTCACTATCACAGATATTTTCAGATTTGTGAACAATATTTGAGAGAAATGGTTATTTTGTGTATATAGAAAATGTTTTAGATCTTTGAGTTCATCTCATGAAAAATGGGAGCAAAAACAAAAGTGTTGCATTTATATTTTTGTTCAGTGTATAATTTGGCTCTGCTGAGGTGTAGGGGACAGGAGCGCTTGATGCTGTATAACTTGGCTCTGCTGAGGTGGAGGGGACAGGAGCGCTTGATGCTGTATCACTGGGCTCTGCTGAGGTGGAAGGGACAGGAGCGCTTGATGCTGCAGGGCTGGGCTCTGCTGAGGTGGTATGATGCCCAAAACATTTCAAAAGTGCATCTGGAGAGAGAAGAGAAGTATAGGTGACCAACAAAAGATGCATTCTATTTGCTAGACCTAAGACATATTATAGAAATCAGAAAACAGGAGCAGCTCACAAAATAATTAGAATATCATGGAATATATTGCCTCCATGTAGAATTGATGCATTTATCTCTGCAAAAGGAGCCCCGACCAAGTATTGAGTACATATTTGAATAAACTTTTCAGAAGATCGAAATATCTGTATTATAAATCCTTATCTAATATTATACTAGATACAGGATTATTGATTTTCATGATCTGTAAACTGTAATAATCACAATTAAAACCAATTTTTTTTTAAATATTTCACTTCATGCAGTTAACCAAATATTTTCCGTCTATGACGGATTTTTTGTAACAATGACGGAAAAATCTGAAAGCAGTCCGTCATTTTGACGGATTAGAACAAACTCGGAACAGCGCCAAAGTTTCCCCGCAGCGAGGCTCCGGTGTTAAGCATGCCTGCCAAAAAGGAAATTATACCGTTTCCAAACCCAACTTTGCCCTACAAATCATTGAAATGTCTGTGAGTTTTGGCTTTAGGCTGTGCGCACTCCCGCGAGGTGCAGTGGGCATGCATAACGGTTCACGAGTGTGCACCCCGACCCACGTTGACAGTTCACGACTGTGCTCTCCCCCCCCCACACCCCCGTTGATAGTTCACGACCGTGCTCTTCCCCCCCCCCCCCCCCAAGAGTGTAAAGGCTGACGGGTAATACTGAATTTTGACGGAAATGTTACGATCCTGTCCGTCAAAATTACGGGCAGTGAAAAAGTCTAGCGCAACCTCTGACTTCATGCATAATGAATCTAGAATATATGATTAATTTGTTTAATTAAATTAAAGAAAAACAGCTCTATGATATAGTTATTCTTTAAGATGCACCTGCAGATTCTGCGACTTACCAGATGGCAAAGAAGCAGCTACATACATTGTAATATAGCATATTAAAGATAAAGGCTAAGGTATGCAGTATTTACAGCAGTAAATACTGCATTTTAACACTGATGTAAACGTTACACTATTGATTATTGAACATACTTTAGACAGCATAAACTGTAAGGCAATACAATTAAAGGCCTACAACTATAAATTATTGAGGGGATGTAAAAGGAATAGCATTTTAATGACTATCATTATTACTACTAGCCTATTACTACAAGCAGGGCAAACATTGGCTCACCTCAACAGATATAGTAAATGATATATAGCAGGTGATGTAACTCTTTCCAAATGTCCCTGAATTTAAGGTGGGAGTAACGGTAATAATTTACGTTAACTCTAAATGTAACTATTGATTAGCAAACAAACGACCTTGCTATCATCTAAAAGTAAGCTAGCAAGTTAAAATTGTTCCATCAACGGTAACTACAATCAACTTTTTGACTTTGTTTAATCATCATCACATTAACGTTACTGTACCTTTGTCTTTCTCCCGTTTGTCCTCCTCCTCTTTTCTTTTCTTTCTTCCCTGGGCACCAGATAACTTTGTTATTTTCGACATGCTAATTACCGTCTTTGTTTTCTTCTCCCGAGTCACAGCAGGTCAAAGGCGGCGGGTCAAGTGTCAGTCAGTGACACTTGACCCGTCCCCCTCGCTCCCTCGCTCCTTGAGGACATAAACAGCCTGCGGGGCTGGGGCAGTTCAACTTACCTGATTTAGGGGGGGGTGGGGCGCCATAGTGTATGGGCGCTGTACGCAATATAGGCGTAGTTATGTTAAGATAAGATAATAAGATGTATTTTGTTGATCCAAAATCGGGAAATTGTTTTATTTTGAAAAAAAAATCATCACAATAAAAAAAAATATTTCCCCCAATTTTCGGCACCCCCCTGGCTTGATGCGCCCTTAGCATTCGCCTATACTGCCTATGCCAAGGGCCGACCCTGCATATATATTATTCTGAAATGGACCAATCTGCACAACGACTACTTTTACTGTCGCGACTTTCACTATATTTTGATAATGCTTTTAAAATTTTACTTGAGTAACATTTTGAATGCTGGACTTTTACTGTAACAGAGTATTCCTACACAAGATCTGAGTACTTCTTCCACCTCTGTCTGATTTCAAACTCTTCCATTAACACCCTGAGTAAGTTTGTTGTAAATAAAACTGCAGCAGCTTGACCACAGAACGTGAACGTTGTGATCAGCTGATTTTGCGCAGTTCTCCAGTGTGTGAGCAGGGCACAGAATGTCAATCAATCAACAACTTTATTAATCCCGCAAGGGGCAATTGGTTATGAGCAGCAGCTTATGTCATGTCAACCCAGTCTCATGGCATGCTAACGGACTTTTGTACAGCACTCACGGTAGAAATGCCCTTATTACTTATCCTAACTGCACAAACAAGATATCCGATTAAAGCTGAGACTCCACAGATTCCACACATGTAATGTCATCACTGTAAGATCCCGAATTCCTGGAGCTATCAGCCAGAAAAGAGAAAGTAAACAACATCCGGTTTCAAAAATATTACAATAATTACGTCTTACCTTTTTGGATTTGTGATCAAAAGTTGTGTTCACCGGAATAAAAACGCCGCTCAAGGTTAATCCAATGTCTTTGTGTCACATAGACATTTTGACTGATAATCCATCATCATATTTATGGCAATATACTGGGTATAAAGCTTTGCAGTCCAGGCGTGCGCTTTCAGATATGCTTTGTTCGCTTCTCTATTACGTCCGCTATGGTAATGTTTACGTGGATTTGGGAACTGCCCATCGATTCTATTGGTTCTGATGGTTAAGAAAAAGGTGTAAATCACACGAATCGACCAATGGGTTCCAGAGATATAGTCCTGCGTAAAGTATAAAGAATGCCAGCCAGTTTAAGTACATTACGCAGCCGACTTCATTTATTGTTTACTACGGAAGGAAGCAGGAAGCAGGAATTGCCGGGACCCAGAGCACACGGAGCACAAAGAGCGGACAGCAGATAACGGAATTGCAGTTGTATTGCTTATGGATTATCAGAACATTTCAAAGGGGACACAGTCCCATTGGTTAACCTATGGATTAACTACATCATCGTTTTTATCGTTTTAATGCCATTGAAGACCAGTTTAGACCAGACAAAGAGGAAGGTAAGCCATTAGCCTAGCGCATTTTAGTACCTAGCGCCACTTGTTTTGATGTACGTTTTTGTTGATAACCTCGCGAGTTTGTATCTTTCAGTGTTGAGGTGGGCACCGTTAGATTCTGTGTCTCCTTACGATCATAAACGATGTGTTGGATGTGCAGCTAGGATAATAAGGGAGCTAGGAGTGATTTTCGGTGCAATAATAGGTTAGCATTTTTCGCTCGGGGCTAATTCAGAGGCTCACTGTTAGCATTGTGTGTTTCTTTTGAAAAGATAAATGAAAAAGATCAGTTAAATGAGTTTTTTCCCGTTATATGGATATCAAATATTCATAGTTTATTAAATATTAAGGTTCCTTAGACGTTGTTTCCTGCAAATGACGTTAGGATAACAGAGTATGTTTTTATTTTTTTTTTTTATTTTGTTCACAACAGTTGTATTTGGATGGAATGCATACCTATAGTGATAATTCAAAGTAATAAAATGATTTTGACAGTGAAAAAGTTCAAATGGAACTGATGGTTCCCAAATGACCCAGAGGTGAGTCCGCCTGGACTTTATTTGTCTAAATCTGTCTAAAAAGATCAAATTTCACTTGTTTTGCATCAATCTTAATACAGGGTACTTATTATATGTTATAGTTTGGATTCCTAAAGCTTTTAGTCTACTAACCCATCATTCAAGGGTGGTTTTCACTATAAGTAATGTTTTTTTTTTAGGCGGACATTAGAATTTACATGTTTTTACTATGTTCCATCTGAATTTATTTTAAAATATAAACATCTATATTGATTCTGACACTTCTACATCCAACTCACAGATGTAACCTTGATTTGAGAGAAAAGATTATTAATTTACCCCTTTTTAGAAGTGAAGATATAGTCTTTGTTGTGTTAGTGTTAGATACCATTTTCGAGCCTGAAACCTGAAAAACAGGCTCAGGGCTTAAGAGGTTAAAGGCAATGTGAGCGTCCATTCTCATTGGATAACGGAGAATTGTACACCCGGAAGTAAGTATTCCCCTTACTGTGGATTGATTTTACAGTGATATCTGCACTACTCATCGACTAAAAAACACCAGATTATCCTTGTTACTTACACAACATTGATTGGTTTAAATTGTGTGCAATGCTTTTGTATTTTTCCCCTGCGATTCGGAGAAACAAATAGTTTTTCGGAGTAAAGGATAGCAGAAGACACTACACTACCCAGAATCCCCAGTTATCGTTTGGACTACACCATGTGCTCTGTTTGACAAACCCCGTGATAGTCCTCAAGCTCTGTGATTGGAGAGTGTGCTCCGAGGGTTACCCAAGCCTCGAACAGCACTTGAAATGGTTTGGAACCACGGCAGACTGTCCAAAACTGGATTTGAACGGGTCCACCGCGTCCCCCCCTCCCCCCACACACATAATCACACAAATTCTGTGTTTTATATTTAACAATTCTGTGTTCTTTATTTATTGATTGTTCAATACCTGACAAGGCCGGAGATGAAATATCTACATGCATCTTATAAGAGTATAATACATTATGTATAATATCAGTTAAAATAAGTGCTTCAACATAGTTAACATTGCTGGAGGTATGCACACATATTGATAGATGTCTTGTAATGCACTATTGAGGAACCTGCGACCCAAGTTTTTCATTCAATGCATAACTACACCATAGTTGTGTAGGCCTATATGATATGTCAATAAACCTTAGAAAATCTTGAAATCTTGAAAGGGATGTGCAAAATAGTCATTATATACAGTCTTTAATTAACTATTAGTAGAGAATAACGAGTAATGAATATACATTATAGGGATCCTATAGATTAATATCTAATAATAAAAATAATGAAATTCAATAACATGCTTTAACCACTAGGTGTCCCTTTATATCAGCTGTGCACCTTTATGGTGTAAATACAGCCTATCTACCAATTGGATCAAATATAAAAGTCAGCCGAATTAGTGTTGATACTGCAATGAGACGTATTGTGTGAAAAGAAATGTAAGATGTTGTTTAATGGCTGATATATTTATGATCCACGTCACGTTTTCAGTTCCTCATGTTTGTCTAGAAGTCTTCTCATCAGGGCTACGGCAGATATGTAATATTTAATGCAGCCGAACCGTGTATTACAATGCCGTTATGTGATGACTTTCAAAGAGAAAAGCAAGAACACTCGGAATAAAGTATTATTTTAATTTTTTTAAATGTTTTCGGTCTGTTTCCGGTATTTGTTAATGACGATGTGCTGTGAGATGTGAGACTGGAATTGCACAGGGGAAAATAACGTAGGCTATCTTTAGATGCGGATTTTGTTAAACTAATATGTTTGCGCTGTGGACCAACACTATACATTGACGGGGAAGGGGGTAGCAATAAAGATAACACCATTAAACAGTTACACAACATAACAGAAATAATATCGATAGCAGCGTCCCTAGCAACCACCTTGGTAACAATGAAAACTTCCTGAAGTAATCTTCGTAATAACTAGCAAACTAAAGATCATGTACATCCACTGCACACATAATCTGAAATAACAACACATATTTCTCGCATCAAATGACATCAAAACGCATTTTAATGGCCAAACTAACTTTAAAATAGGCATTTTCCACCGAGAATAAAACGAAGTTCGGCCATGTTTTTTTTTTCTGCAGGGAGAAATTTGAAGATCGTGACATAGACGCCATTGGAATGAATGGTGAAAAAAAACGAGGTTTGTCAAACAGAGCACATGGTGTAGTCCAAACGATAGCTGGGGATTCTGGGTAGTGTAGTGTCTTCTGCCATCCTTTACTCCGAAAAAATATTTGTTTCTCCGAATTGAAGGGGTAAAATACAAAAGCATTTCACACAAATTAAACCAATCAATGTTGTGTAATTAACAAGGATAATCTGGTGTTTTTTAGTCGATGAGTAGTGCAGATATCACTGTAAAATCAATCGATAGTAAGGGGAATACTTACTTCCAGGTGTACAATTCTCCGTTATCCAATGAGAATGGACACTCACATTGCCTTTAAGGGCAGCAGACACAAACGAATGCCGTGCTTCCATGAGCGTCAAATCCCGCCGTAGATGGGAATACATTGCAATCAGTTGAAAGCTATTTGCGTCCCTTTATGACGCTGAAGGAGCCTAGGAGCGTCACAACTGCACGCCACGGACACTGACCAAACGTCGCTCCTGGACGATTATGGAGTGAGAGTGTGTTGGATTAATCGCGATTAACTATGGACAATCATGCGATTAATCGCGATTACATATTTTAATCGACTGACAGCCATATTATTAATACTGTTTATGGTTATTGAACTTTTACCAACATTAGATGACATGCAGTGATATGACCTGCTGCCTTAATGCTTTCTGACCTGTATTGCTTTGATATTCTCCATCAGCTGGTCCGTTCTGGATGCTCCCAACAGGACAGAGTTCACCCCCTCGTTCCTCAGGCACCATGCTAGACAGCACAGGAAAAATAAAAATGGGAAGTCAATCCTTTAGCAGCCATTTTATTTAGAAGCAAAGAGTGAATTAAATTGGACTACAACACGGTATAGGGATTTCCCAGATCTATGGGTGCTTAAAACATTTCTGCAAGTAGTCTTTTTCTTCTTTCTTAAGTATTTCTGGATGCTGATTTGTGAGTGGTTGACCTAATTGTTGTATTGTTAGAAATTAAAATCAATGTTGATATGGTGTAATTTGAATTAAATACACTGTATTTAATTTGCTGAAATAACGTTTATTAGGGAATGTTTAAATAACCACAGACACCAGAATGATGTAATTTAGCAACAGAAAAAGGCAGGAATTGCATTGGACCCGCCCCCGTCAACGCCGGCCAATAGGAGAAGACCTCAGATGACAACAGGAAGAGCGAGCCAAGAATCGATCTCTTTTCCCTGACCTCGGCTGACCGGACGCATGGGGGGAGAGCCTCCACTCGCACATTTCATTTGTACACCACCGCATCTTTTGTGTAATTAAATGCTGTTAACTTTTATAAGCTTCCCTTGACTCTTTTCAGTCTGTCCTGCTCTCAGGGTTCTAGAATTACTTACATTTTGAATGGCCAATGTGTGTTTTTACTCATGTCTTTATAGTTGTACACTGTGTTTTAAAGATTCTTTATATAATAATAATTTTGGGATTTCCTCCAAACACCCTGGCAGCGCCCCAGCTGCATTTCACCCCCTCTTCCTCTTTATTTGTATTGCTGCTCTATCAATAAAAAAATTGAAATGCCCCAAAAATAATAATTTAAAAGAAAAAAAAAGGGTAGTGGCTGAATGACTGTTAGCAGCTAAAAGTGCTAACTGCACGAAGTGCTAACAGTGCTAAGAGTGCAAACGACAGCAACAGTGCTGGGGGAAGGGGGGGGGGGGGGGTGTTAATGTGCAGATGGGGGACAGTGTTATCCAATGGAGACTGACTTAATTCTCTGCTCAGGACCAAATGACTCCAGTATATATTAAGCAGCTGGATGTTTGTGCTATATTAATGTTCTAATTTTTCTGTATAGATAAGCGGTAACAGTGGCAACTGGTCATTAGGGGCAGGTGGGGCACAGCCCCACCTAGTGTCAGCAGAAAGTATTACAAATAATGATTACAACAAAATGCAAAAAATAAATTAAAAAATATATAAAATATATTTTAAGATCATGTTTAATCATCTGATTCGTCTGTACATTGCTATTTTAGTCTGTGTTCTTCTAATTAGTGTCTACAGCACATATGTCAGAGTCAAGGCCCGCGGGCCACATCCGGCCCGCGAGAAGGTTTTTTACGGCCCCTGGGATGATCTTGATTTATTATTAGAACCGGCCCGCAGACAGCAGCAAGCCGGCAGCCCGCAGATCTTTTACACGCACCAATACTACATTTACCACAATGCAACGGTGACGCACCGAGCAGTAGGCTGCTTCATTTCAATATTTATTGGCACAGCAGTCGTCAGCATCACAGTAAAATTAACTTTCAGATACCCATCAAAAATGGCAAAACGGAAGGTGGACACTGAGAACCGGGGGTTTCAAACAAGGTGGGAGTCGGAGTATATGTTCACGGAGGTAGCTGGAAAACCTGTGTGTCTTCTGTGTGGAGAAAGTGTGGCGGTACTGAAAGAGTATAATCTGAGACGACATTATGAAACGAAACACGCGGACAAAAACAAGAATATGGACATGGAACAAAGGCTACAAAAGGCAGAGGAATTAAAACGAGGCCTCAAATCTCGACAGGCTCTGTTCAAAAAAGCCAAATTACAAGGCCAGGCTGCTGTCAAGGCCAGTTTTATTTTGGCAGAAGAGATCGCTGAATCAGCCCGGCCATTTACGGAGGGGGATTTCATCAAAAACTGCATGATTAAAGTTTGTGACGAAGTTTGCCCAGAAAAAAGGCAACTCTTTTTAAATGTGAGTCTGAGCAGAAACACCATTGCCGAGAGAGTAGACCAGTTGTCCATCAATCTAAAAGAGCAGCTTGTGAAAAAGGGAAAAGATTTCATTGCATATTCCTTGGCTGTGGATGAGAGCACCGACATTTCTGACATTGCCCAGTTGTCAATTTTCATCCGCGGAGTGGACTCCAGCCTAAGCGTGACAGAGGAGTTTTTGGCTTTACGTCCTATGCATGGCACAACTACGGGGCATGATTTGTATGAAGAGGTGTCAAGATGTGTAAATGAGATGGAGCTGCCTTGGGAAAAACTTGTGGGTTTGACAACCGACGGAGCACCTGCGATGTGTGGACACAGGAGCGGACTGGTGGCGAAGATACGGGAAAAGATGCAAGAGGAAAACGCGACAGGTGAGCTGACAGCTTATCATTGTATCATACACCAGGAAGCGTTGTGCGGTAAAGCCTTGAAAATGGAGCATGTAATGAGCATCATCACGCGCACAGTTAACTTTATCAGAGCCAAAGGTTTGAATCACCGCCAGTTCAAGGCATTTCTGACGGAGTTAGAAACGGAGCATGGTGATTTGCCTTATCACACAGAGGTGCGATGGCTAAGCCAGGGAAAGGTGCTTCAAAGATGTTTCGAGCTTCGTGAGGAGATTTGTCTGTTCTTGGACAGCAAAGGGAAAGACACAACACAACTCCGAGACGAAATGTTTCTGTGTGAAATGGCTTTTCTGTGTGACATTACGAGTCATCTGAATGCAATGAACTTGCAGCTGCAGGGTCGGGATCGTGTCATCTCTGATATGTACAGTACAGTGAAGGCATTTAAAACCAAACTGACTCTGTGGGAGACGCAGATGCGGAAAGAAAATTTGAGCCACTTTCCCAGCTGCCAGACCATGAAAGAGAAGCTCTCTACCAGTGCGTTCCCGAGCGCACAGTTGGCTGATAAAATAGGTATGCTTGCCGCTGACTTTCGACGCCGATTTGCTGACTTTGAAGCACAAAAAAGCAGGTTGGAACTGCTCGGTAACCCATTTGCTGTTGACGTGGAAAGCTCACCACCAAACCTCCAAATGGAGTTGATTGACCTCCAATGCAATGATGCACTGAGGGCAAAATATGCGGCAGTGGGTGCTGCGGAGTTCGCCCGTTTCCTCCCCGACACAATGCCCCAGCTGCGCATCCAGGCTGCTCAAACGTTGTCTATGTTTGGCAGCACATACCTGTGTGAACAACTGTTTTCTTTGATGAACCTGAACAAAACATCACACAGAAGTCGACTTACTGCTGAACACCTCCACTCAATTCTGAGGATTTCCTCAGCTCAGAGCCTTACCCCGAACATTGATGAACTTGTGGAAAAGATGGGACACCACCAAGTATCACCCTCAACCTCAAACAAGTGAACATTACTGTGCAATCACATATTTAGAGTTTTTACTCAGTTCAAGTTTAAAAGTTAAAGTTTAATATTTGTTTTCACTGCATGTTACTTCTCCTTAAACAAAGTGTTGTTTTTGATTAATAGATTTTTGCACTTTATTTTATTGTATTTCAATCCAATTATATTTTAAAAATATTTCAGTTGAGTGGATGATAGAAAATTGCTATTATTGTTTTTTTCTTTGAAGTAAATTTAGCCCACTTTTGCTAAAATAGAAAATATAGGCTACTGATGGTGCCTTGAATACCGGTTTCTTTCATTTAATGTTCATGTTATGGGGATTTTTATATAAAGGAAATTTGTCTTTTGTGTCTGTTGAAAATTAAAGATTACTGACAGAGCCATAAGAAAATATTGCTTTATTTATCTGATCATATTGGAATATATTTGTTAGGTTTTCAGTAGGTTCAATTAGGTTCACTAGACTATATGCGTCATTTAAAAAATTTTCAATGAACATTCGAACAGTCCGGCCCTCGGCTTGTAGCTAAATTTTTTATTTGGCCCTCCGTCCATTTGACTTTGACACCCCTGGTCTACAGTGTGTGCCTATTGAGCTGTTTAGAGCCATGTGGGACAAAACCCGATCCTGCCCCTCCCTCTCTCTGTCTAAGTGAACGGTGACTGTAAAAACTACACTGTGCATGCTCAGAATATTTTCCTATTTAATGTGTGTGGCAAAAAAATAATGACCATAGGGGCATAGTGTTGCCATCCCCACCATACGTCATCTCACATAATTCAGAGCTGATTGGCTGTAAGTACGTGTGCCGCGAAAAGTGTGGTGTGTGAAGAGGAGACGAGAGAGCTGCAGTGAGGCGTCCTAAAACCAGGAAGTAAGCTGCGCATGGCTTCCCTCCACAAAAAAGCAATGAGATTTCTCCATAGGATTTTAGAAAATATCTCAAAATAAGATCTGTGGGAAACGTAGCTGTTGGATAAATGCACGTTTTGTTCAGCCGGATAATATCCACATGTCTACCCTACTTTTATAATTTTCGAATCATACATCTATTGATTAGATTAGATTTATGATAGACTTTTGAAACTACAAGAAGATAAGGAGGACTTTTACAAAAAAGTAATAGAGATTTTTGTCCAGAAGGATAGGCAAATGGACTTAATCTTCGAGTCAAGGTAAGACTGCAATTTTATTGAAAATGGGATCTTACTAAGAGAGAACAATTCAATATTTAAATGAGAAAATTACATTTTTTGGGTATCCTTTTGTTGAACTGTCTGTTTAAAATTAATTGAAGCATCAGACAAAAAAAGCTTTTAAAATTAATATTATATTTTGATTTAGGTCAAAATATAATATTTGTAAACCTGAAGAGTCAGTGCCAGTGCCTCACCAGCCATGAACCTCACTGCATAAGCTTATATATAGACATCTGAGTTTTTTGTGCCCCATCACTTTTGTACATATAAAAACGCCACTGAGTGGTAAGCATATGGAAACTCCTCTGGTTACAGGTTACTTAAAGTTAAGGAAATGTAGGAAAATGTGCATACAATTAACCTTGAGTGCATGTAGCTTTTGAATAAGGCTACGGAGACAGAAACGTTAGGTGTTCAAGAAGAAAATACATCGACAATTATATAGGAAGATACATATAGACAGCAACTCAGTTTGGATTTACCAATAGCCAGTTGGGGCAGAGTGCACCCCATTCGCTCAGCAACTGCCTGCAGCTCTTTTAGCTTCACCTGCTGCCTGTGCCCCTCCTCACTCAGGACCTTGTCCTTCATCCATTGATAACCCTGTTGAAGACAACACAATACAGAGCACATGGTAAAGGGCTTGATAAATATATTCCAAGTGCAACCAACCCTGAAAGCAAGGATGACTATTTTCCTATTTTAAGTGTGAATGCTGTTCAACAGCATTCCACTATTGATCTTCTTTTCTTTAATCTTCTTATTTTCCTTTTTATTTAACCCAATATTTTGGCTCTCAATAACTTCAGCATACTTTCAGCTACACACACCATTAGAATATCAACATATGCAGCCTTTTCAGCACATAATGGGAAATGTTCCCAAACATTTTCAACTTTTTAAAATATTCAGCTTTTTAAAATCTTTTTTTAACATGTAACTCATTGGGAGGAACCTTAAAAACCTCCTTTGCCTACACCGTGTGCAAGATGATATAATTTGCTATCAAATGGTCACAATACATTCACCTATTAAACTTGTATTCAGATTTTTTTATATCTTTTACAGTTTTTGAATTATCAACATTTAAGTTTTGGTAAATTTTCAGGCCGTTTTAGATTTTATAATAGGCGCATTCACACCCCAGTACTTTTCCCACAAAGGTTCATGAGAACTTAGTTCATGAGAACTCTTTTGTCGCGTTCACACCAAAAAGAGCCGGTACTAAAATTAGTTCATGTGAACCTTTTTACCCCCTCGAAAGCCCCTGCTAGAGAGCAGGGACTTTCGTGCGGCTTTCTTGTGAGAAAAGAGCTATATTTCTGATTGGCTGGGCGGATTGCAAACCACGCCCCGTAAAACTCCCAAAAAGTTTTGTGAAGCCGCCATTTTATTATCCACGCATTAGCATTATTAGCATTAGCATTAGCATAGCGCAGAAACGCAGAGAAATTAACTTATGGCAACACAAAATAAAACATGGGAGCGGTGGAGATGAGGAGGTGTTCTGGCGATTTACTCGGAAGGCTTCAGTAGAAGCTGCTGGGAGTCCCAGCAGCTTCTACTGAAGCAAGTCCCCAACTCCGGAGACTTCCGGCCGGGGACTTTGGGCGGCAGTATACGCCGTGAAGTGGTTTGCGGCCTGCCAGTAAACCCAAAGCAGAAGAAGAAGAAGTGACGTCAGCGGCTTCATTTGCCTAATCCTCCCCCAGGGACTTATTCCGGTGTGAACGCGATCTGTACTTAGTTCATGAGAACTAAAGAGTTCTTATGAACTAAGTTCTCATGAACCTTTGTGGGAAAAGTACTGCGGTGTGAATGCGCCTAATGGGTGTCTATGGGACGACACTTCAAATCCTCTTTTACCTTCACTGTGTGCAAAATGCTACTCCTTCCACATACTTTCAGCTAGAGACTTCATTACAACTTTAAAGGTCTCCTATCATGCTATTTTTAGGCATATATTATAGGTCTCAGATATATAAAAATACTTTTTTACACATACTCTCTCCAGTACAGGTTAGCTAGGTTAGTGTTAGCGATGCTTGCTAATGTAAACAAAGAACATTACTTCCAAAACACGTAGGGCATTGTTTCTGATAGCGTCATTTCTGATAGGGCCGTGGGTGTAAAGCCAGCCCGCATTTCCGATATTACGTCATATCGGCAGCAAATCTGGATAAGCTCCGTTGTACCCCCGACTTTAGAGTTTTGGTTACGGAGGAAAAAGAGGTTTTGTTTTCTGACACTTTTTGAGATCCCTGACACACCAGGGACACCCAATGTAATGTATTTTATGTATAAAAGACATTACAAAGTGCATTTTGCATGATAGGAGACCTTTAAAACGGTCACAAGACATTCAGCTATTAATCTTGTATTCAGCTTTTTGATGTCTTTTACAGAATTATCAACATTTGATAACACAAGTTTTGGTTAATTTTCAGGCTGTTTTAGATGTTATAATGGGTGCGGGACGGACTATTCAGGGCTAGAGTGCGTGACATCATCACTTAGAGCAGGGGTCTGCAACAGGCAGACCGCAGTCCGGATCCTGGCCCTGACACCATTTCAGCCCAGATTTACAAACTCCTGGCAGGACAAGCTCCAGCTCAATTCTCGCACTGAATTAAAAAAAAGTGAGTGAGGGACTGCAATATAAGAGGGACAGAAAGAGAAACTTTAAAACTGTTCAATTGTTATGATGTGTAAAGACTGATATTGTTCTATAATCGGCTGAAACTGTTAAGTCATGATGTGAAACGGTTAACAAAGAAAAAGGGAAACTCAAGCTGCTGCTACACTTTATTTTATTTCTCTAAAATTAAGCACTTTTAAGATGCACATATTTTCAAAAGCTATTTTATTTATTTTCTCTATTTTATTTTTAAATGCAGCCCAAGAGGAACATTACACATAACCACAGTATTGACTGTATATCTGTATAGTTCAATGTTAATTAACAATACATATTGTTGTTTTTGAATTGTACTTTCTTTATTTGATTGGCAGTCAGTTGTTGATTACATGCAGACGTTGATACAGTAACAGCTACTTCAATATATATCACACTAATTCATAAAGCAAGTTAGACATTTTGATGTTCCGGACCTTTGCATGGGGACATTTTCTCTAACTGGACCTCGTTGAATTTGAGTTGAATACCCCTGACTTAGAGTGTAGAGGGTCTTTAAAATCTTCTGAAAAACATATTTTAGAACTGCTCTCAATCCCAAAATATACACTCTACTCAAATAATTTCAAAAGATTTCAGGAGCAAAATTAATCAGGCCTGCTCTCTGCCCTTCATCATATCAAACTGACCCACCAAGTCCACCAAGCTTCCCAATAGACTCCAATGTTAAATTTGTCCGGATCTTTCTTCAGACCAGAAAGAAGTCAACTTTAGACAAACTGCTGCCATGTCCACACTTTACACACACACAAAAACACACAGATGTGTTCATCAGGGCTCTCTGATGCTCATGGTAGGAGCCATAGTTTTGAACAGGAGGCAAGATTGTCAGATATAATGCTCAATGCATTCTGAATGGGACTCAGTGCTGCAGTTGGTTACTGTGGTGTTGCTGGGCAAATTGGGGCCACACGCCTGAGTGACATCATCTAATCAGAGCAGACAGACCCACAGACAGACTGGTAGATGCACACACAAACACTGGATGTCTATACTACATATGTTGACACACACACACACACACACACACACACACACACACACACACACACACACACACACACACACACACACACACACACACACACACACACACACACACACACACACACACACACACACACACACACACACACACACACACACACACACACACACACACACACACACACCCACACACTCAGAGACACTCACAGACATATATGGATAGACAGACAGACACACAGACAGACCACCAGCACAGGATGCTGCTAATACATATTGTAAAGGCAACCGAACAACAAATATTTGCCAGTGAGGGATAAGGTGTGAAGCTTTTCCAGACGCGTGGTGTTGACAGCAAATCAGGTCTTCTCCTTGAGTGCATTTAAGATGTTTATTTGGATTGCAGGATGATGACAGCAAAACAAGAGCCGGGTGTTTAACTGATAACTAAACAACTAACTGTGATAAAGAAATAAACCAAAATTAACTCAAAACAAACAGAAAATAATCGAAAACACGCACGGTTGAAAAACTGTGTGGCTTCCCTCTGGTGATTCCCAATCCCTAATGCTGTGCACCTGTGTCCTCCCCAAATAGTGGGCTGTACCCTGAAATTGTCTGAGTCCCCGCCTATGCCCAGGTAAATTCAGTAGTATCCCAGCACCTTCATATACAAATATTAAAATACATCAAATTGGCTGCAACACACCGGCTCCTAATTGTTACTGTATAATAACATAACAATTCAACAACATACAAAACATTGCAGCCAAATAGAATAGTCCATATCAGTATTCTCAATCCATAATGTTCATTGTTCATGTAGATAATCCAATAGAGTTGGTAACCCCAATAATAGAAGTTGGGTTTCAGTCTTTATTCAGCTTCCAATAGAAGACAGATCTTCGTGATTGGTCGCTCCAGGATGTTGTACTTCGTCCGGACTTTAACTGACCGCACAAGTCCTTGTCTGTCGGGAAAGGTCTGCAGTACCTTGCCCAACAGCCAGGATCCGCGAGGGGCATTAGAGTCCGCTACGATGACAATGTCTCCTGTGGCAAAGTTCCTCTTGTCCTTTGGCCACCGTTGTCTCTCTTGCAACAGTGGTACATACTCCTGAATTCATCTGTGCCAAAAGAGAGTGGCAAGGAATTGAACTTGCCTCCATCGTCGTTTGGAGTAGGAGTAATTTTTGTCAAAAAGCCCGGGTGGTAGAGAAGGTAGAGTATGTGATTTGGAGTCAGGGGTTCGAGATCATTTGGATCCTCTGAGGTTTTTGTAATGGGACGGTTATTCAATATGGCTTCCACTTCACACAGGAGTGTTTGTAGTCCTTCATCATCCAAATGTTGCTGATGAAGAATAGAGTTCAGCACTTTCCTGACCATGCGAATGACTCTTTCCCATACTCCTCCATGATGGGATGCGGCTGGAGTGTTGTGACTCCATTTCACTCCAGAATGAAGCAGTGAGTTTTGAATTTTCTGATGGTTCAAATGAGAGAGCTTCTCTCAGCTCACGGTCTGCTCCAACAAAGTTGGTTCCGTTGTCTGATTTGATGTGTGATACTTGGCCTCGCCTGGAAATGAATCTGCGTATTGCATTGATGCAAGAACTGGTGTCCAATGAATAGGCCATTTCCAGATGGACTGCCCGACTGGTCATGCAGGTGAAGATAACTCCATAGCGTTTGATGAGGCTGCGGCCTCTCTTCACTTCAAACGGCCCAAAATAGTCAATGCCCACATTTGTGAATGGTGGAAGATCAGATTGCAGTCTTTCTTTTGGCAAATCTGCCATCTTTTGTTCACCCAGCTTTCCCCTATATCGTCTGCAGACAACACAGGAAGAGAGGATCTTTCTAGCAGCAGCATTTGCTCTGGTGATCCAGTATTGTCGACGAAGTATGGAAAGTAGGTGATTTCTTCCACAGTGTCCTAACTGTTCATGAATGTGGCGTAAGATTAGAGTGGCGATGTGTTGGTCCTTAGCAAGAATGACTGGATGTTTTGTGTCTTCAGGCATTGCTCCTTTGCTAAGCCTACCTCCCACTCTCAAGATTCCTTGTTTCAGCACCAGATCAAGTTTATAAATATCTTCAGGAAATAAGACGTGACCACCCATTGTGGCTCTGAATCTTTCCATGTCCTCTTCCTCTTTGTTCTTTGTTGAGTTGGGTCAAGTCCACTGCTGGACAGAGAAGCTTGTATTTCTTTTCTCTTTTGACTCAACAACTGCAACGTCTTTCTCAGCTGGAGAAACCACGCAACTGAGATCTTAAGCCTTTTCCACGAGGAGAAGTGAGTTATCAGTTGATTTACTGCATTCTGTGGGTCTTCAGTATTAACTGAAACTTCTCCTCTAACCTCTGGGTCATCACTGCTGATGGAAGTTGAATCCAAGATGTGAAGAGGCCATTCCTCTTCACTCTTGGAAAGAAACTCTGGGCCATGGATCAATCTGCTGCAATTGAGAAGGTGTTCAACTTTCACCCCACGAGAGGCCTCATCAGCTGGGTTCCGTTTTGTGTCAACGTACCTCCATTGTGAAATGTCTGTGGCTTCTCTTATAGCAGAGACCCTATTGGCAACAAAGGTGTGAAAGCGCTTTGTTTAGTTCCTGATGTACTTTAACACTGTTGTGCTGTCTGTCCAGAAGATTGAGTTTTCCAGCTCTAGTTGCAACTCTGCTTTCAGGAGTCTGTCAACTCTCGCTGCCAGCACAGCAGCTGTTAGTTCCATCCTTGGGATTGTCACATTCTTTAGAGGAGCAACTCGTGCCTTTCCTAGAACGAAAGTTTCATGGATCTTCTCATCATCACTCTGCAGCCTCAAGTATGAAACTGTGCCATAGCCGTTCTCGCTGGCGTCAGAGAAATTATGTAGTTGGGCACTTGTCTTCTTAGATCTTCTAGCCACCCCACCCACTGTAACTGGTAGTTTTGAGGAATGTGCTCATCCCAACTGTAGCTCATCTTACACAGGTTTTGCAGCATTATCTTGACAGGTAAGTTGAAGGGTGCTAAAAATCCAATGGGGTCGTAGACCGAGCTCACCACCGACAGGATACCTCTTCTTGTGAATGGTCTTTCTTGGACTGCCATCTTGAACCTAAAGGTGTCAGTTTCTGCGCACCACTGCAGTCCCAGGGTTCTTTCGACAGGAAGGCTGTCTCTGTCGAAATCCAGTTCTTTCACTTCCTTGGCTCTTTTCTCCATATCACTGGCTTCCAACACTGACCTGCTGTTGCTGATCCATTTCAGCAGTTGGAATCCTCCCAAATGGCATAGAGCGGTCAGGTCTGTAACCAAAGACATGGCTTCTGCCTCTGAAGACAAGGATTTCAAGCAATCGTCCACATAAAAGTTCTGCTTGATGGTGTCTGTTATATGAACTGGGAAGTCTGCTTTGTGGTCTTCAGCCGTTTTTCTAAGGGCAAAACTGGCACAGCTGGGCGATGATATTGCACCAAACAGATGAACAGTCATTCTGTACTCAGTGAGCGGCTGTGTCAGATCACCTCTTGGCCACCATAGGAAGCGAAGAAAGTATACATCCTTTTTTGCCACTTGGACTTGATGATACATAGCTTTTATGTCAGCCATAACTGCTATAGAGTTTAGGCGAAACCTTGTGAGAACTCCGAGCAAGGAATTTGTCAAGTCAGGTCCCTGGAGTAGTTTAGTGTTGAGTGACACACCTTTGTAGCTTGCCGCACAGTCAAATGCCACTCTCAGGGTTTTCTTTTTAGGATGGTACACCCCATGATGCGGGATGTACCATACCTTTCCTTCTTTTCCTTTCACCTGATGCTCTGGCACACTCTACGCATAGCCGTTGTTTATGACATCACCAAGAAAGTTGGTGTATTCCTCTTTGAATGTTGGATTTCTCTCCAATTTCCTTTTTAGGCAGAGGACCCTTTGCTCAGCAAGATGGCGGTTGTTGGGGATGACAACATTGTCCTCTTCTCTAAAAGGCAACTTCAAGCAGTAATGTCCATTGTTGAGTTCAGCTGAAGTGTTGGCAATTTGCATGAACTTAAGATCTTCTATGGACATTTCTGGCTTGTCTTCTGCTGATTTCTCATTGAAGTCATGGTTGTACTGCTTCACCAGCAGTTCCTCTATGTGAGCAATGGATATGCGGTTAGCTGTGACTGTGGGGCAGCTACTCCCACTCTCATTGCCTCCTCTCAATGGTCCGTTGACAACCCATCCCAATAGGGTTCTAACAGCGTAAGGTCCTTTACCCCTGCTGTTTATCACTTCCCATGGCTCCATTACTTCTGGAGAGTTAGTTCCAATTAACAGCTCCACATCAGCATTGATAGTAGGAATTGCCACAGAGTCCAAGTATGGCCAAGCATACAAGTCTTCCTGTTGTGGGATTTTATTACGAGTCACCGGCATCTTGCGTTGGGTGTACACATCAGGCAACTCAATATAGATGTTACCATTGAGTGCAGCTACCTCTAGTCCTGAGATGACGTGACTGTTGACAAAGCTTTCTTTATTCATTGTTATCATCAGGAATTTAGTGTTCCTTCCTCTCACCTTTAGCTTCCTCATCAGTTGCTCAGAGCAGAAAGTAGATGAGCTGCCGGGATCTAGAAATGCATAGGTCTTTAGAATTGTGCTGCCTTTCTTTGCCTTGATCTTTACAGGCACAATTGACAAGACGCAATCCTGTGCTCCGGCTCCTATATGGCCACATGTTTTGGGAGTAGTGGCTTGACTCATCCATGTTGTTTCTTTCTGTGTGTCCTTTGATTTGATTTCTTTCCATTCCTTTGCATGGATATGGAGAATGCTAGGATGTTTCAGGTTACACAACCTGCAAGACAGCCGACTGTGACAATCTTTACTCATGTGTCCAACTGATAGACATCCAAAACAAGCACCTTTCTTTTTTAGGAAAACAATTTTATCCCGATGCTGCTTCTTTTCCATCTTGGGGCACACTTCCAATCTGTGGCCCTCTTCACACAGCAGACAAGGTCCCTTTGTTGACTTATCAGGTAAGTATTTCTCCTTTTGAGTTTCAGAGTTAACAGCTGCCACAGATGTAGCGAAACTGCTTCCTTTCTCCTTTATGCGTCCCTGTGACACTTTATTTCCAACTTTGAATTTTGAGAATGAGACAACTATGTCTTGAATGTCTCCATACAGTGGGTCAGATGCAATAGACACTTGTCTCTCAATAAAATTGACCAAGTCACTGAAACCTGCTTGACGATGGCATCTCTCCTGATGTTCAAAAGCAATGTTTCTCCATTTTTCCCTCAGTTTGTATGGTAACTTCATGATTATAGCACGTATGTTGGATGGCATATTCATTTCTGACATGTAGCTTATGTCCTCCATAGCGTTACAGCAGACACGTAGGAATAGTGAAAATGCTTGTAAGGCTTTGATGTCCTCTGACTTCAGTGGTGCCCATATATGCAGTGGCTATTTTTTGCTCATTTCCAAAGTGTTCTTCTAAAAGCATTCTTGCTCTTTGATACCCCCTGTCAGATGGCATGTGTTGACAGCTCTTGACCAGCTCTCTAGGTTGCCCTCGAGTGTACTGCTCCAGGTAGTATAAGCAGTCTACACTGCTAGCAGCTTTTCCTTCCACTCCATTTTCAAAAGCTCTGACAAATAAGATGTACTCAAGAGGGTTTCCATCAAACACTGGTAAGTCCCTTGGGGGTAATGATAATGAAGACTGCTGTTGCACTAGTAATGCTGTAATGTCATTTTGCTTTTGCATGATGGTGAAAATATTGCCTTGGTCCGGTTCCTCACTGTTTTGGTTTGATTGCTGTGATGGCTGTGCAGTTAGATATGACTGACGAGATCTTTGAGGCATTCTGCCTTGGTCCTCATCGACTTGGATACATTGCTGTTGTGTATATGCACTGGGATATGACTGAAAAGACCTTTGAGGCATGCTTGGGATGTGATTTGAAGCATACGTTTTTGATCTGATTCCTTGTGAAATGGTTTCTTTGCGCCGTGCCCCTGTTCCACTTGGCATTGTAGCTGCAGTATTGAACTGGTTGTATGGATCCTGTAGCTGCTGAGACTTCAATGGCATTGCAGCTTTAGCAGCTCCTGTTGGTGGATTGTACTGGTTGTATGAATTTTGATGTGATTGAGTGGGTTTTGTAGTTTTACTGCCTCCTGTTGGTGGATGATTGATGGTACAACTTGAAGTTTGTGGAACAAATGGCACAGCAGAGGATTTGAGAGCAGACTTGTGTTTTGACACATATGAATTTGTTCCATTTGTGACTCCTATGTCAGACCCTCTGTTTCTGAGTACTGTGACTTTTGCTGTCTGCGCAGCAATCTGACTTTGCACTTCAAGCAATTCCCTTTTCTTCCTAATTTGAGCCTCTTGAGCTTCCAGCTCATGCTTTTCCTTGAGAGCAGCCTCCAAAGCCAGGAGTGCAGCCCTTTCAGCCTCTGCCTTGATACGTGCAGAGCATGTTGTTGACCTTGAGGACCTTGAATGGCCAGAGCTTCCACCTGACACATTTGTTTTGTCACCAATGTTAGAAATACTGTCATTTGGCCCAATATTATCCAGCTCCTCACTTGCATGTAACACATCATTGATTTCATCATCCACAACCTGTATGCATTTCTCCCTGTTTGCATGGATCCATTTTTCCATTTTGTGTATTACTCCTTTAACATTGTGCATTTGATTTTGAAACCATTCCGTTTGTTTAAACATTTCATCCTCAGGCAACAAAGGTTTTAATGACTCATGCAACCTTGTAGTTTCCCCAGACAGTTTCCACAACATTTCATGTTTGATTTGCATGTCAGAAACATTTCCATCTGAAATCATCATTTGTTCCAATTCCTTTGCCATTTTACACAATTGCTTTATCCCAGAATTCCTGTCCTTTTGCATTGATAATATCTTTGCTTCCGCTGCTTTATATGTGAGTTTAGCTTTCCTTTTACCAAGCCCATCCTCCTTTTCAGTTTGATTGACAGCAGCGTTCATTTCTTTGTTCATTTCCTGATTTTCCTCGTTACTCATGGCCATTATTTAGCAATCCACGGAGGCTTTGTTTAGAATTACTTTATGGGATTTGCCTGTATTCCGTTGCGTGAAGGCCACTATCCTCCGCAACCTTTTATTCATTCATAAATACTCCTACCGTGACTTTGATGTTTGGTCCGTCCCCGTTCCTCTTGCGGGTGCGTAACGTGGATTTAAGTTGGGAAAAGTCAATGAATACAGCGCTGTCCTCCTGTGTCCATCCGTCTTTGGAAGCAAGTTTTTCAACAAATGTAAAGGCAACCGAACAACAAATATTTGCCAGTGAGGGATAAGGTGTGAAGCTTTTCCAGACGCGTGGTGTTGACAGCAAATCAGGTCTTCTCCTTGAGTGCATTTAAGATGTTTATTTGGATTGCAGGATGATGACAGCAAAACAAGAGCCGGGTGTTTAACTGATAACTAAACAACTAACTGTGATAAAGAAATAAACTGAAATTAACTCAAAACAAACAGAAGTTAAATCCATTTCTCACTCTTTCTAAGAATGTACTTAATCCACTTAAAGGATTTCTTCTCAAATAATCGGGAAATTATTTTGTAAAAACAATAACTCATCTCTCTCATTCAGATTAATTGGAAGGGTTTTTTTTTCTTCTTTGCGAAGTGCCAATGTGTCAAAAGTCCTACTTGGGTTGCTGTACGTAGCTAGTGTTATTGGTCCAATATGGCGGACCAACTCCCGCTTGCGTAGTGCAAATCGGGCAGACATGCAAATCGGGTAGTCACAACCACTAGCAGCAGTCACAGTCACTTCCGTTTCATTACAATGACTTCTGTTATAGCAAGAATCCCCCTCACACACACACACACACACACACACACACACACACACACACACACACACACACACACACACACACACACACACACACACACACACACACACACACACACACACACACACACACACACAGGTGAAACATGTACATTCCCTACTGAGAACCTTTCAGTAAAATGTTTTCCGGAGTGTCAACGTGAGAGTATTTCAGTAGTATGTGTGTGAGGTTTAATTTTCAGTTGTGTGTGTGTGTGAAGTGCAGTAGTTAATGTGATAGTATTCTAATAGTGTGTGTGTGTGAGTGTGTGTGTGTGTGTGTGTGTGTGTGTGTGTGTGTGTGTGTGGGTGTGTGTGTGTGTGTGAGGTTAATTTTCCATTGTATGTGTGTGAGGTTTAATTTTCAGTTGTCTGTGAGGTGTTCAGTAGTGAATGTGAGAGGATTTCAGTAGTGTGTGTGCAAGGCCAGATGTTTTCAGTTGTGTGTGTGTGTGCGTGTGTTTGTGTGTGTGTGAGGTTAGTTTGAATTTTGGCCTAAACGGCCCTTCATAGAGAAGTTGTCTCTTTACGGCTCCAACACAACAACTAACGAACTGGGTGAAGATGACAATTATTAAGAAGAATTAGTGACATGATAAATTGTAGGGTTGGGGTATTTTAAAGGATGGGACAAAATAAAATCACAATAAAAAGCAGTGTTACCTTAAGCGAGGCACGTGAATAGGGCGGGATCCCACCATTGTACTTCCCTGAGATGATTCCACTGGCCAGTGGAGACCATGTCATAGCTCCAATGCCTGCATGCCCAAAACAGGCATTGTTATGGATCAAAGTACAGACAGAAAATATGTGTTCAATTACTTGTTTGTCAGCGGTTTATTCCAGTTTTACAATATGGGGGACTAGGAGGCTATAGCCCTGTTCAAACTAATACAGTTATTAGTCTCACAAATAATCTAATGGCCTAAACAGAAAGATTATCAAATCGACAATGCCAATTGCATACCTATCTTGTGGAAGAGTTCAGGGAGTTGCACTTCTACCTTCTCCCTCTGGAACATGTGATACTCTGTCTGTTCGCAGATGGGTGGTATCTGGTTAAACTGTCGAGCCACCGAGTATGCCTCCTACAACAAAGAGGGAACAATTTCAGAATGGAAAAAAATGTGTTGTGTTTCATCAAAGGCTTCACAGGTCCAGTAATCCAAACATGGAATACCTACCCAAAAGCCAATTACCCTATACAGCATTGTAAAAATAGAAACCCTAAACTCTAGGATCCACGGATGAAGGGAAATATAAATTATATACACCCTAACAGAACCTGGCATCACTTGAACTTTAGGCTGAATCATTTGAACCTGAATCCCATTTACAATACGTTTTTGTGTTTGAACTCACCATAATCTCCATGGAGGTCCATCGTGATGTCCCCCAATACATGGCCATCCCCTTGTTGATCACATGAGTCATTGCCCTCACAGTCTCTACCAAAACAGCACAAAAATACAAACACAACATTTACCAAGTAAAATATTTGACTTCCCCGCAGCAACTAATCCGGCACAAATGAAGGTTCTCAAACACAATTATAATTATTACACAAATTAAAATTATCCAAGGAACAGCCTGTGGCAGCGAGGTGTGGTTAGAGCACCGGCTGCTGGAGTGATGGGAGTGGCTCGGCCGTAGACCAGACAGCTGATCAGAATCAGGTAATTAGGCTCAGTATAAAGCATCCCGGTAACCTGATTCTGGTCTCTTACAATAGACTGGGTCCTGGAAGGACTTTTCTGGCCGCAGAACGAGCGAGCAGGACAACACCGCACCGCGTCTGCGTTCTCCGGTGTGACATTATTATTTGGTTCAATAAAAAAACCCTGAACTCTTCCCCTGACTCCTTCCCCTTCTGTCCCTTTTAACCTGGAAGTGAGCGGAGATGCTCACACAGCCAAAGGTGAATTTCAGCCCGAAGAGCACAACCAGGCAAATAATTGATTGATTACATTTGCTGACATTTGGTGCAAAATGTGCTAATTTCTATGCAAATGGATCTAGTTAGAAGAACTATGATAACATATTGTAACCCTAGTTCTATAAACACAGGCACCGCACAGCCCTTTAATGGACTCTTTGGGAAACACTCTTCAGCAGTCACACACAAGCATTCACCCATTGAAATTTGCATCATGTAACGTAGCTGCTGGTACTGTGCATTTTAGTAGCTCCGGACTGTACTTGCACAAGCTTCAGGAGAACCTTGTATGTTTGAATTAAATGAGGTTAAAATGTTAACATAGGTTCAGGAGCATGGCCACGCCTAAACCTCCACCTCGAACCACGGCCACCCCTATTTATATCCGGCAAAACTTCCGGCCACTGCTCGTCTCCATCCTTTCAACCCACCCTCCCTCTCCCTTTCTACCCATACAGTTCCCCTTCCGACTCACACCGAGCGATACATCCATCCATCCCTTCTTCCCTCCCTCCCCTCAACATCCCTCCATCCCTACATCCCTTCATCCTCCATCCCCTCAACATCCCTACATCCCTCCATCCCTCATCCCTACATCCCTCATCCCTCCATCCTCTGCCCGTCACCATTTATATTTAAACGGCGCATGTTTATATACTGTGTATACAGGACTGTCTCAGAAAATTAGAATATTGTGATAAAGTTCTTTATTTTCTGTAATGCAATTAAAAAAACAAAAATGTCATACATTCTGGATTCATTACAAATCAACTGAAATATTGCAAGCCTTTTATTATTTTAATATTGCTGATTATGGCATACAGCTTAAGAAAACTCAAAAATCCTATCTCAAAAAATTAGAATAGTTCCTCAGACCAAGTAAAAAAAAAAGATTTATAACAGCAAAACACAATCAAACATTTGAAAATGTCCATTAATGTACTCAGTACTTGGTTGGGAATCCTTTTGCACGGATTACTGCATCAATGCGGCGTGGCATGGAGGCAATCAGCCTGTGGCATTGCTGAGGTGTTATGGATGCCCAGGATGCTTCAATAGCGGCCTTTAGCTCATTAGCATTGTTGGGTCTGGTGTCTTTCAGCTTCTTCTTCACAATACCCCACATATTCTCTATGGGGTTCAGGTCAGGGGAATTTGCAGGCCAATCGAGGACAGTAATGCCATGGTCAGTACACCAGTTACTGGTGGTTTTGGCACTGTGGGCAGGTGCCAGATCATGCTGGAAAATGAATTCCTCATCTCCATAGAGCTTTTCAGCAGACGGAAGCATGTAGTGCTCTAAAATCTCTTGGTACACAGCTGCATTTACTCTGGGCTTGATGAAACACAGTGGACCAACACCAGCAGCTGACATGGCTCCCCAAACCATCGCTGACTGTGGGAACTTCACACTGGATTTCAAGCAACTTGGATTTTGCTCCTCTCCAGCCTTTCTCCAGACTCTGGCGCCTTGACTTCCAAATGAAATACAAAACTTGCTTTCGTCTGAAAAGAGGACTTTGGACCACTGTGCAACTGTCCAGTGCTTCTTTTCCTTAGCCCAAGTCAGACGCCTCTTCCGTTGTCTTGAGTTCAGAAGTGGCTTGACCATGGGAATACGGCTATTGTAGCCCATTTCCCGGACACGTCTGTGAACAGTGACTTTTGAGACCTGGACTCCAGCTTCAGTCCACTGTCTTTGAAGCTCCCCCAAATTCTGGAAGCGACTCTTCTTCACAATGCTGTTAAGGCTGCGGTCATCTCTCTTGGTTGTGCAGCGTTTCCTGCCACATTTCCCCCTTCCAACAGACTTTTTGTGGATGTGCTTTGAAACTGCACTCTGTGAACAGCTTGCTCTTTGAGAAATTTCTTTTTGTGTCTTACCCTCCTGATGGAGGGTGTCAATGACGGTCCTCTGGACAGCAGTCAGATCAGCAGTCTTCCCCATACTTGTGATTTAGTTTACTGAACCAAGCTGAGTGTTTTTCAAGGCTCAGGAAACCCTTGCAGGTGTTTCGAGTTAATTAGACGATTCAAGTGATTCGTTGAACACCCTACTAGTATACTTTTTCATGATATTCTAATATTTAGAGATAGGATATTTGAGTTTTCTTAAGCTGTATGCCATAATCAGCAATATTAAAATAATAAAAGGCTTGCAATATTTCAGTTGATTTGTAATGAATCCAGAATGTATGACATTTTTGTTTTTTTTAATTGCATTACAGAAAATAAAGAACTTTATCACAATATTCTAATTTTCTGAGACAGTCCTGTACTAACACCTTAATTCCAGGTATTGTCTGGGGGCCCGTAATCAGCCCACGCAGATCATGCCGGAGACGGAACCCCCACTCTGAGTCTCCCACTGCACGGACCATAGCTCGTCCTCCCAGATCATCCCTTCACCCCCCTCATATCATTCACATGTTACTTCAATAAACATACAAACATCACACTGTTATGGCGTGGTTCCTGCTAGTGAAATGTTCAATATGGACAAGAAAAAAACAATAGTTTCTGTGCTTTTGGTAAAAATAGATTGTGTTTATTGATTATTGTAAAGCGAAGATCAGACTATATTTTGGAACACATTTATTTGCAGGTTATTCCAAAGGGTTCACCTACTGTATCTGATTGGCCAGCTACGTTACCTTATGCATATTTCATTGGGCGAACACATGCCTGTGATCTGTGAAGAGTAGTAGTCAAAGAGTTCAGTAAAGGTAGGAGCCTGTAGAAGTCCAAACATCATTGCTTAAAGCCTTCCTACAGTGAAATTACTCTCTAAAGTAAGTATGCTAAAGAGCATTTATAAGGGGTATCCCGTCCAGACTTTCCAGCTTGCGTTGTTAGTCAAACAAATGCTAGAGCTTACTCAGGTGCCTAAGTCTCAGACATGCCAAATTGTGGGCTGAAGACATCATCCCAAGAAAAGACACAACAATAACCCATCACAAAAGCCATGTGTTTGATGTGTATTTTTGCATTATGAATTACATTTGATTTATACATTTATTTTACAACCCCAATTGCAAGGAAGTTCAGACGTTGTGTAAAACGTAAATAAAAGCAGAACACAATGAATTGCAAATCCTTTTTTGACCTATATACAATTTAATACACTACAAAGACTAGATATTTATTGTTCAAACGGATAAACTTTATGTTTTTTTGCAAATAGTCACTCATTTTGAATTTGATGCCTGCAACACGTTCCAAAAAAGCTGGGACAGGTGCATGTTTACCATTGTGTTACTTCACCTTTCCTTGTAACAACAATCAATAAGCGTTTGGGAACTGAGGACACCAATTGTGGAAGCTTTGTAGGTGGAATTATTTACCATTCTTGCTTGATGTATGACTTCAGTTGCTCCACAGTCCGAGGTCTCTGTCTTATTTTGCGCTTCATAATGCACCCCGCATTTTCAATGGAGACAAGTCTGGACTGCAGGCAGGCCGGTGTAGTACCCCCACTCTTTCACTACAAAGCCACGCTGTTATAACACGTGTGGAATGTGGCTTGGCATTGTCCTGCTGAAATAAGCAGGGACGTCCCTGAAAAAGACGTCGCTTGGAGGGCATCATATGTTGCTCCAAAACCTGTCTGTACCTTTCAGCATTAATGGGCACCAACACACCCCCATACCATCACAGATGCTGGCTTTTAACTTCACGCTGATAACAATCTGGATGTTCCTTTTCCTCTTTAGCCGACACGACGTCCATGATTTCCAAAAACTATTAAATGTGGACTCTTCAGACCACAGCACACTTCCCCACTCTGTGTCAGTCCGTCTCCGATGAGTTCGACCCAGAGAAGCCGGCAGTGTTTCTATTGTTGTTATGGTTTTGGCGTAGTAATATCCTTTACAGAATGAGGTCAGTTTATAATGCAGTGCTGCCTGAGGGATCATAGGCCATTGGTTATCAATGTTGGTTTTCAGCCTGGCCCCTTACGTGCAGGGAATTCTCTGGATTCTCTGAATCTTTTAATGATATTATGGACTGTAGTTAAATTCAAATGTTGCTTGTGAACAACCGAGCCCCACTGGGATGCTCCTTTTATACCCAGTCATGACACTCACCTGTATCCAATGAACCTGATAGAGACGGAGAGAGCCCCTTGGCTCAAACAAACATATCTATCTACTGTAGGCGCGGCATTGCACGCGACTCAGGATCGGGAGAGAATGTTTGTTTTCTAAGTCATTCATTCATTACATGAATGAATGTTTGTTTTTGTCAAGTCTTTCTTTTCGTCAAGTGTGCTGTGTGGTTTTGGTTTTTTCTGGAGCCTGGCAAGCTCACATAAGTGAACAATAAGGCAAGATGACGATGGGGAAGAGGACTGCAGTGCTGTTTTTGCTAATGCTAATGCTATTCGCTGTTTACAAAGCGAAGCCAACGCCGGGATAGCCGTGGGAAGCGAGCAGGTGCTGCGGCTCTACGACAGGGAATGTCTGCTGTCCTTACGGAGAAGAGCCGCCCCGGTACCGGGCCTGCTGGACTATGTCCCGGAGGAGCTGCTAAAACGGTCGCGGAAACGAGGGAGGAGAGGCGGCATTAAACATCGACTCCGCTGGAGATGCAATAAGCCGCCGTTACCATCAATACTCTTCAGCAACGTCCGTTCCCTTAGAAATAAGGTGGAGGAGCTACGCCTCAACACTAGGATCTTAAACGAATACCGTAAGTCGTGCATGATGATTTTCACTGAGACCTGGCTTCAGGAAGACTTCCCCGACTCATTAGTTCAGGTAAAAGGCTTTTCAAGTGTTCGTATGGACAGGAACAGTAACTCAGGGAAAGTGAGGGGGGGGGGAGGCATTTGTGCTTATATAAGGACTCTTGGTGCAGCAATTACACAACAAAAGACACTGTGTGTACTCCCGATATTGAACTCTTATGCCTAAGTCTGAGACCATTTTCCCTACCTAGAGACTATGGGAACATTTGTATCTGCGCTGTTTACATCCCACCCAGTGGGAACGCATCAAAGGCACGTGTTGCGGACTGCGTGCACGAGCAGTTAAAGAACAAACCTGATGCACCTATATTTATTATTGGAGATTGTAATCACTGTAAGTGTTAGAAATTAAAATCAATGTTGATATGGCGTAATTTCAATTAAATACACTGTATTTAATTTCAATCTGTTTTATCCTAAAAAACGAATATTGACACTTGACTTCCGGTTTTCCGCTTGTGAATTTCGTCATTTCCGGTTAGCATTAGCATGTGGCGAAATGCTACGTTTTCAAACCGTGAATTGAAAGTGAAATGACGTGATGTTGTACCCTAAACACTCATTTATTGACGCTGAAATCACGTTTATTAGGGAATGTTTAAATAACCACAGACATCAGAAACCGGCAGGAATTGCATTGGACACGCCCCCCGTCGACGCCGGCCAATAGAAGAAGACCTCAGATGACAACAGGAAGAGCAAGCCAAGAATCGATCTCTTCTCCTCCTGACCTGGGCTGACCAACACATGTGTTCATTTGTACACCACCGCATCTTTTGTGTAATTAAATGCTGTTAACTTTTATAAGCTTCCCTTGACTCTTTTCAGTCTGTCCTGCTCTCAGGGTTCCAGAATTACTTACATAAGCTAGAACCAGCACTTCCGGGATTCCAGCAATACGTAAAAAATGGCACCCGGAAAAATAACGTACTGGACAAATGTTATTGCAACATCAAAGATATGCTGCTCGGATTAGAACCCCCCTTTCAAATTTGGACCATAACACCGTCCAGCTAATCCCCACCTTTAAGGCTGCCATCAAGAGAAGCAAAACTGTCTCTAAAACTGTCAGTCTATGGCAGGATGAGCATAAAGAAAAGCTAAGTGGCTGCTTCCTGGCCACAGATTGGGAAGTATTCTACCAGGACAATGACACCGATACCATCGCTGAGACCATCACAGACTACATTCATTTTTGTGTCGATACTATTGTGCCGAAAAAGACCATCAGGATAAATCCAAACAATAAAGACTACATCTCATTATTAAATATATTAAACAGTGTATCTGACGAAGAAATATCGCTTTTCAAAAGAACGATGCAATACAACTGAGATCAGCTCAAATGGCGCGTTTCCACCGCAGGCCTCGCTCGGACTCGCTCGGTTTGGTTAGGCCTTATTAGGCCCAGCTCACTTTAATGCTGCGCTTCCATTACAGTTTAGGAACTGAGTTGGTTACTATAGTAACGCAGTGTAGGCGGAGTCGTGACGTCATCTTCAATGAGCGCCCCAGAAAAACAACACAGCCGTTAGCTCTTAGCACTCAGAGCTCACAGCTCCTCCTATCTGTTCAGAAACTAGACAAAAGTTAAACAAGTACAAACCACAGACTGCCTGTGTCATGGAGAATACAGTCGCTGGTTTATTTATGTCTGTATAGGCCGTTAATGTGAGTGTGGACGGTCGGAGCATATATATAACGTTAGCTTAGCCAAGCTACATTTAGAAAACACGCATTTTAAAAGGTTTTTCGCCTGCCGTCTGTCTGCAGACTTGTCAAAGCATTAATTCATGGTTTTTACTAACCGGTATCAGTATGTTGTTACTTCGGCACTCTACACAAATGAGTGTAGGAGTCAGCACACACACAACCACATTATAAAGCTCTCTGATGACACAGCCATACTTAGTCTACTGACTAGAGACTCAGACATTTCTATTTATAAACTTCAGATTGAAGAGGTTGTGAAGTGGTGTGAGGCGCACAACCTGGTGTTAAATGTTAAAAAACAGATGAAATTATCTTTGACCCCAAGTCAGTAGGTGATCACAGCCCAGTCCTTATCAACAGGGAGGGAGTTGAGCAGGTTACAAGTTTTAAATATTTAGGGATTTATTTTGATGCTCAGTTAGGCTGGGCCCATCAGGTGGATCAGGTATGCTCAAAGATAAGCCAGCGCCTGCATTTTCTGCGTCGGCTCAGGGTTCATGGAGTGGATACATGTATCATGTTAATGTTCTACAGGGCAGCAATTGAGTCTATTATTCGTTATGGCATCACGTCAGTTAAATCTAAATCACAACTCCAGAGCTTGATAAAAAGGGCTGGAAAAATAATTGGCATGCTTCCACCATCCTCTCTTCAGGAGATGGTGAGAAAGCAAGGCCGTAAAATCACATGCGACCCCAAACACATCCTGTATAGAGAGTTTGAGTTGCTGCCAAGGTATAGATTACCAAACTGTAAATTGAACATGTATAAGTGTTCCTTTATTCCGCTGTCAATCAAGCTGCTGAACAGTCAGAAACAATTGTGATTATGCTGTGTTAGGAGTTGTTGGGAGGTGCAATGTTTACAGGTTTTACAGTTTGTGCAATCGAGAAGGTTAAATGGGGAAAGTGCAATGTGTGTACAGGTATGGATACAATAGGGATATGTGCAATTTGACAGCACTATGCATAGGTGCAATAGGGAAAGTGCAATATTTGATTTGTGTATGAATGCAGTAGGGAAGGTGCAATATTTGAAAGCAATAGGGAAAGTTCTGTACCTGTTTGTTTGTTTGTTTGTTTGCCATGTGATATGTAATCTCTGCTCTGTATCTATGACTGATTGTCCTAAATGTTTTATGTTTATTATCTTGATGCCCAAGACAAATTTCTCCAAAGGGAGACAATAAAGCTCTATCTATCTGTTCACCTTCGGAATGTTCCAAACTGCTGTTTTTTCAGCATTTCTCAACTTTCCCAGTCTTCTGTTGCCTCTGTCCCAGCTTTTCTGGAATGTGTTACAGGTGTAAGAAATTAAAATCAATATAGTACGGGAATATTAAATAAATGCACCATTTTATTTTGAAAAGCTTTATTTTGAAGGAGAACTCGGTTGTTTACATGACGTCACTTCCGGTTTTACGTTCTTTGTTTTCAGCCGTAAGAATGTATTAAATAAGAAGTCATGAATGAGAATGAGGAGAAAAGGCGTGTGGAGTTATACAACAAACACACAACATCTAAATCCACTTATTTTATGCAATATTAATCACAGAGGAACAAAGCCGGGAGGAAGATCCGCCCATCGTCGAAGCAGCCAATGAGAAGAGGGGAAAGGAACTGGATATACGCGACGCAGCACGTAGAATCGCTCTCTTCTCTCTGTTCATGGCGCTGTGAACACCAACCTGTTTGTTCCAAAACAAGCTTAAAAGTGGATATTTCTCGAGTGATTGTTCTTTGTGCTGGGCTGATTTCTTTTTTAGTAAATTGACTTTAAGTTATCCCTAGTGTTTACCTTGGTCTCCAATGAAAATGAACTTTCCAGTTGAATTTCAGTTAAAAATAAAGTAAATTCACTCTGTAATCATATCCTCAAATGAAAATAAAGAATCATTTTATGAGAGTTTTGGAAGCAAAGTAGTGTGCTTGGCTCCTGCTGTGTAAGCAGGTTGGCAAGGTCATCACATGTCACGCAGTGGGGAAGTACTTTTGAGGAACTTGTACTTTACTTGCATATTTAAATTTTATGCTACTTTGTACATCTATCCCACTACAATTCTACGATTTTACGAGGCAAATCATGTACTTTTACTCAACTACATTTATTTTATAACTTTAGTTACTTTGCAGATTTGGATTAATGATGTGAACTTTAATAAACTCTTAAATCAGACTTTAGTTCCACCTGGAGTAAATCCACCAGCTACCCTGCAGTATACAAAGTCATTCAAACTAGCTGCACCTTTACCAGCTTTGAGAACACTTTCATGATCAATCATTATTAGGGGTGTAACGGTATCCGTATTCGTCCCGTACCGTCACGGTTCGGACGTCACGGTTCGGCACATGCAGTCACACGGCGAATACGCCTTTTTTACAAGTGGGAAAAAAGTCTGTCACTCAGGGCAGTATTACACTATATATAATCCAGGGGGCGGTATTGCGCCTAAAATCCAGCCGCCCGTAAATAACAAATGAAGAACAAGAATAAAACACAACAAAACGAACACAATATATGACGAAAAGTTAGTATCTATGGCGAGTTCACACAACACACAGGAGCTAGAAGACCCACCTGCATCTTTTAAATCAGGTGTGTGGGAACATTTCGGGTTCCCTGTGGACTACAACAATGATGGGGTGCGAGTTGTGGATCGGACGAGGACGGTGTGTCTGTGTTGTTCGACAGCGGTGCGGTATGCTAGTGGTAACACGTCAAACATGCTCAATCACATCCGAGTCAGTCTCAGTCCCCAGCGAGAGGGTTTTCTCGACGGCAGGTGACATAGTTACCATAGTTACCGCCAACAGATCTGCCCTCACTGCTGACAACGTAGACAAACTCATCTTTTTGAAGACAAACTTGAAAATAGAGTAAAGTTTGAGTACCTTTATTTAGGCATAATGGCCTCACACACTCACAAGTTAATTACACATGTTAGACATTGCTCCTAAAGGTACAGATTTTATTTTTGTTTTATATTATTGTATTTATTTTATATTTTGACATCAGGAGATGTTATACAGTTCTGTATTGCCTTTTATTGATTGTGATTGAAACACTTTCTTATTATTTATTTTAATATTTTCAAGACATTCTTTTTAGTTGTACAGCTTATTTAACCTTTTTGTTTGACATCAGCCATTATAAATAATATGGCCATCTGAGTGTGTGTGTGTGTGTGTGTTACTGTTTGTGGTTTGTTTTTAACTGTGTAATACTGTTAATGATTCCAAATGTTAGAGTTCCTTATTTTCATACCAAAACTTGCACTACTGTTACAAATAAATAACAGCAAAAAAATATTATGCATTTGGGACTTTTTTTTGCTTTTCCTTGTTATACCGAACCCGTACCGAACCGTGACCCCCAAACCGAGGTACGAACCGAACCGTGACTTCTGTGAACCGTTACACCCCTAATCATTATAAAACATCATATATATTATTCTGAAATGGACCAATCTGCACAATGACTACTTTTACTGTCGCTACTTTCACTATAATTTGATGCTAATACTTTTGTACTTTTACTTGAGAAACATTTTGAATGCAGGACTTTTACTGTAACAGAGTATTCCTACACCCTGGTATAGTACTCCTACTTTTACTTAAGTACAAGATATGTGTACCTCTCTACGGAGCCCCCTAAAGCAGTGGTGGGGAACCTTTTTCCTCTCAAGGATGTTCAACATCCTCCGAGGGCCGTATAAATGATTTACCTCTGCTTAAATACTCAAATTAAAGCCCATTCATTTCGTCTTTCTTTCGTGCTGTGCAAAGAAAAAACAACCTCTTAATCCAGACCATGACTCGCGCATGCATGCACGTGCACGGTTGTGGCATGACCACCAAAACAGAAAGATACGGACACAAGATGTGTGTAAATGTTAGTTTCCTACCCATGTGAACATGATTTAAGTATGGGCTGGACCTAACCTCCATGCTCCCCAGGTAAGATTTTTTTTAAATATTGAAGTTAAAAGCATCAATCTGGTGCACTTTGAGAGCAACATTAAGAGATCTATGGATACATCTCTCAACACCCAGATGAAACAGAACTGGAAGCAGATTTATTTTTCTTTATGGATATTTTACAAATCACTCCCCTTTCAAACTGTATTCTTGTTTATTAATAGCAACTTTTTTTTACTGTCATAGTATTTTATACCCGTTTACTTTATTCTCTTATTTGTTTATAACTATAATGATCATATAAAGATGTGCCTTTACCTCACTGGTTGTAGAAAAAGCTTCTTATATTCATTAGCATAGCTAGCTAACCAGATGCTAATAACAACAAAGTTATTGACTGTATGATCAGTATGACAGATGAACAGATCACCACTGGGCTTTCAACAACAACAAAAAAGTTGGGATAACGGGTGAGTATCTCGTACGCATGAGAAAGTATCTTGTGGACAAGTTACTGCTGCTGTGTGTCTCCTGTGTGCTTTTTTTTCATGTCCCTTTAGGGCAGCGTTTCTCAAAGTTATTATTTTTTTTTAAATAAATTTTTTGGACCTCAGGCCTGAATCGAACCTGGGTCCTCGCGGGTGGTAGTTACGGTCTTTCACAGAGCCGCCGGTGTTTGCGGCGGCGGATGCGGTACCGGCGCAGTGGCGCTGTGAAAGTCCACAGCCCACCTATGCCAGAGCCAGCGACTCACCGAAGGCAGCAGTCCACCAACGGCAGCGGCCCACCGGGAAAAGTCCAGAATCTCCAGATGGCCAATCCGAGCATGCTCACACACACACAACTGAAACCAAAATCATTTACAGACGTAAACATCTTTCATACACACATGTGAAACGCTCTCTCTCACACACACACACACACACACACACACACACACACACACACACACACACACACACACACACACACACACACACACACACACACACACACACACACACACACACACACACACACACACACACACACACACACACACACACACACACACACACACACACACACACACACACACACACACACACACACACACACACACACTATTAGAATACTATCACATTAACTACTGCACTTCACACACACACACAACTGAAAATTAAACAGCGTTGTATAAATAAAAAGAAAGAATGCTATAGGTAACATAAGATAAGAATAAACAAGTTTAAATGATGTGTTATTGGTTGTGATCATATTCTAAAGATGTTTGGATTATTGAAAAGTATACAGCTCTCTTTCATCTGAGTGTTGAGAGCTGTTTCCATACATTCATTTTGTGCTCAAAGTGTACCAGATTGATGCATTTAACTTCAACATTAAAAAAAAAAATTCCCGGGGGTGCATGGCCCATGACCCCCCGAGAGGAGGTGAGGTCCACCCCCAAATAAAGCAGGTTAAAATAATTAAATTGCATACATTTTCTTTTAGTAAACACTGGAAACGGGTCCCACAGACCCAAACAGCACTCAAAGGTTAGCATATAATAATGTTAAAATGTGCTAAATATATACACTGCAAAAAACAAAACAAAGAGAAGTGAAAGGAGCTCACGACTTGTTTTATTTTTTGAAAGTAGCTCTCATCCTAAAAAAGGTTGGAGACCCCTGTAGAACGATACATTTGACAATTTTAAGCTTGGCCTACCATTTTATTGGAGTGATGGGGAACAGGTGGGGCTTGAAAAGGCCCACCTGTTCCAAGTGGAGAATGACAGAAAAAGTTTGAGAACCACTGCTTTAGGGGCTCCATACTTCTCCCACCTCTGCAAATCTGAATATCTTGCTGGTAAGCATATTTTCTGATATATAAAGCAGAACAAAAAAAGCAACTCAAAAGGTGCAGTTGGCACAATATGTCACCGTAAACACATATTTTAGCTCTGCATTTACTCTACCTAAGCAAAATGTCATATTTCTGGAATAAGATTTAATGGTTTAGAATAATATGTTTTTTGTTTGACCAGGCTCGACATAAGTTTATAAGTCTCATTCAAATGTTGAGTCCAATCAAAGCAAAACAAAAACAAGACTGATCTGTTGAAGGCTAAGCAAACCCACCTTCAATTGGAGTGTTAGGGTCTGGTCGATTAGCGAAAACAACATCTATGTACTCCAGCTGAAGTCTCTCTAGTGATGCCCGCAGACCTGTTTCATAAAAACAATGACATACTTATTGTATCATAACATTCATTCTGAGGTAATGTAGCCATGTGGACATGTGCAGTTATGAACACCTTGGTTGTTGTTTTCTATACATATTAATTTACCTCTGTTGTCATGATAAAAGGCTAGTCCTATAGTTATTTGCAATGGTAGCATAACGTCTTACCTTCAATTATATGTTTTCTAGACAATCCTCTTTCCATTTCTGCTCTGAAAAACACATATATGTATTTTAAAACTCAAGGTTTAAGAGCTGTAACAGTACAATGCAATTGGGCTCTCACAGTTTTCCAACAAAACGACGAAACAGAAACACTTTCGGTTTGTTCTGGAAGGATATATGTGTATGTACTTAAAAAATCTTAGTAGAAGCATGGTACCTCAGATATTACCCAGCTACACATCATGTTTGATATTGCTATGGTTCATACCTATTTGACCAAGGCCGTGTCTCTGGCCTAAAATTAGCTGTGTTATTTGAGACCAAAATTGCCGTTCTACTCTATTGAATTAATCAGACAGCAAAAGCAGCCAACCCCACAGATTCAATAAAACAATACAATTGGCAGACAACAAAAGGATAGAGACAAGGATTTTCTCCCAAGAGTATAATATTCATTACAAATTTAAACAACTTAACTAGGAAAAACTATTTATTATAAATTCATTTGCTACAATAATACTATTAAAATTGACATCAAGAGGATATACAAGCGGCCGAGATGGGTTTTCTCCGCAGGGTGGCTGGTGTCTCCCTTAGGGATAAGGTGAGAAGTTCGGTCATCCGGGAGGGACTCGGAGTTGAGCCGCTCCTCCTTCGCGTCGAAAGGAGCCAGTTGAGGTGGTTCGGGCACCTAGTTAGGATGCCACCTGGGCGCCTCCCTAGGGAGGTGTTCCAGGCACGTCCAGCTGGGAAGAGACCAAGGGGTAGACCTAGGACCAGGTGGAGGGATTACATCTCTTCGCTGGCCTGGGAGCGCCTTGGGATTCCCCAGTCAGAGCTGGTTGATGTCGCCAGGGAAAAGGAAGTTTGGGACTCTCTGCTGGAACTGCTACCCCCGCGACCCGACCACGGATAAGCGGAAGAAGATGGATGGATGGATCAAGAGGATATTTGCAAGAGATATGGTGAGATGTATTTTGCGACTTACATTCATTCAATACAGCGGGCAATCCCCACAGGAGCAACATGGGATGAAGTGTCTTGCCCAAGGACACAACGACATGCTGACTGCAGTGGGGATTGAACCAGTGCAACCCTGATCTGAAGATCAACAACTATCCCACTGAGCCACAGCCTCGTGCAGATGGCAGCAAATCCCCGACAGTACAAGTTCTCTAGCTCGTCATGAACAAGGCCTCAGGGCAGAGGGTGTCAGGTGGCGCTGGTCGGTCTCCCACCCATACAGAGCGACCCGTGGATAGGAACATGGAAACCTTAAATGCGTACATCTCGATAGTTATAAAAGAAGAGCTCAAAGTGTGCTAGAAACAGTCAGAGGGCCTAGGTAAAAAAGTCATGGCTCGCCACTGCTCAACTGAAGCGCAAATGCGGCGCACCTTTATGGCACAGTTTTGCCGCTGCGACAGTGGCGGTTCTAGACCAATTTGACTGGGGGGGCCACTGGGGGGCCAGTTATTTTCTGAGGGGGTCACAATAAATGCAGGACGAAAAAGAGAACTAGACAGTATGAAGTAATTGCGCATAAGAAAACAATGCAATACAGTTATTGGTATTTGTTTCAGTACACTTATTTATTTCAGATAGATCTTATAGTTATTACTGTTAGCTTCAGCTTAAGTTATAGTGCAATGTTTGCACTAACACCATATTTATATAAAAATAAAGGCAATGAACAGTTACATCTCTACTTTACATAAGGGTGTCTGCACAATCTCACATTACAGCAACAAAATCCTGCGGTTTTTGGCAAACCAAAAGAAAATATACATTTAAAAAAAAAAAAAAAAAAAACACTTTTCATTTTTAGGGGGGCCACAGGGGGGTCAGAGGTCAGTGTTAGGGGGGCACTGGCCCCCCTGCCCCCCCTAGAACCGCCCCTGCGCTGCGAGGCACAGTTTTGCCGCTGCGATGCTCCACTAGTATATGTCTCTCATTGTCTGGCCTCTGAGAACTTAAAGGTCCCATGTCATGGCCATTTCTACTGATCATAATTCCATTGTTGAGGTCTACTAGAATAGATTTAAATTGTGCAATTCAAACTCACATTGGTTTCTCATCCAGCATCTCTGTATAGTATGTGTATTCACTCTCTGTCCTACACGGCTTGTTGGAAGGTATTCCTTCGCCAGGACACTGAGTTTTAGGTACCGTCCTTCATTTTTCCTCCACCACTGTAGTGAGTTTTCCTGTGGTGGGATGCACTCCAGTTCTGTTAGTACATTCAAGCGCACAGCACGACATTTTAATTGTCTGGTATTTGTAACAATATTCCCTAAAAGGCACAATCACCACGAACACGGCTAAAGCTAAAGAGTCAAGTACAGTTAATTTCCAACACTAACTAACGTTGTAGTCTCTACGGTTGTAGGCTAGCAGAGTGGACAAGTTGCTGTTAGCTGACAGTGAGGCATGTACGTGTCCATCAAAGTGACCACGCCCTAATTTATGCAAAAACTTTAAGACCTAATATAAATAAAAGGGTCGTGTTAGAAAACAATTCACTCACAGATTCATAATCATGAAGGTGGAATCTAACTATATCGATAATAATATTTATTGCATCCATGGGTAGAAACATGTTTTTTTCTGCTGTAAAGTTGGGCATTTTAACATGGGTGTCTATGGAAATTGCTCCTTTCTGCAGCTAGTCCCTAGCGGCCCATGTATGAACTGCAGTGTGTGGCACTTCCGTATTGGCGTCCCGGCTGTTCCCCAGAGTTTGCCGCTTGGTCAAAAAGGTTGCAGGCCCCTGCCATAAATGAATGTGTTTTAGTCTGAAAGCTGTTTGGCATCACAACGCTGTTATGAAAGTTTATCTGGCCTTCTACAGGTGATGTTAGCTAATCTGACTATCTTGACTACTTGTTGCTTTATTGTGGCATAAGTCGTTTTCTACACGCATATTTTACCGGCGTAGTTTTGTTATGATTTTACTTGTGATGGCCACATGTAGCCCATGGATTGATCCATCCGATAGCCGCAATAATACAAAACAAAAGGAAAACGTCTGCCTCATCACAATGGTCAATAACAGTGAACGGATGGTTATTAAAGTAAGGTAAAAATAAACAGAATCACACTAAGCCTGGTTAGTGTTGCCTGACTTTATATAAGTGTTTTTTATAAGTGTGTGGTCGCGTTCTAGTCACTTTGCTCAGCGCTAATGCTTGTTACAACTGAACTGTTATTGCTCAGGTTAATCTCGACCCCCTCCAATGTAAGCGTGACGTATTTGGTTCTTGGATCTTGCCGGGTTGCCGAGTGGGGCCAGCTGAGAGAATAGACCAGACTCCAGCAAAGGTAAATTGTGTCTAGAGTGCGCCATCTAGTGGGATCAACTGAAATGCCGGGTATTGCAGGAAAAAGGCAAAATGAATGCGGTCTTTACTATAATTTGGACAATTTTGTACCAATATTCGGCGGGCCGGCTTCAAAAGCCCAACGGGCTGTATATGGCCCGTGGGCCTTAGTTTGCCCATGCCTGCCGTAGACCCTATGTTAAAATGTCTAACTTAACATCAGAAAATGAACATGGAGCCTGGATCCAATAAAACATATTCTGTATATAGTTAGATTCCACCTTCATGACAATGGGACTGCTGCTCCTAGCTCCTCTGTCTCACTGCTCGCTCCGTTAGCTCCGTGATGCTACAGGGGCTTAGCTCATGCGGAGAACACTACTTGAACTCGGCCGTGTTGGTGTTGTGTTGGTTCCTAGTGTCTTCATGCAAATATAGGATTGATCTGCGGTTAAAACAGACCGTCCATGAATGCAGTTTCTTTGGTAAGTCAACCCTGCGTACTTTATGTTATGTTACTGGTGTTTTTATTAAGCTAACATTAATGAATGTTTAGAGTTGGGTTAGCATTTGATCAATCGGCAGCTCCATCTGTGCTAACAATGCTATGCGTAGCATCCAAGTTAAACGTAATAGAGAAGTGTAAAACATTAAGTGGGATGCTACTGTATACCAAAAGGCTTCTGTGCGAGCTTGGTAAAATAAGGTCATCCTTGTACGTTAGATAGTTAGTTTGCTAGTTAGGTTACTGTATGCATTGTTAAGGTTAATTTATATTCGCTATGCTCTACTATAGCATAAAACTAGCTAACGTCAACGTATTGTTGAAGAGAGGCTTAGTGTATATTAAATCAACCTCACAATAAAGTGTGTATCTTTAAAATATGAACGTCATATTTCAAGATGGTCAAGAAATAACGCTCCTTTAGATATTGTAATATGGTTTGTTGAACTGGAGTTATTTATTGCAGCTAACCGCCTATCCGACCCAAACATTGTTGTTTTTAATATTATTACAAATGCCTCTTTTCATTTTATTATCATCACACTTGAGAAACAGCCTTATTGTGGCTGTAGAACGGAACATGTAACTTAATGCCTTTAAGGACGATGAATAGCGTAGTCAATGCTTTAGTGACTAGGAAATGATTTGTTTAAATATTAGATATGACGTTATCTGTGACTTCAGTGAAAATTAAGCTTATCCATTGCATTGCATTGCATTTGTTAAATAGGTTTGCGTCTTACCCTTACGTGTGTGATACATATGAATATGCAGGGGCGTGCACAAGTACGGGCTAATGTTGCCCGGGCAACGGCCCGTTTGGCATTTTTGGCTGACATGCCCCTCTGGAGTTTGTTTTTCTTTTTTCTGTTGTGGCCGAATCAACATGATAAGCCCACAATTAGTATTGTAGCGTCTCGCTGCGGGAAACTCACTTTATCAGCGCTATCATCTGCCGGCGCGTTAAGACCACCTCAGTGTCGGATTTTGGAAACTTGATTTTGAGTTGTCTCATGGCAGTTAGGGTATAAGGGACAAACCAGGGGGCTTTACTTCCTCTTGATACCGTCGGTTATTTACAAAAAACACCTAAATATAGCCTACTTGTTGTTTTTGTGCTTCTGTCTTTTCATCTGTAAACTCCCTCAACGGGGCCGATCGCTCTCTTTTCTTGATCGCCCTCTTTTCTTGATCGCCCTCTCACGGGTGAACAGTTCAATGTCCCGCTTCATTGTAGGATTTCTGCCATGTCTCTACTTTAGTTTGACCATCTCTGTTATTAAGGCGAGACACCCCAGGTGAATAGGGTAATTTTTTTAACTTAAAGGTATCAGCTAGAAATTTCTCCAGTTAATGTCTTACAATAAGGCAATTGTCTTTTGTATTACAAGTTTTCTGAAATAGCATGTTTAAATATGCAAATTAGCCATTATCTCATTAAATATGCACATATTTTAACACATTTCAGGAATCGAAATCTGAACTTTGGATAAAGCCAGGTTCCAAATTCTTGTTTCATTTTGTAGTCATATTAGTATCTAAGGCTTTTACAGAAGGGATATTGGATATCTCTTTTTATCACTCAATAAATCAGAAAATACTGTCAACAGCCCTAAAATATCCATTTTCGCCATGTTTTTAGGTATACAATGTTGTATAATTCAGGCTATGAATTATATATGAACAGACCCTTCTGTAAAAGCCTTCATAATATTGATAGGAATATAACTGGAAAGTTTGGTGTCTCTACGTGCTACTGAAGTTGAAATTTCGAACTCAGAGTAGGAGAAAAAACTCATTTTGAGAAAAGGACCTTTAAAGATTGCAGTGAGACGCTAGCTAAACCCTCCTGTTCTCTGGATGATAGCTTGCGCATCGAGGCACTCCGTGAAGGTGTTTCATGTTCGGGGTCATTTGTTTTTTGTATAACCTTGCTTCGTGCAAGTGACAATTGTTGTCGTCTTCTCTGTGAACGTTTTTTTCGCCGTTCTTTTGCGATTTTGAGATTTCAATTTCTAGCGGAAAGCTAAACAGGAAGTGTTTTAGCACACCACGTGACGCATCTGAACGAATCACGTTGTCAGAAATTGACACCAGCCAATGAGATTTCGTTTCTTGGTTTAAGACCCCTTTGTGCTTTCACGATTGGTTGCTGATACAAAGGAAATGACCATATTTGGATCCGATGAGATTGTGCAGGAGAGACGGAGCTTTCCAACGATATCTCTGTTGACATGGTGCTCACAGCGGTCGCGGTGCTTTATGTTACGTTAGAATGCTAACTTTTGGTGAATTTAGGAGAAATCTACAGACGCAAATAGACAAACTATAGTAAAATAAACACTTAAATGTGTATTTTGTACGTTTTCCTTCCAAAAGCCTGAAAGAAAACATGTTATGGAATCAAAATAGCACAAAATCTCAAAATTGACCAGTACTTGAAAAACGATGTTTTTGCCTGCCGTGTCTCGCCTTAAGTTATGGAATACTAAATAAATAAGTAATTAGATACCTTACCGTTACTGCGCTCATAAAGAATAAGAAAAATGCGTATTGAACTGGTTTCATTAATTAGTGAGTTTATTTAAAGGTGGAGTCTGTAATTTTGGATAAACCAGCTCGAGTGCGCAACAATTTGAAAATACACAGCAGAAAAAATCTGCCACTTCCTTACAGAGCCCCTCCTCCAACACACATCAACGCGCACATGACCAATGAGGGCACGAGATAAGTTTGTGCACAGATGGAAGGCTGACAGGCAGGTAGGCCAGTTAGTTTAGCCGGGCCGGCTAAAATGATTGGTCGTGCTTTTTACAGCACTACGGCTTCCACAGATGACATTTCTTTATGGATTTTTTATCAAAGCACTTAAGATATTCATTGCTATCGGGATGTTAAGAGCATTCCATGGAATATAACAAAAAGTGTATCTCGAGCCGGTTTCTCAAACTTACCGACCCCACCTTTAAGGTAATTAGTTAGAGGCCCTATTTTATCAGTATGTCTGGACTGCACAGCAGTTACAATGGTCTAGTCCAGTGGTTCTCAACTGGTCAGGCCTCGGGACCCACTTTTTACTTGGTCAGTACATCGCGACCCAACATTTTGAAGCACTCAAATCTCTTCAACAAAAAAACGTGCTGTAATATACGCTTTTCAGCATACAATATTAATAAAAGTGAATTACAGTGCATATATCCCTTATATCCCTTCACAGAACTAAAGTATGCTTTTAAAAAAGGTTTAATGAGATGATGGAATCAAAGCTGAACTATATAAAAAGGCACACATGCTGAAATTCCAACCCCAGCAGGGGGTCTGGGGGGATTTTCCCCCAGGAGATTTTTAGAAATACTAACATAAACTATGCATTCTGGTACACTCTGAGAAGAAAATAAATAGATGTATTACTACCCGACATGTTAATAATATTTTATGCCATTGTTTGTTTTTCACTTTGTTCTGACATCTTGCTGCGATAAGAGTAAAGAGGAGAGAGTCTGTGTGACTTACTTTAAATTGTGGGTTAGGGTAGATAGCTCCCATTGTTCTGTGACCTGTCAGTCATCAGACCGGGGGTCATATTTAATTATGTGTTCATTTCTATCTGAAGTTGTACCCATGGATGTATAAAGAAGAGTTCTACCGCTAAGTTATTCTCCGTGGGGACTTCCGGCAACAATCTTGATTCTGATTGGCCAGAAGACTCGAGAAAACATCAGCAAAGATATTTTATTGAGAAGATGATCACTACGTGACAGAAGTTTTCAAAACCGTTTATGGTCTCCGGTGATTCCAGTACAACGCCGACTGCATGCACAGCGTTTGAAAATCGGGCCTTCAAAATAAAAGTTTGACTTTTTCCCCCAAAAAAAAAAATTAAATTCTATTTTTTTTTTCAATTTTCTTTTTCTTCACTCACACATCCGCGACCCACTCCAAACGGTTCCGCGACCCACTTTTGGTCTAGTCAAACTACATTAGAACAGAATTGTCCCCATTTTGTCTTTAATAGTTACTAACATTAGATATTTTAATGAGATATGGACCGAAAAACAAAACAGTTCCCTGGTTTTCATTTTTAAAATCAAGTCACCGAATGCAAGTAGTCGCCTTAGCTTATTTTGTTATGAGATGATGATGTGAATTACTCTCCAAATTAGTTAATGTAATCGTTTGGTTTCTTTTACATCAAAAACAAGTTACACCTTTCAAAAAGGTCTTGTGTTTTTTTTCGGGGGGAGGCCCTTTTTCCAGTTTAGAGCAATAGCCCCTCCAAATGTCTGTGCACGTCCGTGTGAATATGGCATATGAAAACAAATGTATTTGACTGATTCATGAGAAACACATCCAGAGCAGGGGCAGCGGGTACTGTAGGCTAGGGAAGGCTAAGCCTTCCCAAATATTTGTGTCCTGGTCAAATAAAAATATAATGTTTGTGTCTTTGACATTAGCGCAGCTATGCAGCCACCAGTAAACTGTACTACGAAGCTAGTTCAAATCTACCTGCATTTGTTATCAGCTAAAAGAGCAGTGACATTAAAAACCCCTGCATTTTCTTTATAGATATTAACAGTACTTAATGTCAGCTTAGTAAAAAAAAAAACATAAAAATTATTATTTACAATGGACTACGCTTAGCTAACAGACTAATTTCCACCACTCATGGACCACACCCACATTTTCTCTTGAAAAACTGGATGACATACCATAGTCCCTCTCTCTTGTCTTTCTCTCCTTTCTTTTTTTCATGGTACACACATAAGTACTAACATCCCTCCTCACATGCTCTCTCTCTCTGCTAGAAAGTGCCATTTGGAGGCGGAGGCGGGACCAAACCGTTACATGTAAATAGAAGGGGGAGTACATACGCCTCATGGTAGACTGCTTCATGGTCAGAGACTGATCACTCTTTCTACGCTGTCATTGGAGGCAGTCGCAATTTCTACAGGCTCGCACTCACCTGTTAGCATCTGGCATCTGTTAGCATCTAGCTCTCCTGCTTACAAACTTTTAGCCATCCCTGCTTATAGAAGTAGTGGTTTTAGTTGTCTGCGATCTGCGGAGGCCTACTCCCACCTGTCGAGTACGGCTGTACTGAGGTGTTTTTCCTCCGGAGACGTCGCGAAGAGACGGAGCGGCTCCACCTGTTGCTGCATGCGATCTGCGATTTATGGAGGCCTGCTCGTCGCGAATAGACGGAGCGGCTCCACCTGTTGCTGCCTGCGATCTGCGATCTACGGAGGCCTGCTCCCACCTGTAGAGTACGGCTGTACTGGAGAGGTTTTTACCCCGGAGTAGTCGCGGAGAGACGGAGTGGATCCATGCTTCGGGCTTGGCCTGCTTCCACCGGGCGTGTGCTGCTGTGCGGAGGAGGATTTTACCACCGCTGGGGCCTGCTTTCCACCTGTCCTGGTTCTGCTGTTGCAGAGGCCTGCTTTCACCCCGGGGATACCACGGAGGGGCCGGAGCACTTCCACGCTGCTGTTTTCGCCTGTCCTTTGCTGCTGTGCTGATTTTGCTCCAGGAACATCGCGGATACTGTGTGCTGGTCTGGGAAAATGGCCCATATCGGGATTCTGCTGTGCCTGTTAACTGTTTTGGACTATGAAAAGATCTCTAGTCATTCTGAGAAGTCTACTGGATTCAGGTCTGTTCTGCCACCCGCAGTTCGCATCCCCTGCAAAGGTTCGGATGTGTTGCTCAAACAATTACCGGTTGCCTTGTCACAGACAATCTGCTCGACAAAATATGTTTGTCTTTTTTGTTTTCCTGCGATGATGGTTCTTGAGGACTGCTTCTTAAGCTCAAATCACACTCTCGCAGACTTGTGTTTCTAAATTAGATGACAATGTATGTGTGTCGTTTAAGAGGAAAAGACGCCTGTTTTTTTTGTTGTTATTACTGTCAGGAAATGTACAACCTAACCCTGATCCGCCCAGTAGTAGTAGTAGGGGTGTTGAAAATAATCGTTTCTACGATGCATTGCGATGCGGACGTGAACGATTCGGTACCGATGCAGTGACGGAAGATAATCGGTTATAGCGTAGTAACGTTGCTTCCTGATTTTCCAGCCGCGGCTTTACTATAACGTTTTTTTTTTTCTGTCACTTTAATATCAAATCGGTCCCTGAAGCAGAGATCAGGCAACAGACATGACAGCGGCACAGCAACACCAAACACGGAGCAGTCTGCTTTATCCACCAACACAACACCACCAGTCTAGAACCAACAGCAGAAGGACCCGCTCTGAATCACTCCGTGTCGCTGCGGCACAGGGATTTATGTTTTTCAAAAATAATCGCGTTACAATCATGTCAGGTTTTTGGTGGATTTAATAAAGTCTTGGATTGCAGAGTATGAATGTCCTCTAGCAATTTTCAGACGATATATACGTGTGTAAAGTTTTGTGAAGGCAGGAGGAAAAAAGCTTCCGCGATCACCGTCTCCTCTCCGTTCCTCCAAACCCCGCCCCCTCCCTGAAAATAATGAGTGACAGGCTGATAGTGACCCGATTTAAACTTTATTATTCTCTTAATCACTGAGATATAATGAAGCTAATTAAATCTCATACATTCATGGGATTTATGTAACAGTAAGACAGAGAATGTAAGTGTGCACCCACATGCAGTATTTTAGTTTGTATATGCTGCTGTAAATACTCCTGTTGTCTGCTGTGTTCAGACTCAAGTCCACACAGTATCACACACTGATATATGGAGGCTAGACCTATACAATTCATTTATTTTGGTTTATAAATTAATGTCAAGACATTTATGTTATTGATTTCTGAAGCTCTTTCTAAATAATAAAAAGAGAGATCATATGTATTTACTGCATGTATGCATTGATAAAAATAAGCCATGTGCAGTAATATAGAAAATTGAGGATGCAACGCATTGGTATGAATCGTGATGCATCGGAATATCGAATTGAATCGAATCGTTGACAGGATAATCGTAATAGAATCGAATCGTGAGACCAGTGAAGATGCGCAGCCCTAAGTAGTAGTCAGATCGCTACTCCTGCTGATTTTAAAGCTAGGTCTGGGTTGGGTTTCATCCACTTGAATGTGCGCAGTCTGTTAGGTAAACTAGATTTTGTCCGTATCTGGGCGAGCTCGACTGACGCTGACGTCATTTTTTTTATCAGAAACATGGCTAAACAAATCTATTTTGGCCTCTGACATTGCCTTACATGGTTTTAATGTGTATCGTACCGACCGGCCTAATAAAGGTGGTGGCGTTGCCATTTATGTTAAGAATAAGTTCAGTGTAACCACATTAGTTTCCAAATCGATCAGTAAGCAATTTGAATTTTTAGCCATAAATATAGAAGTGGCAAAGGGTCAACAGGTCATGGTGGTGTGCTGTTACAGACCCCCCTCAGCTGTCAAAGACTCCTTGTCTTCACTAGCAAATCTTTTATCACAACTAGACTACAAGGACATAGTGCTACTTGGAGATTTTAACTGGGACTGGTTAACTGCAGTGTCAGAGGATTTTAAAAACCTTTGTATCTCTTTAAATGTTACTCAGATTGTTGACAGTCCTACTCGCCCTAACATTAAGTCCCCTAATAAATCTTCCCTAATTGATCTAATTTTAACTAATGTTCCCCATAAATATTCATCTGTGGGAGTATTTGCAAATTATCTGAGTGATCACTGTGTTGTAGCCACAATTAGGGACACTAAGATCCAAAAGGATACACCTCGACTTATCATTAAGAGAGACAAAAAACATTTTGTGGAGCAGGGTTTTGTGCATGATCTGTTTGATTTTGATTGGGGTAAAATCGATCTGTGTGCTGATGTAGAAACCGCATGGTCTTATTTTTATCTTGGTTTTATGGAGATCATTGATAGACATTAGGGGTGTTGAAAATAATCGTTTCTACGATTCGGTATCGATGCAGTGACGGAAGATAATCGGTTATAGCGTAGTAACGTTGCTTCCGGCCGCGGCTTTACTATAACGTTTTTTTTTTCTGTCACTTTAATATCAAATCGGTCGGTGACGCAGAGATCAGGGAACAGACATGACAGCGGCACAGCAACACCAAACACGGAGCTGTCTGCTTTATCCACCAACACAACACCACCAGTCCAGAACCAACAGCAGAAGGACCCGCTCTGAATCACTCTGTGTCGCTGCGGCACAGGGATTTATGTTTTTCAAAAATAATCGCGTTACAATCATGTCAGGTTTTTGGTGGATTTAATTAAGTCTTGGATTGCAAAGTATGAATGTCCTCTAGCAATTTTCAGATGATATATACGTGTGTAAAGTTTGTGAAGGCAGGAGGAAAAAAGCTTCCGGGATCACCGTCTCCTCTCTGTTCCTCCTAACCCCGCCCCCTCCCTGAAAATAATGAGTGACAGGCTGATAATGACCCGATAGAAACTTTATTATTCACTTAATCACTGAGATATAATGAAGCTAACTTAATCTCATACATTCATGGGATTTATGTAACAGTAAAACAGAGAATGTAAGTGTGCACCCACATGCAGTATTTTAGTTGTTATATGCTGTTGTAAATACTCCTGTTGTCTGCATGTGTTCAGACTCAAGTCCTGGGTGTGATGCCACATTCAGTACATTCAGTGTCCTTTTTTTTAAACAGAAGACCGTTGCTAGAAGCTGCAGCTACACTGCAGAAGCATTATTTTTTTTGTTTTTGAGGATGGAACAACTTCACACACAGATATAGGGAGGCTAGACCTATACAATTTATTTATTTTGGTTTATAAATTAATGTCAAGACATTTATGTTATTGATTTCTGAAACACTTTCTAAATAATAAAAAGAGAGTTCATATGTATTTACTGCATGTATGCATTGATGAAAAATAAGCCATGTGCAGTAATATAGAAAATTGAGGATGCAACGCATTGGTATGAATTGTGATGCATCGGGATATCGAATTGAATCGAATCGTTGACAGGATAATCGTAATCGAATCGAATCGTGAGACCAGTGAAGATGCACAGCCCTAATAGACATGCACCCCTGCGTAAATTTAGAGTAAAGGGACGAGACAATCCTTGGTTTTCTGCTGAATTATCCAGTCTCCTTCATGAGAGAAACAAGGCCTGGGCAAAGGCTAGGAAATCAGGCTCAGAGGTAGAATGGCTGCGTTTTAGGCAGCTAAGGAATAGCTTGACATCGCAAATCAAAAGTGCTAAATCAAAGTACTATCTGCCAGTAACCACAAAGAATCTGAATAATCCTGGAAAATGTTGGAAAGCCATTAAATCGTTATCCACCGGCGATATCCGTAATGAGCTACCTCCGTGCATTACCACAGCATCTGGGACTATATCGGACAGGGCTACTATGCTAAATTGCTTTAATGAGCATTTTGTATCCTGTCGTTCTCTATTTGATTGTGTCACTAACTCTGCTTCTGTGAACACTACAGTATGTGACTCTGACAAACGTGTGTTGGAAAACCCTTTTAGTTTTACCCCTTTTACTGTTGATGTTGTTCGTGAAGCTTTAACCAAGTTAGATCCTAAGAAACCGGCTGGCCCGGACAACGTAGAACCTTTCTTTTTAAAGATAGCTGCAGATTTTATTGCTCCACCTCTCACTACTCTTTTTAACCTCTCCCTGAGCTCAAACACAATTCCAAAATTGTGGAAGTCAGCGTATGTCCTGCCTTTGCTAAAAGGAGGGGAGGCCACCTTATTAAATAACTATAGGCCAATCTCTAATTTGTCAGTTCTGGCTAAGGTTCTTGAACGCTTAGTGAGTGAACAGGTAAAGGTGTTTTTATGTACAAATGACATCCTGTCTAAACATCAGTCAGGCTTCAGAAAGCAACACAGCACCATCACTGCCACAATGAAAGTGGTGAATGATGTGGCGAGTATTTTAGATAACAAGCAGAGTTGTGCAGCTCTATTTATTGACCTTTCCAAAGCGTTTGTCACCGTCGATCATCACATTTTAAAGCAGAGGCTAGCCAGTATAGGTATGTCCAGCCATGCAGTAGGGTGGTTTGTAAACTACCTCTCTGAAAGGTCCCAATGTATTCACTTTGATGGGCTGTCTTCTGAGTGGTTGAACATTGCAAATGGTGTTCCCCAAGGTTCTGTTTTAGGTCCACTTTTATTCTCCATCTACATCAACCGTTTAGGTGAAAATGTCGATGGAGCAACCTTACATTTTTATGCGGACGATACCGTGATGTACTGTGCAGGTCCCTCGATTAAGGAGGCTGGTGGTAAATTACAGGCTGTTTTTAACATTATTCAGACTCAGCTCTCTGAACTAAAGCTTCTTTTAAATGTTGAGAAAACCAAGGTAATGCTCTTTTCTAAAGCTAAAAAGACACCAGAGCCTGTTTTTAGATATTGTAACTACGCAAGGAATAAAACTTGAAGTGGTTACCTGTTACAAATACCTTGGTATCTGGCTTGATGATTGTCTCACTTTTAAACTTCATGTCAATAACCTGCTTAAAAAGCAGAGGGTTAGGCTAGGTTTCTTTTACTGAAATAAGTCCTGTTTCTCGCTTGAGGCCAGGAAAAGGCTAGTCACTGTGACCTTTTTACCTGTGCTGGACTATGGTGATTTGATGTATATGAATGCACTTGCCAATTGCCTGGTCAAGTTAGATGCTGCCTATCACAGTGCACTGAAATTTGTGACAAACTGTAAAGCATTAACCCATCACTGTACCCTGTATGCAAGGGCTAGTTTGCTTTCACTAACTGTACGGAGGCTCAGTCATTGGTACATTTTTATATACAAAGCCATGTTAGGGAAACTTCCATCTTATATCTGCTCCCTGATCTCACGGAAAATTGTTACTGCCTGAGATCGAATGCTGTGGTTTTATTAAATGTGCCAACTGCTAGGACTGTCTTAGGGAAAGCAGCTTTTAGATGCGCAGCTCCTCTGTCTTGGAATAGTCAGCAAATTCAATGGAAACTGAACAATCTGGTGCCACTAAATGTTTTTAAAGCTCGGTTGGATGCTAGTCAATCGGAAGTTATTGGTACCTGTTTATGTGGATAATTATGTAAATGATGCTGTATGATGTCCTTTTGTTGTTCTATTTATGTTTTTATGTTTCATGTGGAACTACTTGAGCAGGTCTCCCTTGAAAAAGAGATCAATGATCTCAATGGGATTCATCTGTATAAGTAAAGGTTTGAAATTAAATGAAACAGAGGCTTTGGATAATTAACTTGGAAGAAAATAAGTTAAATTAATTGTAAGTTTAGTGAGTACATTATCAATATAACGTTCTATTAATTTTAATTCTTGATGAATGATGAAAGGTTGCTTAAAAATTTTTTTCTTAATGTTCTAAAATTATTTGGGCCCCAGTGGTGAGGTTGTTTGGGGTGGCCAATAGGGTGGCCAGGATTCACCCCCCAGCTCCGCCACTGTTGTCAACAGGCTGTTTGTTACAGGATGTTCCAAGCTGATACATACATGGGTCTCGCTGCAAAGTGCTGTGGTTGCGCACTTGAGAGACTGGAGTGCATGCAGAATGTCTTTGATAACCAGTTCTGATCTGTGAGTTCCAGGGTCCTTGCGTCGTTTAGTTTTGTAATGGTCCTGTCCGAAAGGGCGGCAGACACTGCCCATCTCTGCTCGTGTAGCCTTTCAAACATATCACAAATCGAGTTCAATCTCGTACGAGAGTACTGAATGAGTTTATGTTTTGCGAGATTTTTTGCATCTTGATTTTTTCCGCGGCCAGCGGTGGCTACAGTGCTGTGATGAAAATGTGACACCAGTCTCCCACAAGCTGCCACAACCTGATGCACACTGCCCAGTTTAAATCCATCGTTGATGGCTAGCTGAAGCGTATGAGCGTAGCAGGGTACCGACTCCCAGTCCGCAATTGTGCGATTAGCAAGCACCATGTTACTGGCATTATCAAGGACACATGCGGTGATTTTATCCGTTAAACCCCACTCTTCAGCAGCAGCTTATAGCTGAGCTGCTATGTTCTGTGCTGTGTGTCATTCGACTGAACTGCGTGTCTGTAACACAGCACTTTTCATCTCCCAGTCATCAGTGATGTAGTGGCAGGGGATGGTCGTGTATGATTCTGTTTTGAGAGCGGTCCATGAATCGGTGGTGATGGCTACGTTTTTGATTGACTAATGTCCATTTTCAGCTTTTTCACACCCTCTTCGTATTTTAGTTCAACCCTGGAAACGATAGTCTTACGGGTGGACACCCTGGTTCAACAAAGTTCATGAGTTCTGGGAACCCCTCTACGAAGCTCAGTGGTAGCATGTCCTTGGTTATCATTCGGGTAATGAGGGCTGTAATTCTCTATCTTCTTGCGGTGTCACAGTGCCGTCTTGCACTGGTGAAGGAGGTGATGAGTGGCTGCTCCTGTCTTTCGGGCTCCAAACTCAATGTTTTATGTTTTTAATTTTAAGTGGTTGAGTATTGAGCTAGTTGACTTATGATACACAAGTTTAATTTGGCATAGTTTGCACTCTACACCGCACTCACTAACCTGGCCGAAATATTTCCACACATTACTCCTTTTTGACGCCATGTCTGTTGTGTAGGACTCTCCGTTAGAGTGTAAATAATGAATATGTTGAATAGCGGCAAAACTAAATCTCTCCTGTCAAAATGTCTTTGTACTTTGCCGCCACACACGGTTGCCAAGCAGCGCTTATTGTTGTTTAGGCTGCCCACTCATGTGTCGCAAGTGTTGACAGGGGCGGGGGAGCACACTCATGAACTGTTAGCACCGGACACTCCAACCCAGTCTCACATCTAAACGTGTAATAACTACGTTGGTCCACAACTTGGGACGTAGTATTTCTACAGAAACGCCTCTGAAATTGTAGGAACCCTAAGCTTTTTTTCACCATTCATTTCCAATGGCTGGTGTCTGTGTCACGTGATCTTCAACTTTCTCTCCTCAGAAAAAAACAAAAACATGGCCGACCTTCATTTGATTCTCGGTGGAAAAAGCCTATTTTAAGGTTAGTTTGGCCATTAAAATGTGTTTTGATGTAATTTGATGCGAGAAATATGAGTTGTTATTTCAGATTATTTGTGCAGTGGATGTACATGGTCTTTAGTTTGCTAGTTATTATGAAGATTACTTCAGGAAATTGTACACATTCAACGTTTTCATGGTTGCTAAGGTGGTTGCCATGGACGCTGCTATCGAGTGCTGTTACAAACCTGTCTCCTAAAAATTACGTTCTGTTGAGATCTCTATATTGTTGAATAATTAAAACAAAAGTTAATTATAATCAAGTATAATCAATTATATTCTTGTATAACCCGCAAGGAAAATGCTTCATATTTTATGATTTTCTATATTTACAGTATAAACAAAACACAAGTGGTTTGTTAAGTTAAGTGTAAGGCCTATAATGGTTTATGGGTGTCACTGATAAGAGGGAGACAGTTTCTTCCCTCTTCCCTCACAGCAGTACACAGGGAGGGGGGCTCCTGACTTAGTGAAAAATAACTGAGGCCCTAAAAAGGTGGTTATGTCATAGCCGAGAATAATATTTTTGCAAGTCCTACAGAGTAGGGGTCATGTCCTTTTTACACACACATGGGAAGGTGTGTCTTATGCCATAGCCATAGAATATGTCCGGTCATGTCCAGTCCTGTACATCAGAGGCCATGCCCAGTTTCCACAAATATGGATATGGAGGAGGTGTCTTAGGTTTTTCTATCCTGTTTTTTGAGCATAAAGACACTGGCAGAGAGGGAGCAAACTAGAGAGAGAGGGGGGGGGGGGGGGGGGGGGGGGGGGGGGGGGGGTTCCTCTGGTATACTCTCTCCCGGTAAAAGCTCTCTCCCTGGATAGCTGGGTTGATAGCTCTGGGTAAGGTTCTCTCAAACTTGGTAAATATCTCTCGAATTTCTTTGTTGACAGTGGAGTGAATTTCTGGGTTGAATGAGTGGAATGAATTGTAGTGTGTTTGTGAGTATTAGTAACCGCCACCTGTGAGGATCTTCCTCCGAATAGATGCGGGGTATAGGTATGTGTTTGTGAATGTTAGTACTCGCCATCTGTGTCAGATAGGAGTGTGTACACAAACTCGCTCGGATCGGTCATTAGCCCGCATGGTTTTTCTTACCACTGCTATGCTGACGACACCCAATTAATTCTGTCCTTTCCCCGCTCAGAGACCCAGGTCGTCGCACGCATCTCTGCTTGTCTAGCTGACATCTCTCAGTGGATGTCTGCTCATCACCTCAAGCTCAACCTTGACAAGACTGAACTGCTTTTCCTTCCGGGAAAAGATTGTCCCACTCTTGACCTGACGATCAACATCGGCACCTCTGTTGTTTCCCCGACTCAGACGGCAAGGAATCTGGGAGTGATCCTAGATAACAACCTCTCCTTCACTGCAAACATCGCTGCTACAACTCGTTGCTGCAGATATACGCTGTACAACATCAGGAAGATTCGTCCCCAGCTGACCCAGAAAGCCACCCAGGTTCTGGTCCAGGCTCTCGTCACCTCACGCCTAGACTATTGCAACTCCCTCCTGGCTGGTCTACCTGCATGTGCCATTCGACCTCTGCAGCTCATCCAGAATGCAGCGGCTCGTCTGGTCTTCAACCTTCCAAAATGTTCCCACACCACTCCGCTCCTTCGCTCCCTTCACTGGCTCCCGGTAACTGCTAGAATCCACTTCAAGACACTAGTACTTGCATACCATGCTGCGAATGGATCTGGCCCTTCCTACATCCAGGACATGGTTAAACTGTACACCCCAGCGCGTGCACTCCGCTCTGCATCAGCCAAACGACTCGCTGCACCCTCGCTGCGAGGTGGACCCAAGTTCCCATCAGCAAAAACACGTGGGTTTGCTATCCTGGCTCCAAGATTGTGGAATGAGCTCCCCATTGACATCAGGACGGCAGAAAGCCTGCACATCTTCCGGCGCAGACTGAAAACTCATCTCTTTCGACTCCACTTCGAGCGATAGAATTACTAACAAAGCACTTATATACTAACATAGGACTGGCTTATCTATAGCCAGCTGACAAAGCACTTATATACTAACATAGGACTGGCTTATCTATAGCCAGCTGAGTAGCACTTGAAATGTTTGGCTCTATGATACCTGCTGTACTTATATGATTCTGTTTTTCTTCTGGGCTGTGTCTTCCTGGTCGTATGTACTTATTGTAAGTCGCTTTGGACAAAAGCGTCAGCTAAATGCAATGTAATGTAATGTAATGTGTTTGTGAGTATTAGTAACCGCCATCTGTGAGGATCTTCCTCCGAATACCTGCGGGATATAGGTATGTGTTTGTGAATGTTTGTACCATGCCCGGTGCCGTGGGAGGGCCAGGCATCCCATTTGACATTCCTGCCCTCCCCCAATAAACACGTTTTTTATTATTTATAACATTTAAAAAAAATTTTTTTTAATTATAAATAAACTTTGAACTTTAATGCCGTGATGTCAGATAGTAACAAAAAAAATAATTGCAGGCTACGTCAAATAAATGCATGTGTCTGTTGTGATTCGTCCACATTTAGACCAATCACAGCGTCACACTCTGCCGCCTATTCTGGATTTGTTTATTGTGCATTCCTTAGACTCCCATTTCTGTTTGAATTACAAAATGGACATCAGAAATTGGCTTAAAAGGTCTAAGGATGTATTAAAACGAAATGAAAGCTGCAGTAATATGAGACAGCTAGATACTCTTGTTTCCATGTCCTCTGCTGGCTCGTGCTGATTTGCTATGACCACAGCTCCTCATGTTTTGTTTTTGGCATATAAGCTTGCTTTGTATTTAGTTCTTCCTCTTCTTCTTCCTCCGGCCTACAAGATAAGTAAGTTAGATCTCCCGGCGGGAGGAACAAGAGTCGGGGTAATCCGGATTACTTCGTGATGTTGTGTTATTGTGTCTTTTGCCATTAAATCAGCATATTTGTTATAACCTTACCAATGGTTGCTGTGAATTCTTCTTCTGTTAATCTGACCCATTCACAAAACGAACACGTGGAGCCGAGGTTGGTTTTAAAACCACTCTGACCCCAACAATATATATATACGTATAATAATAAGTAATATTAACTTTATTTAATACAACATTTACGGTACAAGATTTAATCATACAGCCCATGTAGTATGATAATGAATTATAGCAAACATGTGCAATATATCCATTATTACAGCTCCGTGGGATGGCAGTGAGACGATATGGGTCCTTTCTTATTGTGCATCCATGGGTAAAGATAAACGCAACTCACATTGGTTTCTCAAACAGCATCTCTGTAAACTACGTGTATTGTATTCACTGAATTTCACTCTCTGCCTTTAACAGCTCGTTGTAGCTCCAATAGCTCCAGCCCCCACCCTTCCTGTGAGCACAGTGTGCTCTGATTGGTCGGGACACGTAACATGAACGTGCCGAGCGACGCGGTCCCGTGGGTTAGATGCGCGTTCATAATGCAGAGGGAAATAACTCTCAGAATAACGTTATTAGCACATTATTACAACTTTAGGAACGAATGTTTTTAATAAGGGCTATACAAGTGTTCATACTGGGTAGTTTATTTAGTTTAAAAAAAATTATCCAACGATTTACAGACCACTCTTTCCCCATGTAAGTCAATGGGAAAAAGTGTTTCCGGGCCTGGCAACCCAACGGAAGTGTAGTACCGCCGTTTGGCCAGCACGAATATTTTCATCTGAGTCCGGCGCACTTCCTGGGGGCTTGATCTCAACCCCCCAGCAGCAACTCTATCCACCAGTTAAAGGTCACCTATTATGCAAAATCCACTTGTTCATGTCTTTTATACACAAACATGTGTCCCCTCTGTGTAAAGAGATTCTGAATGTTTCAGGAAAAAAGATTCGCTCACTTATATAAAAACCTGATCAGATTTTGGCCACTTTATGATGTCATGACGATTTTTTGGCATGTGTAACCATCAGTGTTGTGCTAGTTACTGAAAACCAGTAACTAGTTACCATTACTAGTTACTTCATTTCAAAAGTAACTCAGTTACTTTACTGATTACTTACACCAAAAAGTATTGCGTTACTGTGAAAAGTAATGTTTTAGTTACTTAAAAAAAGGGCTCCCATTAATGCCCTTATAGCCTTCATTTCAGTTTGTTATTGCATTGGAGAATAATACAATCTGTTGATCAACTTGACATGCATTATATGCAATCTGGATTGCATCGATATTAGCTGGCTTTCCATTTTTTGTATATTCTTTCTCCAGGTAGTTGGAAAAAGTTTTCCGTCCTATATGCCGTGTGCCGCCCGGACATGGTATCATGCTAACTAGCTCCCTGAAAGCGGGTGACTCCACTGTAGCAATAGCCTGCATGTGTTCTACAACATACCGTGCAATGGCTTTATCGACTTTTCCCTGGCTAGCAGTCCCTTGGTTAAAATCCAGCCGCTGTTGCTCAGATGGAGGTGGAGTGGCGTTGGATGAGTCTGGGTCTGTGCCGGACTTAGCTACTAGCTTCGTCCCAGCATGTTGTTTTTGCAGATGTTTTAAGAGATCTGAATGACTGGTTTGGGCAGTAGATAGGCTCTTTGACCCGCCAGGACACAACTTACATTTAACAGAAACGTTCTTTTCTTTGTGCTCGACAAAAGTGAAATAGTGAGAATATCTCCAGGTGGAGAAACTAGACTTGAGCTCTGCCGCCGCCATTCGATAGTCTTGTTAGTAAACAACACAAACACGCCCACAGCCCGTCTCCGCATGTGACGCAGGAAGTATCTAAGTACATTTACTCAAGTACTGTACTTATGTACAGTTCTCATCGCTGTCGCCTGGCTGTTGACTATATACAAAAACTAACGCAGTAACGGAGTAACGCACCATGTAGTAACGGTAACTGAGTTACTGAATTTAAAAAGTAAAGCGTTAGAGTACTAGTTACTGCCAAAAATAACGGCGTTACTTTGTAACGCGTTAGTCCCAACACTGGTAACCATTAGCCAATAACCAACCAAGGTAACAGAAATTATTTCTGCCTGAGATATTTGCTCCTCCAACGTCCTCCTGAAGTCAGGTGAAAGTTTGGGAGTATTGAGACTGCTTAAAACATTTGGAATTTCACTGTCATCCATTTGAGACTCTAGGTGTAGAGCTGAAAGTAGAAGTAGCTTTTGTGTGTGGTCAGATGTTGTATGGACATTTTACCTTTTGATACTGGAAATGCTTTGCATTTTGTCTGACTTGTCTCCATGGATATAGAACATGGTCTTTTGTTTTATAAGTGAATGTGTTGTCAGCAGGTCAAACCTGGTCTTGAGTTCCAGTCATTTTCTTTAGAGCAGGGGTTCCCAACCTTTATTGTGCCAAGGACCAGCAGATACATTAAAAAAGAATCGCGGACCGGTTGTCAATTTGAACTGATTTTAATATTTACTCACCACCAGCAAGCAGCAACAGAGGCTAATTGTATGTAACAGCCTGAACAAATACTAGAAGAATATGCATCCAAAACATATTAACAACGTTTAAAAAAGAACCGGTGTCGTTTTTTGGTTTTTCGGAAAAACGGAAAACCAAAAAACCGGCGTTATTCAGTTTTTAAACCAAAACGGGAAAACAGATAAATCAACGTTTTGGTTTTGTTTGTATGATTTACGGATAATCCAGTGAATGCTGGGAAAACGAGGAGAAGGCGCATTATGAAGGAGATGTCCGGTCGCCAGGGTGTGTGTGTGTGTGTGTGTGTGTGTGTGTGTGTGTGTGTGTCACTAGCATTTGTTTTCAGAAGATATTATGATAGTGACGTTCGTTCCGGTGCACGTCTGACAGCATTTAGCACTAGGGCCTACATCGAGATTAAGATTAAACTAACTTCTTATGGGAACACCCGCATATACCTATGGAGTTAGCCAGATGTGTGTAAATTACTGTTCATGGTCATTTGAAAACAAATGCCGGTGTCGGACTGACACAAACACACCGAACACACAGAGCTGAGCAGAGCACGCACGCACGCACGCACACACACACACACACACACACACACACACACACACACACACACACACACACGCACCTTGGTGACTGGACATCTCCTTCATAAAACTAATAAAAGGGGGAGTAATTGGGCAGTTCGATGTGTGTAGAGGTGTGTGTCGAGATGTGTGTAGAGGTGTGTGTAGAGGTGTGTGTGGTTAACACGTAGCAGCCTGCAGTCACTCTTAAGCTGTTCTGATGAAGGTAAACACAGCAAAGGCGGTGCGTAAAAAGGCACAGCTCTCGGCGCGCTGGTGCTGCACTTCTCAGAGGCGGAGTATACGTCCCGCTGCCTCCTGATGCTGCAGCCATTTCATGAAGTGAAGGAGGTTTTCCTTCTATCAAACAGCTGTGGCAGCAGATACCGTGAGAGTCCCTGACATGAATTCATAGATCAAGGCAGACTGGTTTACTCTCCTGTTTTGCCAATCCGGTGCTTAAACAAATAGCTCTACACCCCTGGCCGACATGTCCTTAAAATGAAGTCCGAGTTTGAAATATATCTCAAATAATGTATGCACTGCCATTTCCCCACATAAACATAACAGTCTGCAATGAAACGGTTGTCTCCTGTGCGCTCCTCTTCCTACTTGGCGCACCGGTAACTTTCTCGTGCGCACGAGAGGCTGAATCCCTCGGAACATCATAAAAGCCATTTTCAACGGTTTTCTGGTGAAAGATTAACTAGGCTACTGGATGAAATAATATGACTGGTATAGGTGCAAATATTACGATAAACTCACAGCTATTACGCGGCCCGGCAGTAACACCTCCGACCGGGGGTTGGGAACCCCTGCTTTAAAGGACCTGATTTTTAGTTTGTGCACATTGTTTGTCAATCTCTCCAATTTGGTGAGCCAGGTTTGCTCGCTGGGATTTTCTTACTTCTTACTTTTCTAAACTACATCCTCTGAACAACACACACAAAGTTTCACATACTGTAGCAGACAAGAGACCCCACTCTTTACGGTATCCTGCTTAGCAAGGCTTGTGAACAATTCTTAAAGGCCGACAGGCCCGTAACCTAGTGTCTATGAGTTAGTCATGAAGATGTTCCCGTAGATAAATGCAACCTTTGCTGTCTAGTGGAAGAGTGTGATGGACTTTTTTCTAGGCCACAGATATCTCTCACAACCAATTTACAAGAAGGAATGACTCCTCTGTCCACCTTCATCACAACTGCATCTGTATGCAGCTTATCACTTCTTGTAAATTCTATTTAATATTTTGAAGTGACAGCACTGTAAGCATAATTATTGCATATTACTATACAAAATATTTATTCTGTGTTAAATGTTTTCAATTATTGCTGCAAACCAAGTGATTTAACCGAGATCCAAAAAAAGAAAGAAAAAGTGTTTGTGATATTGTATTTAATCCGCAGGTGAAGCAGACTGAATACAGGCCTTACGGTTTATTTCTTGTTTCTGCCACTGATGTGTTTTAGATTGTAGGGGCATATGAACAAGAGAAATAAGGTGTCATGGTCAATATTTTGACAAGGAAAATAAAAGCAAACAAAGGTTATAGTGTCCAACTGTGAAAAATTGCAGGCTCTTCTTAACCTGTTAGAATGGCATTAACAAAAGCTGAATTAATTCATTTCCACCTTGATAGACAGATCTAAGTAGATGTAAAAAGCTGAGTTCACATATTCTGGTCTACTACAGCAGTGTTTCCCAACCGGGGGTACGCGTACCCCTAGTGGTACGCGAGGGAACTGTAGGGGGTACGTGGAATTCCAAGGTGACAAGTAAAAAAAAAAATAATCCCGTCAAAAATGATAGTGCGCGATTTGTTTCCCTAGGGAGACAATAGTCTGTGGCACAACGGCGCCAAAATTCCACAATGAAAACAGCTGCTTACCTGCAGCCAGAAAAATACTGGTAGGTCTGCGCTATGGATAAATGGCTGAAACGTCCGCTTGCTCTGGATTCAGGCCAGGGTTCAGAGGAGCCCGCCGAGAAACGTAAGAAAGAGGCCAAACTGAAACCAAGGCAGTGAAACATATATATTGGATTCATTTATACTTCTGCGGGGCCCACCGCAGCCTCAGTGCTTCTTTTGCGGTGAAGTCCTGGCTAATAGTGCGATGAAGGCAGCGCATTTACAGAGACACCAGAGCACCAAACACTCGGGAAGTGTCGATAAAAGTGAATAATTTTACAGACGAAAGCTGTCGGAATTTAAGTCGAGCCAGACAGTAATGATGAAAGCCACGAATGTGTCAATGAAAGCACTCGAGGCATTTTACGCTGTGTCCCTGCTCGTGGCTAAATAAAAAAAACCTCACTCTATTGTTGAGGAGCTCATTCTCCCTGCAGCGACTGCGTTGGCCGAAATTATGATAGACAAGAAAGCAGCCGAAGCACTCAAGAAAGTTCCCCTGTCGAATAACACCGTATCCCGTCGGATCAATGATATGTCTGTTAATATAATTGGACAAGTGGTGAACAAAATAAAACTAGCCGGTCAGTTCGCTTTGCAGCTGGATGAAATGACAGATGTGAGTGGAGAAACGCAGCTCCTGTCCTTCGTGCGTTACAAAGATGCGTCGGAGATAAACTATGAGGGTTATTCCCTATCTTTATTCAAGAGCGTGGTATTTAAATTTGAGAGCATACTTTATGTATTTATTTCCCTCAAACCCTGTCCTCGCACTCAAATAGTGCTTGCACTTAGATTTGCTCTGCTTCTGCTCAAACTGTACGCTTGCATTCAGATATATTGCTGCTTACAGATTTGTTCTGCTCTCAGATTTATTCTGTGCGCGCTCGAAACTTTTGTGCAACAATCCTGTCAAAATCCCTCAACCAATAGGAGGCCAGGTGTCCTTGCGGGTGCGTTCGCTTTACTTATTACAGCATCCCGTAAGGGCGGTTACTCTTTGGTTTATAAACTCAATCCACTCCTCCATAGTAAGCCCACCCCGGTGGTCGAAGTTAACCTTAAATGTTTCCATATTAAGCTTAGTTAGTTAGTTAGTTAGTTATTTAGTAAGTTAGTTAGTTTACTATATAAAGTTTAGTTTAAGATTGTATAACGGTTCTCAGACGCGGAGGGATACTGATTTGTGAAACTATTCCCTGGATATACGCTCATTATATCACGGCTAAGAAACATCAGATTGCTTGATTTGACTTGTCCGTTTTATAAACATATACTAACTGTGCTTAACCCCTCCCAAAAAAAAGTTGTAAATGACTGGTGAAAAGAAACTGCTAGGCCTATACTGATTCTGGATATTATTTTGCTACGTGTTTTGTTCCTGAATTAAAGTTTAAATGCCTGTTTAAAGGGGACTTATTCAAAGGGGCTCCATGGTTTAAGCCTAAATGTTACAAGATATATATAGCAAAGATAAGTTGATTATTTTGATTTCATATGTATTTATTTGATTATAGTATTTATTTTCAAGGCAACATATTCATTTTTATTTATTTGTATTGAGTGATTTAAGTTAAAATGAAGAAAATGCCTGAGAATTGGATGTTCAAATTAAGGAGATGAAATAAAGTTATTTTCATTCAATAATCAGTTACGTTCTACTTGTGAAGGATCATCAGCACGTATGAGTGATTGATTGATTGATTGATTGAAAAGTTTATTAACAGCTTGTATATTGGGTACAGTACAGTACAGCAGTGAGGGGGTACTCATGGTCTGACAAAAGGCTCAGGGGGTACACAAGACAAAAAAGGTTGGGAACCACTGTACTACAGTATATGTCACAGGCCTTGTAAACATTTCAGTAATTATTTTCGAGTAATCTGTTGAAATATATTTAAAACATATGTTCCGTAGAGAGGCAAGTTTCCAAAAGATAATATGAAAAACGTCTACTGTTCAAGAACCATACATTTATCAATAGCTGTTTTAACACTCTTAATTTGTTTCCTCTTTCTCTGAGCTCTGCCAATGTAATGACATTTCCCTTCAACTGGATTAATGACTGACAGGAGTTTCCATTTGAGTGAAATGTAATGTGACTTCATCAACAGTTTTCCATTTGAATTGTATTGGACAATAATAAAATTACCTAGAATGTATAACATGTAAGGATGTACTGTATAATACACATAGTGCCTTAGCCTATGACTAGAGGGAGGGAATTTATATTATTCCAATTTATAGAACACGTGAAAAAAGGAGAAGAAAATATAACATATACATACTTTCCGCCCCAGAAGATTTTGGTGGTGATGACTAAACTTGAGCGCCTGCGTGTGAGAACATATGAAAAAATAGAATTCAGGCTGTGGTAGTTATGTCTCTCACAGGCTCCGCCCTCTACTGGAGTCTAGGGGTACTACCTTACCCTGCGAGCATTCTCCCACTGAGACTTCTCTAGACGTAGCCGGCCTTGGGCGGGCCTACCTGAATGCGCGCGCATCACACCGTATAAAAGGAGGCCTCGCCTCCTGACTATCATCCTTTTCTCTTCAGCAGCGGAAGTGATTCCATGAGAGACTGAGACGTTTGAAAGAAGAAGAAAGAGTTATCATACCACCAGGGAGTCGCCACTGCTAGAGACCCGGGCCTGTCCTTCGTGCCCTGGCTGAAATAGCGGGCGCCGATCCCCACCACCAATTCGAGTGTTTGGGGGACCAGGATATGGCCGAGGCGCTACCATTCACGTTCGCCATTCCTTCCGGGTCTGGCGTCCATGGAAGTCCACCACCCAGGGCTGTACTCTCCCTGGATAATGATCATGGCGGCGGGTGTGTGGGCTACTCACTCATTGCTAGAGATGCCCCTGCCTCACCAGGTCAGAGCGATTATTGGGCCGCAAGGCTGAATAAGTAGCTTGGTCCACGGGCCTTGCCCCAGGCCTGGTTTCCCCGGGGACCGGTGCTCGGTGGCTTCACATGATATAGGGTCGACCCTACTTCATCACAGGCCGCCGCTGCCCGCCGTGTGATGTCCCTGGGATATCACGCCACGTGGCACTTTCCAAAGAGGATCGTGTTGATCTCCTGGGAGCCCCCGTGTTTACGGAAGGGCTCTTTGGATCGATCTCCTTGCTCACGGGATGAGGAGTAGTCGCAGCGTGGCTGCTTCTTGCCCATCCCCAGAGGAAGAAAACACTGTCCTACACTCCCCGCCCCTGCTGTAAACTCCAGTATAGGGAACCAGCAGGTGGGCGTGTGCACGTGAATGGAATAAACCGAGTGCTGTCAAAGGACTGTGCGGGTTCAAGAGACGCTATTGCCGGCGTGCTGTTGTCAGAAAACACACCTTGCCTTGTATAATAGCTCCGATTAATGCATTTCACCATTGCAATGGGAAATACAGCGTTAATACGTGGGTGCGTTCAGGGACCGCCGCAGGGGAACGGTGGTTTACGTTTGTAAACTCTAGTTCTGGAGTGAGGTGTGTGTGTGGGAAAAATGCATTCAGTAAAGACTATTGCATTTATCCCAGAGTAAGAGTTATTTCTCTCCACAATTCCACTTTTCCCCATAATGTCCGTTTCAAAGAGACGGCATTGTGACGGCGCGTGCGGCCCCCCTCCCCCGAGGACGGGCCACGGTGTGTTGAAAGACCTCAGTAGAGAGGTGAGACCGATGCCTGCGGCGCCCTCCACCTCTTCGGCCCACCCTGTGGAACCGGCGTGCCGGCACTCACGGGGACGGGCTTTCCGTCTTTACGGATCTGACTGGTGGAGGGAGAAAATCTCTCCGCCCGGGACGAGGGGGCGAATCCCGCCTCCTCCCTGTACACAGATCACTACGTTTTCTAATAAGAATGAGGTTGATCTGTATCCAAATCTAAGTGTCTTTTGTTTCCACAAAGGCTACACTTATGCCTACACACAATGTTAACCGTACAAATTCCCCATTCGCTGCCCCAGCTGTAGCTCCTGTAAAGGAGGTGGCTAGTGGGCATGCTCAGATGAGAGGGATGAACCGCAGGGAGTGCTATCTAAAGGAGAGCGCTATGCGGGTACAGGGACATTGTGGCCGGCGTATTGCTGTCAGAGAACACACTACGCCTAGAGCAAGACTCCAATGCAGTTTACCCATAGTGGTAAAGGCTGCATTATGGCGGAGCCCGCACTCACACAAGAGCGCGTGGCGGTGCGTTCAGGGACCTTAGTAAAACACACTACGCCTATAAAGACTCCGATTAATGCTGTTTACCGTAGTGGTGAGAACAGCATTAGGGTGGAGCGCGTGCTCACACAAGAGCGCGCGGCGGTGCGTTCAGGGTCCTCAGTAAATAATCGGCCCTTTCTGTGTCAACCCTCCATGGGCAAATCCTCCCTTCGCGGAGAGTTTTTGCGGCGGAACGGGTCACCAGAGAGTATCACAGCTTCATAGCTGCGGCCCCACGGCTGAGGGCTTGTCCATTAACACAATGTTCTGGGGAATGGAAACTCAGCTGTGTGCTAACAAGGTGGAGGGACAAAACAGCGTCCCACTGTACCACATGTCTATACACTGTACCACTGTATCACATGGACCACTGTCTTGTGGGTGTCCCACACCCACCTCTTTTTATGGGCATGCGAGAGGTAAATCTGTCCTCTCAGGAGGAGATGGGTTTCCTCTCAGCAGAGATTCAGGCTCTGGTGCAGAAACAGGCTGTATCTGTTGTGCACCCTCAGCACAGAGAAAAGGGTCTTTATTCCTTGTACTTCCTGGTTCTCAGGAGGACAGGGGAATTCAGACCTATTCTAGATATTATGATACTGACGTTATCGATGCAGGCGTGCTACGCGCCACCCTGTCAGAGAGCAGAAGTGCGTCCTTTCTCCGGGCGGTTCACAGGCTGCGACAGGGGGCGACAGTGACAGCTTTAACTGTCATGCAGACTTTGAGTCTCATGGCGGCTGCTCACATTGTGGTCCCGCTGGGGTTACTGCATATGCGCCGTCTGCAGAGGTGGTTCTCCAGCCTGCGTTTGGATCCCAAGAGGCACAAACGGCGGCTGGTGATTTTGGGGGTCCCCGGATCACCTCCGGAGGGGTTTCTCCACTGGGACGGATGACCTCCTACATCACAGTGTTCACGGACGCATCCAGAACAGGATGGGGAGGGACCTGCCTGAAGAGGGCTATAGGTGGGCGCTGGTCTCTAATAGAGACATGGCACAGCAACCTCCTAGAGCTACGGGCGGTAGTGTTAGTCCTCCAGCATTTCATGCCCCTAATTCAAGGGAGACATTTAATGGTCAGGAGCGACAACAGCACCACAGTGGCTTATATCAACAGGCAGGGCGGAGTCCACTCCGCCGCCTTGTTGACTACAGCGGAGAGACTGTGGTTATGGGCTTCAGAGGCGGTGTTAGCCCTGAGAGCCCTCCATATCCCGGGACTGGAGAATAGGGGGACCGACCTCATGTCGAGGGGCGGCCCCCTGCCAGGCGAATGGACGCTTCACCCGGAGGTGGTGAAGCAGATCTGGGCCGAGTTCGGGAGAGCGGAAGTGGATCTGTTCGCCAGCCGGCGCAACAACCACTGTGCCCTGTGGTTCTCCATGGCCCTTCGGGGTGGACGCGTTTGCACACGAGCCATGGCCAAGGAAGCTGCTATACGCCTTTCCACCGCTGCGTCTCATTCTCCCTCTCCTGGGGAGAGTGAGGCGAGAACGTCTGTCAGTCATCCTAGTGGCTCCGGACCACGTCGGGGCTTGGCTCCTGAGAGGGACAGGCTAAGACAGGGTGGATTGTCTGACAGTGTTATTCAGTCTATCCAGGCAGCTAGAGCTGGATCCACCACAGCCTGTTACAGGCCCAGGTGGCTAGGATTCCAGCGATGGTGTGAGGAGAGGAGAAAAGAGCCCCTATCTTGTGAGTTAGGCTCTATCTAGGCTCTATATTTTTTTTTCCTTATTACAGTTACTGGTGGACAGAGGGCTTGCGCATTACACAGTGAAAGTGTATGCAGCAGCCATCTCGTCCTGCCATGAGGGAGGTCAGCCTTTAGTCAACCGCTGATGTCGCGGTTTTTACAGGGGGTCAGGAGGCTGCGCCCAGTAGTGCCCACCTCCACCCCGCAGTGAGACCTGCCCCTAGTGCTCGGAGCTCTGGTCTTAGAACTATTTGGGCCTCTGGAGCTCTCCTCCCTAAATGCACTGTCGTGGAAGACAGCTTTGCTTCTTGCCTTAACGTCAGCCAACAAAAGTGTCCGAGTTAACCGGAGCGGCGCAACACTCAGACCGAACCCCTCCTTTGTGCCCAAGAGCCTAAGGAGTGCGTTCAGGTCAAGGGCTATTCAGTTAGGGGGTTTTAGTCTTCCCCCCCATGGTGGGGACAGGGAAGCTAAACTGCACCTCTTCTGCCCGGTACGTGCGCTAGCATGTTATGTGGAGCGCACGGCTGCCCTTAGACACACCGAACAGCTGTTCGTGTGCTTCGGGGGCGGGGTGATCGGGAAAGCTCTGTCCACGAAACGCCTGGCAGGCTGGCTCTGCGAGTGCATTGCACATGCCTATGGACAGGCAGGGAGAGCCTCACCCACGGGGATTCGTGCGCACTCCACACGGGCTGTAGCTGTGTCAACAGCCTTATTCAACGGTGTGAGTGTGGAGGATATATGCACAGCGGCGTCTTGTTCGACGCCAGGCCCCTTCATAAGGTTTTATCTCTTGGACATGTCTGGCTCTTTCTCCTCGTCTGTGCTTGCTGGGGCAACACAGGATTTGTAGGGGGGGGTTGTGTGTCAGTTGGCATCTGACCCCCTCCCCAGACGTGATGCGCCGTCGCCTTTCCCAGGCCCTCTGAGGGTCCCGGGATGGGCGAGGGGCGCACTGGGCCCTTACAGGGCTGGAGGGCTTCTCTCGGCAGGAGGGGAGTTGCCCTCCACACTTTAGTCCACACACACTCTGCACGGGTCGGTGTCTGAGTGTGGGGCATGGGCACTGGCGCTCTCCCTGCGATCCTTAGGGATTCAGGGAGGCAGGCGTGTAGTAAGCCCATTCAGGGCCGAGGGGGCTCTCCCCATCCGTCTCCCCATGGTGTCTCCCGGCACTGTTTTTTGAGCACACTTTCTGCGAGGTAAGCGCAGCAGGGTGTGCTCTGTCAGCCACAGCCCAGATTTCTCCTCGGTCACAACCGGGTTAAAGGAGAATGTGGTGCAGCAGCTGCTGACCAGAAAAGCCGGTCAGGGGCAGTAGGGTGGAATGTTGTTGTTGGACGACAGTGCGCATATACATCGGGGTTCCACCCACTGTACCCATAGAGTCCAGTAGAGGGCGGAGCCTGTGAGAGATATAACGTTGTGTTATGTATTGTAACCCTTGTTATATTAGCACAGGCGGAGCCCTCTACTCAGGGCACTGTCTGTCCTATTCCACTCGCTGAAGAGAGGTGTAGGATGATAGTCAGGAGGCGAGGCCTCCTTTTATACGGTGTGATGCGCGCGCATTCAGGTAGGCCCGCTCAAGGCCGGCTACGTCTATAGAAGTCTCAGTGGGAGAATGCTCGCAGGGTAAGGTAGTACCCCTAGAGTCCAGTAGAGGGCTAATATAACAAGGGTTACAATACGTAACCCAACGTTTCATTCACTCAATAACGGCCCGCCCACACAGCGGCGTGCGTTGAAGCTTCAACACTTCTGCCCATTCACTTTGAATGGGGTGACGTCATGCTTTGCCGAACTGCATTGTGGTTCCGTCGCGTTGCTCGCTTCAAAGGTAGAGCAATGTTCTACTTTTGAAGCTTCGACGGAAGCGTCAGCCAATCAAATTATATGCCAGTACAAGCTCTAGCCAATCAAACTGCGTGTGTCCGGGGCGGGAGATTCATATGATTGGTTGTTGGTCGAGTTTCAGACACGCCCACTGGCAAGCTTCAACGCACGCCGCCGTGTAGATGCTGCGTAATAACCCCTTGAAACAGTAGGGGTATTGCTAAGATTAAGCTTTCTACATCCCCTAATATATATATCATATATATAAGTGAAATTCAGTTTTCCACTCTGTTTAAATATATTTTTTAATACACACAGTACAAATACACACACACAGTTATACAGGTATAGGTGCACACATGCAAACGCATTTTAGAGGGGAGTCAGAGCGAAGAGGCTGCCAATCTGTCCGGAGCCAGGGAACGGTTGGGGATTTGGTGCTTTGCTCATGGGAACCTCGGCAGGGCCCAGAAGGTAAACTGGCACCTCTCCAGCTACCAGTCCAGACTCCACATTATTTAATTGTTTTGATCTGATTATCTGATTAGGACTTGAACCGGCAACCGTCCGAAGCCAAATCCCATGAGAAACTAACCAGTTATCCCAACTCCTTTTTTAAATGAGCGTGCGGGAAAGGCTTTTTTTCTAAGTAAAGGAGGTGAAATACTGTACTACTTGACCTGGTGATATGACTAGACCTTAAAAGACTGGCACAACTACTATGCTGGCATGGATAAGCTAAGTTACAATACAGCTTATGGTAAAACCCTGCTGATGCACCAAACTGTTTTAAATATTTTAGTTTGCTTTTTATTGTGTATGTGACAATGTGAGCAGTCTTTGTTTGCATTATCAGACAGTGAGGTAGGGATCTCTCCAGAGCCATAAGACTGAACACCAGCTCAACCACAGTAAATGTGCCAGTCTGGAAACTCTTAACCCTTTATATGGCAATGCATACAAATAATGGACTTGGGAAAAATAGTCATGGTTGTTTTCGAAGTACAAGTCTGTACAAACAATCTAAAACTATACCTCCATCCTTTCTTCTTTATGATACTTCCCAAGACAGATTCAGCCCTGGGGAAAAGGAGAGAGGGAAATATTTTCATGCATTTTCCCTTACCAGTTATCTTTATAAATATTCAGTAAATTTAACAAAAGATATTTGCATGCAATGTAAACAAACCAATGTTAAAAAACAAAAGTAAAACGAGTCTCTAGTTCACCCTTTGTTTACTATTTCATCAATCGTATTGAAAAGGATCCCCCTTTTGAAATAATATACAAATACTTGTCTTCACACATAGGTTCCCTGTGGAGAGGGCTTTGAGGTCTTTAATTGTTAGGTTAGAAGGTCAGCAACATATGTTCTTAAAAAGACTGATGTAAGATGTCAAGTCATTTAAAGCAATTATACTGTATGCATTTGTCGCTATACATTTTTCATACATTTTTCACGCTTTAGAAATGAGAGGTAGGTAATAAATGGCTTCATGTGCACTAATGCGGCCTCTGGACTGGAAAGGAGGTTATGTAGATTGGCATGATTGACAAAAATGTATCAAGAAAACTCTTTTTTTTATTTGTACTTGATGAGTCATACTTACTTTCCAGCACTATAAACTTCAGCTGTGTCGAACAGATTGATCCCATTTTCATATGCCAGTGTCATCAGCTCCTCTGCTACCTTCAAAAGCAATGAGATTTTGAGGAGATTATAAAGATGAGCAAAGTTTAAATCTGTCGTGTTTTCTCTCCCTCTTTCCTTTGAAAAGCCTTTTTTGCTTACAAGTATAAAGGTTGTTCAAAATGCAAGCAGTTGTATGAGGAATGCTTCATATAACCTTTATAAGAAAGGCTTTAAAACTATAACGGTGGCACAGCTATTGGACTGGCAGTGACAGATTTGGGCTTGGTATGTTCAACACTTACCACTCAACATCTATTAGATGGATAGATAATTCTGTACCAGAGGATGAACCACAATGACTTTGGCGATCCAAGAGTTTTCGTTGGAGGACCACCAGGTCAGGGCCGGCTCTAGACGATTTGTTGCCCTTGGCGAGATTTTAGCGAAATCTAATTATTATATAATCAAATAAGTATGTGAACATAACCAATAACCTAGCATAGCCAATAACAAATAAATGTAACTTATTTTATTTTTGTTGTTCATTCATATCATATGTTACCTAGTTAACATTTATTTATTCATGCATATTTTTTTATCTCTCCAGTTTTAAACAATATTTTTGGTTTACTGTCCTATAGTATACATTGGAATGATTTCAAACCTGATTATCCCAATAATTATAAAGGAGTGCCTTGGAAATATGTGTTAAATTGTGATCAAACCGTTTGAGACCCACTGAGATAACTTAGACTAAAGTGAACTATCTAAACACTCAGAGTTCTTTACCTCACTGAGCTGTAGTTATCAGCCTCTCAGTCTGACTGGAGAGGACTCTCCCTCCACATTATTGTAGAAACATCTATCTTATTATATCCGTTAGAGCAGCTAGCACCAGATGCTAATAACAACAACGCCGGTACCGGTGCGCCCTCCCTCTCTCCCTCGCTCGCTCACTCGCACTTTGGCTGTGAGCTGCGGGTGCCTAATAAGCCAACAACCCCCAGTTTAATCACTTACAGCGCCCATCGTACAGGGCAAATGAAAAGTGTAACCAGGGTGAAAAGGGTGTTACATTTACTTAATTATGAATATTGTTACATCAAGGCCGAAAATTAGGATGAGCACCAATGGTCAAAAATGTTTTTTTCCCTCCCAGAGCTGCCAGCGCAGCGCCTCCCCAGATCTGGCGCCCTAGGCGAACATCTATAACGCCAGTGCTACGGTCGGCCCTGCACAAGGTCTTCTTTTTGGGTCTGAGTGAGATATCTTGACATATACTGATTCAAACATCATGCCATTTGTTACAGGTATCGAAAATCGAATGAATTTGTTGATATCCGGTAATATATTTGTTCTAAAATTCCTGATTTAATGTATAGCCATAAGCCTGAGCCCATGTTGAGGATCTCTCTATGAGCAAGTATAGATATGATCAATTATTAATGTTAATCTCTATTAATACAACTATTCATATATTTAAATCCTAAATCATCTTTTCTTTTCACTATATCTGTAAAGCGTCTTTGAGCACCTGTAAAAGCGCTAACAAAATTAATATATTATTATTATTAAATACGGTTGATAATAACTGGCACTTAAGTTAAGATGCACAAACATGACAAACAAAATAGCTATTAGAAGGAGTTCATAATTATTGTTATACATTTTCTAACAAATAATGGTAAATCATATTGACTTGATTTACACCAAGCAATTTATTTGGGCAATACCTCACAAATGCAGTTATGAGAGCCAATTAATGAAGTCTCATAAGGAATTCTAGATTAAGACTTGGTAAAATGTCAATGCTCAAACGGTTCTGTAACCAAAGCCTTGAGCACCAATGGCAGTTCCCATTGCGGGGTGGAGACATTCACCACTGGGCGCTGTCTCCTGATCCCCTGCAAAAAACGCTTCATAAGCGGTTGGCTAAAGACTGGTCTGCCGCCAAATCCCGCATGACGGGACGAGATGGCTGCTGCATACACCTTGAATGTGGCATGAGCAAGCAATGTACAGAGGCTCTAGACTCCCTTCCTCGCACCATGTCTGTCTGTCCTCAGAGTGGCACGTAGCGTGCCCTCCTTTTCGATGGGGGCGTACCCCTCGCTCTCGATGGGGGCTGCATTGAGCAAAATCCCCAGATACAACTGGGTGAACTTTGGTCTTCAAGTTGTTTCCTGGACTTTCAGTACTTCAGCATTTCAGAATTTAATCACATATTTGTTATGGTTTTCACAGGCTACTATAACGGATAAACATCCATATTTTAGATCAAATAAGGTATATCTAATCTTATTATCTTAATTGTAATTCAATGATATAGTCTTTAATATAATAAATAATTTTTGCGGTGTTTTTACACAGTACAGTAGATTGAAGTAAATCAACTTATACATTATCATGTATTATATTGTGAATAAACTCAATTTGTGATTTTTATGGCAATAATATTACAAACATGTTCACTGTCTCAGCATGCAATGTTTTAATTGTTTTATACCATTTATCAAGACCTGTACTTAATGTGGACCTATCATGCAAAATGAACTTTTGTACGTCTTTTATACATGAATATGTGTCCCCGGTGTTTCAGGGAACTCACCAAGTGTCAGAAAATACAACCCTCTCTATTTTCCTAGATACCCAAATCTTTTTAAAAAACGGGGCTACAACGAGCGGATACAGATTCCATCTGACCCGACATCAGCCCGGAATAGTGGGCGGTAACGCTCCACCTATCAGAACACCTCGGCAAATGTCTGCTTGTGTGTTCTAAACATTTTACCTCGGACATGTTTATCAACTTCCCTCAAGTGAAAAGAGGATATGCTTCCAATCTAAGGCTAACAACTGGATCAATACCAACCTTCCGGGACCAGGACACATCCAATTTGGAAGCTGTTAATATTTGCATTCATTTTTATTTAGCGGTGTTTTTCCTGATAAAGTTATCTCTACTACGTAGCTTGTAGCATGTAGCTTGTAGCGTGTAGATGAGACGTGATGTGATTCAGCAGTCTTTATTACTTGTTTGTGCACATGAATATACATATGTGTATGTGTGTGTGTGTGTGTGTGTGTGTGTGTGTGTGTGCAGGACTGTTAGGATACAACAGTGTGTGTAGTATGTGTGCGACTGTGCGCAATTGTTGCAAGGAGGGGGGAAAAACACAACGCTGCACAGCTCCGTTCATGGGACTTATTAGCGGCTAGCACTCATTACAGTCTGTCTACTGAGCTCAGCCCATCTCCAACACATCAGCTTTGCGAAATAGACAGCGTTAGCCCCCATCTTTTGAGATTTCAGATTATAATTATCCAAATAGTATTTTTCTCATCCTGAATACTAAATTGAGATGATTTTGTTCTAACTATGTTTCTTCTATACAGGCCAGCTCCTCACATACTACCAGCAGAAAACCTGTGATGATAGATGATAGATTCTGCATGTCAGACTGACCCACCGAAGCTGCGTACTAAGGGACCATAATTCACCTTGCTTATTGTGTTGCCACACGGACCCTTTAGTGGGGAACACGGGTAGCTTTAGCTGCCATTCCTGCTAGCTCATCAGGCAGAGCAGTGCAGGTGCTAACCTCTCTGATATAAATGGATAATAAAGATTGGAACTCCATTCTTAATACACCGCCTCCGACTCTCTCTTCACGGCACTACACTGGTGACCCTGACCTTTCCGAGAAAGTTTCCGGTAAATTAACGAACATGGCTGAGCGCAATGTTTTCATAAAGCTGCCGGAATTCTGGGAGCACGCCGCGGAGGCATGGTTCGCACACGTGGAGGCACATTTCGCCTGCCGACAGGTCCGTGACGGGGACCTGAAATACAGCGCTGGGGAGCTCCACCTCGTCCAGGTTGGTGGGATTTATCGCAGCCCCCCCACACCACGGCAAATATGAGGCGATTAAGGCCCTTCTCCTTAAGACATTTAGCTTATCTGCTAAGGAGAGGGCCCGCCACATACTTGACATTCAAGGCCTAGGAGACAGCAAGCCATCCCAGCTAATGGAGAAAATGCTAAATCTGCTAGGGGGGGGAAGATCCCCGGATTTTATTCACGGAGATTTTCCTGCGTCACTTGCCTTCCCGGGTCCAGACGGCGCTGCCCAACACGCCTGTCACGGAGCCCCATGCCTTGGCTGAGGAAGCGGATCGTTTTTTCCTGGCTACACAACAGCCCGGTGCAGAGACGTTAGCCGCGACGCCTAGCGGCCCACCTGCAGTCAAGAAAGCGTGGCGGAGGCAGGACACGGCTGTATCGAGCCGGCGTGGAGACACCGGAGAGTGCTTTTACCACGCACGTTTTGGGACAATGGCGAAGAAATGCATCGCCCCGTGCAGCTACAAAGCCTGTCAGGGGTGAACTCAGAGATGTAGGAAAGCTGCCGCTGCTGACGTGCCGACCAAGGCTCTTCCACTTTAGACATGGCGAAAGTGAGTGGCTTGTGGTCGACAAACGCCGTAAACTCCCGGCCTTTCAGCATGAAACGGAAGTGCTGCACGGCCAAATAAAGACCCAGGAGCTGTTTCTGTGTGACACGGGCGCTCAACGGAGCGTAGTTCCAGCGTCGAGTGAAGACGTCACCGCGATTGACGACGGCTAACGGCGGTCCCATTCGCACGTACGGCGTGAGGCCTATGTGTTTGTGCATCGGAGGACAGCGTTTCAGCTGGGATTTTGTGAAGCAAGAATGCTGCTCAGACGTTCCAGCCAGCTGGAGGCGCTCTGTGTTCGAGGCAGTGCACGGACTGTCACACCCCAGCGTTAAGCCTTCGGTGCGCTTGGTGGCTGCAAAATTCGTCTGGCATGGGCTGAGAAAGGACGTGAGGACTTGGGCTGGTGAGTGCGTGGCTTGTCAGCGCGTTAAGGTGCACCGCCACACGAAGGTCCCTTTGGAGCGTTTCCTGGTGCCTGAGAGGAGGTGTGACCACGTCAACATTGACCTGGTTGGTCCATTGCCCACTTCTCAGGGCTTTTCCTACCTCCTCACCATGGTGGACAGGACGGACCCGTTGGCCGGAAGCGGTTCCGCTCGTTTCGACGTCGGCCGCGGACGTTGCCCGGGCCTTCATTGCAACGTGGGTGTGTCGTTTTGGCACCCCGTCGGACATTTCCTCAGACAGGGGCTCTCAGTTCACGTCCGAACTCTGGAATGCCGTGGCAGGCGGTTTGGGGGTTAAGCTGCACAGGACTACCGCTTACCACCCTCAGGCTAACTGCCTCTGCGAGCGCTTTCATCGCTCCATGAAGGCGGCCCTCAAAGCCGGCCCTCAAAGCCGGCCTTAATGACGGGAATTGGGTCGACAAGCTGCCCTGGGTGATGCTGGGCCTGAGGACTGCGCCTAAAGAAGACCTACAGTGCTCTACGGCTGAGATGGTCTACGGGCAGCCGTTGAGAGTTCCAGGGGATTTCCTCCCTAACGCATCGGCTCCCTGGTCGGCGTCGGCCCAGCGGGCTTTCCTGCAGGACGCCACTGAGGCATTTGCTCCGATCCCTACTAGCACGGTACTCAGGTGTCCCAGGTTCCCGCAGAGCTCCGCTCGGCGGAGTACGTGTTCATCCGGCACGATGCGCACAGAGGCCCCCTGCAGCCCCCTTATGATGGGCCTTTCCGGGTCTTGGAGCACGGGGACAAGCACCTGGTGGTCGACCTGGGTGGCAAGGCCGAGCACGTCTCGGTGGACCGGGTGAAGACTGCTCACCTGGACTTGGACCAGCCTGTGGTGCTGGCTCGACCTCCGCGATGGGGCCTCCGCGATGGGGCCTCCCCCCGGCCTGGTCCCCGTCACGGATTTAAGACCTGTTGTTCCGGTCCCTCCCCTTCTGGGGGCCGCACAGGCGGAAGTCACTTTTGACTTTTGCTCAGGAGTCGTGGGGGTCGGCGTGTCGTTCCTCCCCGCCATGCTGATTTTGTTTATGTGTGAATTCTGGGGGGGCTTGTGTGGTGACACCATGTGGGATCATAATTCACCTTGCTTATTGTGTTGCCACACGGACCCTTTAGTGGGAAACACCGGTAGCTTTAGCTGCCATTCCTGCTAGCTCATCAGGCAGAGCAGTGCATGTGTTAACCTCTCTGATATAAATGGATAATAAAGATTGGAACTCCATTCTTAATACACCGCCTCCGACTCTCTCTTCACGGCACTACACTACTGTATTTTTTTATGGGTTCAATGAACCGTTGATTTTGACAATAAAGTTCTGACAGTTTATATAAAATGTCTCATGATTATTCATGTGTGATGGGTAAAGTATATGTAGATTTCAAAAGCAAAAGGTTGTGTGTGGACTTTTTTTGTCAACAAATGGGTGTGTTATGCCATTGCTGTGTAGTATATAATATAATAGTAATGCCATGTACAATGACAGAATGAAATGAAAGATTGCATAAAACCATATACACCAGTATTTATTTTCATGAACAATATTAGCATACATTTTACAAATTCGCATAGGCTCATGCCGGGCCGTGTCTCGCCCCCCCCCTCTTCTGTAGGGGGGCGTGGTCAGCTGCAGCTCATTTGCCTGTTAAGCACTGAGCCTATTTTTCAGGTCTCAGGCTCGAAAATGACATTTCCAGAACAAATGACCATAACTACACTTCTAAAACCATTGACACTTGACCTTTTTAGAGAGGTTTAGCACACAAAAAACACTTCTGGGGTCATTTGGGTGGATTTTCCATATCTCTGGCCCCCCTTGGTCGATTTTGCTGATCTGGGAACATTAATAATCTTATTTAATAATAATAATAAATTCGATTTATAAAGCACCTTTCATTGCTCACAGCAATCCCAAGGTGCTACAGGAGGCATAATAAAAACAAACAAAATAAACAAAAGTTTAATCAAAAGCTTTTTTTAAAAAGAAAAAAAAGTTTTTCTCAAAGTAATGATAAACCTGTGAGTTGGATGTAGAAAAGTCAGAATCAATATAGATGTTTTTTATTTTAAAGAAAATTCAGATTGAACATGGTAAAAAACTGTAAATTATAGTGTCCGTCCCTTGGATGATGGTAAGGGCGATAACCGCGATATGCGCATGCGCGATATTCACACCGCAGGGACGTGCGGTTTTATTCATTTTTTTTAAAAATGCTAACGCACTTTAGCACAGAATTCAAAATAAAGATACCCTTATTACTTATCGAAACTTCACATACAATATATCCGATTAAAGCTGAGACTCCACAGATTATTTAAGTATAGTATCTAAGCGATCCGATCTCGCGACAGGGGAAGCAAACACAGACATCACAACACGTACCTTTTACGGAGCTTTTACGGGAGATTGTCTCACCGTAGCTGTCAATCTGATCAAAAGACGTGTTTCATGGAATTAAAACGAGAAAAAACGTGGCTGAATCGGTTGATCCATAGGTTAATAATGTATCTGTGGCTTTGAAGCAATTGTTTATAATCCATAATTCCATTTTTATGTAAAAATCGGAGCACAAAAGTTAGCTGCTAATGGTAGCCACTAGAGTGTATGCAGCTTCCGGTTTTCGCTACGCGTCACTCTCACTCCTTATTTGGTAATGTGTGTATTAGACTGCAGCATAGCCAAGACCGGAAGCAGCAGCCACTCTGGGGCTACCATTAGCAGCTAACTTTTGCTCTGCGATTTTTACATAAAAATAGAATTATGGATTATAAATGAAATAATCTTTTTATACAGAGACGTTAAAAACTATGGATTAACCGATTCAGCCGGGTTTTTTCTCGTTTTAATGCCATTGAACACGTATTTTGATCAGATTGACAGCTACGGTGAGACGATCTCCCCTAGAAGCTCCGTAAAGGTACGTGTTGTGATGTCTGTGTTTGCTTCCCGTCGCGAGTTCGGATGACTCAGTGATGATACTATATACCTAAATAATCTGTGGAACCTCAGTTTTAATCGGATATCTTGTATGTGCAGCTACGATACTTTTATCTTGAGTTCTGTGCCAAAGTCCGTGAGCATTTTTCGCTCAGGGGTCATTTAGATGCTTCTTATAAGACTTGTGTTTTGTTTTGGTAAAAATGGTTTATATCGTCAATTAGCTGAGATTATTTCCGTTAATCTGGTATAACACATTAATAGGTTCTTAAATATTAAGATCCCCTGAGACACAGTGTCGTGAAAAAAAAGTAAAGTACCCGGGACCTTGGGGCTTAACAGGTTAAAAAAAACGCAATATATATATCGCAGGGGAACAAAACACCGCAATGTCAGTTTTTTTCAATATCGTGCAGCCCTATAAGGTAGACTAGACTAAAAGCTTTAGGAATCCAAAGTACAACATATAAGTACCCTGTATCAAGATTGATACAAAACAAGTGACATTTGACCTTTTTAGAGAGGTTTATCAAAAAAGAAACACTTCTGGGGTCATTTGGGTGGATTTTCCATATCTCTGGCCCCCCTTGGTCGATTTTGCTGATTGACATCTCTTTCTAACCATCAGAGCCAATGGAATCGAAGGAAAGTTCCCCATACACACACAGCTTACCAAATAAGGAGTGAGAGAGACGCGTAGAAAAACCGGAAGCTTCGCTAACCTCTGGTGGCTACCATTAGCAGCTAATTTTTCTTCTCCGATTTTTGCATAAAAATGTAATTATGGATTATCAATAATTTTTTCAAAGTGACAGACACATTGCTATAACCTATGTATTAACCTTCAGCCGCGTTGGTTCTCGTTTTAATGCCATTGAACACGACTTTTGATCAGAATAACAGCTAAAGTGAGCATATCTTCGTGTTTTGCTACCTAAAGCTATACTCTTGTCTGTATTTGCTTCCCCTGTCAAGAGTTCTGATCGCTCAGTGATGTTCCTTATATTTCTATAATCTGTGGACTCTCAGGATGTTATCTAAGCTTGTTTCTGCAGATCCAATAAGTATATTGATCAGTGTAGCTAGAGTTCTGTGCTAACGGTCTTAAGATTGTTTCGCTCGTAGCTAATTCAGAGCTAGCTTTGTGGGTTTAAAAAAAAAAAAGATCAGTTAGCTGAGTTTCTTTCCGTTACATGTATATAAAACATTCATAGTTTATTGAATATTTAGATGCCCTCAGACGCTGTTTCCTGCCAATTACGCGTTTTTCCCCCCGGTATCGGGGGTGCGGTGTAGAAGAGGTTAACTGTAGCCTTTAACTGTGGTAAGGTTGATGAAGCCTGAGGGGTAAGCTTTGGTGTCCCATGGATACTGGATACTCAAGGTTCAAGGTTCTTTATTGTCAAACTAACATAGCTACAGAGTAATTATGTCGTTGAAAATCTTAGGTCACAGGCTTCTCCAACAATGCAACACAATAATACAGATAAGCAGACAATATTAAAACAATATTAAAATATAGTATATTAAAAGTAATACAAAAGAAAAATAGTTTTAAAAAAGTGAGAAAGAAAAAAAAAGTGGAATATTACAATACAAGTCTATATACAAGATATTGGAATGATATAATAGATACATAATTACTAAGTAGCAGATGAATGTTATGAAATTGTTTCAACAGTTCAGGTGTTCAGTATTATTGCCTGCGGGATGAAGCTGTCTCTGAATCTGGTTGTTTTTGTCCCGATGCTGCGGTAACGCCTGCCAGACGGCAGCAGACTGAACAGTTTGTGGCTGGGGTGATGGGGGTCTTTTATAATCCTGAGGGCTTTCTTCCTGAGCCGTTGGGAGTAAAGGTCCTCCATGGATGGCAGCTCCGTCCTGGTGATGTTCTCTGCAGTTTTCACCACCCTCTGTAAAGCCTTACGATTAAGGGCGGTACAGATGCCGTACCAGGCCGTGATGCAGCCAGTCAGGATACTCTCTATGGTGCACCTGTAGAAGTTGCAGAGTATCCTGGAATCCATGTTGAACCTCCTCAGCCTGCGGAGGAAGAAGAGCTGCTGTCGAGCTGTTTTGGTGATGGTGGTGGTGTGAAGAGTCCATGTCAGGTCCTCAGTGATGAGTCCATATCAGGTCCTCAGTGATGTGGACCCCAAGGAACCTGAAGCTGCTGACTCTCTCCACTGTAGTCCCATTGATGGTGATGGGGGCGTGTCCCTCTCCCTGCTGCTTCCTATAATCCACAATCAGCTCCTTTGTTTTGCTGACGTTGAGATGGAGGTTGGTATCCTGGTACCAAGATGTCAGTTTTCCGACCTCCTCTCTGTACGCCGTCTCGTTACCGTCTGTGATCTGGCCGATGACGGTCGTGTCTGCAGCAAACTTCACGATGGTGTTAGAGCTGTGTGTGGCCACGCAGTCGTGAGTGACCAGGGAATAGAGGAGAGGGCTGAGCATGCAGCCTTGAGGGGCTCCGGTGTTGAGGATCAGGGTGTAGGATGTGATGTTTCCCACCCGCACCGCCTGGAGTCTGCCCGTCAGAAAGTTCAGGATCCAGTCACAGAGGGCGCTGTTGAGCAGGTATTGGGTGTATGACCTTAGATGCTTCTGAGTGACAACCGGGATTTCATCACAAGATTTTCATCACCTGCGTACACCCTCAGAAACATCCCTCTACTCACTGATTCGTCCCCAGCGGGCGCATCAATTCAAAACACTTCCTGTATCTCTCATTTCCAGAAAAAAGGAGAGCAAGAGAGCAGTACGGAGATCGGCCGGAGCAACACAAGGTTGTTCACCTCTTGGCAAACAGTTTTTCATCCGCCATTGCCAGCTGTTCCTCCGATCACCTGCATTCGCCCGGATCGCCATAAATCCCATCTGCTCAGCTGTTTAAGGAAGCCGTCATTCATCACAACACAGCAGTAAAACCCGGACTGGATTCTCAGACTGACTGAAATGACTAACTGACTGATTAGCGTGTATGGCGACAGTTACAAGGAGCTGGATGGAACCCACTTGCAAGCCTACATTGGGTTGCTCATCTATAGAAGGAGTGTCCAAAAGGAGAAGCAACAGAAAGCCTTTGGTATCTGACGCTGGAAGGGCAATATTTCCAAATTGACCCCAAACACAATACATGTGACTGTCCTTGATAATATAACTAGTTTTTTTTTAAATGCCAAAATTGTATTTGGAAATAATATTGGTCCTTTAACAACATCAAAAATATCTTACTAATCAGTGAGATTTTATGGTGATTTATATATTTTTCAATATTACGAATTCTCTTGGGCCAGTGGTTACAATGGGGATTTTTACCCTTAATTTCTACCCCTGTAAAGGGTGTAAAGTAAATCTGAGGATAACAGGAGTGTTAAGACAAGAGACTGTTCACCTTCATGCAAACCTTGCTCTAATATTACAGTTTTTCTCGATTGCTAACACACTAAAATTATACATAAAGCACAATTATTTTAACTGAGACTCAAAGAGTAAAACATCGGCTCAAATCTCCAAAACTCTAAACACGTTTTCAGCTTTTCACACAATTTGCAAATCAACATGGCACTTTTTGCAAACCTCTGCACACGTTTCTCCACGTAAGACACGGGAATCTGACATAAAGTCACGTGTTAGCAGGTTTAAAACACTGATATTCAAAATGCCTCACACATGGACCAATGATCAAGAAACACGTTCCACCTGACCAAACACCTGATAGCATCATTGTTGGCTCATCAATCAGGATGTTAGCACTATAAAAAGACCACAGGTGAGTACTTTCTTACAGCAACAATGGAAGGCAACATGGAAGCAAGAGGAATAGCTGGCCTGAGAGTGAGAGGAGGAGGAGGAGGTGGGTGAGAGTGAAAGGAGGGAGAATGAGAGGTAAAGGTAGAGCTGGAGGGAGAGGACGTGGACAAAGAAGAATACTCTCTAATGAAATGAAATGTTATCAACCATGGTTTGACGATGAGAGAGGCTGGACAGAGGGTTCAGCCTAATCTAAGCCGAATTACTGTTGCCTCTGTAATCCGGACACTTAGACATGAAAACAGGTTAGTTAGTTGTAGCTCTGCATAACTCATGATATATCAGCGCTTATATCTGTTGTGTGAAACGTATTTACTTCATTTCTGTAATTGAATTGTTGGCATGTTGCATACTATAACTGTACAGAAATCCTGCACAATGTACTGTGGTAAAGTTACTTTAATGCAACACAGACTCTGACAAACCACTATATCTTTGTTGTTTATCTGAAAGACTGAGAAACAAAGAGGTGGAAGGCTAAGGATTTCCAATGAGGCACAGGAAGCAGCAGTTACAAACAATGCTTCACACTTAGAGAGATCCGAAGCATAGTAGCTATGTGCTGAGATGCATGCTGCACAATGTTATCTTTGAATAAAATGTGATTTATTTCAACAACTCATTTGTATTTCTTCATTTACTGTATTTCTGTAAACTCAAGCAATATTTCTCAGCACAAACCTCTATGTACAGAGCACAGCGTTCAACAGATGAACGTGCTTTAGAGTATGCTCAGCAGTGTGTAGCTGGGTGGTCAAACAATCTAGTATTAAGAATGAAGTGTGTTACATTTGGTGCTAGAGTTTGCATTTGGTAAGTGTTTATAGTTTTGAGTGCAGTTCTTCATTTAGCAGGAGAAATTAGGAGTTTTACACTTTGGCTGTGTGGTTTAGTGAATTGCGTTTAGTGTTCTGAGAAACTGAGCAATTTAAAAAAAATGTGTGTTAGCAATCGAGAAACTGTATTGGTCAATACCGCTTCTACAAACCGATACAGAACATTCTCAAAGCTCCTGCAAACGTTAACTGTGATGCCAATCACAAATCATCAAAATACAACTGTGCTATTTGCATAGAACTCATTTAAGTAATATGGGTACAATTTGCATTAAATGCCCCCCCTTATATGCAAATGAGCCTGATTGAAAAAAAATCAAATTCAAAAAGATCACTGCTAAAAGCCACACAAACAGTGAAATTGTATATGTTTATATAGACTAAATGAGATTGTGTAGATGTGCAGGTATTCTCTCCTACCTCATCCTTTATTTGGCCTCCAAAGGTAACCCACGTGCCTGCAAAACAATTAAATATTACACAGTGTGTGTGTGTGTGTGTGTGTGTGTGTATATGTGTGTGTGTGTGTGTGTTGGCTTACTGTCTATGAATCATAATTATATTGATTAAATCTTTTCTATACAAGTGGTTATGTATATGTAATATATCAATTGAGTTGGGTAACTAAAAGGGAAGTTACATTTGTGAAATATCATCATTTTTTTAGATTGACACTATTTCGAAAGGGTATGTATACAATGATAATTATTTTGGTACAGATTTAATCCGTGTCCAAAATAACTCCCACTCTTACTCACTCATTTATTGTCTTTTAAACTGAAGTCGTTTACTCTCTAGTCAGTGAATGACATTTTGTATACTTGAATAAACATTAATCATCGTCATTTTGCATCATCACCGCATGGTATTTTGACATTCACCATTTACTATGAAAATGTAAGAGTTTGAAAAAGTTAACAGAGCGTAAGATTGACTTCCAGGGGGAAACCATTTTCTTACAGTGTCTTCTTGTTCTGTCTGGCAGGCGGTACCGCAGCATCAGGACTGAAACCACCAGACTCTGGGACAATTTCATCCCACAAACCATGATACTGCTAAATACCCTAAATACCAAAGCTTGCACTATATGTATTATTGTTTTTTTTTAAAACATGTTTTATGTCTTGTAATTTAATTGTTGAGGAACCTGTGACCCAAGTTTTTCATTCAGTAGTTGTGTCCATGATATGAGAACACTTGTTGAAAAACATGCAATATTGATATGACCATAACCCAACTTTTTGGTGAACTTTTTGACAACCAACACCCTACTTTTTAAATCTCTTCTTAAAACTAATTTGTATCGTTTGGCTTTTTTAACTGATGATATCCATTGTCAACATTTTAAACTATTTTAACATGTTTTACACCTCATGTTTAGAGCTTATCATACATGTATTGTACAGCAATTTGTGATTTATTTGAAAATGTCCTGAAAAAATACAATAATTGTTATATACATTTTAGTTTAGTGGTAAAATAGTGAACAAAAAGCAGAAAGATAAATAAAAATACAGCTACAGACATTTGAAAAAGCAGACAAAAAAGTGTACATGCACAATGGCTCATAAATGTTGACTCGAAATACTGAAAAACACTTACATTTATTTGGTGCCGATTCAATTCTTTGGTCTCAATGTTTTTCTGTATATATTAAGGGTCTTAATGTCATTATGGGCATGCATGAATGTGCCATACTCACCTAAACCAAGACAGGACACCCTTAGCCCCGACTTCCCCAGATTTCTATTGAGAAAAAAATAATTTCAGTGAGAACATCTATTCATAAAGCATATGACATTATCAATATGTTTTTTTACGTTTTAAGCCCATCAATACAGTGCAGTTAGAGGAAATATCATGTCAATCATAATTGGGTGGAATTGAAATACAGTTTATTATATTTATTATTTAATAATTATAACATAATTGATCGTTCAAGCACAACTGGCAAGTTAAGTAACTCTTCTTTTTGATAATTTAAGACGGCTGACCAATATGGAAACCATAATACATCCAATCATTGCACATCGCACATTACATTGCATGCAAACGCTAAGGCTGCATGATTATTTTTAAGTTTAGAAGCCATACAAAAATGTGTGCTCTTGTGATCAACTTTGTGGATAACTAAAATATGTAATCATAAAGGATATGGTTTTACAGATATGAATGGTGATGAAATGGAAAACAAAATCACACCAAATAAGCCGCTAATCACCTACACCCAGGGCCTTTCAAAGCCAACCAACTACAGCCAGTGTGTCACGACCAAAACTCTGAGAAATTAACCCAAATGCACAACTCAAAACATAAAAAGGTTTAAAAAAATAAAGTCTTTACTGGGATTTTGCACAGTATTAAAGTTTCACACATTGGAACTCATATGAAATAAACAGCTGATTAGAGGGTGCTACTTCTAACACAGAACAGCTGGTTGTTTCTATGCATAAAATAGCAAGAAAACATGCCTCTGGTTAACAATGATATAACTTATTCTTATTCTGATGGGTTGAAAGCAAAATGGGAGGTGAAAAGTTAACATACTTTATATAAGCTTTATCTGAAAATTGGCAAATTTACATTTAGATATTGTTTAAACAAGATAAAATAGGCTGTAATGTTTCTTTCTCTGCCGAGGTACAACAGGGGGGATTTATCTCTGATTACTATAGCGGACCTTTGTTAAGTTCCCACTGTCATGAATAAGAGACATGTAATCATTTACAAAACATCACCATGTTTTTATTTAACAAAATAATGTTGTTTAATTCACAACAATTATTGGTTTGTTTTTTCATCACATCCGACGGGAGGAAATGCAGCCCGGCTCACACTAACGATTTGTAATCATAATTTAATCATCATCCTCACGATCATTTAATGTATCATATTTTCACCAAATTGACTTGAAAACACTAACAAATATGAATATGCTCTAGTCACCTTCATTAAAACTTTATTAACTTGCCTAAACTCAGTAATTCACCAAAAGACGTTTATTTTTAATGGAGCCTCGTCATCTCACCACGGGCAAACAAGAATATTTACAGTGTCAATTATTTACTGTATTATTGTTTAACTATTGCTATAACAATCAAACATTTAATTTATTAACACATTTTGTGCAATGATCAAATCTGAATAGTCTGGCTGTAATACAGATTCAACAGGCTCGGCAGCTCTCTTTAGGTGATCAGTGGGGCTGTGAGTCTCTCCAACCTTCACAACAGGTCAGGGGCCTCATTTATAAAACTTTGCGTAGGGTTCACATGGGAAGGTGGCGTACGTAGGTCAAAGCAAGTAAATACGCACAAATATGGGGTGTGATTTGTGCCAATGAATGGACAACGAAGCTAAATGAGCAGAGAACTGATGTGCCAACGCCTCCATCAATTTTGATTGGGTTGACGTAGAATACAATCGACGTCAGGGCGACATATCATAGGTGCGCTCAAAGTACGCGCTCAAAGTACGCGCTCACGTGGCGGCGGCGTTAAACTTTGCGCGTGGATAACGTACGTGTGGATATGCGCGTGAATAACGTACATCTCGCCTCCATTAGCATTGTATAGTATTATATTTGTCGAATTATTCCGCTCCTACAGTAGTTTGGAGAGTGTTACCGAAGCAAGTATGCTTCCAAGCCACGGCTGCGGAAAACGAAGAAGAATGGAACAGGCTAACAAGTGTGCCACTCTCTCTAACGGTTTCAACATGGCCTAAACTGTACCGAAAATAAATACTTCACAATGTCTATCTAATTATGAACTTGCTTTACTTTCACGGAACACATTTTTGATGATAGCAAACAAATGTAACAAAGTAACATATTTACCAACACATGTTCTGTACGCCACTACATACTTACATTTAAATGTGTGCTGCGTCGGTTCAGCAATTCTCCACAAGGGTTTTTGAAATTGGTCTCTGAGCTCAGTCTGTACTTTGTCAACATCTTCCTGTGTTTAACATCAGTCACTGTGCTCAGGTAGGCTGCCATAGTGTACTGTCTTTTTAGGTATGTAGCCAATATTTAATTGATCGTTTCTGGATTTTTATTAAATGTCCCATGTCATGCTTTTCCGGTTATTACCCATCCCCTTGTGAGTTATCAAGGTTTTCTGCATGTAAACGGTCTGCAGAGTTAAAAAACCCTCAAAGTACACCCTGTAGCGAGTAAAACTCTAACACAGAAAATACTTCCCCAGAACGCCTCGTTGGAGATTTCTCATTTTCCATTGTTTTCTTCCTGGGTATCGCTACGTAGGGATACCCAGTAGCCACGCCCAGAGCTATGGCTTTCACGTAACAAAGCTTCCCAAAACCTTTCAGCGATTCATGCCGGATATGTACAGCGTAGGGCACTGAAGAACAATGCTGTTCCTACTTTGTTTGGACCAGCGGGAGATTCTGGTACACAACCTGTAAGTATTCATTGCTGTTTGTGTATTTATGATGTTTAAAACAAACAAGGTATCTACCACGACTGTTTAAATGGGTAAACGTTTTTCGGACTACTACATTGAAATGCTCTCCGCAGACCCATGCTCACAGCTTATTGTTTTTACTTCGGCTGTGAGTGTTTGTGTGTGCTCAGGTTGAGTTTCGCTTGTTCTAGCTGTATCGCCAAGCCTGTCTGCTCCTCCAGCAGTGTGGGTGTCTGTGCGAGCGAGCAGTGCTAACTGGGCTAACTAAGTTGCTAGCGTTTCCATATATCAACTCCAATGTTAGCAGATGGCTTTACATGTATCTCATAGCTGGGTCATTCTACAGAAAAGGTGGAATCTGGGTGATACAAATGTTCTGAAATGCATTCCTTCTTTCATATCTAAAACCTGTTAGCATTTGTATACATGCAGGGTGCGAACTGGAGGGGAGCAGGGGGAGCTATAGCTCCCCTAGTGGTGACATGAGCTCCCCTGGGAACATGGTTTGTGAAATTTGGGGGGAGCTCTCTAAAATACTGATATGGTGACCAAATAAATTCCATTTTGGGCATGTTTTTTTTTTCAAAGGTGTAAAATAAGTGAAATAAAATTATCTTTAGAGTTTATGATTCATGAAAAAAGTGTCCCCTGCTTGCACGCTGCCCGCAGCTCCACCCACTACCCACTCTCACAAGCTCGTTTAGTTAGCACTGCATGTTTACCAGGCATTGTTGCTGCTGCTGACATGTCGAAAAGAAAAAAAACGTACCTTGGGCAATTTCTTTAAAAAGACGGCCACACAACTTGATCAAGAAGACCAACCGAATGTAGCTGGTGGTAGCCCATCATACGTTGTGACTGCTGCTACAACAGAACCGAGAGAGGAGGGAGCTAACGTCAGTGCTAGTGCTAACTTGACAGCTAACGTTAACTTGGGGGGTGTCTGAAGAGACACAAGAAGACGAGCCAAGAGAAGCTAACTTGATGACTACAACTACCATAGTAGAGGTCGAAGGAGATGTGGAAGAAGATGATGATGCTGCTGATGACCACCCCACCTGTTCTTCCTCTTCCTGCCTGCTGCTCAAGATGGGGGGGGGGGGGGGCGCAGTTGCTGCGGTGGTCCCGCGGCCACCGGCTGGCTGGACCAGCCAACAGTGGAGTGAGTGGATCACATTTTTGAGTCATTTTAAGTTGATTTAATTAAACAGTCAAACGTTACTGTTCTGGCTCCGCCAATTATTTTGTGTTATCGTGACTCCTTCTGGTGACTTCCCGTACTGCATGAAGCAGTTATTTTTATTTTCCATGTGACAGGAAGTTAGCCTGAGACATTTCAGAATAGCATGTGTGCTCCAGCTAAGGTGGCGTCTGTTCATCCTGTGCCATCCATCATTCATAGCCCTTGAGAAGGCATTTCCTGTAAGTTTTTATGTTTCTACATTATATATCTTTACCTTGAGTGAATTATTGTGACATTTGATCCCAGCTGACATGTTGTAGTTGCTGTATATGCAATCTACTTAGGGTTTAATGTAATTGTAAAACCATTGGGCCACTGAAAAGATACAATAGCAACTCAGGAGGGAGCCAGTCTCGATTGAGGCCCATCATCTCTGATCTGCGGCCTTCCCCCCCAGAAACTGTATTTAAATCTCATCCTGATTACTGACCTGCTAGTGTGCAACTCGATTTTGACAGGATAACAACTGGTGACTTCTAGATTTCCTTTTGAGGGCCACCAGCTGCAGAGAGTTAACTAATTAAAGGGGCGTGGCCCCACATCTGTGAGAACTCAGCAATCAGGTGTCCAGTTTAGGTAGCACTTTCCTGGAGCGTCAGCATCAGACAGACGAAGACTGACAAAGACAATAGAGTCCTGCTGGAGTAAGACTGACAAAGACAATAGAGTCCTGCTGGTGTACAACTGACAAAGACAATAGAGTCCTGCTGGAGTCACGAGGGTGGCAAAGAGGAGGCAAATCCTACTTTGATTGAGCCAAGTATAGCTGGTGTTTTATTTCATTTGGTTGTTTAGCCCCTCATGCTATAATCATGTGTATTTTCTCCATTCCTGTTCATGTGACCTCTCGCAATTATCACTGGCCCCGTGTATCTCGTAATCGATATAACCGGCCTGCTCTCGTCTATCCCACATGCTCCACTGACATCCAACATCTAGTTTCAGTCGGCCTGTGGAACTGCCAGTCAGCTGTTCCTAAGGCTGACTTCATCTCTGGCTACGCTTCACTGCAGTCTTTGGATTTCCTTGCTCTCATTGAGACGTGGATTACTCCATCCAACACATCCACCCCAGCAGCTCTCTCCACAGCATATTCCTTCTCCCATACACCCAGACCCACTGGCAGAGGAGGTGGCACTGGTCTCCTGCTCTCTCCCAAATGGAGCTTTTCCCTCTTCAAGCTATCTAACTTCACTCCTTCCACCTTTGAATTCCATGCCATCACAGTAACCCATCCTATACAATTAACCATTGTTGTTCTCTACCGTCCACCAGGCACATTGGGGGACTTCTTGGAGGAATTAGATAATCTCCTCTCACACATCCCTGAAACTTGCCCTCCCGCTGTACTTCTCGGAGACTTCAACCTCCAGACAGGGAAGATAGACGAACTAACATCTGTTAACCACCTTTGCTTTCTCACTGTCTCCATCCCCACCAACTCATAAAGCTGGCAATGTCCTTGATTTCATATTCTCAAGGAACTGCACTACTTCTAACCTCTCTGTAAACCCGCTCCACACATCCGATCACTTCTTCATTTCATTCTCTCTACCCCTTTCCAAACATAACGAACTAATCTCTTCTCATCCTGCACCTGTCCGCCGTAACCTTCGTTCCCTCTCCCCCTCTACCTTTGACTCATCGGTGCTCTCAGCCCTCCCTTCCTCTGACTCGTTCCAACTCCTACTTCCAAACTCTGCTGCAGAAACTCTCCTCTGTACTCTCTCATCCTCTCTGGACTCTCTCTGTCCTCTCACATCTCGGCAGGCTCGTCAGTCCCCTCCTGCTCCCTGGCTAAATGACGCACTGCGTGCTAATAGAACCGTCCTTAGGGCAGCAGAGCGGAAACGGTGGAAATCCAAACACTGTGACGACCTCCTAACCTATCAGGCTCTCCTCTCCTCTTTCTCTGCTTCCATCTCTCAGGCAAAAAGCACTTTCTTTCAAGATAAGATCCAATCTTCCTATTCCAATCCCAAAAAACTATTTTCCAATAGGCGCATTCACACCGCAGTACTTTTCCCACAAAGGTTCATGTGAACTTAGTTCATGCGAACTCTTTAGTTCGCATGAACTAAGTACAGATCGCGTTCACACCGGAAAAAGTCCCTGGGGGTGGATTAGGCAAATGAAGCCGCTGACGTCACTTCTTCTTCTTCTGCTTTGGGTTTACTGGCAGGCTATAAACAACTTCACGGCGGATACTGCCGCCCAAAGTCCCCGGCCGGAAGTCCCCGGAGTTGTAAGAGGACTTCAGTAGAAGTTGCTGGGACTCCCAGCAGCTTCTACTGAAGCCTTCCGAGTAAATCGCCAGAACGCCGACACCTCCTCATCTCCACCGCTCCCATGTTTTATTTTGTGTTGCCATACGTTAGTCTCTCTGCGTTTCTGCGCTGGGCTAATGCTAATGCTAATAATGCTAATGCGAGGATAATAAAATGGCGGCTTCACAAAACTTTTTGGAAGTTTTACGGGGCGTGGTTTGCAATCCGCCCAGCCAATCAGAAATATAGCTCTTTTCTCACAAAAGAGCCGCTCGAAAGTCCCTGCTCTCTAGCAGGGACTTTCGAGGGGGTAAAAAGGTTCACGTGAACTAATTTTAGTACCGGCTCTTTTTGGTGTGAACGCGATAAAAGAGTTCACATGAACTAAGTTCGCATGAACCTTTGTGGGAAAAGTACCGCAGTGTGAATGCGCCTATTGTCTCCTCCCTCCTGGACCCCCCCAAAGCCCCTTCCCCCTCCTCCCTTCTGTCAAGCGACTTTGTTAACCACTTTGAAAAAAAGGTTGATGATATTCGCTCTTCTTTTTCTGACTCACCTTTACTCACCACTGGGTCATCAGACCCTCCTTTCACCCACACACTGACCTCCTTTTCCCCTCTCTCTCCAAGTGAGGTTCTTACCCTCATTACCTCTGCCTGCCCTACCACCTGTCCTCTGGACCCTATCCCTTCAAACCTCCTTCAGACTATCGCTCCTGATATTCTACCGTTTCTCACCCATTTCATCAACACTTCTCTAACTTCTGGTCACTTTCCAAACAGTCTCAAGGAGGCAAGAGTAAACCCTCTCCTAAAGAAACCCACTCTCAACCCGTCTGATGTTATAAACTACAGGCCTGTCTCTCTCCTCCCGTTCCTGTCTAAAACACTTGAACGGGCTGTCTTTAAACAACTCTCCTGTTATCTCCATCAGAACAACCTTCTGGATCCGCACCAGTCTGGTTTCAAGGCAGGTCACTCCACAGAAACTGCCCTCCTTGCTGTCACTGAGGAACTGCACACGGCTAAAGCAGCTTCCCTCTCCTCTGTCATTATCCTGTTGGACCTGTCTGCTGCATTCGACACGGTGAACCATCAGATCCTCCTTCGCACTCTCCAAGAACTTGGAGTTTCATGCTCTGCACTTTCCCTCATCACCTCATACCTCAAAGACCGCACCTACAGGGTTACTTGGAGAGGGTCGGAGTCCGACCCTTGTCAATTAACTACAGGGGTCCCTCTGGGCTCTGTTCTTGGTCCCCTCCTCTTCTCCTTGTACACAAACTCGCTCGGATCTGTCATTAGCCCGCATGGTTTTTCATACCACTGCTACGCTGACGACACCCAATTAATTCTGTCCTTTCCCCGCTCAGAGACCCAGGTCGTCGCACGCATCTCTGCTTGTCTAGCTGACATCTCTCAGTGGATGTCTGCTCATCACCTCAAGCTCAACCTTGACAAGACTGAACTGCTTTTCCTTCCGGGAAAAGATTGTCCCACTCTTGACCTAACAATCAACATCGGCACCTCTGTTGTTTCACCGACTCAGACTGCAAGGAATCTGGGTGTGATCCTAGATAACAAACTGTCCTTCACTGAAAACATAGCTGCTACAACCCGCTGCTGCAGATACACGCTTTACAACATCAGGAAGATTCGTCCCCAGCTGACCCAGAAAGCGACGCAGGTTCTGGTCCAGGCTCTCGTCATCTCACGCCTAGACTACTGCAACTCCCTCCTGGCTGGTCTACCTGCATGTGCCATCCGACCTCTGCAGCTCATCCAGAATGCAGCGGCTCGTCTGGTCTTCAACCTTCCTAAATTCTCCCACACCATGCCACTCCTCCGCTCCCTCCACTGGCTTCCGGTAACTGCTAGAATCCACTTCAAGACAATGGTACTTGCGTACCATGCTGTGAATGGATCTGGCTCTTCCTACATCCAGGACATGGTTAAGATTCTGTTTTCTTCAAGTTTGTATTTTGTTGGTCGAACGCACTTATTGTAAGTCGCTTTGGATAAAAGCGTCAGCTAAATGCAATGTAATGTAATATAGCCTAAACATTGCATCTGTACTTTGGCACTGACCTAATTTCATGCCGTCTTGGATATATATCTATGTATACGTAATAATTATGCCATGTAGTTGATATTTACAATTGCTCTTGTTTCTGTAGTCCTTCAGTTTCACACTGCTTGCTTAGTAAAGCTTCAAAACATCACTTCGTGGTCCTGAGTTTTACTTTGTGAGAGTGTTTATCTCGCTGGTTAACCGAGAAGGAGATTTTGGCGAGGCCAGTATAGTTACATTGGTGGTCTGTGGATTATTTATTATCAAATTGACTGAAGGTTGCTCGGGAAATCTGTTGACATGAACATGATCCATCGGGACGTTTCATGTAAAGGTGACACCACCCCGTGTGCAACAGATTTTCTCTTTATAATAGGCCTATGTCTGTGCTGTTGCTATTAATGCACGGATCAGCATTTACCCCCCCCGCCCCACCCCGCCGCAAAAAAAAAAATCCCGGCTCCCCCGGAGACCGTGGTATGGTTCGCACACTGTATACATGTCATTAAAGAATGTGTGTGCCGTTCCTGTGTCATTGGTGTGTCTATAATGTAAACAACATTAAATGTTTATAAAAAAATTATTCTCAACACAACCTGCATATTTAGTTAAAGACAGATTAGTGGAATGATAAGACCATGACAAATATTTGATTATTTTCATTTTTTTAATACAATTTTCCATTTAAACAACATTTTATATAGATTGATATTTGATCGCACCATCGTTTTTTTTATAATAATTAAACAAAATGTTTGATACTAACTCTAAAATATCAAATAAGGATTACATCACAAATCAACCAACAAAATATTACTAGAAAGTTAAAAAACATGCATTTATAATATCACATCACTGAAAAACATGAAGTAACACCATTGACGCAATATAACACCAATGACACAACAAGACAACAATTCATGTTTTAAACCATTTCTCAAGTAAAAATGCCATGTAATTTAGTAAGCATTTAGAATATTAAAACATTTGAATACAAAGATTAGAACAGGTTGTCAATAGCTGCTTTCACACCAAGTACTTTGCCGTACTTAGTTCCCAGTACTTAGTGTTGTGGAATATTTTCCAAGGCCCATAACTTTGACCCAGTTTATCAGTTCAAACTGTCCTGACTGAGCACATGCACCTCGTAACCTTGGCTGCTGTGCTCTCACTGTTCTGTCTCCCTGTTCCTGCCTGTTGGCATCAGCTGATAGAGGTGTTATGATTCTATGTTCCTGCCTGTTGACGTCAGCTGATAGAGGTGTTATGATTTTATCTTGTTATGCAGCATGTTGATGATGCTCCCGGAACTAGCTAAATACAGGGGTCTGGGATAGAGTTCTTTAGAATTGACGTGGCAACTCTCCCGTGCAGTCTCACCATGACTGATGTGACTTGTGATGTGAATCTCTCCGGCCGTAACTCCAAATAAATCATCAGTGTTTGACATCGAAGCTCCTGCTCTACCGTGTCTCCTTCCTGAGTCGGTGACTCCCACTGCATTGCTACACAGAAGTTTCCCTTACACTTAGTCCCGCCGGTAAATCGCTACACCTGAATAAGTCCCTGAGGGAGGATTACGCAAATGAAGACGCTGACGTCACTTCTTCTTCTTCTACTTTGGGTTTACTGGCAGGCCGCAAATCAATTTCACGGCGTATACTGCCACCCGAATTCCCGAACACGGGTGGCAGTAAATCGCCACCCGAAATCCCAGGTAAATCGCCGGACACGCCGACACCTCCTCATCACTCCACCGCTCCCACGTTTGGCAACACAAAATAAAACGTTGGAATGGTGGAGTGATGAGGAGGTGTCGGCGCTTCGGGTGATTTACCCGGGACTTCGGGTGGAAGCTGTGAAGTTGTTTGTGGCCTGCCAGTAAACCCAAAGCAGAAGTAGAAAAAGTGACGTCAGTGGCTTAATTTCCCTAATCCTCACTCAGGGAATTATTCCGGTGTAAACGCGATTTACTAGGACAGTTCCGGGACTAAAGAGTTCGGCGGGACTAAGTACGGCAAAGTACTTTGTGTGAAAGCAGCTAATGCAATTTAACATTATGGAACAGAACTCTCACTTTAAAGTCCCAGCTCTTCTTTCAGGTATGCCCAAATCTTCTCATCCACCTGGATGGCTCTCTTGTTCACAGCAACTGGCTCTGGCATTAAGCACATGATCTCATCGTCCAGGTACCAGTTGACATCTTCTATTGGGGATGGCCAGTAGAACCTGTTCAGGTCATACCTGCTGTTCCTGTCACGATTATCTTGTCATGTCACAGTTCTATGTCTAGGTTTGGGTGTTTTTGCTGTTCTCTCTGTCATGTTTTCCTCCTGGGTTATTGTCTGGTCCTTTTCCCTGTGTTTTTCCTCCTGTCGTTAGTTTCCCTGGTGTGTCTCGTTATCTGATTGTGTTCACCTGTGGCCCTTGTGTTTCTCCTCCCCTGCCCGGCTGTTTCTCGTCTTGTGATTATCCCTCCCTGTATTTAGTCTTGTCTCGTCCTGTGTTCAGTGTTGGTGCTTCTTTTGTTTGTGACGGAGTTCACCGTGGAGTGTTTTGTTTGTTCATGTTATATGTTAAGATAAGAGCCCTTGAAATAAAGGTATTATCAGTATTATCTGCGTTTGGGTCCTACCTGCTTCATTCTGCGTAACAGAAAGCACCAACCAAATATGGACCCAGCAGATGATCCTTTTGAAAGGGAGCTGCTTTCATTCACCTACTTGCTGGCTTGCAGCTATGGTGAATGGAGGGGAGCGTCCGGGGTTCAGCAGCGAGAGGCAGCTCTGGCAGAGGCTCGCCAGATGGCTAAGGAGAAGCCAGGCTTGGTGAAATTCTTACCTGGCTGGATTTTGGATTTCCTCTCGGTGTGTTATCCCCTGCCTGCTAGCCCCAGGCATGCTAACTCCATGTCTCCCAATTCCCAACCTGGCACCATACGCCTTGGTGGGTTCCGCCTGAAGTCAACCCGTGCTTCTGCCCCAGTTCCTGCTCCGGTCCAGGCTCCCCAGCCAACACCAGCTCCCCGTGTCCTGTCGGCGTACCGGCCGACTCCAGCACCTCGTCTGCTGCTGGCTCTCCAGCCGACGCCAGCTCCTCGAGTCCTGTCAGCATACCGGCCGACTCCAGCACCCCGTGTTCTGTTGGCGAACCAACTCTCTCAAGTCTCCCCTCCAGACACTTCTCAAGTCCCCTCTCAAGTTCCTACCGGAGTCCCCTCTCGAATTCCCTCTCTAGTCCCCTCTCGAATTCCCTCTCTAGTCTCCTCTCGAGTTCCCTCTCGGGTCCCCTCTCGAGTCTTTTCTCGAGTCCCCTCTCAAGTCACCTCTCAAGTTCCTACCCGAGTCCCCTCTCAAGTTTCCCCTCAGGTCTCCTCTCGAGTTCCCTCTCAAGTCCCCTCTCAGGTCCCCTCTCGAGTTACCTCTCGAGTCTCCTCTCGAGTTCCCTCTCAAGTCCCCTCTCAGGTCCCCTCTCGAGTTACCTCTCGAGTCACCTCTCGAGTTCCCTCTCAAGTCCCTTCTCAGGTCCCCTCTCGAGTTCCCTCTCAAGTCCCTTCTCAGGTCCCCTCTCGAGTTACCTCTCGAGTCACCTCTCGAGTTCCTTCTCGAGTCACCTCTCAAGTCAACTCTCCAGTGTCCTCTCGAGTCACCTCTCAAGTCAACTCTCCAGTGTCCTCTCGAGTCACCTCTCAAGTCAACTCTCCAGTTTCCTCTCGAGTTCCCTCTCAAGCCCTCTCTCGAGTCCCCACTCAAGCCCCTACTCATGTGCCGTTGGAGGCCCCGCCGACTACTCTCCTGCCGGGGGTCCTGCCAACCCCATGTCCTGTCCCGTTGGAGGTCCCGCCGTCTACTCTTCTGCCGGGGGTCCTGCCAACCCTTTGTCCTGTCTCGTTGGAGGCCCTGCCGACTACTCTCCTGCCGGGGGTCCTGCCAACCCCATGTCCTGTCCCGTTGGAGGTCCCGCCGTCTACTCTCCTGCCGGGGGTCCTGCCAACCCTGTGTCCTGTGCCGTTGGAGGTTCCGCTGGGGGTCCTGCCAACCCCATGTCCTGTCCCGTTGGAGGTCCCGCAGACTAGTCTTCTGCCGGGGGTCCTGCCAACCCCATGTCCTGTACCGTTGGAGGTTCCGCTGGGGGTCCTGCCAACCCCATGTCCTGTCTCGTTGGAGGCCCCGCCGACTACTCTCCTGCCGGGGGTCCTGCCAACCCTTTGTCCTGTCTCGTTGGAGGCCCCGCCGACTACTCTCCTGCCGGGGGTCCTGCCAACCCCATGTCCTGTCCCGTTGGAGGCCCCGCCGACAACTCTCCTGCCGGGGGTCCTGCCAACCCTGTGTCCTGTCCCGTTGGAGGCCCCGCCGACTACTCTCCTGCCGGGGGGTCCTGCCAACCCTTTGTCCTGTCTCGTTGGAGGTCCCGCCAACCACTCTCCTGCTGGGGGTCCTGCCAACTCCTGGTCCTCTTCCGTGGAGGATCCTGCCGAAGCCTGTCCCGCCGGCTCCGGTTCCTGTCCGGCCGACACCGGGTCCTGCCCGGCCTCCGGAGCTGTCTGGTCTTCGCCCTCGATCCCGACCCTCTGTGAGCCGCGGTCTTCGCCCGCGGGCCCGGCCCCCTGACTCTTCCTGCCGCTGCCCTCGTCCTCGAGCCCGGCCCCCTGACTCTTCCTGCCGCTGCCTTCGCCCTCATGCTCGGCCTCCTGAGTTCGCCCGCTGTGGCCTTCGCCCCACCTTGGACTCTGCCTTGCCCCCGGGCCGTCCGCCCGAGTCCCCCTTCTCGGCTTCTGCCTTGCCCCCGGGCCGTCCGCCCGAGTCCCCCTTCTCGGCTTCTGCCTTGCCCCCGGGCCGTCCGCCCGAGATCCCTTCCTGGTCCTCTACTGTGCTCCTGGGCGGTCAGCTTAGTCCCGTCCTCCGGACCCCCTCCACCCACCCTGCTTGAGGTTTTGGACTTTTGTTTGTTTTGGGGACGTCTGGGATCCGTCCCTTGAGGGGGGGGTTCTGTCACGATTATCTTGTCATGTCACAGTTCTATGTCTAGGTTTGGGTGTTTTTGCTGTTCTCTCTGTCATGTTTTCCTCCTGGGTTATTGTCTGGTCCTTTTCCCTGTGTTTTTTCCTCCTGTCGTTAGTTTCCCTGGTGTGTCTCGTTATCTGATTGTGTTCACCTGTGGCCCTTGTGTTTCTCCTCCCCTGCCCGGCTGTTTCTCGTCTTGTGATTATCCCTCCCTGTATTTAGTCTTGTCTCGTCCTGTGTTCAGTGTTGGTGCTTCTTTTGTTTGTGACGGAGTTCACCGTGGAGTGTTTTGTTTGTTCATGTTATATGTTAAGATAAGAGCCCTTGAAATAAAGGTATTATCAGTATTATCTGCGTTTGGGTCCTACCTGCTTCATTCTGCGTAACAGTTCCTGTGCATGCACTTGATCTTTACGCTGTGTTCCTCCACCTCCAGGATAATGCCAGGGTATGGCTGGTCATCATACCGTACAATATACCACTTCCCACAATGATGAAGCTCGATCACGTCTGGTCGGTGTTGCTGTGTTTGTACCTCTGTAGGCGGAACATCTCCAACAACAACATCTTGCAGACCGTAGCATGGGCAATCCCACACATCCTCTGCTGCCTGGCAGAAACAGCTGATGTCTCTGTATTTCAGGACTCCAGGTGTGGTGCTCAAAACTTGGTGCATTTTCATAGTCCCCTTTATTGTTGAAAGAGGGACCTCTTGCATCTTCCTTACTCTTACCTCAATATCTTCGTCGCTTACATAAAAAAGCTTCACATGTGTGCCTGACTCCATAAGGACCTGATATAGAGTCTCAGCATCAGGGATGTCCCTTCCATGGCAGACCAAGGCATCTGCAGACCTCTTCAAAGCCCCTCCTACACCGTCCGGAGCACCCTTTCCGTGGCTTGCTTCAAAGAAGTTCCAGGTTGTCTTTTGGAAGCCTTTTTCTTGGGGTTCAGAACAAATCATGTAAAAGTTCCCTTTCTGCTTATATTGTGTAGCAGGTCCATCAGAGAAGAAATGGAGGTTTTGGACATCAGGGTTTTGGCTCTTTACCATTTCCATGATAGGGTCAAGATGAGCCCATATAGCCACTGGGTCATGCCTTCTACTCAGTGAGATGGTGGTGAAGGACATGGGTGGCTGGTCATGCACATAGAGAACTCCAGTGTGGAGGGTCGCTTGCTGGTGTGATCCCCCGAAGTGCACAGACTGGATTTCTTTTGCATATTTGCAATTGTAATTCTCGCTAAAATTAATGTGAATGAGGCAGTCCTTCGAGGTCAGGTTTTCTTGCAGGTTTCTGTAGGCATTGAACTTCCACCGAATGTTGAATATGTGCCTGCGAAATTTGAAGAGCATGTCTTGAAACTGAGTAGCAAGATCACATTCTGTTATAGTCACTTCTTTCTTGACAGTGAGTGTGATTTGTTTCTCAAGTTCTTCACCTTGTTTGGAGTCAGTCTTCACCAGACACCACTGGGTCAGAGTAACCTCATCATCAGATGGTGGTTTGGTAAGGGGATATGTTGTGTGTTTGCATTCCCTGCAGTCACCATAGGCACACGACTTGGCATTGCATGGCGACATGGCGTTGCAAACAGTGTTGTCAGCCATTTGATCCACATTTTTCGAATCTGAGAGACCATGTTTGTACAGTGTGTCAGCCATGAATTGAAGATTGTCATGAGTCTTGCACTGGCATGTCTCTCTGTCCCGCTCATTTGGTTTTACCACCCAAAAGGGTCTGTTTCTGCAGAAGAAAGCGTAACTAACATTTCCATGCTACAAACTTCATGTGAAGGTTCTTCAATAAGTCACAAAGTAACCTTCTCTGCTTCTTGACCTTCTGTATTGTGATTGTGTTTTTCTTCCCTGTTGTTAGTCTACTGATGTCGTCTCTCAGGTAGAACTGTCTCACCATTTTCCTTTTTCTTGTGGTGTCTTCATGTCTGCTCCTCAGTTGTTTCCCAGCTTTGTACGAGAAACCAAAGCCTTTCTGGCACAGCGTTTGTAATTTGTATCTTCTAATTTGTCTCCCTGTTTGAATTGAGGCAATTGCCCTTTTTGCTTTTGCCTCTCTGGAGGCTTTGTATTTTGCCCTCAAATAATCAACCAGAGCATAGTGGAAAGTGAGTGAAGTATTCTTTCTACTCTTTTGGCTGGACTACTAGGACTTTGGGGATTTGTTGTTTGCTGTTGTTTTGTGAAATGGTAGAATCTCCTCTTGTATTTGTTAAGTTGTTTTGAAACTTGTTTTAGTTTATCTTTCAACTCCTGGATTTCTTTTTGTCTCCTTTGGTCATTGCTCCTACGGACTTTTCTTCCTTGTTTTTGCCTGTCAAAAACATTGATGAGAGAATGTCAGAATATTGAATACTGTCCCAAGCCAAGGAGTTTCATTTGTAAAAACAAATCTCTCAGTGAAATTAAATACCATTTTCACATTTTACTGGGTTTTCCAAAATGGTGTGTTTTATAAACCTTTATATTCCTGTTAAATTGTGTGTTGTTTTGGGTATACCTTGGGATGAGGGGAGGTGATCTTTCTGGTGAAGATTGGGGGGTCAAGACTGCCTGCACTGTTCTCACCAGATGTCTGTGTTTTGTTTGGTTAACACACCACTTCTTTCTCAGAGCTCTCCTTCCCCTTTCACTCAGATCTCCTACTTTCTTCATCTTTTGAGTCAGGATGTCCTTGACATAACCCTGACGGCGTTTTGCCAAGTACTCTAGCCTAGTTGGAGGGTCTGCATCTCTCCGCTGCCTGTATAATCTTTGATTTTCAGCTGCACTCAATTTTGCCATACCTGACGAAAGTAAAATAGAATAATGATTACAATAGACATAATTAAAACATAGGCTCCACTTTATACAAAAGCTCATTTATGTAGGAACGTCACTGGTGTCACTGGTGTTACTGGTGTTACTGGTGTTACCAGGAAGAAGAGTAACACCAGTGACGGTAACACCAGTGACAATTTGGAGAAAACACTACCATTTTAACAAAATGGCTGCCATGTGTCAGACCACATGGCTTCAGTCAATATCAAAATCGTTTAACTCTTCAATACAATACATTTTCCCGTTCAAATGTTCACCCCTAGGGCTATGAAATGAGTAACACTAATGACAGACTTGAAAGATTCGAGGATATAATGACACCTTTAACAAACAAAGTAAGAAGTATCTGACTTACCTTATGTCTTTGTCCACTGCACTGCCTCAAATGATCTCTTGTTACAGGAGGCACTTCAGAGACAGTACATTATTTCAAAATAAAAGCGTTTTTGTGTAGCAGTAACACCAATGACGTAATTGCTGTTGACTGACATTTATTTTTTGATATTATTAATAATAATTTGCGTTTTTTTTACCATTTCAGTGTTATATTTAATGTATGTAATGTTATGTAAATATGAATGTGATGTATTTATTGAAAAGAATATTTTAAATGAAAACTATAGGCTCCACTTCCATGTATGATCAAAGTGACAAGGCAGTTCCTTGAACTTGGCATTTTAAATAAATTGCAATTTATGTATAAAACAATTTTTTACATTTTTTTTATTTAGTACCATTGCAAAGACAATCTCTATTTATGAAACATATATAATGAATGTGAGTATTAGGTCAACGTCATGTATTTTGGTGTCTGCAAAAGTAAGTTACAGCACTTCCACCTTTTCTGTAGAATGACCCAGCTGGAGAATGTATGCAATCACACACGAAATACTCAGACAGTATGATTGACAGGTGATTTACCGTACGGTCAGTACATTATAGTTGGCGTTCCTGGCGTGTATGCTACCGAGCTACCGTTCATAGCGTGTATGCTACATAGCTAAACAAGAAGGCTACCTAGAGCTAGACATGCTAGGGAAAACATTGTTTTCATGCCAGCTACAATGAATGACCGATCGTAGCAGACTACCCGTATAAGATTGCAATTGTAAACATGTTCTTGCTAGCCTAGATTAGCTGTTGTTCATAGTAGATTGGCATATTACACTGAACAACTAGCAAACGTAGGTTAGCATATTCGCTGGCAAGCTAACTGTGTTGATTAGATAGATAGATAGATTAGATAGATACACACTCCTACCACAACTACTACTAACGAATCTAAAACAACTAAGTTTCTCTAATATTTTGTGATTTGCATTTGATTTCGTCCAGCCAGATCAGGAAACTCCTGGTGTATCTGGCAGACAACACATGACGGGATGACCACTCTGAAGCCTCGTCCTAAAACGCCCCGGTGTTATGCCGTAGGTTGAAGCCTTGCCGTGGATTGAAGCCCTGTTCGCGGGGACGCGCAAAGGTGACGTCATCGCCTGTATTGAGCGTTCGCCGTTTTCTAAGCTTTTTTCACCCTTTTCTAAGCTTTTTTCTCTCTTTTGAATGATATATCAGATTAAACAGCAAACTGCTGAATAAATAATGTGCATACAATTGCGAGGAGGCTCGTTTTAAGGACACGTTTTTCAGATCTGTCACAATCTTCGTATTGGAATAAACTTCCGTTTTTGAGTGGATAGTTCCACTCTGTTATATTCCTCCTTCCTACAGAACAGACAATGACAGGATAATATGTGATTTGTCTGTATAGTCCTATTTCTTAAAACCTTCTCTGTTGTTTAAATGTCTGATAACCACGAATAGTAAGCAATGATATAACAGTAATAATATCACATATATGATCATGTCTGACACGGTGTTATTTTCAATCAAGCCTAAAAGATAATGTGTTCAAACTGGCTTCACTCACTTGAATTGCTCCTTTGAATATCATTTTTATATATTCCAACTCAACACATGTTTGTATTGTAATGCTACTCATATTTTAAAAAAATTGTATTTTAAGGTGACATTGAATGCTTTGAAAGGTGCCCTAAAATAAAGTGTATTATTGATCTTATATCTGTGCCTCTATTACATTACATTTCATTTTCTATCACACTATTAATGTTCCTTATTTTAGACTAGGTTAATCCTGGTGTCAATAGAGAACCGCAGTGACACGTCGTAAAACCCGGAAGTAAGTTAGCATTTTTAGCACTTCCGGTTCCTTCATCAAAAAAGCAATGCATTTTCTCCATAGGGTTTTGGAAAATAGCTCGAAATAAGGTCTGTGGTTGACACAAATTTAAGGGATAAATCACGTTTTGTTCTACGACATTAAATACATCAGCAGTGACCCCACTGGTGATTTTTGAAGAGTTTACGTGTCTGAAAAACGATGGTTGTTACCGAGTGGCTGAATAGGACTACAGAAATTGTCGAGGCCGTTGTACGTCAGTCATTACGCCGAACACGTAAACACTCCCGCTAAGTTTGTTTTCCCCTGTGTTCTGCTTGAAAGCAAGTACCTGCCTATCTTTAGTATCTGTCACGGTTGTCATGTCAGGTCACAGGTCTATGTCTAGGTTTGGGTGTTTTCGCTGTTCTCTATGTCATGTTTTCTTCCGTCGTTAGTTTCCCTGGTGTGTCTCGTTAGCTGATTGTGTTCACCTGTGGCCCTTGTGTTTCTCCTCCCCTGCCCGGCTGTTTCTCGTCTTGTAATTATCCCTCCCTGTATTTAGTCTTGTCTCGTCCTGTGTTCAGTGTTGGTGCTTCTTTTGTTGGTGACTGAATTCACCGGTGAGTGTTCTGTTTTGTCTGTATTAGTTTCCTTATCCTTGAAATAAAGGTTTATCAGAGTTATCTGCATTTGGGTCCTGCTTCCTTCACTCAACCGTGACAGTATCTGTATATCTATATATAAGAGTTGATAGTGCTCACACACTCTCTGCAGCTCACAGGAGAGGACGCTGGCGCTTGTTGTTCGCCGCTTCTCCTATGCCTCAGAGTTTCTATCTGCTTTTAAGCTAGTTTATCTGCTTTTAAGTTATATGACTAAACTTTGAGTCTGTTTAAGTGCTTTTATATCTTAAACCTCGTGATTATTGACGGTTTTGGACCTGACGACTGTCGGGACTCACCTGCTGTATCGCCCAAATTCGCCGACTATCTCCGGCTGACTGCTTGCCTCTCTCCCATCCTCTGTTTCACTCCCAGACGTGAGGTATACTATCGGGATAGCCTTCCAGCTGTCTCGTTGCTGTTAGCCCTCGCTGCTAAGCACCGCTACCAAACTTCTTCGGCGCCCGACCTGTTGACATGTTGAGGTTTTCTATTCCCCAACTCCTGAGTTTCAACCACTCCAACGCTCCAACCAGCACCTCAGTCATTAAACAACTTGGACTTCTTCGTCGGCCTCGCTATATCCACCGAAGCCAAAGAAAAAGACAAACTGTATATTCCCAGCACGGAGTTGCAGATATTCCATCCATCCACTCTGTCTGCCGTCGTGTCGCACATCTGACGAGTCATCAGAGCCCGTTCATGGCGGGGTCAAATCACGCCAGAAACATCGCGAGACCGCTGCATGAATACACGGAGAGCATCGCGAGACCGCCACACACGAAGGAGTCTGGAAAACGTGGAGTGGATTACAGCCTACTCCGGCCCCTACAGAGATTCACCACATCTTCCAAAGCCAAAATAGAACTTCTGAATACACAATCCCTCAGTAATAAAGCATCCTTCATTCATGACCACATCACCGATGAGAAAATGGACCTCATGTGCCTCACTGAAACCTGGCATCAGCCAGAGGTTTACTCCACCCTCAATGAAGCATGCCCTCCTAGCTACAGCTACTTGGAGAAAGCCCGCAGCACTGGTCGTGGTGGAGGCCTAGCTGTTATCTACCGAAAGGAATTGGAACTGTCACTCCTGCCCCTGCCTGTATTGTCCTCTTTTGAATGCCTTGCATTTAAATGTAAACCCCCCTTCGCCCTGACAATACTTCTGATCTACCGGCCACCCAAACCCAACTCAGCTTTCATCCCAGAGATACATGACCTTCTCACTACGCTATGCACAACCTCTGCCAATATTATCATACTTGGAGATTTTAATATTCACGTTGACTCCCCCTCCTGCCACTTTGCCACTGAGTTTCTGCTACTTCTGGACTGCCTCAATCTGACACAGCATGTTAATGTCCCCACACACACCAAGGGCCACACGCTCGACCTGGTCATCACAAACTCCGCCCCCATCAGCAATCTGCTAGTGTATGACTTGGGGGTGTCTGACCACAAGACCATCTCTATGGAGCTCGCTTTCCAATGCCCACTCAGCATGCCCAAACGCCAAATCCGCTTCAGGAACCTGAGGAACATCAACCCGGACACCATGACTCTGGACCTCCAGCATCTATCTTCCGCCAACTTCTCATCAGTAAATGAGTCAGTTGCTTATTACAACCAGTCCCTTAACAGTCTCCTTGATCTGCACGCCCCCCTCAAAACCAGGATGGTCACCTTCTCGCGCTCAGCCCCTTGGTACACCGGCGAACTGCGGAGAATGAAGACAGCTGGGCGTGTCCTTGAGCGGCGGCTCAAGGCCTCAGGACTCACTGTTCACCGGTTAGCCTATCGTGAACACCAGAAGGCCTATGCACAGTCCCTCAGAGATGCACGGTCCCAATACTACTCCTCCCTCATCAACAACAGTACTGGAAACTCCAAGCAACTCTTCTCCACCATAAACCACCTCCTCAAACCCCAAAGTCCTCTACACTCCGACTCCACTAACAAGCAGTGTAGCGACTTCGCCGCCTTCTTCAATAACAAAGTTGCTACCATCCGCTCCCTCCTCTCTAGCCCCTCTGCACCTCCAGTTACAACTGCTGACCCACAGCCTGGGACAACCCAGCCTCTTCGCTGTTTCTCGGACATCTCCCAGCGAGAGGTGGATGGCATCGTTAGGAGGATGAAGCCCTCCACCTGTGTCCTGGACCCCTTTCCTTCAGCTCTTGTAAAATCGTACATCGGTACCATGAGCCCCATGATCACTAAGATCGTAAACCTCTCACTCCAGGCTGGCCATGTCCCCTCTGCCCTAAAAAACCGCTGTCATCAAACCTCGTCTCAAAAAACCCTCCCTTGACCCGGGAGTCCTGGCCAACTACAGACCCATTTCCAACCTTCCTTTTCTATCAAAGGTGCTGGAAAAAGTAGTTGCTGCTCAGCTCCATGACCACCTAAACTCCAACAATCTATTTGAGAAGTTCCAGTCTGGTTTCCGCTCAGGCCACAGCACAGAAACTGCCCTGGTCAGGGTCACCAACGACCTGCTGATGACGGCTGATGCTGGCTCTCCCTCTCTCCTCATCCTCCTCGATCTCACTGCAGCTTTCGACACCGTCGATCACGGCATCCTCCTCCATCGTCTGCACTCCACCATCGGACTCTCTGACTCTCCCCTTGACTGGTTCAGATCATACCTCACCGGGAGAACAGAGTATGTCTCGTTGGGCGAGGCAGAGTCGGGTACCCACAACGTCACCTGTGGTGTCCTTCAAGGATCAGTTCTCGGCCCCACCCTCTTCACACTCTACATGCTCCCCCTTGGCTCTATCATCAGCCGACATGGAGTATCATTCCATTGCTACGCTGATGACACCCAACTGTACCTCAGGATCAACCCTACCTCCTCTGCAGCCCTGCCTTCACCCACACTCACTGCCTGCCTGGAGGAGATACAGGCGTGGATGAAGCAAAACTTCATGAAACTCAACAGCGCCAAGACCGAAGCAATTATAGTTGGCACCCCACACCAGGTTCGGTCATCCACCATCACCACCATCACCTTCTCCGGCCAGGACATTACCCTCTCCTCAATAGTCACCAACCTGGGTGTTAAAATGGACGCCCATCTGACCTTTGAGGCCCACATTAAACAGCTGTGCAAGAACTCCTTTTACCACCTCAGGAACATCGCCAAACTCCGCCCCACACTCACTCTGTCTGACGCTGAAAAGCTGGTCCATGCCTTTGTCTCCTCCAGGCTGGACTACTGCAATGCACTCCTCATCGGGATCCCTAACAAAAGCATCCAGAAGCTACAATACATTCAGAACAGCGCTGCTAGGATCCTGATGAGAGTGCGCAAGTATGATCACATCACCCACATCCTCAAAGCACTACACTGGCTACCCGTGAAACTAAGGATTGAATTCAAGGTCTCCGTCCTCACCCACCAGTGTGTCCATGGAACTGCCCCTCCCTACCTCAAGGAACTCCTCACCCCCCATACCTCCTTACGGACCACCCGCTCCAGCAACTCCAACTTCCTCAAACCCCCCAGGACTAAGCTCCGTACTATGGGAGACCGGGCCTTCTGCTCGGCTGCTCCCAGTCTGTGGAATGCTCTCCCCGACCAAATGAGAGCACCACAGACCGTGGAGGCTTTTAAAAAAGGCCTCAAGACCCTTCTCTTCAAAAGAGCCTTTGCCTAGACCCTTTTATATCCCTTTTATTTATTTTTTATTTTGTATTGCTTTTTTCTTAATTCTACCGTGTTGTGTAATGTTTATTTCTACTGTTCTTGTTGACTACTTGTAGCACTTTGGGATCTGAGATCAGATATGTAGTGCTTTATAAATTGAATCCATTATTATTATTATTATTATATCTGACCATTAGAATCTGTATTTTTGAAATTGTCGTTTTTAACACCGTAGTTTTACAAATTATAGAATAATTAATTACCTGTGTTTTCCAATTTTACTCGGCAGTTCGTTTCGTTCGCTAAAGCTAGCGCTACTAGTTAGCTACACAATGGTTTGTTGCTTTGCTCCAGGTTGCAGCCACAGGTCTTTGCATGAAACGTGCTCGTTCTATCGTTTCCCGGCCAATGTTTTCCAAAGGAGAGTCTGGATTCATGCCATGAGGTAAGCTGACGTTACATTTTTGTCCATGTCACGGTGAAATGTAAATGATGGGTAGTGACTGTATCCAGTGGCGGTTGGTGGAAAATATTTTTGGTGGGGCTGTTGATATAGTGAGTAAAAACATTTTTTTTGGGAGACATGACCCTTTAAATTAGGACTTCTGGTGATGTAAGGGCGCATTTCCAGTGCAGCGCGGAGCTCGCTTTAATGCTGCGTTTAGACCGGACGCGATGCGAAAATATTCGCTTCGCTCTAAACGCTACTATCGCATCGCTCTAGTCGCTCGAGTTTCACCGCGGCTGCCAGCTGTGTTTACTCGCATCATTCAAACAAGACGCACTGGCTCGGGAGCTACAACTACAACAAACATTTTTTACCATGATTAAATTGTAATACACGTTTCTAAATGATGCCGACGTAACAACATACTGATACCGGTTAGTAAAAACCATGAATTAATGCTTTGTTAAGTCTGCAGACAGACGGCAGGCGAAAAACCTTTTAGAATGCTTGTTTTCTGAATGGAGCTTGGCTAAGCTAACGTTATATATGCTCCGACCGTCCACACTCACAACAACGGCCTATACAGCCATAAATAAACCAGAGACTGTATTCGCCATGACACAGACAGTCTGTGGTTTGTACTTGTTTAACTTTTGTCTAGTTTCTGAACAGATCGTATCTGTCCCCGGCTGTTTGAAGAGCAAGCATGGGAAACAAAAGATAGCATTTACCTGTTTGCATCCAGCTAGCCATGCCTTTCTGGTGTACCAGCTACGTGAGAAGCCTCGTTGATACGTTTTGTCTTTTTCACGAGCTTGCTGCGATATATACAAATCGGGTTGGTCCGGTCCAAGGTCTTTAAGTATCAATTTATCTCCCAAACTTCTCCTTTCGAAAGGATTGGAGAGTAGCTCTTGCACGGAATTGGGTGCGGACCGAGGTCCGGCGACTCCACCTGCACACGAAGCCATTCTCATCCAAATACTGCGTGACCTTGGTCACTCAAGAGTCTAAAAAACAACTCACGTCAACGCACGTAAGCAACGTGGGCGCCAACGTGAGCGCCCTCGTGACGGCGCTGATTGGCTGAAATTATGTTTCGGCGACACAGTTTACTATTGAGACTTTTGCAACGTGCTGGTTGCTGCTGTTTGGCTCGGGGGCTCCGCCCGGTAATGATAAACTAATGCCACGGGCAATCAGTAACTTTAGACATCGTAACACAATTTTAAACGAGATTTTATTGTAGATTATACATGTTACTGATACCAATTGTATGATATTTACCTTGTTCATTAAAAATAAAAATATAAAATATATATTTTTTTTAAATGTTTTTTTTTTAAATATATATTTTTTAATTTAATATTTTTTTTTTTTGTATGTGGGAAGAGGTGGGGCGGCGCCCCTAGCGCCCCTATGGTCCGGCCGCCACTGACTGTATCGCCGTTTTAGAGATGGCACTGGTGAAAAGACCGCAACATAAGTAAAGATAATGAATACATCCTATTAAAACCTGTGTGGCTTATATGATATGTCTAATTAGTACCAGCAGCATAACGTTTCACCATGTAACTAAAGATTGTAGTCAGGGAAATCAGTTTGACATATTGAACTAATAACAAATCACCTCTGGCTGGCAGAGAACTCTCTGCTCCATAGCTTCTCTTGGATGTAAAATCACATGTACATTTTACATTTATATTCAATTTAATATTCCATCCCTCACATACTTTTGTATATATAATAACTTATATTTTGTTTTTCTTGTTATGCTGCTGCAACACAAACATTTCCCAAATTGGGATCAATACAGTAATATCTTATCTTAATTAATTAAGAAATATAACTATTATAATTAGTGTAGCAGCTGACACCTATTTTCAATATGGATTAATCTACCATTTATTTCTTTAGTTCAATTTTCATCTATAAAAATGTCAAAATAGTGAAAATGTTCACGAGACAAAGTGCAAGGTTATATCTTTAGATGTTTTGTTTTAGCCTATGTACTGTATGTCTTAATGACGAGCTGACAGGAAGCCTAATACTCTAACAACCACAACATTGCACACGAGTCAATGTAAATTAAAAACGATTCACATTTTTTAAATGTCTTCTTCTTTCTTGCAGTGAGGTGAAGCTGACCTTGCACTTGGTGCCAGTAAGGATGTTCCTCACACAGGCTGAATGTTTCTCCTTCCTTACTGACACAGAAGCCCTTGATATGCAATGCTTCACTAATTGTCATTTCCCTGGCTCCGTAGGGACACTTTACCTCCAGCACAGCGGAAGACCCTACCAGACCATCTGGAGATGCCCCCAACACTCCTGATTGGGAGAGCCACAAACCTGACTCATGGACCTGCATCTGGGTTGCAGTGGTGAATGCCTTGACACCCTCACATTCATTCATAGTCCCCCACTGTACAGACAAAACACCATCAAGGGCCTGTTGTTGCCCTAGCACCCTGGCAATAAGGGAAGCAGTCACACGCTTTGACCTCAGGACAGCTCCAAAGTTGCTGGCAGTCAACCTTCCTTTCCTGAACAAATGCCAGTTTGGGTTGGTTCGCTGACCAGTGGTAGCCACCTGAATTGCCCTCTGTTGCTCCTCAGACAATGCCATGCTTGCCACAATTGCCTCAGGTCCCTGATGCCCAACAGATTTGAGAATTTCAGGAACAGTAAGTGTTTCCAAGCTGTAGTGTTCCTCTTCTGGCTCGGGGGAGAGAAGCAAGACATTCCTGAGAACCTGCCCCCGAGTCTGTCCCTCAGCCACTCACGGTCTTCGGAAGTGGGCTCTCTTGTCAGCGGGTTGAATGAGTTATTGGTTGGAGGAAATAGCTCCTCCACTGAATGCGTACGTTTAGCTGCCTTTGGCTTCTTCCACTGACAGGGGGTGTTAGTGCAGCTGAAACTGTGGATGGCAAAGATGGCTAATGCAGCCGCATGACTGCATTTCCATTCTCCACGTGGGCATTCACATTTTGTGGAGAGAATTCCCTCTTCTCCTGTAGATACCTGTGGTGGTGGGATTGTTTTATTATTTAAAAATATATTTACATTTGTAATGCCTTCCCAATTATCCCTTTAATTGTTTATAGCCTACTGTATGTTTATTTCATGGATATTTCTGTGTTTCCTGGTGTGTAATATTTGTAATCTTGGGGCCTCTTCTCTTTAACGTCTACATGCTACCACTGGCTCAGATAATGGAGAACAACTAAATAAGTTACCATAGCTATGCAGATGACACACACATTTACGTAACCATTTCACCAGGAGACTATGCTCCAATTCAAACACTGAGTAAGTGCATTGAACAAATCAATGACTGGATGTGTCAGAACTTTCTCCAATTAAACAAAGATAAAACTGAGGTAATGGTTTTTGGAGCCAAGGCAGAACGTATAAAAGTTAGCGCTGAGCTTCAGTCTGCAATGTTCAAAACAACAGAGAGCCAGAAATCTAGGTGTAGTCATGGACTCTGACCTGAGTTTCAACATTCACATTAAAACAGTTACTAAATCAGCCTACTATCACCTAAAGAACATATCTAGGATTAAAAGACTAATGTCGCAGCAGGATTTGGAAAAACCTGTCCATGCTTTTATCTTCAGTAGACTGGACTACTGCAATGGTGTCTTCACAGGTCTCACTAAAAAATCTATTAGAAAGCTGCAGCTGATTCAGAACGCTGCTGCTCGAGTCCTCACTAACACTAAGAAAGTGGATCACATCACTCCTGTTCTGAAGTCTTTACACTGGCTTCCTTGTGTGTCAAAGAATAGATTTCAAAATACTGCTGCTGGTTTATAAAGCACTGAATGGTTTAGACCCAAAATACATTTCTGATCTGCTAAATGATGAACCATCCAGATCTCTCAGGTCTTCAGGGACTGGTCAGCTTTCTGTCCCCAGAGTCAGAACTAAACATGGTAAAGCAGCGTTCAGTTATTATGCTCCAAATATCTGGAACAAACTCCCAGAAACCTGCAGGTCCGCTGCAACTCTGACTACTTTTAAATCCAGACTGAAGACTTTTCTTTTTGTCGCTGCTTTTAGTTGAACTATTCATATCTTAGACTGCACTGTAACTTTTATCCATGTATTTTTTCTTTTAATGTTTATTTTATTCGCTTTTCTTTTTAATGACTGATTTTAAATGCCATTTTCTTAATGTCTTTCATTTTTTGTAAAGCACTTTGAATTGGCTTGTGTTGAAAAGTGCTATATAAATAAACTTGCCTTGCCTAATAAAGATTTCATGTGACACATAAAATGGATTTGTTGATGGGAATTAATGTGAATAAATTAACTCTAGGTTAACGGTACTCTTGCTATCCCTACTCACCGACACTCTATAAACCTTGTCCCTCATGATAGCCCTGACAACACCGGTAAGCACACCTTCATCTAGGCTGCACTGTTTGACGTGTCCTGACTTGTAGTGGTTCTCTCCTATCTACACTCTTCTTGTCATCTTTGTAAAACGATATCAGACTGGTAATTGACACAGCCATGACTTCTAGTTAAATTCAGTGTGGCTAAAATGAAAAGCTTTGTTAAAATATGCAAGCACGCTAATGATTATATCATCTGATATTTGGGAAGAGTGTTACAGTAGAAATGGCAGAAAGTCTTGTTGCAATTTCCAGATATTGAAAGAGGCCCTGGAGTTTCTCTGGTAATTATCAATAGCAGCAGTTAAGTGAATACTGTTCAAACAATACCTGTGTTTGTGTTTTGTATTGATTTCTCTGTTTTATCCTTTCATAAATGTGAGGACTAAACTTTCTTCAAACATTCCTGGGTGCTAGGTTTTATTACTCTGGGGGAAGGGAAGTTAAGCAGGCTGGGTGGATGAGAATTCTTCTGCTTAAGGTCTCCAGTATGTCATGTTTCAGGGAAGTCTACATATCTTGAATGGTATATATGTGTTTAATTACTTTGTATTAGTAATAGCAGTGTGTAAACAAAAGCTGGTAATATGAGAGTATTAATAAGTATATCTTTGTGAACAAGTCTCTGGAATGCTGCAAAATGGGCCCTGTGGGGGGGAGAATCTCACCCGACTCCTCCCCGTGGTTTCTCTATATCTCCTGTTTGTGGTTGTGTGTTCGCTCTCTTTTACTCCTGCCGACAAGATGAGAAGATCTCCCGGCATCAGAACAAGAGCAGGGAGTGGGGGCCCACCCCACCCCTTTGAAAGTGTATTGTATTGTTGCCTTTTATCATTAAAGCAGATTATTGTTTAACCCTCATCCTGGCTGTTTTGAGTTTTCCCTCTTTTAAAGCACACTCCTATAGGATCGGCGCAGACCAGAGATATCTGCCCCAACAATTTGGTGACCTGCCGACGTGATGACCTCAGGAGTGGGTTTTTTTTAGGGGAGAGCACGAGCAGCCAGCGGATGGAGGGGGATACCTCGAAATAATTTCTGACAACTTAAGGATCCTAAAACTAAAAGGTAAAACGGACGCCTGTTTCTATCAAAGATCTGTAAATTGGCTAAGCTAAAAGTTAGAGTTGTCAAGGATATTTCCAGGTGTCATTGACGGTATAATGCAATACATATTTTAGCATAGATAGGTAAGTTATAAATAAATAAAGCAACGAGGTGTTAAGAGTAAAGTGAAAGGCGCCGTAGATTTTTCAGAATCATACGGCTAAAACTCGTTAGCTGCACGTGAAGCGATGAGGAGTGTGGGTTTTTTCAGAAATCGAGACGGCTAACTCATCGGGGATGTTCAGTGGTTTTCTAATGACTCCATCCAGAACAAAACAGAATAGTGCGTTCCAGTTTTCATAGGAATCTGCAGGGCATTATATTTTTTAATCCAAGAGTAGAAACGCGAGCTTCAAAAGCCATTGAAATTAACAGATTTCTCTTGTTCTGTTATATTATTTAGGTGCATATATATATGTATATATTTAGGTGCATATATATATGTATATATATATATTATTGAACACAGGAAAGCCTTAGTCAGATAAAGAAATACGAAGTCATTCTTGTTTCAAGAAAGCCCCCCTCTCTTGGAATGCCATCTCACACGGTTGGATAAACACAGAGGTGATTTATGAGAGAAGCTTGTGTGCAGGCAGCTCCAGGGCACAGTGAGGAAAGAGAGAGAGACAAGAGAATTAAGATGTTTGAAAAGATTAGAAAGAGTAAAAGTTATATAAAATTAACTACTATTCTGGACAATGTCATATTGTTTTATGAGTAAAAACATGAAATAAAATATATTACTAGATATAAGACCTACATGCTTATTGGATTAATAGGGCGTGTCTGTCATAAACATTAGCGCTTAGATGGAATAAAGTGTTGAAATGTTCTCAAGAGTGGGAGTTTTCACAATGCTTTTTGGTTTTTATTGAGACAATTAAGTGGTAAGGACAGAAAACTGTTCCGTGGTGATTTCTTTAGGTTTTAGCTTTGGTAATGAAGATTACATTATGTGAGGAAACTTTTCCACCAATACTTCCTTTGAGTGTTAAAAAATATATTCATTAACTGAGAATTGTACTTAATTAGATTTCAGAGGAACTTAATTGCATACAGTAACGTTGAGGGAAAGTAAAAAGAGGTTTACTGAGTATATGAAGTACATTCAAATTAAATAGTGGATTATTCTACCTAGATTAGACATACAAAGAGGACAATTTGTGTGTTATGAACTGGCCTTGTCTTGTTACATTTTTATTGAAGCCAGACTACAAGTCGTATGGTTTAATTTTTATTGAACTCAGTCTCCAAGCAGTGTGATTTCTCTCTGCACATGGTTGAGTCTTCTCTTCCCTTCCCCCGGTCATCCAAGTTATTTGACCCCATGAGGTCAAGAGTCATTCTGTTAGACTACAATCTTGTGTAAGACAAATCATTGTTCTTTTGTCACATTTTGAATCACATAAGAGTTCATTTTGCTAAATCAAGTTATCTTTAATTTGTAGTTGGTGTTTGCTAACATTTTTAGGCACGACATAGACCGACACTTGGGTCAAATTACATAACTGTAATCAGATTACTTGTTTTTCAAATATAGCGCTAAATACAGTTAGTTTTGTATTCTGTTACAAATCTAACCATGCTTGTAACACAACATAGATAGATTTAACTTAGATTAAAGAAGATTTTAAAGATGAAGTATATTTTATTTTGCTGACTAGAATTTTAGAAGCAGGACACCAACTAGACAAAAGAGATTTTACAATGTAGTTTTACCACTTTTAATAAAGTAAAAGAATCTTGGTACACTACTACCATTAGTTTGTTTTAACATTCACATGTTTCAGCATTCCTGACCATATAGACACTCAGCCATTTTATTTTGTAACCCTTTGGGGGAGAGATTTAAATTGAGTTTTTCTCCAGTTGCTGATTTGCTGTGATTACAGCAGCACTGGATAGTTGTGCGCCACCTTTGGGTTGTACTCTGAATCAGTGTGTTAAGTGAAAGGTTGCTCACTACAGAAACAGAAGAAGTGTGCAAAGAACGCATCTCTGAGGAGGTATTGACATTTTGCTTGTGCCTCGTTGACAAGGCAACAGTGGTGTGAAGAGGTACTGCGGTTTTGGGGGGATTTCTGCTGTACAGAGGACAACGTGTGTCTGCCAAGTGATTCCTTCCCTCATCCCAATGCCAGGGAGAGTTTCCTTGGAGCCCACTGACCAGGGCCGGTCCTAGCTTTTTTGGGGACCCTGCCACTGACTACAGCTGCATCACTGACTGTTCTCATTATGACAAGATCTTGAGATAGGCCGGTCTCAGACTGGTCACACTCTGAAGAAACTATGCAATGATTTGACAGCATAACTGTGCAAGAGTTTTCCAGAGGGTGGTGTACAACATTAGGTTTAGTGTTTTAGATGGGAGGCTGCTTGTTTAAATGATGGTCTGGAATGCTGAAAATATTAAAGTTTATTATTCTTGTTTAGCAAACAAGACATCTGATTATTATGTCACACATAATAATCTTGACATAGAAACTAGCTATGAGTAAAACGAGTGGTTTTATACCATTGTTATCATGAACTAAAAATAAATAGGGAAATAGTATCTTGTTAAAGATGAATGGATTTCATATCCTAGACAGGATTAGTTATTGTGAATACTCCACAAGGTATCTACTAATGTATTTTAAAGAAACAAATTTAAAGAAATTGAATTGACTTGATAAATAAGTAAAGATAAAAAGTTGTATTACCCATGAATTAATCAATTGGTAAATTAAAAATAGAGTAAAAGTAGAAACAGCACATTTGATTTTGTAGAAGCCATATAATTGGAAGGAATGTGGGGTCACTGAACCCATCCTACTGTGATTCTTAGGTCTTACTTGCAGCTTCACAGGGAGCGCAAGGCATCATCTTATGAGTTTTAAAGACATGCTTCTCCACCTTCAAAGGGACATCCATGTTCTACCATAGGAGGGCTTTAGGATGGACTTCTGTTTTTGGATCCATGAGTTGTTGCGTGTTCGGACGCCCTGGGTTCCACACACTGCTAAAGAATTTAACATTGTTTTTAAGTAGACCAGAATTGAAGATAAATGGGTTTAATGAGCTATGAAATGCAGAGCTACACAGATCCTAGTAATGTTTTGACACAAGATAATAATTAAGTACACAAGTTTCTGAAGTAGATCTATTCGACATTTTAATATAGATTAGGTGTTAATAAACTGTAGTAGTAATACTATAAGGAAGTGACATTTTTTGGCTAACACTTTTCAGGGAATGTGGGGAACAGCTGTTCCGATGAAAAGTTAGATGTATCTTGAACATTATAGTTGTAATCGTGAATTAATTAATGATGGCGCTCCATATAAGACAGATTTGTGTAGACAAAGGATACTGGCCTATGCTGAAATATCAAAGTCTCTGCAGAGCACACACATGGCCAAAAAGACTGAGACCAACTGACCTTTGACCCTGACCGACAGTGTAACTTGAGAAGACACTGTCAAGGACTGACTCTGGGGTGACTCTGACCAAACTTGACTTTACAACCTGACAGTGTGAGTGTGAGTGTGAGTGTATGTCTGCATGTGATCAGTGCAACTGCATGATTTAAAAAAATGACTAATCAAGCATGCTTTTGGACTAACACATTATTCTGGGGCTCCGTGGGAAATGAGAGGTTTTCCTACAAGTCCACAAAAATCTACTTGATATTTCACTCCCACAGGAGGTGGCAGTTTGCAGAATGTGAAACTCAAACTAAAACATGAAGATTCTGTTTCTTTTAGGACTGAAGGATGGAGAGAAACACTTAATTTCACTGAAGTGTTTACTGTGGAAATGATGGATGTATATTTGGGAAAAATGTTGGGTATTTTTTATAATCCCTTATTACCTGAAGGTTTTCTTCCCATACAGATTTTGGTTACACATGAGTTATGTGTAAAAAGGGGGAGTGTAAACTTTACAATGTACATTTTTCATTTAGGGACTGAAAGGAACCTTCTGCCCCAACTCGGATGTTCAATCTGACCATTGATTGACAGTTTTAGAATGGACCTGCTCCATATCTGGGGATAAGATACTGTTTGATGAATGTTGACATGTTTCTAATATTGATTGAGTTATAACAGATAACATAAATGCAGAATCAGTGGCCAAGGGGCTACTGTGAGAGATGTAAGTCCAGAATGGGATACTGAGGAAGTTGACCGGTGAGTAATGTTTCAACAGGTATTAAAGTAACTGAGGTTTGAAATGTACAAAAAACATATTACAGTTAAAGCTAAAACATAGTAATGTAATGAGACCGAATGTAATTTAGACAACATCATAACTAGCCTGGTAAAGAAGTAAAAGCCATAGACTTTATTGTTTAGGTCATTATGGGGATATACATTTCATCTAAATTCATAATGGAAAGACATTTGATGACAGTTTGTTGGAATTCTGTATTCATTTTTTCAGCTTGATAATATCTAAGCACTGACAGGTAGAAGCAGTATCACCAGGAAATCATTCACTTTGTCAGTATCATGATTTTGGTTGTTTCTGAATCCATAACATTAGTGTGTTTCTTTACCAGAAACATTAGCAGTTCATATTTGATTTAGATTTTAAATGGGATCTCAGGGATTTCATTAAGAATAACACAGACGCTTGTCAGAAACTCAGAGCTATTGAAATATGTTATTTGGTTCACCTAGAGATGTTGGAGTTTTGTTTTGTGGCCACACACCAAGTATTAAGATTCTGAAGCTGCACTGGCAGATAGGAGGTCTACAATTAATTTAGAAAACCTGTTCACAGACGTCTGTTATTTTTAAGAGACCCCACCAACAGGCTCCAAGCTGCTTACGCAATGGTGGGTCAAACAGCGGAGGGCCCCGGAGCCCTGAGCGTAGGCTTGAGGGATTTGTATCAGATTTCTCCACACAGGTTGGTGATGCCAAAGGGGGACATGAGACGCAGGAGGCGGACACAGCAGAGTTCGTCTGGCTGAAGGTCATCAGGACAAAGTGGCTCAACCCCAGGCTCTCCGGCCCCGACCGAGTGACCCAGCGGATCTCTCATGCCGTCCGCGTGGGAGGAAAGGGGGACAGCTCGTACCACGGGAGCCAGTGTGCGGCGAGGAAACCACCTGCTAGGACCGGGGATGACATCAGGATGGACGTGATCCTCGCAGAGGAGGTCGACTCGGAAGCTGTCATCAGTGGACGGGAGGAGCAGGATCCGGAGGACATCCCTACAGCAGACTACTCGGAAGCGGCTGTCAGCGGACAAAGGGGGACTTGTCGAGGCAGCAGAGGAGTCTACTTCTCTCTGATCAGTTCCACCAGTGAAGGGAAAGCTGCATCTCCCCCTCCCTATCAGCTGCCCTTGTTGGCGTATTCCTCTGAGGGGGGGGGGGGGGGCTGATGATTTCACCACACAAGGAGACTGCTTCCTAGTACTCAGATCGCCCCCTAATGGTTCCTTTACTGCCATGGAAGATGGTGTTCTGTTCCCCAACTTTCAAGTACTTTGGGTCTCAGTTTCTGATAGATTTATACAATATTGGGGGACAGACACAGTAGAACAGAATGATAGTAGATATGTTTCAAAATGTCTTGTGTAAGTTTATCTCTTGAGAGATAAAAAGGGGGATTAATGATTATATCATCTGATATTTGGGAAGAGTGTTACAGTAGAAATGGCAGAAAGTCTTGTTGCAATTTCCAGATATTGAAAGAGGCCCTGGAGTTTCTCTGGTAATTATCAATAGCAGCAGTTAAGTGAATACTGTTCAAACAATACCTGTGTTTGTGTTTTGTATTGATTTCTCTGTTTTATCCTTTCATAAATGTGAGGACTAAACTTTCTTCAAACATTCCTGGGTGCTAGGTTTTATTACTCTGGGGGAAGGGAAGTTAAGCAGGCTGGGTGGATGAGAATTCTTCTGCTTAAGGTCTCCAGTATGTCATGTTTCAGGGAAGTCTACATATCTTGAATGGTATATATGTGTTTAATTACCTTGTATTAGTAATAGCAGTGTGTAAACAAAAGCTGGAAATATGAGAGTATTAATAAGTATATCTTTGTGAACAAGTCTCTGGAATGCTGCAAAATGGGCCCTGTGGGGGGGAGAATCTCACCCGACTCCTCCCCGTGGTTTCTCTATATCTCCTGTTTGTGGTTGTGTGTTCGCTCTCTTTTACTCCTGCCGACAAGATGAGAAGATCTCCCGGCATCAGAACAAGAGCAGGGAGTGGGGGCCCACCCCACCCCTTTGAAAGTGTATTGTATTGTTGCCTTTTATCATTAAAGCAGATTATTGTTTAACCCTCATCCTGGCTGTTTTGAGTTTTCCCTCTTTTAAAGCACACTCCTATAGGATCGGCGCAGACCAGAGATATCTGCCCCAACAACGTCAAAGTCAGCTTTATTGTAAAAAATTCTACATGTGTTATACATCCAGAAATATCGAAATATCGTTTCCCACAGTGTGACATGTATACATAAAACAAAACAAAAAGGGCCTAGATAAACGGGGTATACAGTTTACAATGTTAATATATTTACAGTGTTCAAAGTGCAGTTTCAGTGCAAGTCAGTTGAAACGATCTTAAGTTGGCGTGACGTTGAAGTCGTGCGACCCTGCTGCTGTACTGGCTTGTAGTTCGTTTATAGCATAACGTTAGCATTTCGCGACTAGATTTATGATTCAAAAATTATAAAAGTAGGGGAGACATGTGGAGATTATCCGGCTGAACAAAACGTGATCTGTCTCTTAAATGTGTCTCAACCACAGACCTTATTTCGAGCTATTTTCCAAAACCCTATGGAGAAATTGCATTGCGTTTTTGACAAAGGAACCGGAAGGAGTTTACATCCGGGGTTTAGGACGCGTCACTGCGGTTCTCTATAGGTAAGCAGCTTGGTGTGAAGAAATCAACTGTGGGAGCAATTATTAGAAAATGGAAGACATACAAGACCACTGATAATCTCCCTCGATCTGGGGCTCCACGCAAGATCTCACCCCGTGGGGTCAAAATGATCACGAGCAAAAATCCCAGAACCACACGGGGGGACCTAGTCAATGACCTGCAGAGAGCTGGGACCAAAGTAACAAAGGCTACCATCAGTAACACACTACGCCGCCAGGGACTCAAATCCTGCAGTGCCAGACGTGTCCCCCTGCTTAAGCCAGTACATGTCCAGGCTAGGGCTGTGCATCTTCACTGGTCTCACGATTCGATTCGATTACGATTATCCTGTCAACGATTCGATTCAATTCGATATGCCGATGCATCACGATGCATCACAATTCATACCGTCCGTCCTGGGAGAGGGATCCCTCCTCTGTTGCTCTCCCTGAGGTTTCTCCCATGTTCCCTTTAAACTGTGGGTTTTCTCTGGAAGTGTTTCCTTGTACGATGTGAGGGTCTAAGGATAGAGGGTCTAAGGACAGAGGGTGTCGTTTTTCTCATACTGATATTCTGAACAATCTGTGCTGTTGTATTTGCTGTAAAGTGTCTCTACTGTAGGCTATTTTTATTATATGTACAGCACTTTGGCTCCACCAAAACTCGTTTATAAATGTGCTATATAAATACAACTTGATTTGATACCAATGCGTTGCATCCTCAATTTTCTATATTACTGCACATGGCTTATTTTTCATCAATGCATACATGCAGTAAATACATTTGATCTCTCTTTTTATTATTTAGAAAGTGCTTCAGAAATCAATAACATAAATGTCTTGACATTAATTTATAAACCAAAATAAATGAATTAGGTCTAGCCTCCCTATATCTGTGTGTGAAGTTGTTCCATCCTCAAAAACAAAAATAATAATGCTGCTGCAGTCTAGCTGCAGCTTCTAGCTACAGTCTTCTGTTAAAAAAAGGACACTGAATGTCCTGAATGTGGCATCACACACAGGACTTGAGTCTGAACACAGCAGACAACAGGAGTATTTACAATAGCATATACAAACAAAAATACTGCATGTGGGTGCACACTTACATTCTCTGTCTTACTGTTACATAAATCCCATGAATGTATGAGATTAAGTTAGCTTCATTATATCTCAGTGATTAATTGAATAATAAAGTTTCTATCGGGTCACTATCAGCCTGTCACTCATTATTTTTTTTAAGGGAGGGGGCGGGGTTTGGAGGAACGGAGAGGAGACGGTGATCGCGGAAGCTTTTTTCCTCCTGCCTTCACAAACTTTACACACGTATATATCGTATGGAAATTGCTGGAGGACATTCATACTCTGCAATCCAAGACTTAATTAAATCCACCAAAAACCTGACATGATTGTAACGCGATTATTTTTGAAAAACATAAATCCCTGTGTCTCTGAGCCGCAGCGACACAGAGTGATTCAGAGCGGGTCCTTCTGCTGTTGGTTCTGGACTGGTGTTCTTGTGTTGGTGGATAAAGCAGACTGCTCCGTGTTTGGTGTTGCTGTGCCGCTGTCACGTCTGTTCCCTGACCTCTGCGTCACCGACCGGTTTGATATTAAAGTGACATAAAAAAAAACGTTATAGTAAAGCCGCGACCGGAAAATCAGGAAGCAACGTTACTACGCTATAATCTATTATCTTCCGTCACTTCATCGATACCGAATCGTCCACGTCCGCATCGCAATGCATCGTAGAAACGATTATTTTCAACACCCCTAGTCCAGGCCCATCTGAAGTTTGCTAGAGAGCATTTAGATGATCCAAAAGAGGATTGGGAGAATGTCATATGGTCAGATGAAACCAAAATAGAACCTTTTGGTAAAAACTCAACTGGATGTGTTTGGAGGAGAAAGAATGCTGAGTTGTATCCAAAGAACACCATACCTACTGTGAAACATGCGGGTGGAAACATCATGCTTTGGGGCTGTTTTTCTGCAAAGGGACCAGGACGACTGATCCGTGTAAAGGAAAGAATTAATGGGGCCATGTATCGTGAGATTTTGAGTGACAACCTCCTTCCATCAGCAAGGGCATTGAAGATGAAACGTGGCTGGGTCTTTCAGCATGACAATGATCCCAAACACACCGCCCGGGCAACGAAGGAGTGGCTTCGTAAGAAGCATTTCAAGGTCCTGGAGTGGCCTAGCCAGTCTCCAGACCTCAACCCCATAGAAAATCTTTGGAGGGAGTTGAAAGTCTGTGTTGCCCAGCGACAGCCCCAAAACATCACTGCTCTAGAGGAGATCTGCATGGAGGAATGGGCCAAAATACCAGCAACAGTGTGTGAAAACCTTGTGAAGACTTACAGAAAACGTTTGACCTCTGTCATTGCCATCAAAGGGTATATAACAAAGTATTGAGATGAACTTTTGTTATTGACCAAATACTTATTTTCCACCATAATTTGCAAATAAATTCTTTACAAATCAGACAATGTGATTTTCTGGATTTTTTTTTTCTCATTCTGTCTCTCATAGTTGAGGTATACCTAGGATAACAATTACAGGCCTCTCTCATCTTTTTAACTGGGGGAACTTGCACAATTGGTGGCTGACTAAAAACTTTTTTGCCCCACTGTACTACTTGGAGTACGCTTAACGCGGCACAAGTCTGTACTGAACATGGACACGCAAAAACATGTCTAAACATGTATTTTTTCATATCTGATACCAAATCTTGCAGCAATATTGCCACACTGGAGATGTATATTAGTTATTTAGAGTTTAGTATTCAATGTGTTAAATGTATTCAATGTGTTAAATGTATTCAATGTGTTAAATGTATTCAATGTATTCAAAGTATTCAATGTATTCAATGTGTTAAATATATTCAATGTGTTAAATGTATTCATTGTATTAAAATAACTATCCAAACATTTTATATGCAAGTTATTTATATGTATGTAAGTGTTGTCTCGTGTGTATGTACTGTTTGTGATTGTTATTGTGTCCTCACTCGTGGCCTGCACCTTGACGTGGTGAGTGGGCTTTAAACTAAGACAGGCCATTTATGTTTGAAATATCATGCTAACAAACCTGCAATTACAGAATTGAATGATAGTGGTTATATATGTTCATGTCTTGCTGACATTATTACAATTTTAAAAATGGTTCTCCTCTCTCCTGCAGTCAGCTGTGATTCCAGGTGTTCATGCTGCCGCCTGCCTCCCCCCCCCATCCACCTCCTTTCATCATATCCAGTACCAGGAGAGCTAATCCAAAGACCTCATCACACCTCCTCTTCATCCCATCTCCTCATCCAATCCAGATCTTCAGCATCATCATCACCAGTGTCTAGACCCCGGGGGTTTCCCTATATGCTCACGGCTGCATTTCCCCTCTTAGATATACGATTTCAGGATCGGGGTCTAATCGCCATTTTTTGTCACTATTTTGTTCACCTAGTTCTACAATGCCAGCCATCAGAGGTATACATTTGTTAACATCTCTTTTAGGTTTCATTTCTTATATTTGTGAATTTCTATATAAAATGCTAATTTCTACCTGAAATGCTTATGTATTTTTAATTACATTTTCGTAAAGCTTTCACTTTTTCAGCAGAATAAATATTCTAACTTGTTCTGTTCAGCATTGCCAGCTTCACTGTTGAGCGTGATGTTGTGCCAGCATTCTCCTGTCCTGTGCTCTGAAATCAAAATGTGGATAAGAATAAAACAACACTAAAATAAACACTACAATACAACTTGTAAAACTTTTGAAAAAACACAAGGTTGTTACACACACACACAGGCACAGGCAATATACATACATTAATATATATAATTATAATTAATACAACTGTTAATTTGATTAGAGCTTTGACACATATCTTTATTGATATATGTATACATATGACGACTTAATATATAGTCGGCCTAATAGCAAACAGCTACGTTCAACTCTTTTAATGGTATATTATAATCTACGTCGGTAATATTATTAACTTTATTCAATACAACATTTACGGTACAAGATTTACATCATACAGCCCATGTAGTATAATATTTTACAAATGATGAATTACAGCAAACATGTGCAATATATCCATTATTACAGCTCCGTGGGCTGGCAGTAAGGCGATATGGTCCGTTGTTATTGTGCATCCATGGGTAAAAGAGAAACGCATGTAGTGCTGAACACGTCACATCACATGAACGTGCCGGGCAGCGTGGTCCCGTGAGTTAGATGCGCGTTCATAATGCCGAGGGAAATAACTCTCAGAATAACGTTATTAGCACATTTTTACAACTTGAGGAACGAATGTTTTTAATAAGGGCTATACAAGTGTTCATACTGGGTTGTTTATTTAGTTTAAAAAAAATTATCCAACGAGTTACAGACCACTCTTTCCCCATGTAAGTCAATGGGAAAAAGTGTTTCCGGGCCCAGCAACCAAACGGAAGTGTAGTACCGCCGTTTGGCCACTACGAATATTCTCATCAGACTCTGGCGCACTTCCTGGGGGCTTGGAATATTCTCATCAGACTCTGGCGCACTTCCTGGGGGCTTGGAATATTCTCATCAGACTCCGGCGCACTTCCTGGGGGCTTGATATGTCCACGCTCGCGCCAGGACCGGGGGAGGGGTTACATGACGTGTATCTTGTGCTGCATTCACTTGCACTCGGACATTAGAGACTTTCTCTCATAAATGTCCGATGAGCCACAACTTTTCTTTCAAAACAAAGCTGCCAACTGGGGTGGCAGCTGGGGTGGCAAGGCCTATTTTTTGGGTGTCAGTTGCCACCCCGGTAGGTGAAACTAGGCTACTAGCTACAGTACAGATGGAACTAGATGAGCTGTTAACTCTCGCTCTGAATTTTTTTTTTTTAAACTCTCGCTCTGACTCAGACAGGTTGAAAGAGACGAGACACACATTTTTCCCACCCGCATTCCTCGAAGACCCGCCCTACTGTGCCTCTGATTCGCAGATTGTTTAGGGGAAAAAAACGCTGACGGGATGCTGAATGTGATTGGACCAATGCGTTGACAGACACACACAGACAGTGGAACAGGACATGCAGAGCGCTGTTTGCAGTCTATGGACATAGCGGATCATTTTTACTCGTTGCGTTGTGGCGATGTCTCGCAGATAATACATATGAAAAGTATAATTTGCTCAGAGTCCAGAGACAGTTGTGATTCGGTCCGGATCGGAGTCTGGACTTTGAGGATGCCTGCTATAGACTGTAGGTCCCGCATGAGCCGGCATAAGCTCCGCCCCCTCTTATTTTTATTTGTTTCAGTTATTCTTTTAAATAAGCTTTATACCTAGAATCAGCACTTTTGTAACAGGAAGAGAAATAGAGGGATATGAGGCATGGCTAGAATGGGTGATCTGTTTGGTTTTTTGACCAAATCACTTCATAGACATGTTTTTTATATTTTTTTATATATCTGAGACCTATGCTATTGCCTAAAAATAGCATGATAGATGACCTTTAAAACTGTTCTCGTTCTTAATATAGACTATATTTAGGGTCGATAAGTGTTGAGTTTACTTTACTTCTCTGTGACCGGATATAGTTTTTTCGGCTTAGTGAACGTGTCTCTTCCTTGGAGCTGCAACACTGCCCGGACTCTGCGGCTCCTCCGTGCAGTCTGCAGCGGTGTGTGTGTATGTACACAGAGTCCCGCCAAACGACCCAACCTGTCTTGTAACACGGAGCCCGTTTCCTAAACCATGCTAAATGTATGTGTGTGTATAAAGCTGAGTTATGATCCGTCATAATTAAATAGTTTACAGTGAGATTTACTCACATACTTTTGGCTATAAAGTTAGATACTTCAGGGCCTGTGTCAAACTCAAGGCCCGGGGGCCAAATCCGGCCCGCGACCTCATTTTATGTGGCCCCATAAGAGCTTGCAAAGAATATAATATGCTTATTATACGGTTAAATGCTACTTTACAGAAGCACGTTGCCCTGCATGCAACTACATGTCCCACAATGCATCTCAAATTTGACTTTTTTCTTCAAAATTTGTCTTTTTTTCTTAAAATGTGCCTTTTTATCAGAATTAGATGTTTCAAAATGTTACTTTTTTGCACCCAAAATGTTCCCACTTTTTTTTCTTCTTTTTCTAGAATGTGGCTTTTCTTTTTAAATAATTTTGTGACATTCTCACTGAAGAGACTTGAAATTATTTGCCCTAGACTTCTGCTTTCAGACGTAGTTAATGATGAAGTTATTACCCTATCCAATAATAATCCAATGCAGAGGCAATATTGTAATATAATACATTATTTTATATATATTAAATATTTGTATATGTATCTTTATATAGTCTTAAAGTCACAACTGGCCCTTTGAGTGCAACCATAATGCTGATGTGGCCCGTGATGAAATTGAGTTTGACACCCCTGCCTTAAGGTCAAATAATGAGACACCCCCCCTCGCACCTTCAAACAGAGCCACCCCCACATATCAAATCCCAATTGAACCCCTGTGAACCACTTATAACGAGAGTCAATGGGCAAAGATTTCTGCGCCACAAGCAGGAAACACGTGACTTATCAATAACTTTAGACATCGTAAAAAAATGTTTTATACATTTAACTGTCACCAACTATATAATATGTACCTTGTTTATTAAAATGTATAAAATGAAAATAATTTAGAATGTGGGAAGAGGTGGGGTGGCGGCGCCAGGGTATGGCTGGGGTAGACTACAGCCATACCAAGAAATGGCTTAGCCCACCTTAGCCCCACCATGAAAAATGATGTTAAAGTAAGCAAAATAAAGTCCGCCTACTCGCGGAGTAAATTGCACTGACAGCAGTTAGTAAGATTGATTTCAGTTGCCACTTGTCTGGAAATACCGAAGACTAGAAACAGTGCACAGGTGCACATAACTGCGCACATAACTGGTGCGCAGGTGCGCATGCGCACCTCCGCCAAAAAAAGAGCACCTGGTCATTTGAAAAAAGGCGCATTTGCGTACTAACATTGAGAGAGGGAGAGGGAGAAGAGAAAAGAGAGGAGAGAGGAGAGAGAGAGAGAAAGATATTTGCGAGTTGCATATTAACTCAGGGCCGGCCCGTAGCACTGGCTAGATGTTCGCCTAGGGCGCCAGATCTGGGGTGCTGCTGCGCTAGCAGTTACCGTTGGCGCTCATCCTAATTTTCGACCTTGATGTAACAACATTCATAATTAAGTAAAGGTAACACCCTTTTCACCCTGGTTACACGTTTAATTTGCCCTGTAAAATGGGCGCTGTAAGTGATGAAAATGGGGGATGTTGGCTTATCTGGCGCCTGCAGCTCACAGCCAAAATGCGAGTGAGCGAGGGAGAGAGGGAGGGTGCACCGGTACCGGCGCTGTTGTTATTAGAATCTGGTGCTAGCTGCTCTAACGGATATAAGAAGAAGATGGTTCTACAATAATGTGGAGGGAGAGTCCTCTCCAGTCAGACTGAGAGGCTGATAACTACAGCTCAGTGAGGGAAAGGACTCTGAGGGTTTAGATAGTTCACTTTAGTCTAAGTTATCTCAGTGGGTCTCAAACGTTTTGATCACAATTTATGTAAACACATATTTATGTATACTATATGACATTAACGAAAAATATCATTTAAAACTGGAGATAAAAAAATATGCATAAATACATAAATAAATGTTAAGGTAAAATAAGATATGAATGAACAACACAAATAAAATAAGTTACATTCATTTGTTGTTGGCTATGGTAGGTTATTGGTTATGTTCACATACTTATTTGATTACATCCACTTGTCTAAGATGACAACAGAGACTTTCGACCCAAAACCAGCTGTTGACTTGTGGATGCAAGCAGCTAATCGCAGACTCAACCAGAGAGAAAGAAGTAGGCCTACATCATCAGCTACCATGTCTGACAGAGAGGAAGACAGTGAGGAGAACAGTCAGGAGAACAGTGAGGAGAACAGTCAGGAGGGTAGTGATGACAGCTTGTAGGATTACTGGTCGTGCTAATGTTGTCTTGTGTTCACCTCTGCATGTGTGTTCTGTGTTCACCTCTGCATGTGTCTTCTGTGTTCACCTCTATGTGTTCAGTGCCGTGTGTCTGGCAAATAAAGACCCCCTCAAAAAGGTACGGTTTATTTCATTTTAAGGATGAGCACCAAGCAACATCTCCAGGTGCTCCTTTGAGAACCAGGGTAAAAAAGTTATGTGCACCCCTGTCTATATACATCGATACAACATTACATGATGATAGAAATCAACACGTAATGAAATAAGACCCCACAGTTTGATGATTGATAGGTGTGTGGGCTGTCTTTCATTTTGACACACAGAACAATGGGGACTATCCACCCTTATCCACAATGTAAAGTCATTCACACAGCTTCTTCCCTCTTCTCTCTGTGAGGAGCAGCAGGTTCAGCTTTCAGAACAAAGTAACGACAAACTAAAATGGCATTCATTTTTTTAAATATGTCGTGTAGTAATAGATGTATTTATTGTTCTTCTCAAGAGAGTACCAGAATGTGTATTTTATGTTAGTATTTCAAAAAATCTCCTGGGGAACAATCCCCCCAGACCCCCCTGCAGGGGTTGGGTTTTCAGCATGTCAGCTTTTTCACTTGTGGGGAAATTGCAGGATTGGCTCCAGGTCGCCCTTTTTATTTACTACAAGACAAATGTGGCTTTTTATTTCATACAGTTCAATTTGGATTGAGACAGGGAAATAATCTAAACCTCACGCGTGGCGTTTCACTGTCAAGGGGGGCGATATAGCGTGTATGTAATTACGTTGCAAATACTGACTTGTATGGGTTAGCCCCACCATAGATTACCCAAAAAAAATACTTTGGCACCGCCACTGGGTGGCGCCCCTATGGGGCCCCACTGATGTAGATGCTCTGTTCTTTAGTAAGTGTGCAGAGCATTGTTGATTTCAAATGGCAATTTGAATTTTGGCATTTGTGAAAAAAGTTGTGTATATATTAATCATTTAAGATGTAAATTAATTCCAGTTTAATGTTACTATTAAAAAGACGGTTCTATTTGTAATACTTTCTATTTGTATTGCCTCATTTGGTGGCATCAATCATTTGATAGAAATACAGGAGGAGGATACAACTTTCTAATTACTTGTGACAGTTTGGTTAGATGAAGAAACATATATGGCTTCACCTTACCTGTAACTCATGCCAGTGGAATAAGACATGCTGTCCCTGAGGGAAACATGGTTCATCCTCAAGAAATCCTCCAGATTTTTTATCTGAGCAGCTGCACGGACCTCTCTCAGGCGCTGGAACTCTGCTAACTGGCTGCTGCGCTGCTGCTTTTCCTCCTGCTCCAGGGCTTGCTCTGACAAGAAACAGCTCAGGCCACTGTGCAAACTCTCACTCATGGATGACAGGGACAGTATCTTGCCTCCAGACCCCCCATTTGCACTGCTGATGCTACTGCTTCGACATATGCCACTGCTGTCTCGGCCCCCAGGTGGCGCCCCTCCACTGCCCACAGGCTTTGGCATCTATAGGTTGATGACGAAACAAAATCTGGTGTTACAATCAATTGTTTTTTCATCCATTCACGATTCTGGATTCCTACGTAATCATTTGTGGAATTGTGGCATGCAAGAGGATATTTCACTTTGTAAATACATAGTTAGTTGAAGGGAGAAAATAGACAAACTATCTTTTGACATTTTTCCTTGTAAGATTCTCTTCTCAATTGTTATTGAAGTCCATACTATAATGCAAATGCATGGCAAGTGTGTACATGCTGAAGAGTATTAAATTAACGTGTTATAGCAGGAAGTTTAATACAGTGTAATTCTGGTATATACATTTTTATGTCACCTGATATATAGGATGTTAAGTGTTAGTTAATGAGAGAAATGTATGTGTGTTCATTTCCTGCAAGACTCCTAAAGAGCATGAGACGATTGGGTCACACACAATTAGAGAGACACTGGTCCTTCTGATTCTGGGTGAGCTGACTTCGGGTGGAAGGAAGTTCAGAGATGGCCTGAGGGTATGAGGACAGTTAATCTTTGTCGGTTAGCTGGTCCTAAGGAGGTCATGAGTTGATGACTGTTAAACCCCAACAAGTATGGCTTTCATAAAGGAAAACATGTGACATTGGTGTGGTGAGCTGGAGGATAAGATGTGTGTGCGTCAAACATGCATAGGGAGGATGTGTGTGTTTATTGTAGTAGCTATGTATGATTACTGTTCAACTATACCGGTGTTTGTGTTGTATTGATTTCTATCTGTTTTTTCATGTTATAAGTACTAAATTGCCACCACATTTTGGAATAGTGGGTTTAAACAGATGTGTGTTGAAGATGTTTAGGGGGAATGTGTGTGCGTTCTGTTAAAGAGTCCTCTGTCTGTGAAATGATATGACTCCAAAGCATGACAAGGGGTAAAACACACACACACACACTGTAAGGAGATGGAATCAACAAACTGCTGACTCATTGCCTAGGGTTCGCCCAGAAGTGAAACCGGCCAAACTCCTCCCCGCTTATGTGTATAAATACTGTAACATTCTTATGCTCAGTGCTCTCTTCCTGACTGGTTGTCGTGGTACGTATATCACACGGTGGTAGGAATTGAGCCCGGAGTACTGTTGCAGAGTGATCTGTATGGTGTATTGTTATTTTCTACCATTAAAACAGATTATTGTTGAAAATGGTATCCTGGTGCTTTTAAATTCCTGCCTTTTATGATTTAAAACCAACTCATCAAAAGGACACGCGGAGCCGAGGTGGGATTCAGATCACTCGCATCTCCAACAATGCATAGAGAACTGAAATAACATTGATGGTGCTGAATGGTAACGCAACATAATTTTGTCTTTATTTCTGACTTCATTTTGGCAAAAATATCCGTCTCTCCTGTGTCGTTTTTTTGGGAGAAATAGTGGGTTGCGTTTGCTCACTTAGTATACACAGTTATAAAGTCTCTTTTTCCCTGCACATAAGAATTGTATGCATACATTATAGTATACTGATGTTGGCAATTCAGCCGTAGATACTTATTTGACATGATCCTCTTTTATCCACGATAAAACAACTACAGGACAACTACGGTTATTTTATTTTTATTATTCAAAATGCTTGTTCATGTATTTTATACATTAATATGTGTCCCCAGTTTAAGAGACTCTGAAAGTTTAATCAAAAAAGATTCTCTCCTGATCCACATATTTAAACTCCTGTCTAAAAACGATCTGATTGGGTTTGAGACCCATCAGGACCTCATATGGTATTTTGGGCGTTGGGTTTGGGCAAACAAGAAACCACGATAACCCTTACCCACCTTACATCAGGCATACACTTTTTGATATCCGCCCCGCCGCCATTGTGGCTCTGTGAACAGCAGTAGATAGCTGGCAGAAACACTCCCTGCTATCTATCTATCAACTACCACGTTGGAATGATTGAATTATATTTAAAGTCAGATCCTGCAACCTCCGTGACACGAGTAGGGCTTATGGACATATAAACAAGAGGTTTCTCCAAAGTTTGGCAGATTTTAGAAAATTGTGGCAGTGGGGTGTGGTTAGAGTGCAGGCCAGACAGCTGATCAGAATCAGGTAATGAGCCTCTCAATAAAAGCATGCTGGTAACCTGGTTCTGGCAGGAGGACCATAGAGGTGGAACATATTTGTTAATATTTTTGTGTTGACTCCCTCAGTTAGCAGCCACCCCGGACATTTCATATAAACTTTGTTCGTTTTCACCCTTCTACTTCCGTCATTTTTAACTAGCGTAAGCCAGAACGCTCACACATCTGTGACAGATTTTTAAAAGAACAATGGCAACTCCTTAATAGGTTGGCATAAATGCTGCACTAAAATCAGTTTTATAAAACTATACAATATTTATTTTTATTGTGTTAGAAATTAAAATCAATGTTTTGATGGCATAATGTAGCTTAAACATACCGTCAGTTTAAATGCTGTTTTATACTGAAAAACCAGAAGTTCTCGTGCACAACCAGTTGTTAAGCTTTTATTCTGAAAATCCTTCATCTCCATTTAGCATGTGGCTAATATACCATTTTTGGAGTATTGATTACAGCGTTTAAAATGTATTAAATGAAAAGTCATGAAAGAGATAAGGAGGAGAAAAGGCATGTTTAGTTATATATTGAATGTAAAATGTCTGAATCCTCTGTTATGCGCAACAACGAACATTGGAGACGTGGAGGGCCGGCCCCCAGCAGCGCCAACCGGCCAACAGGGAGGAGCCAGCAGAGGATATTTAACAGCTGGAAAGGTGGAGCTCTGGAGAGCCGAGAACACAGCTGTTGCTCTCACCACTGAACCATCTTCTGCTTGTAACATTACTGCGCCTTTTATTAATTAAAGTACCCATTTGAACCTTCTCAGAGACTCAATTAGTCTCCTTTTTAAAAGCTTCTCTCCTGGACGCGAGAATAACGAACACAGTTAACAATTGAAAGAAGAGCAAAGAACGTTATTGAAGGCCTTCCTTTATGTTTTTTGATCTTCTCCCGACTGGCTTTGGTGAGAGTTTGATTGACAGATGGTTTATCCTGCTAAGTAGTTGTTTTTTTTTAATAAAGAGGGGACGGGGGAGGGGGGGGGGGAAGCCAGTGTTAATTTTGGCAGCTGTTTTTGATTTAGAAATGGTTATTAGTTTTAGTCACATTTTAGTCTTTTCTATCCTTCATAGTTTTAGTCGACGAAAACTCAAAACGTTTTAGTCTACTTTTATTCAATGCAAAATTACATTTTAGTCAACTTTTAGTCCAAATGTTTTCTTTCTTTAAAGTAATTCAGTTAGGCAAATACAGGTTTCTGAAATTGGAATCAATGTGACAGTATCAATGTTGAAATTCGTAAAGCAACATTTCATTCTCTTAACACTTTACTTGTGTAATATGTAGGGATGGGTATCGTTAAGGTTTTCTACGGTACTACTAGTCTTATCGATACTGCTTATCAATCCGGTACTTTAACGGTATTCTTGTATTTACTTTTTGTTATTTGTTAAAGGGAAAAACTATATTTAAGTATTTAAATGTGTTGCTACTGTGTACTTCTATTCCACAACATGTATTTAATAGCTTTAGTTACTTTACAGATGTGGATGAATGATGTGAAAGCTAATCAAGTGTTAAATCAGATTTTTGTTCCATGGAGTAAATTGACAAGCTACCCTGCAGTATACTCAAGAGGTTTCTCAATACTCAAATTTCCCCTCCTCGACTCCTCGACTCTGTCACAGTCTGCTTTCTCACTCACCTATTTTCTGCATTAACATTCCTTAGTCACCTGGTAGTCACACCCTGTCTCTCTCTCACTCTGTTACACCCATCAGCTCCATTAGTATTTAGGCCCACTTCACTTTCACCTCAGTGCCAGATCGTACTTTGCAGCATGCCAGTCTTTCCCGCATTACCCTTCAGATTGCTCTCCCGGTTTCGACCCTGTCTGTCCCTGACCAGCCTGCCTCGCCTGCTCCCTGACCCGTTCTGTACCTGCGACTCCCGTCCTGCTTTCTCCTGGAACCCTCGCCTGTCCCCGACCAGCCCTTTGCCTACTATCTGCCGTTTTCTCTCCTACCAGCCTATTGCCTTCAATAAAGCTGGTTACCGACTAGCTCTGGTTTCCCGTGTTTTGCATTTTGGTCCTCAGCTCGTTTGTGAAAGAACGATCTGGCCAGAAATGGACCAAGCAAACACCGGGTCTCCTAGAGACCGCTTTGAGAGGGTTGAGGATGCCATCCAAAGACAGGAGGTCACGATAGCTACCTTAGCTATCGAGACCCACCAGGCAACCTCAACCCAGGGACAAACGCTGGCTTACCTTACCTCCCAGATGCAACAGATGACCGCCACCGTACAACAGCTAGCCGCTACCATGGCTGCTACCGTCCCTCCGCCCGCAGCTCCGATGCTCGCTCCAGCCCCTGGGTCGACGGGATACGCTCCGGAGCCTCGTGTGGGAACGCCGGAACGCTATCCTGGTGAGCCGGAGGGATGCAGTCCTTTTCTCACAAACTGTTCCATATTGTTTTCACTGTAGCCACACACCTTCGCCTCCGAGACGGCCCGTGTAGCTTTCACCGTTAATCATCTGACGGGGAGAGCCCGTTTATGGGGAACTGCAGAGTGGGAGCAGCAGACACCAGCCTGCGCCTCTTTTGCTGCATTTTCCGCGGAGATGCGGAAGGTGTTCGGTTCCGTTCGTCTGGGTCCCGACGCTGCTGGAGGTCTGCTGAGTTTGAGCCAGGGTTCCGGCACGGTGGTGGATTACGCTATTGACTTCCGCAGCAGCAGCCGCAGCAGCAGCTGTAACGAGCCGGCGCAGTGTGACGCATATCTGAGAGGATTAGCGGATTATATGAGAGATGAGCTGGTTTCCTATGATCTCCCTGATTCCTTGGATGGGTTGATTGAGCTCACCTCAAGGATTGACAGACGAATCCAGACCCGGAGAGGAGAGCAACAGACGCGAGCGGCGGGCCGCTGCTCGCGACAACAACTTCCGGTTTCCGGGAGATTTCGACTTCCGGTTTCGGCGGAGAATTCCCACTCCTACTCTGACTCACGGTACGAGGTCGAGCCCAGGCAAGTGGGTCGTACCAGTCTTCCCTCTGAGGAGAGGGAATTACGTCGAAGAGGTAATCTTTGCCTTTACTGTGGTCAGGCTGGACATATGGTTTCCCGTTGTCCGGTAAATGGCAGAGCTCATCAGTAATGGGGAGTATACTGGTGGGCCAAACCTCTGAGCTGATCCCCAATCTAAGACCCTTGTGCCATGCTCGACTCCTCCTGACAGGCAAATCTTAGGCTCTGGCTGTTTTTATCGACTCCGGATCAGATGTTAGCATCATTGACGAGGAGCTCACACTACAGCTGGGCATCCAACAGGTTCGGCTGCTCCAGCCGGTACCGGCTAATGCTTTGGATGGTCACCTGCTGGGAACGGTGACACACCAGACGACACCGGTCCATATGCTCATGTCGGGGAACCACCATGAGACAATCCAGTTTCATGTGCTACGGTCCCCCCAAATCCCTCTGATTTTGGGTTATCCGTGGCTCCACCGCCACAACCCGAACATTGACTGGGCAACTGGGTCCATCCTAGGTTGGGGTTCCTCCTGTCATCAGGTTTGCCTCAAGCAGGCCGCCGCACCTCAACTATCTGTGGATATGAACCTGGTTCCGGATGTCACAGGGGTTCCGGCTGAATATTTGGACTTTAAGGAGGTTTTTAGCAAGGCTAAGGCGACATCTCTCCCCCCTCATCGGCCCTATGACTGCGCCATTGAGCTACATCCAGGCGCAGTCCCACCCAAGGCCCGGTTGTACTCGCTTTCGGCACCGGAGAGGAAGGCCATGGAGACTTACGTCAATGACTCTCTGGCTGCGGGAATTATTCGTCCTTCCACATCACCCGCAGGAGCAGGGGTTTTTTTTGTGGCGAAGAAGGACAAGACCCTGAGACCCTGCATTGACTATCGGGGCCTGAACGACGTCACGGTGAAGAATCGTTATCCCTTGCCACTCATCTCGTCAGCATTCGAGTTACTACAGGGGGCTACAATCTTCACTAAGCTGGATCTACGAAACGCTTATCACCTGGTACGAATCCGGGAGGGGGACGAATGGAAGACCGCCTTCAACACCTCTTCGGGACATTACGAGTACCTGGTGATGCCATTTGGACTTACCAACGCCCCTGCAGTTTTCCAAGCGTTGGTGAACGACGTACTCCGGGACATGTTGGATCGTTATGTTTTTGTTTATCTGGACGACATTTAGATTTTTTCAAAGAACCTCAAGGAACACGTCCATCATGTCCAGACAGTCCTCCAGAGACTTCTGGAGAACTCGCTGTTCGTCAAGACGGAGAAATGCGAGTTTCACACTTCTTCGGTCGCCTTTCTTGGCTACATCGTGGGTCAAGGAAGTGTGGAGATGGATCCTTCTAAGGTTTCAGCAGTTACCTCGTGGCGGGTCCCTGATTCCCGGATGGAGCTGCAGCGTTTCCTGGGATTCGCCAACTTTTACAGACGGTTCATCCGTGGCTACAGCACCGTGGCCGCCCCGCTCACCGCCCTGACCTCGTCCAAGGTGACGTTCCGATGGTCCCCTGCAGCCGAGGAGGCTTTTCAGGACCTCAAGGGCCGGTTTACGTCGGCTCCTATCCTGCAAGTACCAGACCCCGCTGGTCAGTTGGTGGTGGAGGTGGATGCTTCTGACGTAGGGGTGGGGGCTATCCTGTCGCAACGTTCTGGTGGGAACCAGAAGCTCCACCCCTGTGCTTTCTTTTCGAGGAGATTGAGTCTGGCAGAGAGAAACTATGACGTGGGGAATCGGGAGCTTCTAGCAGTCAAGTTGGCGTTGGAGGAGTGGGACTTGAGGGGACAGAACAACCATTTCAGGTTTGGACCGACCATAAGAACCTGGAATACATCAGGTCGGCACAAAGACTGAATTCTCGGCAAGCCAGGTGGTCGTTATTTTTCAACCGGTTTAATTTTTTCCTCTCCTACCGCCCGGGCTCCCGCAACGTGAAGGCCGACGCTTTGTCCCGGCAGTTCGGGAGGGAGGGAGACACCTGGGGTATTCCGGACACTATTCTTCCTGCTCCTCGAGTGATCGGCGTCCTCGCTTGGGAGATTGAGGAGAGGGTTAAGACCGCTTTGGTGGACCAACCCGGTCCTAGTTCTTGTCCTCTTAACCGCTTGTTTGTGCCTCAGGTTTTGAGGGCTGAGGTGCTTCAGTGGGCTCATAGCTCCAGACTTTCCTGCCACCCTGGAATTCAACGTACCAGAGGGATGGTCCTACAACGGTTCTGGTGGGCCACGCTGGAGGCTGACACCCGGGAGTTTGTGAACGCCTGTCCTGTTTGCAATCGGCACAAACCATCTCACCAAGCGCCAGCTGGCCTCCTTCATCCATTACCGGTCCCACATCGCCCTTGGTCACATATTTCATTGGACTTTGTGACTGGTCTACCACCTTCCCACGGACATACTGCCATCTTGACGGTGGTAGATCGGTTTAGTAAGATGGCTCATTTCGTACCCCTGCCTAAGATCCCGTCAGCTAAGGAGACGGCAGAACTGATTCTTCTCCACGTTTTTCGTATTCACGGACTGGCGACTGATGTGGTTTCCGACCGGGGGCCCCAATTCACCTCTGTGTTTTGGAGGGAGTTTTGTGAACTGATCGGGGCAACGGTCAGTCTCACCTCCGGTTTCCACCCACAGGCCAATGGCCAGACCGAACGGAAGAATCAGGAGATGGAGACCACTCTCCGCTGCATGGCTTCCGATCATCCCACCCACGACCTGGTCAAAACAACTCCTGTGGGTGGAGTATGCCCACAACACCCTCATCAGTTCCGCTACTGGTCTTTCCCCTTTTCAGTGTGCATACGGTTTTCAACCCCCATTGTTCTCTGCATTGGAGAAGGAGGTTACCTGTCCGTCTGTCCAGGCTTTCATCAGACGTTGTCGGAGGACTTGGAGGCAGGCTCGAACAACTCTGCTTCAGTCGGCTAACCGGTACGCCACATCAGCGAACCGCCGACACACCAAGGCACCTGTGTACCAGGTAGACCAGAGGGTGTGGCTTTCCACTCAGAACATTCCCCTTCGGGTGGAGTCTAAGAAATTAGCGCCCAGGTTTATTGGACCCTTCAGGATTGTCAAGGTCATTAATCCTGCAGCAGCTCGACTAAGTTTGCCCCGGAACATGAAGATCCATCCCACCTTCCACGTTTCTAGGATTAAACCTGTCCGGGAGAGTCCTATGATTTCCGCCGCCCCTCCACCACCACCCCCTAGGATGATCGATGGGGGTCCTACCTACACCCTTCGTCGTCTACTCCGTTCCCGTCGCAGAGGAAGAGGGGTTCAATATTTGGTGGAATGGGAGGGCTATGGTCCTGAAGAGAGGCAGTGGATTCCGGCTCGCCATATCCTCAACCCTCAACTCATCCGAGACTTCCACCTGCGTTACCCGGAGCAGCCGTCTAGGACCCACGCTCAACCAGGCGTGAAGCCAGGGGGCACTCGTCCGCTACGGACCAGAGGCTTCGTCGAGGAGGAGGGGGAAGCGTCATCAGTCGAGGAGGACGAGGATTTCCAGGAGGGAGAGGCCGAGAGAGCATTCTCAGATGAGTACTAACCTTTCCCATACCTCCACCTTCCACCCTGTGTCTGTAGGGTTTTTCTTGATTCTTCTTTAATTTTTTTTCTTTTTCTCTCTCTCTCCTAGTATTTTCTTAGACGTCTGGAGCCGTCCATTAAGGGGGGGGTTCTGTCACAGTCTGCTTTCTCACTCACCTATTTTCTGCATTAACATTCCTTAGTCACCTGGTAGTCACACCCTGTCTCTCTCTCACTCTGTTACACCCATCAGCTCCATTAGTATTTAGGCCCACTTCACTTTCACCTCAGTGCCAGATCGTACTTTGCAGCATGCCAGTCTTTCCCGCATTACCCTTCAGATTGCTCTCCCGGTTTCGACCCTGCCTGTCCCTGACCAGCCTGCCTCGCCTGCTCCCTGACCCGTTCTGTACCTGTGACTCCCGTCCTGCTTTCTCCTGGAACCCTCGCCTGTCCCCGACCAGCCCTTTGCCTACTATCTGCCGTTTTGTCTCCTACCAGCCTATTGCCTTCAATAAAGCTGGTTACCGACTATCTCTGGTTTCCCGTGTTTTGCATTTTGGTCCTCAGCTCGTTTGTGACAGACTCCTTGGTCCTCCGGTAGTGACCCGGAAATGAATTTCAGCGCGCCATGTTGAAGGACATCTTATTTCTCTAAATGCACTTCGAGGACCGAGCATCAAGCATCGAGGAGGCTCTCTGGAGGAGCTCTAACCGAGGAGACACTGATGCATCCTCCACGGCTCCTCCACGGATGCATTTCCGGGAACACAAATCTGCTGAAATATATTCCTTCTAAAAACATCTAAAACCTGTGAAATAGCAATAACTAACTCTTAACTTGATGAATCCACAACAAGTAGAGCTTAAAGTATTTGTTTTTATTTTATTATTTTTATACTTTATACAAAGCTTATTTGTATAGGAATGTCACTGGTGTTACATGTTACCAGGAAGAAGAGTAACACCAGTGACAGTAACACCAGTGACAATTTGGAGAAAACACTACCATTTAAACAAAATGGCTGCAATGTGTCAGACCAAATATGGCTTCAGTCAATATCAAAATCGTTTAACTCTTCAATACAATACATTTTCCCATTCAAATGTTCACCCCTAGGGCTATGAAATGAGTAACACTAATGACAGACTTGAAAGACGCTTGTAAAATTTGAAGATAAAATGACACCTTTAACAAACAAAGTAAGAAGTATCTGACTTTCCTTATGTCTTTGTCCACTGCACTGCCTCAAATGATCTCTTGTTACAGGAGGCACTTCAGAGACAGTACATTATTTCAAAATAAAAGGGTGTTGTGTAGCAGTAACACCAATGACGTAATTTTGGGTGACTGACATTTATTTTATATTATTAATAGTAATTTGCAGTTTTTTTTTTACAGTGTTATATTTAATGCTTGTAATGTTATGTAAATATAAATTAGATTTATTTATTGAAAAAAAAATCTTTTAAATTAAAACTATAGGCTCCACTTCCATGTGACATTATTATTATTTAAAATGCCAAGTTCCTTGAACAGCTGTGAGGTCCGTGCAGAAAGCAGAGCAGTGTGTAAAAGATATATCACTCAGTATAACAGGCCTACATTACTTTCTGTATTTGTATGCTGTAGTTTAGTAGATATCTACAAACAAAGAGTCGATATTTTTCTAAGACCATTTAGTGCTTCACATAATAAAATACACAACGGCTGTAGCCTGACTATGCTTTAGGAGCAGTAGGTGTGTGTGGTACAGTGTGTAGGTGTGTGTGTGGTACAGTGTGTAGGTGTGTGTTGTACAGTGCGTAGATGCGGCGGACAGACGGGTCTCAGTTGTTTTGGTGTCCTCTGCTTACTTTTAATACTTGTACCAATTTTGCACCGTAATTTGAATGGAGGGACTTGTAGGTAAGGAGGAGGATTTTGTATGATATGCGGGACTTGACCGGCAACCAGTGTAGGTGGATGAGGGTGGGAGTGATGTGCTGCCATGGCTTTGTGTGCGTGAGTACCCTAGCAGCACAGTTTTGGACATACTGGAGCCTGTCCAGGGTTTTGTTGGGAACCCCGAACAGGACACCATTGCAGTAGTCCAAGCGTGTGGTGACAAACGCATGCACCAGGGTTTCGGCAACCGACTCCGAGAGTGACGGTCGGAGTCTGGCAATGTTCCTCAGGTGGTAAAAGGCCGATTTGGTCACAGATTTGATGTGGGAATGGAAGGAAAGGGTGGAATCAAGGATGACACCCAGGTTGCGGGCTTCAGGAGATGGGGAGATGGAGCAGCCGTCAACCTCAAGGACGAAGTCACCAACCTTCTGGAGCAGGGCCTTGGGTGCCACAACCATGAGCTCTGTTTTTTTTGCTGTTCAGCTTAAGATAGTTGGAAGACATCCATGTTTTGATGTCATGCAGGCAGTTGATGAGAGACTGAGGGGGGAGCTGGGAGGATGGAGTGGTGCTGAGATACAATTGGGTATCATCAGCGTAGCAGTGGAAATTGAGTCCATGATGTCGGATGATCTGGCCGAGGGGGAGCATGTAAATGGTGAACAGGAGGGGGCCAAGCACAGAGCCCTGGGGTACACCGTGGTGGACTGGGGCCAGGGGTGAGTTTGAGCCACTGATGGAGACAAACTGTTTCCTGTTGTGAAGGTAGGAAGTCAACCAGGACAGCGCTGTGCCAGTGACACCTAGGAGGTCTGAGAGGCGGGTGAGGAGGATGTTGTGAGAGATGGTGTCAAATGCTGCAGAGAGGTCCAGGAGGATGAGGATGCTGAGGCTGCCAGAGTCAGCAGCAATGAGGAGATCTTTGGTGATCTTGATGAGGGCGGTCTCAGTGCTGTATTGCTGTCTGAAGCCGGATTGGAAGGGCTCATAGAGCTCATGGTTGGACAGACATGTACAGATGGAGTTGGCCGGCGACCACTCTTTCCAGAGTTTTGCTGAGGAAGGGAAGGTTGGAGATCGGCCGGTGGTTCTGGAGGTCGTCGGGGTCCAGGCCAGGTTTTTTGAGTATGGGGGTGACTGAGGCCAGTTTGAAGCTGGTGGGGACTATACCAGAAGCCAGAGAAGCGTTGATGATGACCACGATGTAGGGACAGAGGGTGGGTAGGCAGTCCTTGACCAGGGCTGTGGGCATGGGGTCCAGGGAGCAGGTGGAGGTCTTGGCCGAGCTGACCAGTTTGGCCACTTGGAGAGCATCCACAGGGGAGAAGGAGGAGAGGTTGGAGTGGGAGAGGCGCGGCGCTTGGGGTGCGTTACCAGGTGGCTGAGGTGCAGGTAGGGGGGAAGGGCCAGTCACCAGGAGCTGCTGATGGATGGCCTCGACTTTCGCCTGGAAGAAGTCGAGGAATTTGGAGCATAGATCGGGAGCCCCTGAGGGCTGGGGGGCATCAGGGGGCCGTAATAGGCGGTTGATGGTGGAGAACAGTCTTCTGGGGTTGCTTTGCTGAGCACCAATGAGACAGGAGTAGTAGTGAGTCTTGGCATGGGAGAGAGCTTCCTTATACATTTTGATATGCTCACGAAAGGCCAGGAGGTGGACCGTGAGGCCAGTTTTTTTGGAGAGCCTCTCCAGCTGGCGACCAGAGGCCTTCAAACGGCGGAGTTCAGTGGTGAACCAGGGGGCAGGGCGGGTGAAGGAAACAGTCCGGGTTTTAATGGGGGCGAGAGAGTTGAGACTGAGGGATAGGACGGTGTTGTAGTGGGCTACCAGGCCGTCCACGGTGGAGTCGGAGGGACCCGAGGCCATGTGGGTAGCTATCAGGTCGGATAGGGCCGGTGCACTCACAGTCTTAATGTTCCTAAACATAATGGTGCGTGTAGGATGCTGCCTGGGCAGCGAGACCGGAACAGTGAAGAGGATGGTGTGATGGTCAGATACAGCCAGGTCGAGGCGCTGTAGGTCAGGAGGCGGAGAGCCGGTAGAGCACACCAGATCCAGCGTGTGGCCTTTGATGTGGGTGGGGCCCTGGACATGTTGCTTGATGCTGAAGCAGTCCAAAAGTGAGAGGAATTCAGCAGCGAATGTGCAGTTACTCGAGTCCACATGGATGTTAAAATCACCGAGCAGAAGAGTTGATGGAGACATGGAGCAGAGAGAGGTGAGTAACTCAGACAACTCAGACAGGAAGGTAGTGGAAGCTTTAGGTGGGCGGTAAATGAGGGCAACCTGGAGCGGAGCAGACCCAGCCAGTTTAAGACAACACACTCAAATGAGGTGGTAGTAGGTACTGGGAGTTCTTTAACCAGGATGCCAGCTCGGTGGATAACAGCCAATCCACCGCCACGACCCAGGGAGCGGGGCTTCTGGATGTACAAATAGCCTGGGGGTGTAGCTTGATTGAGTGTCACAAAGTCCTGCTGATTTTGCCATGTCTCTGTTAAGCATAGGATGTCAATGCTTCTGTCAGTGATAATGTCGTGGATGAGTAGTGCTTTGTTGTTGAGGGAGCGGGTATTCTGCAGCATAAATGTCACATAGTTGTTCAGCTCTGCTGGGGGGAACAGGGAGGGAGAAACCAGCACATTGTCAGCACAGGCCAGGGACCTCAGGTAGATATAGCGAACGGGAGGTTTGGTCAGATGACGTTGTTTGTTGTGATGACGACATCGGCGTGCGACAGACCGTCTGTCAGAAACAACTGCGGGGATAGGAGTTTCGGAGTAGAAAAACTTGCATCTGGATGCCCGGTGTATGTAGCGGGGACGACGCAGAAGCCCAAGGGATTTGATAACGGCAAGGCAGTCGGGAATAGTGTGGTACAAAAAGTTACGAAGTTCCAGCGAGGAGTATTGGAGCAGCATCACGAGAAGAGCGGCGAGCCAGCTAGCAGCTAGCACCATTAGCCCGGCAGAAACCGGACCTCGAACCTCGGCAGCGGTGATGGAAAACAGCCCAGTTGGAATGGCCAGACTGAGGGAGGGTTCGTGGATAGTCCTGGGAGTGTGGCAGAGAGGAGTCCAGTAGGAGAATTCCGGAACGGGGACTACACTGATAGCAGAGCGTGATGGTGAGCTCGTATTGCTAATAGCAGGATGGCAGAGGCTAAGAGCTAAACAGCAGCCAAACATAGTCGGCTGAGCAACGGAGATGGCAGAAACACAAAACCAGAGGAGAACAATATTTCTCCTGTGTATGGGAATTAAATAGATTGTTGGCAGGGAGTAGTAGACACGAGAAGTAAGCGTTGGCATGAAGAGCGGCGAAAAACACACCAGCGTCCCCTCAGTACCAACCTCAACCAAGAGATCAGACGGGGAAATCAGTCATTGAGACGGGGAAATCAGTCAGATTGTGTTACGTTATTATGAGAGTGTTCTTATACTTGTTTGATTCTGAAATTGTACATATATTTATATAAATATATGTGTGTACTGTATATGTCCGCATCTGTAGCCTGTTATTGTCTAATTATAACGCACTGTGAATGAATTAAAAGTAAATATATGTCATCATCAGTGGCGGCGCCAGAGATTTTCTCTAGGGGGTGCTGTGGGGTAGCTTGACGTTTCATAGAGGGTGCTCAAACATTAAGGGTTTCCCATTAATGCACAGGGTTGCCAACTCTCACGCATCTGGCGTGTGACACACGCTTTCACTCTCAATCTCACGCTCTCACGCTGCCCAAACTATTCTCACGCCAAAAACAAGAATACCGAGGACTAGAAACGGTTTTGAAAACTTTTGTCAGGTAGTGATCGTCTTCTCAATAGAACATCTTTGATAATGTCTTCTGGCCAATCAGAATCAAGATAACGGCGTGGTGTTGTTGCAGGATGTCCCGACGGAGAATACTTTTGCTGTAGTACATCTCTATGCATCGATACAACATTACGTGTTGATAGAAATCAATCACGTAATGAAATAAGACCCCACGGTTTGATGATAGGTGTGTGGGCTGTCTTTCATTTTGACACACAGAACAATGGGGGCTATCCACCCTTATCCACAATGTAAAGTAATTCACACAGCCTCTTCCCTCTTCTCTCTGTGAGGAGCAGCAGGTTCAGCTTTCAGAACAAAGTAACAAACTAAAATGGCATTAATTGTTTTAATATGTCGTGTAGTAATAGATTTATTTTTTCTTCTCAAGAGAGTACCAGAATGTGTATTTTATGTTAGTAGCATTATATTTCAAAACAATCCCCCAGACCCCCCTGCATGGGTTGGGCTTTCAGCATGTCAACTCTTTCACTTGTGGGGAAATTGCAGGATTGGCTCCAGGTCGCCCTTTTTATTTACTACAAGACAAATGTTCCTTTTTATTTGAAACAGTTCAATTTGGATTGAGACAGGGAAATAATCTAAACCTCACGCGTGGCGTGTCACTGTCAAGGGTAGCGTGTGTAATTACATTGCAAATGCTGATTTGAGCCCCACCACTGTATGGGTTAGCCCTACCATAGTTTACCCAACACAAATACTCTGTGGCAACTGCCAACCCGTATTGCGCATGCGCAGATCTAAGAACCAGTAGAAATGATAAAAAAGTAAAAATCTGCTGCTTATTGTTCTACTAGGCCAAAATAGAGTCAAAGAGTGTATGAGAGTGAGAATGTTAATTAATATATTTGGCAGTTTGGAGTAAGTCTGTAGATTTGTTTGTGTGTGTGTGTTTCATGTATAGGCCTCTCATGATAATTAATTTTGTTGGATACATTTTCCAGGAAATTATTGTCGGCACCGTTGTATGACCATTTTAGACCACTGACATAATGATAATATATAATAATAATTCAAGTACATCCTTTCAAACTGCTAGTCACATCCTCATGGAAATGGCAATTTATCGAGTTCATTTTTATTTATCCTACGATACGTCAATTAATTGCTTGGCGCGACAGGCCCACAATAAAACAGTGGAAACAAACATGTGTTTGACTTTCATTAGTGAATGAAACTTTGACTTTGTGCCTTTTATAGTCTGTGTCCAATATTGTATATTTGTATATATATCATATATATATATATATGCTAAGGTCCCGCTGCTGACACGATAGCAGTCATTTCGTGCGCATATGTAATTAAACCCATGATATCAAAATCTCACTCCAGCCAGGTACCCAAAGTTGGCAACCCTGTAATGCACCAGCGCTACAGTTGCATTTTCTACTGCAACACTCCCCACACGCACACACAGTGTACCCGCAACTGTTACAATGAAGGCTCGATAATCAGCTCACGGCATATAGGTGTAAGCAGGGGTAAAGTGCTATTTTTACAAGTGGGGGGTGGACCTCACCTCCTCTAGTGGGGTCCGGGGGCATGTTTCCCCCGGGAAGATTTTTCTAAATATTGAAGTTAAAAGCATCAATCTGGTGCACTTTGAGAGCATTAAGAGCTCTATGGATACATCTCTCAACATCCATATGACACAGAACTGTAAACAGATTTTCTATTTCTTTATAGATATTTTACAAATAACACACCCTTTTAAAACAAACCGTTTGAGACCCACTGAGATAACTAGACTAAAGTTAACTATCTAAACACTGAGAGCCCTTTACTTCACCTGAGCTGAGGTTATCTGAGACTCTCCTTCTGACAGGAGATAGTTCTCCCTCCACCTTGTTGTTGAAAAAGCTCCTTATATCCGTTAGCTTGGCTAGCTAGCACCAGATGCTAACCACAACGATCTCCGGTATATACCCACGAGCGAGCTCTCGCTCACGCACACAAAATGGCTCGTGACACACACACACACACACACACACACACACACACACACACACACACACACACACACACATGAGCAGAGCAGAGCAGAGCTTGAATGAAACACAGAGACCAGAGAAGCTACTTGTAGGCTACTCACGACGCTAGGCTATTATGTGCAGAATCCCTCTCGCTTTCAGGTGGTTTTGATTGAGTGTCCACACGTGGACGTTTAAGGAGTAAAAAACGATCCATCTTTCACTTTGCTGTTCGCAAATAATTTGGTGCTCTAGCTAACAGGAAGTCACTCAAGTGTCAAAGTAATTTAGCCTATGGGTAGGTCAAAAATCGAATGGGTGCTGGCCATTGGCCTAATCATATCACCTGTGTTGGCTTTATGTTTTTGGTCAAAAATGTGTTTGTTTCACATTTGCATTGATGTAATCAATAATGTTTCTAATTTAATAAAAATAATAATAATAATAATTTTCAAAAAAAAATTATTGGGGGTGCTTTGGCAATCCTGGCGCCGCCCCTGGTCATCATGAACACATCTGTCCATCAGACAGAGGGCTGCTGTGCCTCCTGTCATCATTAATGGACGTCTCTTTAAAATGACCGCTCAGAGGAGAGGAGTTCTCATTTCTCTAACCGCCTGCTGCTTCCACTCCTCTCTCCTCGGTTCCCCTCCTCAGTCCTCCACTCGCATCTCCTGTGGGCGGCACCAAGTCTCGAGGAGGGGAGTCGAGGATTGGAGTCGAGGAGGGGAAATTTGAGTATTGAGAAACCTCTAAAGTCCTTCAAACTTGAAGGACTCCAGCATGTGTCCCTTCTGAATGCTCCGTCCCCGGCAGATCTCTGTGTACCGCTGCAGCGTGTCTGTTAGGCCCTGCCCCCCACACACAGAGAGACACAGAAGAGGTTTCTCAATACTCAAATTTCCCCTCCTCGACTCCTCGGCCCTCCGGTAGTGTACCGGAAATGATATTCAGCGCGCCATTTTGAAGGACATCTCATTTCTCTAAATGCACTTCGAGGACCGAGCGTCGAGGAGGCTCTCTGGAGGAGCTCTATCCGAGGAGACATGATGGGTCCTCCACGGCTCCTCCGCGGATGCATTTCCGGGAACGGTGGAGGCGTGACGCACGGCCAGACTTATCTCAGCCAATGACAGCTCTGCATGCATCCCCTGGATATTATTTTAGAAACTGTGTTCATCGCAACTCGGTGTTTACAGTGAGAACAGCTGTGAGGTACATGCAGAAAGCAGAGTAGTGTGTAAAATATATATCACTCAGTATAACAGGCCTACATTACTCTCTGTATTTGTATGCTGTAGTTTAGTAGATATCTACAAACCAAGAGTCGATATTTTTCTAAGACCATTTAGTGCCTCACATAATAAAATACACAATGGCTGTATCCTGATTATGCTTTAGGAGCTGTAGGTGTGTGTTGTACAGTGCGTAGATGCGGCGGACAGACGGGTCTCAGTTGATTTGGTGTCCTATGCTTACTTTTAATACTTGTACAACTTTTGGCCCGTAATTTCAATTCCCCATTTCAGCGACCAGAGAGAGGGGGGGATATATCCAGTCTCTGATAGTGTTACGTTATTATGAGAGTGCTCTCATACTTTGATTCTGAAATTGTATATATTTATATAAATATGTGTGTGCATATGTCCACATCTGTAGCCTGTTATTGTCTCATTATACCGCACTGTGAATGAATTAAAAGTAAATATATAAGTCATCATGAACACATCTGTCCATCAGACAGCTGAGTGCTGCCATCATTAATGGACGTCTCTTTAAAATGACCGCTCAGAGGAGAGGAGTTCTCATTTCTCTAACCGCCTGCTGCTTCCCCTCCTCTCTCCTCGTTTCCCCTCCTCAGTCCTCCGCTCGCATCTCCTGTGGGCAGCACCAAGTCTCGAGGATAGGAGTCGAGGAGGGGAAATTTGAGTATTGAGAAACCTCTAGAGAGATCGCTCTTCTGGAGTGAAGAGAGCGGAAATAATGATATTGCAAGTTAGAAACATAAGATGCATTTTGACAGACAAGACGGACAATTGGGGGAAAATACCAGAGGTGGGGACTCGAGTCACATGACTTGACTCGAGTCGTATATTTTTGGACTCGAGACTTGCTTGACTAACATTGATAAAAGACTTGACTTGGACTTGGTATTCATGGCTTGAGACAGATGACTTGAAAGGACTTGATATTATAAAATTAAATATTTGCATTTGTTTTTGAGATATTACATTTAGTTTTTTCGAAACGTGATTGGGTGATTATAGCGCCGTGCGCGCAAACCTGGCAACCTGTTATGAACTCAGACACTTAGGATGTAGGATCCAATTGCAAGACCCGGGAGACAGAGGTAAAGTATTGGTAGGATACTTTATTTTCCAAAATACAGCAAAACAATGGTCACTAACTAATCTCAGGATGAGATGACAAAAAATTAGAACAAAAAGAAAATCGCTCACGTGGTGAGGAACAAAACTTTTCACGAGTACAAAAAAGAGCATAGACCTGACCAAGGCAAAATACAAGGAGCATAGATAGACCTGACCAAGGCCATAGACAAAACGTATAGACCTGAACATGACATGAGACAAAAACGAACTGACATTGAACACTGGGAGACAGGGGAATTTAAACACAGGGTAACAAGACACAGGTGGGAACAATCAGGGGCGGGGCTGACGCTGATGAGCACAGGAGACACAGAAGGGATGACAGGTGACAACAATCAGGAAATTAGACACACCAGGGAAACTAACGACAGACAGGAAAACACGGGGAGAAAGACCAGACAATACACAGGGAGGAAAACATGACAAAGAGAACAGAAAAACACCCACTACCAGACACACAAACTTAAAACTGTGACACAACCCACTAGTAGGCAGGAGTGTGAGTTAACATGGCAGCGGCTAGCGTTACTCCACAAATAGTGAAGTTTGGATTCAAGGATTATGTTGTTGATGATGCTAATAAGAAGAAAACAGTGGTATGCAGGGTCTGCAGCATAAAGATCGGTGACACGACCACCACAACATCCAACTTCATTCGTCACTACAAAAAACCCCACAGAGAAAGGTGCGTGAATGTGTTGTGTTAGCTAGAAAGCTAACGTTAAGTTTAAGCTACGTTAGACTTGGTTTCAAATCGATTAAGCAAAGAGAAGACAAAACGATAAATGAACACTAGAACCGCCAAGGGATTCATTTGGACTAACCCTGATACTGACGGGCTGTCAGGAGAGGGAGAGAGGAAAATAGATGCCTCGTTTATTTCCCCTGTGTTATTATCAGAGGTTACTGTAAACATAATGTAGTTCATCTACTTTAGTAGTTTGTTTAAATGTTTTAATTATGTTGTTTTTGTTTGCAGAAGTGCATCATTCCTTGATTTATTGTAAAAATGAATCTGAACTTTTTTATCTGTTATGATGATAAACTGAAGCAATTTCAAAATTAACCCAATTAAGTGAGTTTTAAATCGTCCTACTTAGTTTATAAGGAAATTATGAAGAGGAACTAATTAAATGATTTGAAAATGATATCTATGTAGATGCTGTTGGCGGTTCTAGTGTTAACAGAAATTTAAATTAAATATGTGTAATGGCAAATGCCATATATGATTTTCTTACCTGGAATTCTGCCTTTTTGAACAGGCTTTTTGAGTCCTAGCTATATTGTCTGCAGTTCTAGGGTTAATATTGATCTAATATGATTGTCATCGGTCTAAATTAGATTTCAAATGATTAACTGTGTATGTAATGAAGATCATACTGTGGGTTGAATCCATTTTCATAACCATTGTCTTTTAACTGATTTAAATGCAGAAACTGGGCTTATTCATCAGAATTGTGTATGACTTGACTTGCTTGACCTGAGCAATGACTTGACTTGACTTGCTTGACTCTCACCACAGTGACTTGGGACTTGCTTGATACTTGTAGGTCAAGACTTGAGACTTGCTCATGACTTGCACATGTAGGACTTACTCCCACTTCTGGAAAATACCCTGCATTTTGAATGTCCGATAGTCCACCATTAACACCTTAGTCCCGTCTTGTCTCGTCAACGAAAACTAAACATTTCGTCAAAGTTTTCGTTATCAAGAATCTATTTTTAGCTCGTCATCGTCTCGTCTTAGTCATGTAAAAAAGGTCGTTGATGAACATTTTTCGTCATAGTTTTCGTTGACGAAATTAACACTGGGAAGAGCTTATGCCTGCTTAGAATTCTACCGGCAGATACTCAGCTAAATGCTGCCATGTTGAAACGCCATATCATGTTCAAAACCACATCAAGGATTATTTCTGAAACAGTATGGAGCTCAAATGCTTTTCTCTTGCGGGTTTACCACAAGGTGGGTGATTACATTGTTATATCCTGCTTTTTTACACATATTCTCTCCAGAACAGGTTAGCTCTGAGTGTTAGCGATGCTTGCTAGTGTAAACCTAGACCATTTTACTTTCAAAACACGTTGCACATTCTTTTTGATAGCAACGTTTCTGATAGGGCCGTGTAAACAGGGTGTCCGCTGGGTCTTAAAAAGTATTAAAAGTTGATAAATCAATTTAGCGAAAATTAAGGCTATTAAAAAGTATTAAACGGCATTTTCCAAGGTATTACATTTTGTAGCTTGTTTTCAATAAGTATATAAATTGTCCAAAGGTTGTATTCTACAGTCTGCCTGAATGTAATCATTGCGTAGGTGTGTAGTGTGATTCTGTGTAGTTTATTGATGGCATCCCGTTGGATTTGACGTCATCTGAACAGGACATCGCACGCTCACTGCTTGATGGCGCATGAAGGTCCGTTTACGCCGGTTGTTAAACAACATTGTTATGGAGAAATTCAAGTTTGCGTCCAAATGGTTAGAAGATAAGGAGGAAGGACAATCAATACTGTATATAGTCAATGTGAGGTAAAGTGTGTCGACAATGTAACCGGTTAAAACTCAAAGTGGCGATGAGGTCTTAAAATGTATGGAAAGGGTCCTAAAAAAGGTCTTAAAAGGTCTTACATCTGACTTCAGGATTCCTGCATATACCCTGGTAAAGTCAGCACACATTTCAGATATTACGTCATATCGGCAGCTCCGTTGTACCCCCGTTTTTAGAGATTTTGGAATGGAGGAAAAGAGAGGGGGGTTTTGTTTTCTGACACTTTGTGTGTTCCCTGACACACCGGGGACACATATTTATGTATAAAAAACGTCAGGCCGTTGTGTCCTTGGGCAAGACACTCTACCCGCATTTGCTCCTGTGGGTAATGTCCACAGTAATGACATTTACATGTCTAATATGTGTAATTGTAAAGCGCTTTGAGCACCAGTAAAAGCGCTCTAAATAAAAATGTTTAATGTATTATTATAAAATACATAAAAGTGCATTTTGCATGATAGGAGACCTTTAAGGAGGGCTCCCTCTGTAGGATGAGGTAAGAATAATTTCACCTTTATGTTGACTGTAAGGTATGCATGACTGAATATTGGAGTACTGGGGTCTCAGACGTGGTAAATGTTGCCAATAATAATTTATAAGAAAAACAATTAGAAAAATAATAGTGTTCAATCATTGTAAATGTCTTATACAAATAGAACATATTTGGTTGTCCTATTTCTGCAAAGAAACACTGCAATTATTGCTCTTAAGATCATTAAACCAAATAACCAATACAGTACAATCTGCTCTCTTCCTTTTTCTAACCTGCAAGAGAGCATATAACAGAAAATCCCTGACCACTAAATTATTGAAAACCTTCTTTCCACATCCTGATGACGAAAATGGAACACAGCTTCTGTAAATTCCCCCTGAGACGAGGCACAAGAACAGCTGTCTCAAGAAAAAGAACAAACAATAAATATATTAAAATAACCAAATGTGCAACAATACTGTGCCACCAGAATATTGCCTTTTTCACGCTCGCATAGTACTCCAGATATGGGCAGCATATCCATACAACACCAATCCTTGCAACACTTTTAGCTACTCACCCGAGCGGTTGCAGTCCGGCCGATGTAGGGATTCTGGACTACACTGCTCATGATTGAGATTGCCGGTGGCCAGATACAGTAGTGTGTGTTTTAGCCCAATGCCTAGCAGAGCAGCCTCTAGACTGCTTTCAGTGTAGTTGATGGAAGAGTTATAATAGCTTTCACTCCCTCCTACTTGGTCACAAGGCACACACAGTCCTATCAGCAATGCTGTCTGCACTGCAGAGGCCGGGAAATAATCTCACAAGTAAATTATTTATCTTGCACTAAAACTAGCATCTGCACTTAAAGCTTGGGAGTCTGGAAATGCAGAACACAAATGAAAACATAATTTTGCTCGTTCCATCAGCAGACGTTTCTGTGTCACTATGACTAATGTAGCTCAGCGTAAGTTCAATCAGGAAGACAATATCATCGGGTGTCACACGTTATCTCAATAAGCGATCGGGGCGTCACGCCCCGGCTAGCCAATCATCACACCTACTAACCCCTTAAATCTGCTCTCCCCTCCCTGTCAGTTGTCATTTCAGGCGTCAACGCACAAGCAGCAGCAGGGCTTTGTTCCAGCTGAGGGCTTCGTTTCAGCTCCAGGCATTATTCATCAGCTCCGCAGTCTTGCGGATTAAGCTACAGGCGGCGTTCCCCAGTCGGCTAGCGGGTCCAGCCGGCCGCCCCGCAAACCCGGACGCGGGAGGAAAAGACAAGGAAATCGGGCTCCATGGAAGTTCCTCCGGCTTAATGGGAATGGCTACTTCACGCAAACATTGACGCACGCCTTCAGTCTCTCGAGAAGGCATCACTGGCATCAGGGCCGCTTAATGCGGCGCTTCCGGCTTCACACGGAACGGGTCCTCATCGCATGCAAAGTTTTACCCATTCTGGCTTTCAACCACAACCCCTCCTGCAGGCAGGGCTAAGCTATATCCCATTGAAGCTACTTCCTCCTGCGCTCACTTTAAACAGGCGTCAGGGTAGCGCTGGCAAAAGGCAGTTGCAACAAATTCACGAGATGTTTCGTTATATTGTTATGACATTGGGTCATTCAGAGTGAGATCGCTACGCCTTTAAGAGAGGGGTGTGGTGCGTGCACGTGTGCGTGGGTGTGGTAGAGCGAGCGGGATACATGCTTTCTAGAAGTAAACGAGGCAGCAGAAGGAAGGTCCGTGATCTTGCGAATCTATCTTCCGAAACAGAAGAGCTAAATAAATGCAACGACCTCCCAAGAAGAGCTCGCCTCTCTTCTGTCTTTCCGATAAATGGGTTATTGAACCCGAAGCGTTTGCTTCTGCCTGGGAGACGACAGAGTCATCCCCCCCGTTTCCTCGAATACGGTCTGGGAGCCGACAGGAAGTTTAACACTATGCATTGCTACCTTTAGTTCAGGGTTAAGGTGAGTTCCAGCCAGTGTTGGGCGTAACGTGTTACAGTATGGAGTTACAGTAACGTATTTCTTTGCGTACGAAGATCGTAATGCATTGCTAATGCAGTTCGGGTATTACTATCCGTTACAATGCTCAGTAACTAACGCAGTTTCAAGCTTCATCACAGTGTTACCTGAAATGAATGGTGTTTCGTAGGGCTTCTTTTCCTCAATGACCAAGTCGCTGCACATTCCTGTTTATGACACAACCAGATACTAAATAATTTAGGAATTCACTCCCAATATTAATTGAACGATTTATTGACTTAAAGGTGACCTATCATGCTATATTTAAATGATATAGTGTATGACCATACCTATATAAGGTATATTTATACATTTTATTTTTCAAAATACCAAACAGATCATTTTTTAGCCATGCCTTGTTTCGCTCATTTTCGCTTTATTCCAAACCTGCCTATGAAAATTCTGAGCAGCAGCTGACCACGCCCCCAGCAGAAGAGCCGGCGAGAGTCACGTTACCATGCTTGCTGTGATTACGAGTGTGGAATACACATGTAATCTCAGAGCAATGCATGTGTTCAAGCATATGATCAATTTGATCCAGAAACTGAAGCAGCGGAGGTTTTGGTGGAGGTGCAAACATCTCGGTTGCAGCAGGACGTTTCTGAATGGTTAGTTGACAAGCTGTTGTCCCTATTTATTTTTACTCTGTTACGATGCTTGCTACTTATTCCATTCATATTTTGGCTAATTAGCAAGAATGCAATGTGTACAGTTTGTAACTTAGAGTTTGTAACGCAAACACAGCGATACATATATATATTTATAAAGAGAGACATTCATATTTTCAGCATATATACAATGGCCTAATTGCGTTTAATAGTTTACAGTCCTTTTCTTCCAACAACCGTTGGAAAGTTCAATAACTTATGGTGATACAAAGTATAACTCCAACACCTCAGTTGTCAGCAATGTGTGTTTCATGTGTTTTAAAAGCTCAGTTATTGACTTCTTTCTAAAGGGGTACATGTGCAACTTGTGCCACGATGCCTTCTGAACCGGAGCATGTGCTGCATGGAGATACCACAGGTAGCATTAGCTTCACTAAGTTGTCTGTTTAGAGAATACATTTTTCACATGTCATTCAACATATGTTTATCACACTAGGTGTAAAGACGGATGCAGGAACATGAGGACTCTGTAACCTGTGTGGTGGACCATCCTGGATTGGAGCCTGTGTGCCTAAATGTGTTGTCCCTGCAGAATGCATTGAATATTTACAGAGCTGAACATGGGACTACAGTTGAGGCAAATAGAGCATTGAGTGGTTTGTTTGTTTTGACTGAAATTGTAAAACGAATGCTAATATTGTTCATGGAAATAAATACTGGTGTATATGGCTTTATGCAATCTTTCATTCTGTCATTGTACTATTATATTATATACTACACAGCAATGGCATAACACACCCATGTGTACGACAAAAAAAGTCCACACACAACCTTATGCTTGTGAAATCAGAATATTCTTTACCCATCCCAACATGAATAATCACGACACACTTGATATCAACTCGGAACTTTATTGTCAAAATCAACGGTTATTTGAACCCATAAAAAACAGGAGCTTTGTGAGCTGGTGCTGGGGCTTCCTTGGAGAGAGGAGCAGAGTGGTGATTCCGGCCTGCGTTGTCCTCTGATCCGTGAAATGTCTGTTAGGTTCAGACAGCAGCCAAATTGAACCGTGTAGCATACCCGGCGATGACCTCCTCCCTGTCAGGTTGCTCATAATGGTGCAGGGTCCACAAAGACTTGGTCGAAGATGAGGTCCATCAAGTTGGCCACGTAGCCTGTGCAATGTTAAAAAAAGCACAACAAAAAAAGTGGTTTAGATTAGTATGCATGTCGTCAACAACAACATACCAGGGCTTTAGCTCCGTTTTACTCGTGGTGTGTGTCCCCTCGCATACATACATACAGTGTTGTATCCTAACACACCCCCATTTATATTCATGTGCGCAAACAAGTAAACATACTGCAAAAAACGGCATGTCTCATTAGCTTAGCTTAGCGTAGCTTAGCTTACAGATCGATGATATATGATCGTTCTTACAGACTACAATCACAAAAGCTTTTACATAACGATGGAAAAAACGGCACTTACCTCCAGAAGATTACGTTTGTTATTATAACTTACTCAATATGATTTTTTAGAGGATACAAAATACTAATACATAGGAGAATAAATACTTGTGTTATCGGCTAGGCTAGGCGTGGCTTTACAGCCTTCACACAGATCGCCATTACGGCAGTCTGAACATGTTCGCAAATGCCTGATAATTAAAATAAAAGACAAAGCAAAGACTGCGAAGCGTACCAAATAAAATGTTACAAGAACATATAAACACCTAACCGATTACTAGTTGGGGTTGAGGCGACATTGATACGGCTAAGCTACATGCTACATGCTACATACTACAAGCTAGATATAGCTTTATCAGGAAAAACACTGCTAAATAAAAACTTACAGCTTCAGAATTGGATGTGTCCTCACTGGCCTGGTCCCGGATGGTTGGTATTGATCCCGGGTGTAGCATTAGTTTGGAGGCATATCCGTGTTGGATTTGAGAGAAGTTCATAAACATGTCCGTGGTTTAACTGGCTTAGACATCCTGCCAAGAGCAGGCAAAAACACAGATGTGACTGGGGTTGGTTTAGCCTGCCGATAGCCTATATGCGAATGAGAGGTTTGGCAATGCACGTGGCCGTGGCTCATTCCCCTGGTGGAGAGTTGACCAATAAGCGGAGTACGTCTTTGTGACGTAGAAAAGTGTCGGAATGTGGATCCATTTTTTTCAGATCCGTTGCAGCCCCTTTTGTAGAGATTTGGCGAAGGAGGAAAATAGAGAGGGTTGTGTTTTCTGACACTTGGTGAGTTCCCTGGAACACCGGGGACACATATTCATGTATAAAAGACGTACAAAGGTGCATTTAGCATGATAGGTGCCCTTTAATGATCGTTTTTCTTTTTCTCCACTAGAATATTCCGTTTTTCGGTGCACAACGGCTGGATCTGCGACAACAACATATTTTCGGCAGCACTGTCCAAAGCCGTTCAGTCTCTGATGCACTAAATCCTTACACATTACAGAGGTGAATTAGGTTCAAAGGTGTAATATCGTGTCTGCGTCATGATGTAATTGTTTACGTCGCCGTTTTTCTCCCTTACCGCTGTCAAACAACATCATGGAGGATTGTGTCGAGTAGTTTTCAATCATACGAAGCCAGATTCAATCAGAACTACTTCTTCAACCTATACTTTTCTAGAATGCCGTGTTGTATCGGTTATCACGTGGTTCAGTGGCATAAACGCTGCTGCAGTGCATTGTGCACCGGAGCTATTCCACTGTTAACTCACACGCAGCAGTTGTCGTTAAGCATTCACTGTCCGACTGTCATATAAGCAGCTATAAATATTTCCCATCTGTTAGCGATGTGTTTCAGTATGAATTTACGCTGTCGGCATCACAACAACGTCATTAAGGTTCTCTGGCATCCTACAGGTGATGTTGCTTAGCAACAAAGCTAATCAGTCATCTTGACTACTGTCACTATCATTGCGGCATTAAACCGTTTCCTACATAATAACAGATTCTTAGTGCTGCCCGACTGTATAAATATTTCAAGTTGCGGTCGCGTTCTATTCACTTTGTTCAAGCGCTACTGCTCGTTACAACTCTATTCGCTTTAGCGTAGGCTACTAGCATGACTGGTATTGCTCAGGGCAATCTCGATGACAAGGTCAATGCCGGTTAGCTGCTGTGGATATGGTGCTTCAGTACTCCGCTCTCCAACTTCGGAGTTTTTTCAGCTCTGCTGCACCAGTCTGCCTGGATGCCATCAGATCATCAGGACTCTTGCAGCGCCCCCGCTACATACACAGATCATCCCGCTACAAATTTATTCACACAAATTCTAGTATTCCTGTAGTACAATCGGCTCTGCACTTCCGTGTTGCTTGTCGACGTCATCTAAACACACGTCACGTGCGCACCAGCTGTTTGAAGCCCCTGGCCTGCTCTGACAGTAGCACTCCTCCTGTCTCCTCTGCAGCCACCTTCATGCTGCTTAATACCCGCTCCCTCAATAATAAAGCATTACTCATCCATGACATCATCATTGATAAGAAACTTGATTTCTTATGTTTAACGGAGACATGGCAGAACCAGCAGGATTTCTTCGCTCTCAACCAAGCTACTCCCCCAGGCTATGTTTACCTCCATAAACCTCGCTCCACGGGCCGCGGCGGCGGGCTGGCTGTTATCCACCGAGCAGGTATCCGGGTCAGGGAGATTCCCTCTCCCAATATCACATCATTTGAGTGTATTACATTCTCGCTCTCCGGATCACCTCTACTCCAGGTTGCCCTGATTTACCGCCCCCCCAAAGCTTCCACCACCTTCATGTCCGAGCTGAGTGAGCTTCTGTCCTCTCTCTGCTCTAAATCACCTTCCACCTATCTGCTGGGAGATTTTAACATCCACGTCGACTCCACCAGCTGTAGCTTTGCCACAGAATTTCTGTCACTTCTGGACTGCCTCAACATAACACAGCATGTCCAGGGCCCCACCCACTCCAAAGGTCACACGCTGGATCTAGTCTGCTCCACTGGTGCCCCCCCCTCTCATCTGCAGCGCCTAGATCTGGCAGTATCAGACCACCATGCCATCATCTTCATCATCCCTATCCCCCTGCCCAAGCAGCGCCCCAGGCGCACAATCACCTTCAGAGACACCAAATCAGTGAGTGCATCAGCCCTATCAGACCTCCTCATAACCCACATGGCCCCGGCTCTCTCCGACACCTCGCCGGACGTGTTGGTGGCCCGCTACAACACTGCCCTCTCTCTCAGCCTGGACTCTCTGGCTCCCCTCAGAAGCCGGACGGTGTCTTTTCTCCGCCCGGCACCATGGTTCACCTCTGATCTTCGCACAATGAAGCAAACTGGTCGTCGGTTGGAGCGGCTTTCCAGACGAACTGGCCTCACCGTCCACCGTATGGCCTTGGTTGACCATGTAAGGTCCTACAAGGAGGCTCTCTCCAAGACCAAGACCGCCTACTACTCCTCCCTCATCACCTCACAACAAAATCACCCCAGATCCTTGTTCTCCACCATCAACCGACTGCTCCGCCCCCTCCCTGCCACGCACACTGCTGAAGCTCCTGACCTCTGCTCCAAATTCCTCAACTTTTTTCAGGCTAAGGTGATCTCCATTCATCAACAACTCCTGGTGCCCGCCCCCTCCCCCTCTCTGCACTGGCCCCTGACACAGAAATGCACACTCCCAGCTCAACCCCTCAATCCCCAATGCTCTCTCTCCTCCTTCTCCCCAGTGGATGTTCCACTGGTCTCGAAGCTGGTGACCAATGCTAAGGCCTCCACCTGCTCCCTTGACCCCATGCCCACGGTGCTGGTCAAGGCCTGCCTTCTCACCCTCTGCCCCATCATAACAGACATCATCAACTCCTCTCTGTCATCTGGAATAGTTCCCTCCTGCTTCAAAACCGCCTCCATCACTCCCATCCTCAAGAAGCCTGGTTTGGACCCTGAGGAGCTGAACAACTACCGACCGATCTCCAACCTTCCTTTCCTTAGCAAAACTTTGGAAAGAGCAGTTGCCGCCCAGCTTCATCAACATCTGTCCAACCATGAGCTCTACGAACCCCTACAGTCAGCCTACAGAGCACATCACAGCACAGAGACCGCCCTCCTCAAGATCACTAATGACCTCCTTCTCGCTGCTGACTCCGGACAAATCAGTATCCTCATCCTCCTCGACCTCTCTGCTGCTTTTGACACTGTTTTTCATACATTCCTCCTGAAATGCCTCTCTGACAACCTTGGCATCACTGGCACAGCTCTGTCAAGGTTTCAGTCCTATCTCTCAAACAGGTCTCAGTTTGTTAGCATCAGCGGCTCATCCTCCCCCTCGGCCCCAGTCAACCATGGTGTCCCCCAAGGCTCCGTGCTTGGTCCCCTACTTTTCACCATTTACATGCTCCCCCTTGGCCAGATCATACGTCAATTTGGTCTCAATTTCCACTGCTACGCTGACGACACTCAGCTCTATCTCAGTACCTCACCATCCGCCCAGCTACCTCCACAGTCTTTGGTCAATTGTCTCCATGCAATAAAAACCTGGATGACAGCAAATCTACTCAAACTCAACAGTAAGAAGACTGAGCTCATGGTTGTGGCCCCCAAAGCACTGCTCCGGAAGGTTGGGGATCTCCTCCTCCACATTGATGGCTGTTCCATCTCCCCGTCTCCCGAAGTCCGTAACCTGGGTGTCATCCTTGACTCCACTCTCTCATTTCAGTCACATATCAAATCCGTCACTAAATCTGCCTTCTATCACCTCAGGAACATCTCTTTGTCTCCTCCCGGTTGGATTATTGCAACGGAGTCCTGTTCGGGGTTCCCAGTAAAGCCCTGGACAGGCTCCAGTATGTGCAGAACTCAGCTGCCAGGGTGCTCACTCACACCAAGCCCTGGCAGCACATCACCCCCACCCTGATCCACCTCCACTGGCTCCCAGTCAAGCACCGTATCACTTATAAACTCCTTCTTCTGACTTACAAATCCCTCCATGCTCTCGCCCCCCAATACCTGTCTGACCTTCTCCGCTACCACACTCCATCCCGGAACCTAAGATCATCTGGACAGGATCTCCTCTCCACCCCCCGCACCAGGTTGCGGACTTTCGGTGACAGAGCCTTCAGTGTGGCATCCCCCACCCTCTGGAACTCTCTCCCCCCCCAAATCCGCAGTGCCCCAACCCTGGACAAATTCAAAAAAGCCCTCAAAACGCACCTTTTTACTAAGGCTTTCCCCACTGTTTAGATAGTTTAATAGGTTTATTTTTCCGCTACATCCCCCCCCCCCCCCCCCTTAACCTGTCTGCCTCTTTTCCCCTACTCCCCCCCCCCCCCCCCTACCCGATTTGTAAAGCGACCTTGGGTTTCCTGAAAGGCGCTATAAAAATATTATTTATTATTATTTATTATTAATGTTCCCCCTTTCTACGCACGGAGATAATGTAATCTTAATAGCGTGCAGGCAAGGCTGGCTCTTCAAAGCAGATCTTAACGACGCGCTTTAAGTTCCCATCATCCGTTCAGCGGAACTCTTAAGCGGGAGTCAAGTAAGGAGAAACTACGCGTGCACCGGCTATTCGGCTAAATAATATTAATAGTGTCTCTCCCCAGTTCAATCACCCACTGCCCAGGGAGATCCCCTCATGCGTTGCTTTACGCTATCTAGTGTTCAAATACAACATTACTAACCTATAACCCCGCTCAACTGGGAAAAGAGAAGAAGAAACAAGAAGAGACTCCTCCAGGAGCACAGCGTGCCTAATCATGAGGAACTATAGGCCTAGTCACACACCTGGAGTGCCTAGGCATCACATCAAGCTCATGGTATTAATGTTCCTCTAACCAAACTGCGTGCATCCACATAAACGTCAAGGCGTATACAGCAAACATCTCCAACGACAATTGCTCTTCCTCACCGGGCAACCGTACTTTGCATGCGGATAATCTTCGGCACGCCATCATCTCCCGTTCTGGACGTGGCACCCGCCGGCCTCACGACGACCACGGTTTCCCCGTCCCTTAAGGACGTGCATTGCACATTCTCTGTTTTGGGGGGAATATCTGCATGAGATTATCCGCCATAGCGGCCGCTCAGATTCCACTATCGCTTACACATTTATTATCACACTCTCTGGATCTAACACTGGCGTCCCTCCATCACATTACTTAAGCAAGTTCTCATTAGATCCGGCTTATCACCCCAATTATCTCGGGGCATTCGTTCAGGATAGGCGCAGCTACCTCCGCTGCTAATCGAGGCATCTCATCCTCATCCCTGCAACAACTCTGACGATGGTCCTCCTCTGCCTTCACATCCTAAATCCGCCCGGACATCAGTGCCGTGCTGGCTATCCAAAGGTCCCTCAAACACTAAAAATGGTAATTATGCCTATAACTGGTGGTGGTAACACGTCAGCATGTATACGTGTCAACTGTTCTGGTAACTGTCAGACTATGACTCCGGGTCTGCGTACGCTAATCCTGCAAGTGCATGTTGCGGACGTGGGTCTGCGTCATGTTTAACCCTGCGAGTGCAGGTTGCGGACATGGGTCTGCGGTAGGTTTAAGCCTGCGGGTGCAGGTTGCGGGTGCAGGTTGCGGACACGGGTCCGCGTTATGTTTAACCCTGCGGGTGCAGGTTGCGGACACGGGTCCGCGTTAGGTTTAACCCTGCGGGTGCAGGTTGCGGACACGGGTCCGCGTTAGGTTTAACCCTGCGAATGCAGGTTGCGGACACGGGTCCGCGCATGTCTAACCCCGCAGCCCGGAAGCGATTCCGGCGCTCATCACGTCCATGTTAATATCTCATTTCATCCATAGATCTCCGCAGCCAGCCGCAAGGTAAGAATTGCTCACAGCTCCGTACTTCATACTTCACCTCTTTTGGGGGTTCATCAGAGCGGTTCTTTCCCTCCTGAATGATCATCCTGAAAACCCGGGGCCTAATCGCCAAAACATCATTACAGTTACTTGTTGTAATACGTCAATCACTATTCCCGCATATCATGTGTCCCGATAACAAACATTTCATACATCACGTCTCTCCTGATTGAAATGTAGCTCAGCGTAAGTTCAATCAGGAAGACAATATCATCGGGTGTCACACGTTATCGCAATAAGCGATCAGGGGCGTCACGCCCCGGCTAGCCAATCATCGCACCTACTAACCCCTTAAATCTGCTCTCCCCTCCCTGTCAGTTGTCATTTCTGGCGTCAACGCACAACCCTCCTCCACCCCTTCGCCTCCTGTCTCCTAATACAGGGCCAAGCTGAAACCTTCTCCCTTCAGATCGGACAAACTACTATCACCACCACCAGTGTCTAGATCCGGGGGGGGTTCATCAGAGCGGTTTTTTCCCTCCTGAATGATCATCCTGCAAACCCGGGGCCTAATCGCCAAAACATCATTACAGTTACTTGTTGTAATCACTATTCCCGCATATCATGTGTCCCGATAATAAACATGCATTTCATACATCACGTCTCTCCTGATTGAACTACCAGTTTTGTGAAAGTTCACAATTAAGAATAGCTAGCTCAAAGTTCAGTTGCCATACAATTATAATGAAGTTTTATGGTGTTTTAATTAGTCTTTCAGACACATTTCTCTGTGTGTGGGTTTGAGTGTGTATAAATTAAACATTGGGCTACATCTTCAACAGATCAACTAATGATATAGTTTAGTTGCTAAGTTTTATACAAAACCTTTATAGTAGAGGTCCATAGCACATGCCGGATGCTAACTTTTATATGTTTAAAGTTAAGGAATAGTGTTTAGGAGAATTCAAAAGGACTTAAAGGTCCCATGCAACCCACTCTCTTCAGTCTGCGTAAAAATGACACGACTTTACACATTGGAAATGCGTGCAATAGATACGCAGAAGTCCGATTTTGCGTGCATATGATACACTAACTATTCCCATTGAATTCTGAGGGCGAGTTTTGCGTGCATATGATATGCCACATTTCGTGCCTGCACCACTTCTTTTTGTCCGGTCGGGTCTTGGAATACCGGAAGCTGTGTGGTTCATAAAAACATGTTCTTACTCAATACCAAGCCACGATTATCGTTTTTTATTTTAAATCGCATAATGTCTGACTTTTTTTGCCATCTGTGAGGAAAAGAAATGGGGCTCAGAGCCTCATAATACGGAAATCTGTATTTTTTTAAAATCTTTTTTTCCTTCTAATTTGTTATTCTTTTCTAAATAACACACTGTTATTTACTCTAACACACAATTATCCTTGTTTTTATTTATATGTTTAATTCCATAATCTTGGGCTTTTTAGCCGTTCCTCAGGAACTGAATTTCAAAATAAAGTCACCGGAAACAGACGTAGGCCTATAATCAGGGGTGCACATAACTTTTTTGCCCTGGTTCTCAAAGGAGCACCTGGAGATGTTGCTTGGTGCACAACCTTAAAATGAAATAAACCGTACCTTTTGAGGGGTTCTTGACTTTATGAACGGGGGGAGGTGCGCTAGTGAGCACGCTCATGAACTGTTCGCCGGAGCCCCTCGCAGCGGGATTACTGTGTGGAGCACATAAAGCAGACCCTTCATGCGATAGCGAGGGGTAGAGCGAGGGATCGCAGATGCCGTCCTGCTCGCGGACGGATACAAAAAATTCAACCTAAATGGCTCGCGAATTATACTTTGTAAAGTCTATGTGTGGGGAAACCCTGCTATTTATTTTATTTTTTATTTAACAGCGACAGTGCACATTAATGAACATTTCTGTAAATGTGCCAGAGTTAGCCAAGAGGCTATTTTTCATCTGTAGTCCCTGGACAGATTTTAAAAGTCAACCTAAAACACATTTCATTTTAAACAAGTAAATACACTACATTTAAAACATGCAACATACATTACTGGGATACTTAAATAAAACAATTTAAAATACAGAACATTAAAACAAAACAAAAGAACATGTTAAAACACAGGCCGTGGGTTGTAAGGAGCAGAAGATTGGGTCAGTGTTAGCAGAGCTGATTCCTCACTAACCATATTTTGAGTTTTGATTTAAATAAAGTGAATGTGGTCTGGTCTCTGATTGGAGGTGGGATTTAGTTCCATTGCTGAGCGGCTTTAACAGAAAATGAAGACTGACTGAAAGAACTTTTTCTGAGTGGAATAATGTAATCTCCTCTCGCTGCACCACTTGTTACCCTAGTTGCAGTTGTGCATATATGATAATAAACCTTATCTTACCAGTTCTTATGCAACTCGCAAATCTCTCTCTCTCTCTCTCTCAGCAGCCCTGCCTATAAGGGACACTTCGAGCATCATGGCGATACACACCACACACCCACTGAACTGATTACCCAAGATCCTCAGCTTGAAGCTCGGTGATTGGATGTTTTAGCCGCAATGCACGTTGGGATATGGTGTCATATGCGATATGAAATCCGAAAAACGTTTCAGAGTATAGGATGGCCGAAGACACTACACTACCCATAATCCTCAGCTATCGTTTGGGACTACAGTCCTGTGGCTTGACAAACCCCGTGATTAATCTTCAAGCTCTGGGATTGGATGTTGGAGTGGCAGTGTGCCAAGGTTACAACCAGCGTCAAACAGCTCTTTGGAATCGAACGAAACCACGGCAGACTATCCAAAACTGGAGAACTACTCCAGAACTACACATGCTGGCTATTGTGTTATATACACAGGCTCCGCCCTCTACTGGACTTTATGGGTACTATTCTCTATCATGCTGTGCGTGCTTTCACCTACTGAGTTTACTTAAACATAGCCGGTCAATCGGGGCGAGCCTACCTGAATGCGCGCGCAGGCCCACAGTATATAAAGGCGGCTACACCCGCCGCCCACTATCCTTTTTCTCTTCAGACGAGCTGACAACCGAAGAGATATGGTACGTCCACACAGCAGCTTTAAACAAATCTTCCAACGCTTCCAACGCTTCTCTGCCCATTGATTTTGAATGGGGATGACGTCACTTTGCCTCGCTTTTCACCGAACTCCATTGTGGGGGAGCGAAGCGAAGATTTCCAGGATTTTCAAGATTCAAAAGTTGAGCAATGTTCAACTTTTGAAGCTGAGCTGGAAGCGTCAGCCAATCAAATCCTGTGTATGCAAATCTGACAGTACAAGCGTTAGCCAATCAAACCACGTGTATGCTGGGAGAGCCAGACCGCAGTTCATTTCCTCATATTCCAAACGAGAAATGACGGTTACTACAAAAACCTAGGGGTATGCAAAGATGATTTCAGTCTAGCAAGGGTAACAACAGCAGAGGTACTCATTAAACTGAGCGCCCTCTAACCTAACAAGGCCACTGGCCACGACAATATCCCCTCCAAATTCCTCAGAGACACAGCAACCGCCATCTCACCAGTCATAGCTCACATAATTAACTTCTCCATAAAACAGGGAAAAGTACCCAAAGACTTCAAAATTGCAAGAGTAACCCCCCTGCACAAAAAGGGCAGCAAATTGGACCCAGGCAACTATCGCCCTGTTTCTATACTTACCTCCATCTCGAAAGTCATGGAAAAAATAGTATATGAACAGGTCGAAAAGTACCTCGCGGAAAAGAAACTAATCTATGAATTTCAATCTGGCTTTAGAACATCCCACTCCACTGACACATGCCTTCTTTATTTGAGCGACCACATCAAACAAGAAGTGGACGAGGGCAAGTACTGCGGCATGGTGATGCTGGACCTACAAAAGGCTTTCGACACTGTCAATCACCCCATTCTGATTGACAAGCTAAAAGCAATTGGTTTTGATAAACTATCGGTGAGCTGGATGCAGTCCTACCTGTAGGGGAGAGAACAGATGGTGGAGGTAAACGTTACTCTGTCCCCCCCCTCCCAGTGAGCTGTGGTGTTCCACAAGGAAGCATATTAGGTCCGTTACTGTTCCTAATTTATGCAAATGACATGTCATCAGCATGTGACTGCAATTTATTCCTGTTCGCGGACGACTCAGCCCTGCTGGTCTCTGACAGGAGCAGATTGCAGGTTGAAAAAACCCTCAGCTCCGAGCTCGGCAGAATCTGCACCTGGCTCGCCGATAATAAATTATCATTACACCTGGGTAAAACAGAGTCCATTCTCTTCGGTTAGAAACATAATCTCAGCAAATCAGACGACTTTTCAGTTGCAGTGGGTGACATTATTGTCACAAGTAAGAAGGAAATTACATACCTAGGATCTATTCTTGAGGAAACCTCTCCTGTGACAAAATGGCATCCAATGTAATAAAAAAAGTCAATCAAAGAACTAGATTCCTATACCGGATCTCCTCTCTGGTAAACAGAAACACCCTGAAAACTCTGGCAGGAGCACTCATTCAAGGGTACTATGACTATGCTAGCACGTCATGGTACCATAGCACCTCCAAGGCGCTAACAATAAAACTTCAAACATCGCAAAATAAACTGGTCAGACTACTGCTTGACCTTTCATCTAGAACCCACCTCACCTCTGCCCACTTTGACAACCTAGGATGGCTTAGAGTAGACAACAGAGTACAGCTTCTTGCAATGGGCCTGGTCTACAAGATCCACTACACCTCTATGGTACCCATGTACATGTCAAAATTCTTCCCAAAGGTCAAGGAATACCATGATCATAACACCAGAGGGAGCTCCACAAATAATGTGAAACCCAGATTTGGCACAAAAAAGGGGGAATACACGTTTCGCAATTATGCCACATCAAGGTGGAACGCTCTTCCCACAACTGTAAAGGAAAGTAAAACTATACTTACCTTCAAAACCTCTCTTAAAGAGCACCTTCGGGGGAGAGCACTGCAAAACTGGCCCCGGTAATGGTACAAATCTCAACGTGTCTTTAAACAACTCTCCTGTTATCTCCATTAGAACAACCTTCTGGATCCGCACCAGTCTGGTTTCAAGGCAGGTCACTCCACAGAAACTGCCCTCCTTGCTGTCACTGAGGAACTGAACACTGCTAAAGCAGCCTCCCTCTCCTCTGTCATCATCCTGTTGGACCTGTCTGCTGCATTCGACACGGTGAACCATCAGATCCTCCTTCGCACTCTCCAAGAACTTGGAGTTTCAGGCTCTGCACATTCCCTCATCACCTCATACCTCAAAGACCGCACCTACAGGGTTACTTGGAGAGGGTCCGAATCCGACCCTTGTCAATTAACTACAGGGGTCCCTCAGGGCTCTGTTCTTGGTCCCCTCCTCTTCTCCTTGTACACAAACTCGCTCGGATCTGTCATTAGCGCGCATGGTTTTTCATACCACTGCTACGCTGACGACACCCAATTAATTCTGTCCTTTCCCCGCTCAGAGACCCAGGTCGTCGCACGCATCTCTGCTTGTCTAGCTGACATCTCTCAGTGGATGTCTGCTCATCACCTCATGCTCAACCTTGTCAAGACTGAACTGCTTTTCCTTCCGGTAAAAGATTGTCCCACTCTTGACCTAACAATCAACATCGGCACCTCTGTTGTTTCCCCGACTAAGACTGCAAGGAATCTGGGTGTGATCATAGATAACAACCTGGCCATCACTGCAAACATAGCTGCTACAACGCGCTGCTGCAGATACACGCTTTACAACATCAGGAAGATTCTTCCCCAGCTGACCCAGAAAGCGACGCAGGTTCTGGTCCAGGCTCTAGTCATCTCACGCCTCGACTACTGCAACTCCCTCCTTGCTGGTCTACCTGCATGTGCCATCCGACCTCTGCAGCTCATCTAGAATGCAGCGGCTCGTCTAGTCTTCAACCTTCCTAAATTCTCCCACACCACGCCGTTCCTCCGCTCCCTCCACTGGCTTCCGGTAACTGCTAGAATCCACTTCAAGACAATGGTACTTGCATACCATGCTGCGAATGGATCTGGCCCTTCCTACATCCAGGACATGGTTAAACCGTACACCCTAGCACGTGCACTCCGCTCTGCATCAACCAAACGGCTCGCTGCACCCTCGCTGGACCCAAGTTCCCATCAGCAAAAACACGTGGGTTTGCTATCCTGGCTCCAAAATGGTGGAATGAGCTCCCCATTGACATCAGGACAGCAGATAGCTTACACACCTTCCGGCGCAGACTGACAACTCATCTCTTTCGACTCCACTTCGAGCAATAGAACTATTAACAAAGCACTTATATACTAATAAAGGACTGGCTTACCTAAAGCCAGTTGAGTACCACTTGAAATGTTTTTGCTCTATGAAACCTGATGTACTTATATGATTCTGTTTTCTTCAAGTTTGAAGTCGCTTTGGATAAAAGCGTCAGCTAAATGCAATGTAATTCTCTACTAATAGTTAAATAAAGACTGTATATAATGGCTATTTTGCACATCCCTTTCAAGATTTTTTAAGGTTTATTGATATGTCATATACACCAGTGGTTCCCAACCTGGGGGGCACGCCCGCCAAAGATCGCCGGGCGGGCGCCAGGTCTCAGATGATTTGAGGCAAAATATCATATTGTCTCTACATTACAATAACATATACAAAATAATTAATTTATTTGAATACAAATTCAAGTTAGTAGCTATTAAAGGCATAAAAAGACAGAAATGTATAATTGTTTCTTTAATAGAAATGTTTCTTCTGCCCGTAAGGTGTCCAAACCAGGCTTATCTGGATAAGCGCATTTTTAAAACATAGTTATTGTCCATGCCGGTTTCAGTTGGATTATTTGTCACAGTTGCTCTGATCAGATCGGTCTCCTCCATTTTGTAGATTATTTCTCTTTGTTTCCACTTGCACCGTCCTTTAATTTCTTCATACAGCGGGAATCCAAATGAATTAATCCTGAGTCCAATAACCATCAAAGTCACTCCAATAGTGCTCCTTAATTACGCTTTCATCCTGCTTTAACAAAATACTTCACATTTATCCAGTTTGTGACAGTAGTTGTAGCATTTTTGAGACTTTTAAACTTTAATTACCGCTGTTGCACCCCCCCCCCCCCCCCCCCCCCCCATGTGTGAGTGGGGGGGGGGGGGCGCGCAACTTCCAACAGGAGTCATTTGGGGGGGCTCTTGGGAAAAGAGGTTGGGAACCCCTGAAATACACAACTACGGTGTAGTTATGCAATGAATGAAAACTTGGGTCGCAAGTTCCTCAACAGTACATTACAAGACATCTATCGATATGTGTGTACCTCCACCATTAAACTGTCTTATTCTATCTACATACATAAGAGTATAATTAATATGTATACTATCAGTTAAAATAAGTGCTTCAACATAGTTAACATTGCAGGAAAGCAATATATTAGACGTTAAGTACTTTGTCAGACTTAATATTTATCTGCAGATACCCCCAAAGCTTTTTTCTTATTTAAAAGAAGATCTTTTAATTTCGTGTTATTGTTCAGTAAATAAGAGTGCTATTTAGAAAATAATAACAAATTAGAACATAGCCGCGGAAAGTAGGGGTGCTGGGGGTGCTGCAGCACCCCCTGTTGGCGAGTGGTGTACATTTGAAAAACTGAGTGACCACCTAAATAAAAATGATTAAACTGCATAAAATAGTTATGATTTTAATTAAAATAAAATTAGCTGTATATAGTAGCATATAATAGTCATAGTATATATTTGTATCACTCAGGTGGCTTGAATTTATTTTACAAATAAATAAAATCCGAGTCATCTAGGTCGTGGGAGAGTGACGTAATTGACGCGACACACACACTGCAGAGTGACAACTTTCTAGAATGGCGCAAAAAAGGATTTTGGATTTTTTTCTCCAACAAACAACGCAATAAAAAGAGTGGACCACCAGCTACTCCTCTGCCCACCACCTCTACAACTAGAGTCACATGACACAGAAGAGACTGACACATCTGACTTTGATGCATGTCCATAGTAACATTTTGGACAATGTGGATAATAATGCATTACATTTTTATTAGAGCGCTTTTCCCGGTGCTCAAAGCGCTTTACATATTACACATGTAACAGTCATTACAGTCATTATCTGCTCTAATGAGGGTCTTCATTAGTGCCACTCCAGGCTACATTTGGAGTTTTGTGAAGCCCCAACACAAGGTAAGACGATTTTTCCTTTAATACTGCTGCCGCTGTGCAGTGTTTTGCCTTGTCAATCAGTTACAATTGAATTCATAGTTTTATTAATATTGTAAATAATATTTTCAGACTATTTGTAATGTTATGTAGGTTTGTAAGACCCATAGTTAGCATGTGGGCATGTGCAGCTGTTGCTAAGTGATGTAGGTCTATAATGGTTTATTGAGCCTTACAGTTAGGGTAATATAGGGTAATTTCTCTAGTTAATTACCTACAATAAGGCAATTGTTTCTTGTATTACAAGTTTTCTGAATATGCAAATGAGCCATTAGCTCATTACATTTGCGCATATTTTAACACATTTCAGGAACCGAAATCTCAACTTTGGATAAAGCCAGGTTCAAAATTCTCGTTTCATTTTGTAGTCATATTAGCATCTAAGGCTTTTACAGAAAGGATTTTGGATATTTCTTTTTATCACTCCATAAATCAGAAAATACTGTCAACAGCCCTAAAATATCAATGTTCGCCATGTTTCTAGGTATACAATTTTATATAATTCAGGATATGAATGATATATGAACAAACCCTTCAGTAAAAGCCTTCATAATATTGATAGGAATATAACTGGAAGGTTTGGTGTATGTACGTGCAACTGAAGTGGAAATTTCGGACTCAGAGTAGGAGAAAAAACTCATTTTGAGAAAACCACCTTTAAAGATTGCAGTGAGGCGCTAGCTAAACCCTCCTGTTCTTTGGATGACAGCTTGCACCTCGACGCACTCCGTGAAGGTATTTGATGTTCGGGGTCATTTGTTTTTTGTATAATCTTGCTTTGTGTAAGTGACAATTGTGAACGTTTTTTTCGCCGTTCTTTTGCCATTTTGAGATTTCAATTTCTAGCGGAAAGCTAACCAGGAAGTGTTTTAGCACACCACGTGACACATCTGAACGAATCACGTTGTCAGAAGTTGACACCAGCCAATGAGATTTTGTTTCTTGGTTTAAGACCCTTTTGTACTTTCAAGATTGGTTGCTGATAAAAAGGAAATGACCATATTTGGATCCGATGAGATTGTGCAGGAGAGACGGAGCTTTCCAACGATATCTCTGATGACATGGTGCAAACAGCGGTCGTGGTACTTTAGAATGCTAACTTTTGGTGAATTTAGGAGAAATCTACAGACGCAAATAGACAAACTATAGTAAAATGAACACTTAAATGTATATTTTGTACGTTTTCCTTCCAAAAGCCTGAAAGAAAACATGTTATAGAATCAAAATAGCACAACATCTCAAAATTGACCAGTGCATGAAAAACGATGTTTTTGCCTGCCGTGTCTCGCCTTTAACAATTTATGCGGCTCGTATCGCTGACAGGCACCGCTTTTTTTCTTCTTTTTTTTTTAAGCGGCTCCCTCCCCACTTTTGGCAGCACCCCCTGAGCAAAATGACTTCCCGCGGCTATGAATTAGAAGGAAAAAAAGATATCTATCACCCCTTGAGTGTTATGTAGCTTTGTATGCATGTAAACGTTCTGCAAAGTCATAAACCCTCAACATACACCCTGTAGCGAGTAAAACTCTAACACAGAAAATACCTGTCTATGCTGCCCAGTAGCGTAGGCAGAAATGTACTTTAGGGTGGGCCTGTAAAAAATAGGGTGGGCCAGATTTTTCTTCTGTGCATCAGAAGCTAACAACAATCCCCGCCGGTACCGGTGGCAGATTACTTTTAGAATACTTTTGGAATACTTTCTTTTTCTATAACAGATGGGTATGTTTTGGTGAACAGGAGACATGTATTTTACTGTTTTAATGGCTTATCAAGAACTCAAACACAACATCTTGGTGTCATTCTGGACAGCTCTCACATCTGCACCCCACATAAAAAACATCACCCGGACTGCATTCTTTGTACTGTCTTAAAAGCTTTCCTTAGAATATGTTATGAATTGTAAGGTGTCCTTGGGTGCATTGAAAGGCACCCCTAAATAGAATGAATTATCATTATTAGGGTCTGAGACCAGAGGTCGGCGAAGACCCTATTGAAATCGGTCTCGCAAAAAACACCTAAAACAGGGAAAACGACCAGCAAAAGCACAGAAAAGGTTCGGAAATCATGACGGCTGATAGGCCGCGTGAGCCCAGGCACGTGGGCGGAGGTCGCGTGAGCCCACGAGCGATAACCATGCAAAACCCACTAACAACAGGGAAAACGAGGGGCAAAAGCCCATTAAAAGTGGCCTAAATCATGCCAGTACGTAGCCCAGACGACAACAGTGAGGTGGGCGTAGCGCTGATAGGCACGCGCGTCAGAAGTGGTGAAAATTGCAATGTGTAATTGGTTGCGGAACTTTGCGTCAAAAATTGCGTAGGCCACGCCCACTTCCATTTTTAACGTTAACTCCCCCTCCTTTAACTTTCACGTAAACGAACGAAACTCGCTACGCATATCTAGGGTGCGGAGACGAACCAAAAAGGCTCTTGGAGGGGTATAAAATAACGTACAGGAAGTCGTCCATTTTGAATTTTGTGTCGGAAAAACGTGATTTATCGCGTTTTTCGTCCTCCGCGCAAAATCTATCTCCTCCTAGGGACTTTATCCGTACGGCTCGAAATTCGTCGGTTAGCTTCTCGAGACATGGGCAATCTAAATTTATCACGGAAGTTTTTTTCTTTCGCACGGCGTAGCCGTTATTTGGTCCCAAAGTTCGCGTTCGCTCGATGCTAGGCGGTCCCTCGCCATGGAACACTATGATGTCATAGAGCCAACTGACATTCTCAGAACGCCACCAAACTTCACATGATGGTTAACACTACAGCCCTGAACAGCTCTAGGTCAAATCTGATGTTACTTAATTTGGCGTTACCATGGCGACGGATCCTTCACCATAAACAACGGTGTCGCTGTAAATCCAATGGACACGGTCCCATCGTCCCCCAATCTTCACTTTTATATCACTGGTCCATGCCTCAACAGCTTAACGTGAAATCTGAGATCTCACCGTATGCCGTTTCCATGGCAACGCATCCTTCGCCAAAAAATACGATGTTGTTGTAATTCAATGGAAAATCGTGCAAACAGCACCAGACTTCAGACTATCATTAATGGTCCGGCCCTCAACAGCTCTATGTCAATTATGGGATGTCATCATATGCCGTTGCCATGGTAACGCATCCTTCGCCAAAAAACCTGGTGTTGTCGTAATTCAATGGAAAATCGTCCAAACAGCACCAGACTTCAGACTATCATTAATGGTCCGGCCCTGAACAGCTCTGTCAATTATGGGATGCAATCATATGCCGTTGCCATGGCAACGCCTACTCGGCAAAAAACCTGGTGTTGTCGTAATTCAATGGGAAATTGTCCAAACGGCACCAGACTTCATATGATGGCAAATGGTCCGGCCCTCAACAGCTCTATGCCGATTATGGGATGTCATCATATGTCGTTGCCATGGCAACGCCTCCCTCGGCAAAAAATACGGTGTTGTCGTAATTCAATGGAAAATCGTCCAAACAGCACCAGACTTCAGACTATTATTAATGGTCCGGCCCTCAACAGCTCTATTCCAATTATGGGATGTCATCATATGTCGTTGCCATGGAAACGCATCCTTCGACAAAAAATACAATGTTGTTGTAATTCAATGGAAAATCCTCCAAACCGCACCAGACTTCAGACTATCATTAATGGTCCAGCCCTCAACAGCTCTATGCCAATTATAGGATGTCATCATATGCCGTTGCCATGGCAACGCGACCCTCGCCAAAAAGCCTGGTGTTGTCGTAATTCAATGGAAATTCCTCCAAACGCCACCAGACTTCATATGATGGCTCCTAGTCCGGCCCTCAGCAGCTCTGTCAATTATGGGATGTCATCATATGCCGTTGCCATGGTAACGCTAACCTCGCCAAAAAACCTGGTGTTGTCGTAATTCAATGGAAAATGGTGCAAACTGCACCAGACTTCAGACTATCGTTAATGGTCTGGCCCTCAACAGTTCTATGTCAATTATGGGATGTCATCATATGCCGTTTCCATGGCAACACATCCCTCGCCATAAAACACACTGTTGTCGTAAGTCAATGGAAAATGGTCCAAACTGCACCAGACTTCAGACTATCATTAATGGTCCGGCCCTCAACAGCTCTACGCTAATTATGGGATGTCATCATGTGCCGTTTCCATGGCAACGCGTCCCTCGCCAAAAAACCTGGTGTTTTTGTAATTCAATAGAAATCGTCCAAACAGCACCAGACTTCAGACTATCATTAATCGTCCGGCCCTCAACAGCTCTATGTCAATTATGGGATGTCATCATATGTCGTTGCCATGGCGACAGATCCCTCGCCATGAAACATGGTGTTGTCGTAATTCAATGGGAAATCATCCAAACGGCACCAGACTTCAGATGATGGCTAATGGTGCGGCCCTCAACAGCTCTATGTCAATTAGGGGATGTCATCATATGCCGTTGCCATGGTAACGCATCCCTCGCCATAAAACACAATATTGTCTTAACTCAATGGAAAATGTTCCAAACGGCACCACACTTCAGATGACAGTTAATGCACCTCAATATGACAATACTGAGTTTTCCTCAAAAGTTGTTGCCATGGCAACGCATCCCTCACCGTTAAGCACCATATTGCTATAACTCCTGTGTAAATGGTCAAAAAGTGTTCATACTTCACATGTGTGCTAACGGTACAGCCCTCAAAACGCCATGGCAACACAATGCTCACCATGAAACACGGTTTTCTCATATCTCAAAGGAAAACAATCCGAATGGCCACATACTTCACATTATGGGAAATACTACCACTACTATTTCCCAAAATGTATTTTCGTATAAGTCGATAACTATTTTATTAGTGCAGTATGGATTAGCTGCTAAATATGCCCTCATGTTTGCCAATACAACTTTTTTTAATTAGAAATGCTGTTGTAATGCAGGAAATACAAATCTTATTTTTGTATTAACAACATATTGAACACAATAAAAATGAACTTCGCCCTTCCCGATGTGCCCTCCCAACTATACCAGCACAAAGTTTTATACTTTTAAGAGCAGACCCAAGACCCAACTTTTTAATATAGCTTATAACTGAATTGCATGTTATTCCTATTTTATACTTATTTTATTGATATTTCTTGAGAGTTTTGACAGTTTTTGGAAGCTTGTGTCAGTTGTACGAGATACTAATTAGTAATACTTTGATAGTTATCATTATTATAGTAGGAAATAATATGATGTTTAATGTACATGCCAAAGAAACCAGCAGGACACCGCAGGGAATCGAGCCCCATCCCAGTAAACTGGGAGTACCAATTACCAGTGCCTTTTGCTTTTCTAGGCTACATTGAAGGCAAAGCAAAACCTGCATTAGCAACAGCATATGAGTGACATAATTTCATATTGATGCATGATTTTACAAAATGTGTTTCCCTATGTGTGGATAAATGTTATTAGTGCAGTGTGGAATATGTGCTAAATATGCCCTAATGTTTGCTAATAATTTTGTTATTAAAAATGCTGTTGTAATGCAGGAAAAAGAAACCTTATTTTTTTATTAAGAACATATTAAATACTATAATTAAGAACATATTAATAATATAAATAAATAAATACAGATAAATAGAGATACAGCCGCTAAAAATGAACTACCAGGTCCAACATACTAAAGACTAATTACAAATTAATTACAGAATAAATATATAAATAATTCCTAACTATGAGACTGTTGCAATTTCAGGCAGAGAGACAGATCTTTGCGGAGCTGGTAAAATTTGGTTTTGATATCTTGGCAGATGATAGGATCGAGGGAAAGGGTGGGGCTTAACATTATGCCAAGGTACAGGGAGGTTTTTATAGAACACAAGGTCGAGGATGTGTCTTTGCGATGGGTCGGGAAGGTGAAGTGTTGGGTGACAGTAAAATTGTCTATTACAGTGGAGAATTTGAATGACAGCTCGCAGGGGGGTGACTCAATAGTCATGTTAAGGTCGAAAAGTAGGGAGGATGAAGCTAGTTTGAGGAGTTAAGTGAGAGGAAGGAGGGATGTGGTTTAGGGGGCCGGTAGATGACGATAACTTTGAATGAGGAAGGGGCTTTGAAGACGATGAACTTGAGGGATGATACCTAAAAACATACCAAATTAAACCAGGGGGGGATGATACCTAAAACATACCAAATTAAACCAGGGGGGACGTTTGATTGAAAAAAGCGCATAATTTGGCACGATGAAACACAAGGTGAAGAAAAAACACAGAATTTATATCTACATTTGCTAGACGTCTGAAGTTACTCTACCTCAGCAGTTGTGCAAAAGAACACAGAATCCCCTCATGATCACTGAAATAGGTGGGCAACACAGTTGATTCTACATCATACTGTGTTGTTTTCACATATACATGGTCAATTAATGTGCCCTTTTCGGTAGTGGGTTGTGTGACTTGCTGCACATACCCTTTGCCTGTTACAAATTTGCAAATGGTTGATGTTTTTAAAATGTCATCATTGAAATCACCCATCACAGCAATTGTGTCACCTAATAGATCTAACAAATCAAGTAATTTCCCTAAATGTTCTTTAAACAAAGACATGGGATATGATGGTGGTCTATAAATTACCGCAATTAATATGTTGTGAGACAAACAGTTGTACACTATACATTCTAAATGTACATCTGGCACTTGAAGAATACTAAATTCAATACTGTTTGCACTATATATGCCAACACCACCATGTTGTTGGTCTTGCAGAGCAACCAATGCTGGGTTCTCGCTGCTGTAAGATGCACTTCGAGAACAACTAGCAAATGTATAACCACTGATGTTAATGTCGTCAAATGATGAGACAGCAGGCAGCCATGTCTCTGTAACAGCAATACAGTTAGGCTGCAAATGCTGTGTACAAAGGGTCAAATCTTCGACATGACGTGTCAAACTTTGCACATTTGTCAAAAACACAGTAAAATTGGCTGTGTGCAATTTGGGGTGGATCCTATCTTCACATAGAAACTGAGGCATGCACTGAATTGCTTGCGTAACATTTGTTTTACAATAGATGGCATTAGGTTTAAAATCTTGAATGATTAAGCCTGATAAATTTGTAACACGACTCAAGTTCAAACAAAGCTCTATTCGCGTCGACCACTGATTTCACCAGCTGTCTAGATCCATCAGCAAATCTAACTCGACCGCTCATGTAAAACTCTTCACACGTTTCCCAATTGTGTGGCTTTAACTGCTCATCGATACGATACGGCAGAAACAATTGAAAATTGCTGTAGAAAAATAATTCCGGAGACTTTGTTTTGGAACATTTTGCATAACGCACAACTGCTGGTTTTGTTCGTGTTCTTTTAATAATAAACCCAAACTGATTTTGGAGTTCGATGGCATTTTTGGAACTTTCACTCTGTGACATAACCCTGTATTCGGATGCGAATGTTGCCAAACACATATTATTAAAAACTGCGTCATTTGGCCTATTTTTGTAACGGTCAACAAAACTAGTCATCCACATGTTGTCTGTGGTTAGACTATTTGAATCTGCCATCTGTTTTAACACTTGTAATGGCCTACTTATTTTAACTGTATTTTTCCCTGTTGGCACAAATTGGACCAGGCGTGAGTGAGCATGTCGCCAGGGGCATGTTTGTAAATCTGTAGACTGCCTCTTGGGCACACACATCTCGGTTGTGTAAATACACACTCCCTAACTTTTTAAATGCATCCTTGGCATCTAGATTGCCCTGCTGTGATGCTTCTTTATGTGCATTACCCAATAATAATCCCATTTCCTTTTCTGCCTTGGAGATGTAGGAAATTATATAGACAACACATGCATAGGCATTGACCACATACTGAATGTCCATATTGGCATTCCAGCATTTTAAGAGTGGTTTGTTGTATTGATTAATCCAGACTTCGCCAATTTGTCTTCGCAATACAACGTGTGTCTTTCTACCAACCAATTTGTAAGCAGCCTCGAAGATCGCTTGATTAATCCCCACACTTTCAAATAATTGTTCCAGGCTTTCAAATATTAGATTTTCGTCTGAAAGAGCCTTTTTGACGGAGTTCAGAATTTTAACTGCAAAGTCCTTCTTCTCCTTTATTTCGGCCAATGACTCTACTTTTACACACTCGCATGGTGTCAAGTTACATATACATTCTGCTAAGCATTTATCTTCACTGCTGCGACATATAAATGTACTAGCAGTAGCTGGCCTGGGGAAATTAAATCGACAAACAGTGTTTTTTTTCTTACACGTTTTAGAGTGTCTTTTGGAATGCTGTTGCACAGATGTCACAATGTCCTTTAACGGCTCATCTTGTGATGATAATTCACATGTCACATATGTGTCGATGAATTGAATCACCTCTTCATCTGTATTCTTATCAATTTTGGGTGCATTCTCAATCCAAAACAAGCAATGCACGTGAGGTGAGCCACGCTGCTGGAATTCCACGCGATAGAAATAGTCTACAATCTTGCCAATTGGGTGTGAAGGGGACCTAAGAACTTTGTTCAAAAAAGAATTCCATCTATAGTCAAACATCCTCGCCGCTGTCACGGGATTACGACGCAAGAGTTAACATCTGTCTGCCCAATCTAAATCTTCAGCGGTCTGTGTTCTACCTTCCTGTTTTAAAATAGCGTTGAGTAGATTTGCCCACCTAAGATCAGCCGAAGAGAATGAACAAAACCAGGTAGGCACACCAAGTTGACGCACACAAGCTAGGAGGTCATTCTGTGTGCGCTGCCAAAATGCCGGAGTACCTCTAATAGGTGAGAGAAAACGAAAGCCATCATCAAATTGCAACAGTTTTCTTATGGTTTCCTGATTCAACAAATTATCTTCTATCGGTTTGGATGGAAAGCCTGCTTTGCCTTTTCGCAATGCAATAGACACACTGGATAATACCTGGGTGTTAATGCCCAGTGGGAACAATACAGGAAAGCATTTTGCTTCATTGGAAATGTCAGCTAACAGCCTCACAGGACTATTACCCTCTGCTGGAGCGACATGTAATGTACTATCAAAATACTGATCCAACACTTCCTGTCCAATATCAACAGGCATCAGACATGTGTCCTGAAACATGCAATGCTGTTGCCTGTCCTGTAAAAGCTCATCATCAGCATTAGCATCAGACATTTCGTTAGTTGGCAAATCCATCAAGGTCCAATTGTCTACAAAGTCATCATCCTGTTCCCTCCAAAACTCATAAAGCAGAGCATCATCAAGTTCCTCAACCTCGGGAACCCGTACATGAATGCATGAACTTTCTTTTGCAGGACTATTGCCTTCTGCTGGGGCCATGTTCAGTTCTCTATCTGAAAATTGATCCACAATTTCCGGATCAGTTACCACAGCCATTAAATCCATGTCCTGAAACAAACATGGCTGTTCCTCAGCAGCCTCTGATGATGTTTCCTTGGTGTGGGTTTGTTTATTCTCTTCTTCCTCCCTACGAAACTCGTTATACCAAGTTTTATTAAATTCAATATCCCTATAGTGCTTATTCCTTCTTTTTAAATATTTCAATGAACGCTTTATGCGCATTGGGTCAGCAAATTGATATTTAAAATGTCCTTTGAACGTCAACCTACGCTTTAACTTTATTCGTAAGATGGAACCTTCCATCCTTGAGCGGGGGAGCAAATTTATTAGCTACTTTTTGATCCTTATATTGCTCTTTTTTACAGTGCAAGGCCTGCGATTCAAATAACAGCCTCTCGCAGCAGCTACATACAAAAACTGGTCCATTCTTAACCTTGGCCAAAAACTGCTGCATTACAATATCAAATACCTCTCTATTTTTTTGCAATTGTTGCCTCTTCAATTTGTTGCTAGCTGCTACTCGCTTTTTATAATCTGGATTACCATGATACCTTTTTGAACACATGGATTTTCCCTTCTTTCTATGCAATGTATTTTGCCTATATTTGCGTTTGTTAAATGCTATAACTTTCTCTCTATGTAACACCTTTAGTCTATAGTTCTGTTTGCTTAATGCTTGAACCCTTTCTCTATGCAAATCATCGTCATGATATTTTTTTACACTATATTCTTTTTTTTTCAACGGATTACATTTATATATTCTTTTACTTGAATCCTTTCTCATCTGATTATGCAATGGGTCTTCATGGTATCTAACCTGAGTATGTCCAATTGCTCTGTGTTTGTAATCATCATCCTCACAATACCTCACAAGACCGACTCTTACTCTCTCTTGATAATCTGCATCACTATACTTTTTCATGGACACATCCTTAATCCTTTCCTGGTACACTGTGTTTCTTTTATAATACAGTTTCCTTTTGGAGCTGTATCTCTTTTTTAAATATGTTGAACGCCTATGACTGCAGCTGGCAACACTCTCTGCATTATCTTTAACCCCACCCTTCCCAGTACAGATATCAACACGGCTACGCATATACCGTCTCTCTAGCAAACCACCCACTTTACACAATTTAAAGTACGTTTGGTCATCATAAGGTGTGATACAAACCACTGGCTCAAAATGATTTTTATCACAATGTTTCAAGTATATTTTTTCTTTTGAAAGCATTGCACAATTACAAGTGTAATTCAGCCATTTTCCCCCACTGCAGATAAAAATGTCCACTCAAAGAGCATTTGCTGTCCCTTGGATTTCTACATCTGTGGCACAATATCCTACATACTTCATCTGAGACTTCTCAATGTAGTCTGAAATTGAAGCAGATCCCCCAACTACTTTAGTTTGTTCTGCGTGATTCATCATATGCTTTACAACAGTCGTTCTAATCTTTCGATGGCTCTTCTGAGAACCACTGAGAACATGACCTACGGCTCCGAAGAAACTATTAGCGTCCTCTTTTATTTTTTCGGTCTTACAGACCACACCTAGGGACCCAGTTACTGTAGGTCCCTGTACATCCTGCTTTTCAAAGTCTATATTAAACTTTGTGCAAAGTGATTTTGCCACTTCATTGCACAAAGGATTAAATTCAAGAGTGATTTTACTTACATCACTCTTTTCCACACAATCTGTGTCCCCAGCAGACGATGTACCATGCGTTTGTTCCGTAACCCTCCTTTTGTCTCTAGTTGTCCATCTGACATTGTACAGTCTTGGACAAGAAGTGTCTACTTTGCAATACCCATAACAACTCTGTAAATTAGGTTGTTTTACATACACAACAGTCTCATAATGGTTACCATTGTGGTTTTCCAAATAAACCCCCTGATGAGACGACTGCCCGTTCTCGCAACTATATTTTAGCCAGCGTGGATCACAATATGTGAATATATTAACTCCCAACCAATCTGCTGCTGCTTGAATTTCTAATTCTGTTGCCCAACTGCTAACCTCACGCATTTTGGATGTGCTGAGGTATTCTGACATGGAGGAGGTCAAAATACGCTCATAAGGCACAGCATTGCTCTGCATTTGATGAACCACTGCACGCCTAATTATTGTGTGATGCCTTTGTGTACCACACACAGCTTGACTCAATGCTCTAAATAAACAGTTTCCGTCACCCTCTATTTTGTCATTGAGACATGGAGCCCCGAACAAACCAATTTGTGTAGACACAACATCTACTTTCTCTGACTGCACATGTAACTGGTCACAAAGAGCCTTTGCAAGTTGATTAGTAAGAGGATTAAACTGCAGTCGTCCACTTCTTACTTCTTTGACAAAAGCAACGTCTGAATCAACTGCGGTAACATCACTCTTTTTTAATTTTTTGCAAGCAGAAGATCCCTTACGAATCTTACGCTTTGCACCCATCTGAATGTTGGTGCAGCCAAGTGTGGACTGAATAGCTGATCTACAACCCAAATCAGTCTCTGTCGTTTTGGGAGTCACTCCTGGACCCAAAGACAGATTACTGCTTTCAATTGGGCCTATGTGAGTGACTCGGACACCAGCGATCTCAAACTGTTTTTGACACTTCTTGAGGAACGCTGCAAATGTCCATATGTATTCAAACACGTCTTCAAGGCCTCTGAAATACAAAACAACACTACGCCCCTCGCCATCGCGCATCCCAGACGCACTGCGTGCATGGGAGTCGACCACTGCGTAGTGTCCACCTTGACCAATGATGGCACATGTACCGCCATTCATTGTCAGAAAGCATGTGTCATAGTTAGTACACATCTTTTCCAGTCCGCATTTTAGAGTGGTGTGCACACCCTCATCAATGAGATCCCCCTCAACCACATCCACATCTCCAGACACAAAGTCACTGTATTGAAACACAAATGTTTGTCCGTCGATAATGGCCTCCTTGGGCAGATCTGGAACCGAAAGTAGTTTGTACCCGCCACTGATACCTTGTTGGTCACGCAGGGAGGTGTACAGATCGTCACCAAGAACAACAACTTTGTCCAGGTTGTCGGTCTGCCATGTGAACACGCTGTCAACTGTGTGTTACCAAACCAACTATGCCTACCAAACTTACAGCCATGCACTGAAGTCCTGCATATTTAAACCGTTGGTCACCCTGACTGAATGTTCCCCTGATACACCCCATATCCCCATCACTGTCTGAAATGACTCTCGTCGTCTCCAAATTAACTTCAGCTGCTTTCACAGAAAGGCTTGTAATGCTAAACTTCTGTGCATTCAATGAATTATTGAGATTCCTGATGTAAAGCATCAGGTCATTAGGGCATGTGTTGAACACGGCTACAGATGTGCCAAAACTGGATGCTAACCCAGACGCACCACGTGTGCCACAATCAACGACTACAATACAGTCATTGTGTTTAATAATGGCACTGGCTGCGGAATTTAGGTTAAACAGACACATGCCATCCCTGGATAAGTGTTCAAGCAGCTTCTCCGACAATACCTTATCCCCTTCAGACAAATTAAATTCGCCGTACACTGGCAGACCCATATTGACATTCCACTTACGTCCAAACACACTGGTCTGCTCAACCAACCTGCACAAGTTCTTTGGCTTTACATTCATTTTATGGGCTTCCCCTAATACAAACGAGTTAAGCTTTGACCCTGTAACACATATGGCATCGATATCTGTACTTTATTGAAAGATGTCAACCACACAATTACCTTCCTGCCCTGGCCGATAACGGTCCACTTGGAAGGATCCAGTTGCGGTGATTTGGCAACCTCTCCTTTGACAATCACCCTTGGAGTGACTCTCCTCGCAGGCGGTGGGTGATCTTCTGTGAACAACAGGAGATGGCGTCGGCTCGGCTGGAACAAGTTGCATGTATGCTGCGTTCCAGATCGAACCGACCAGGATTGGCATTCCCGCACTGTCACTCAAGTGCACCTGCAAAAACCAGCAAATAAAAATACATTTACAAATAGTACATAACATTCAATATGTTTTTTCAAGAACGGAACTTGGAATTTCAACTACAAATAACTATACAGAGAAAACATTTCCATTTGCCATGTCACTCACGCCATCTCTGCTCCACAGGTCAAGTTCTTTCGAAGGGAAGTACCCTGCAATTGGTGTGTACTTCACGCCTAAAAAAAAACAGCAAGATCAATTACTAACATATCCACACAGATATTATAGTTTGCTCTTTTAAAAAAATTAATAATGAAAAACAGGAAAATGATAAAAATGATTTACGGTACTTGAACCTAAATATTTGTTAAACATACCCATACGTGCCGCAACACGACGAAATTCCTGACGCATCATATCTTGGTAGTCAGGGTCAACGGTAAGGTGCGGGGGGAAGTCCAAGGCAAAAACCTAATCAAAGTTATAGTTGTCAACTACAAAGGTACGCTATTTTTCACAATTTGTTGATAAAAATGTACATTTTTCAGAAATACATAAACATACAACCACATGGATAAGAATACCAAATGTAATATTATAAGAACTATAATAAATACAATAAAAAATAAGCTTACGTTAGGCCAGCGACTGCAGGCAGTGGCAAGGAGCTTTGCAAAATCCTCTCCTGCTTCAGTGATGGTCCTGCTGGATGTCAGGTTGTCGCTGGGAGCCATCACACAGACTGCATCTGGTGTCCTAGGCAGCACAGCATTGGCTGCCTCGGTTCGCAGCTGGGTTGCGCATGCCCCCGGTGTGGACATGGCACCAAAGGAAAACCTTCCCTCTGGCATCTTCACAATTCCATCGACGATGGAACGGAGATGTGAAGCTCCAACAAGGAGGACAAACTGTAACAACAGAAGACATTATTTCAAATGAAAATCACTAATGATTACCCAGACTCTGTTAACAAAATCTGAAAACAATTCATACTTCCTTGTCTGGAGACTCGGCTGGTACGACCAATTTGTGTCGTCGTCCGGTCAGGGACGAAATTGGCCATTTCTGCACTCTATGGCGGTCACCGGTACCGCCGGCGGCTATTTAAAAACAAAGAAAATGACACCGACATTAAACTTCATGAACCTTTACAATTCTTAAATTATGTCAGCAATAATAACACACCTTCCTACAATAACACCTGTAAACGGGCACGTGCAGAGGATTTTAGAAGGGAAAGGGCTCAAATGTATAAAGGGTTACACCGGTGATTGAATTTTAAAATGTATATATTTAAAACAAATCCATGTTTCAAACACTGCTTCATGACAGTTATCTAAAAATGAATGCAAAGAAATGAAATGTATTTCAGTAAATTATCCTCATTATAACTAGCTTGCTTGCCCACAGAGGGGTGTATCTGTGCACGTGCCTGCCTGTAAAAAATGCACATGCAAACACATTTTACAATGATACAACAAAAATGGACACCCTAAACATATACAAAATTGAATGACAAAATCCTCCACTACTTACGTGCGAAACTGGCTTTGCCAGGCTGCTGATATCCCACACGTCTCCCAGCCACGCGTAGCTTTCAAGCCTGGGAACGGCGGGCTCATTTAACACGTGGCATCTGAAAGTATGTAGGCATTGTTATAATTAATAAAGACATTAGCAGACCCCTTAAATAGTACAAATAATTACACAATTACTTCTTTCAACTGCAACAAAAGCCTACAAGTCCATTAATAGTTGATGCATCCTGTTCAACAAAAATGTACTTACTGTAACTGGTCATGAGATAAAGCTGGGTGGTGAAGGTAGATGAGTAGGTGGTGAAGAAGGTAGATGAGTAGGTGGTGAAGATAAATGAGTAGGTGGTGAAGAAGGTAGATGAGTAGGTGGTGAAGAAGGTAGATGAGTAGGTGGTGAAGAAGGTAGATGAGTAGGTGGTGAAGAAGGCAGATGAGTAGGTGGTGAAGGTAGATGGGTAGCTGGTCAAGCCGGTAGGTTGTTTAACTAGAACAGAGAAGAAACTAATCAGCATCACAGACATGTAAATATAATTACTTAACACAATGTACAATACAATCGCATATAGCTTAGCATACAATACAGTTATAAACAAAACAATTAGCAATTGTATTAGAAGCTGCTAATCACTTAGATTTACACTAATAAAGAGCCTATCTGTTTTCATTATACGTTATGCTACTGACAGTGTCTTGGACCACAACTCACCGGTAGAGAACTGCTCAAAGCTGTCAATCTGTGGGGAAAACACAGCATTAAACCCTGCAAAGAAAAGACTGGAAAGTTCCACATATTGTCATGGTATATGTACTACAAACACTGTCTTTGACCAACACTCACCAGTAATGAACTGCTCAATAGTCATCACTCTGTGAAATTAAAATTAAACCTTGCAAACACAATGCTTGTTTAAATAGCCAAGTGTGGACCTAGCTAACACACACATTCCCATATTAATGCACACATGGTCCACATAGTATTTGATTAAACATTTGCTCCACGTTGTAAATGCTTAAATGCTCTTTCATTTATACAAACAGGATAATACAATTACCATAATGTAATTCTGTAAAAAAAAAGGAATTCTGCATAAAGACTACTTTTACTTTTGATATTTGGAGTACATTTAGCTAAGAATTGTGCTAATGACTACTTGTACTAAAGTAGAGGATCTGATTACTTCTTCCAACGTTTAATATAGTATACCTTCAAATATATGTAATTGTTCATAGTTGAATGACTTAAAAAATTACTTTATTTAAGCTATGGAATCATTTAACCAGCTTTCCTTTGTTCATAAAGGACAAAAATAAAGTAATGTCATGCAGACATGTTATGAATATATGACACATCAAAGGGCCAGGTGCAGAGATCACTGAAACAAAGAATGGGATTATGGCTGTTGTAGTCTTTACCACCATTGCCATATTTGTAGTCCATTTATTCATAGTTACTTCAGTGTTCAATAGTTTTTGGATACAAAAAACGGAGATACTTAGACATATAAGTATGTCTGTGTGTCTTCACTGTCATCCATGTTGTCATCATCTAAACAATGATAGCAAATACTAACTATATGAATAAATATAGTATACCTTGAAATATATTTAATTGTTGATGAATTGTGAATGACTTAAAAAAAAAACAAATATACAATATTTACATTTGAATGTCAACTGCTTGCTGGCTTAGCAATGTTATGCATTTATGAATATGACATTTAAAAAAATGAGCGACCAATCAGAGCTCTCCTTCTGTTAAATTTTGTTTGCCTTCCAATAGAAATAGTTAATATTTACTGTAAAAAAAACGATGTGGTTGCTATGCTAACGTTGTGTGTGTGTGTCTCTTTGTCACCCATCTTAAGTCATCACCTCTCCTTTTCATGTCAGCCATCTTAAGTACAAAAAAGGCGGCAATCACTGTAGCGACATTTCAAATTTCTCAGAACTGAGCGGCCAATCAGAGCTCTCCTATCTGGCATAGCAACTGGTTGCTATGCAAAATAATGTAATGAACAGGGGTGCAGAGACCCCGACATAAAGAATGGAATTATGGATCATTAAATTGCCATAATATAATTAAGCAACCATACACGAGAGGCCGTTCTTGAACGTCATTATTGGTACGACAGTACTGCGGCAGGACCGAGGCGCTTGCGCCGCCGAGGTCCGTACGCCTGGAGATTTCTTCAAATGTCATTGCTATGGTAACAAAATGGTCGCCGTAACACATGGTTCCATCGTCCCCCAATCTTCACTTTTATATCACTGGTCCATGCCTCAACAGCTCAACGTGAAATCTGTTTGCCAAGGCTTTCGGCCCCTAATCGATCTGTTGTTTTGTCTGTCTGACTTTTGTTTTGTTATGTTTGTTTTTTGACTTGTAAAGCGACCTTGGGTCCCTTGAAAGGCGCTATATAAATCCAAGCTATTATTATTATTATTATATTGAGATCTCACCGTATGCCGTTTCCATGGCAACGCATCCTTCGCCAAAAAATACGATGTTGTTGTAATTCAATGGAAAATCGTGCAAACAGCACCAGACTTCAGACTATCATTAATGGTCCGGCCCTCAACAGCTCTATGCCAATTATGGGATGTCATCATATGCCGTTGCCATGGAAACGCATCCTTCGCCAAAAAACCTGGTGTTGTCGTAATTCAATGGGAAATTGTCCAAACGGCACCAGACTTCATATGATGGCTAATGGTCCGGCCCTCAACAGCTCTATGCCAATTATGGGATGTCATCATATGCCGTTGCCATGGAAACGCATCCCTCGCCAAAAAATACGATGTTGTTGTAAGTCAATGGAAAATGGTCCAAACTATACCAGACTTCACATGACAGTTAATGGTCCGACCCTCAACAGCTCTACGCCAATTATGGGATGTCATCATATGCTGTTGCCATGGCGACAGATCCCTCATCATGAAACATGGTGTTGTTGTAATTCAATGGGAAATCTTCTAAACGCCACCAGACTTCATATGATGGCTCCTAGTCTGGCCCTCAACAGCTCTATGTCAATTATGGGATGTCATCATGTGCCGTTTCCATGACAACATATCCCTCGCCAATAAACCTGGTGTTGTCCTAATTCAATGGAAAATGGTCCAAACTGCACCAGACTTCAGACTATCATTAATGGTCCGGCTCTGAACAGCTCTGTCAATTATGGGATGTCATCATATGCCGTTGCCATGGTAACGCATCCCTCGCCAAAAAATACGATGTTGTTGTAAGTCAATGGAAAATGGTCCAAACTGCGCCAGACTTCACATGACAGTTAATGGTCCGGCCCTCAACAGCTCTACGCCAATTATGGGATGTCATCATATGTCGTTGCCATGGCAACACGTCTCTCGCCAAAAAACCTGGTGTTGTCGTAATTCGATGGAAAATCGTCCAAACGGCACCAGAATTCAAATGATGGCTCCTACTCCGGCCCTAAACAGCACTATGTCAATTATGGGATGTCATCATATGCCGTTTCCATGGCAACGCATCCTTCGCCAAAAAATACGATGTTGTTGTAATTCAATGGAAAATCGTGCAAACAGCACCAGACTTCAGACTATCATTAATGGTCCGGCCCTCAACAGCTCTATGTCAATGATGGGATGTCATCATATGCCGTTGCCATGGCGACAGATCCCTCGCCATAAAACACACTGTTGTCGTAAGTCAATGGAAAATGGTCCAAACTGCACCAGACTTCAGACTATCATTAATGGTCCGGCCCTCAACAGCTCTATGTCAATTATGGGATGTCATCAAATGCCGTTGCCATGGCGACAGATCACCCACCATCAAACACAACGTTTGTGTTACTGCTGTAACTCAAAAACATTGTCCGATCGGCCTGAAACTTCCCACGTTTGCCAACGGCCGAGTCCTCGAGACATCTGCCTGACGTCGACGTGCGGACAACAGCCCGTGGAGTGTCGAAGACCCGCTCAACGCTGCTTGCAGCTTTAATTATTATTATTATTATTATTATTATTATTATTATCTGAAACGATGTAATAACTTTTAAAACTTTTTCCAATCACTTGCCCCATGCTTTCAGCAGCAGCTGGCCACTCACTTTGATTTTATCCCGTTATCAATGTCATCATTTCGACAATAAAGAAATGCTACATAAACGTTATCTTGCACATTTTATCTAACCATCTCCGTTTTTCTAACTTTCAATATATTTTAAAAGAGATCTCTCTCTCTCATCTGCGTGCGGGGGCAGTGCCTCACAGACACGCTGCATCTCTCTCGCTCACAGACATGCTGCAGCGCCGTGCAAAATGTAATATTCATTGTAATGAATATTACATTTTGTGAGGAAACTTTTCCACCAATAATTCCAATAAGTATTCCAAAATGTATTCACTTCAGGTTTACAAAAGTAACTGTAATCAGATTACTCGTTTTTCAAATGTAACGCCAGCTGAATACACTTGATTTTTGTATTCTGATTACGTAATGCTGTTGCATGTATTCCGTTACAACCCAACCCTGTGTATATCCCTCCGGACTGTCCACCAGCAGATGAAAAACACCCACCTCTCTGCCTCTTCCAAGGGACGAGGGAACCGTGCGGCAGAGTTTCCGTTAACATTTTTTTTCTTCTGACAGCCCAGCAGCAGGAGAGGTGGGGAGACAACCCAGTCTCATGAAATTTCATGTTCACCAACACGATTTTTAATCTATTGATTCATGTTCACCAACACGATTTCCCCCTTTTTTTCGTGTTGCACAGCACGATTTTAAAAGCAATGTATTTCTACTGGTAATGACGCTCATGGAAGCACGGCATTCGTTGTGTCGGCTGACCTTAAAGGCAATGTGAGCGTCCATTCTCATTGGATAATGGAGAATTGTACAGCCGGAAGTAAGTATTCCCCTTACTGTCGATTGATTTTACAGTGATATCTGCACTATTCATCGACTAAAAAACACCAGATTATCCAACAACATTAATTGGTTTAAATTGTGTACAATGCTTTTGTATTTTTCCCCTTCGATTCGGAGAAACAAATATTTTTTCGGAGTAAAGGATGGCAGAAGACACTACACTACCCAGAATCCCCAGCTATCGTTTGGACTACACCATGTGCTCTGTTTGACAAACCCCGGTTTTTTCACCATTCATTCCAATGGCTGGCGTCTATGTCACGTGATCTTCAAATTTCCGGCCTCGTGCCGGTGCTTTGGCGGTCGGTTCCTCCGAACTGCGGGTTATTCTCCTCTGACCGCACTGATCGAATGGCAAACGCGACCCGCCATCGGAGGGCCTTCTCTCCCGGTCCACGTGCCGGTGCTTTGGCTGTCGGTTTCTCCGAACTGCGGGTTTGACTCTAATGGCCGGGAGGGTGTGCTGTGTGGGCGTAACCCTGCATGTCTCTTCCCTCCCGGGTCGCCCGATATGAAGCGTGACAGAGACGTACCGTCTGACTCAGGGGTCCCACCATGGGTCCCGCAGCGGGATGGAGGTTCCGGGCTGGAACCTCCCCACATCCGTTGCGGTGCGCCCGGCAAACACTGTAGTTTCTCGAACCCTCCATTGTTGCATAGCGCAGGGTTGCCAACTCTCACGCATCTGGCGTGTGACACACGCTTTCACTCTCAATCTCACGCTCTCACGCTGCCCAAACTATTCTCACGCCAAAAACAAGAATACCGAAGACTAGAAACGGTTTTGAAAACTTTTGTCAGGTAGTGATCGTCTTCTCAATAGAACATCTTTGATAATGTCTTCTGGCCAATCAGAATCACGATAACGGCGTGGTGTTGTTGCAGGAAGTCCCCACGGAGAATACTTATGCGGTAGTACATCGATACAACATTACTTATTATTATAGAAATCAACACGTAATGAAATAAGACCCCACGGTTTGATGACTGATAGGTGTGTGGGCTGTCTTTCATTTTGACACACAGAAGAAAGGGGGCTATCCACCCTTATCCACAATGTAAAGTAACTCACAGCCTCTTCTCTCTGTGAGGAGCAGCAGGTTCAGCTTTCAGAACAAAGTAACACACAACTAAAATGGCATTCATTTTTTAAATATGTCGTGGAGTAATAGATGTATTTATTTTTCTTCTCAAGAGAGTACCAGAATGTGTATTTTATGTTAGTATTTCAAAAGATCTCCTGGGGAGAATCCCCCCAGACCCCCTGCAGGGGTTGGGCTTTCAGCAGGTCAACTCTTTCACCTGTGGGTAAATTGCAGGATTGGCTCCAGGTCGTCCTTTTTATTTACTACAAGACAAATGTGCCTTTTTATTTCATACAGTTCAATTTGGATTGAGACAGGGAAATAATCTAAACCTCACGCGTGGCGTTTCACTGTCAAGGGGAGCGTGCATGTAATTACATTGCAAATACTGACTTCACCCCACCACTGTATGGGTTAGCCCTACCATAGATTACCCAACACAAATACTCTGGAGCCGAGACTGACGACCCGTATTGCGCATGCGCAGATCTAAGAACCAGTAGAAATGATCAAAAAGTAAAAGTCTGTTGCTTATTGTTCTACTAGGCCAAAATAGAGTCAAAGAGTATATGAGAGTGAGAGTGTGTTAATTAATATGTTTGGCAGTTTGGAGTAAGTCTGTAGATTTGTGTGTGTGTGTGTGTGTGTGTGTGTGTGTGTGTGTGTGTGTGTGTGTGGTGTGTGTGTGTGTGTGTGTGTGTGTGTGTGTGTGTGTGTGTGTGTGTGTGTGTGTGTGTGTGTGTGTGTGTGTGTGTGTGTGTGTGTGTGTGTGTGTGTGTGTGTGTGTGTGTGTGTGTGTGTGTGTGTGTGTGTGTGTGTGTGTGTGTGTGTGTGTGTGTGTGTGTGTGTGTGTGTGTGTGTTTGTGTGTGTGTGTGTGTGTGTTTCCTGTATAGGCCTCTCACGATAATTTATTTTGTTGGATACATTTTCCCGGAAATTATTGCGATAAACAATAATATTGTCGGCACCGTTGTATGACCATTTTAGACCACTGACATAATGATAATATATAATAATAATTCAAGTACATCCTTTCAAACTGCTAGTCACATCCTCATGTAAATGGCAATTTATCGAGTTCATTTTTATTTATCGTACGATAAGTCAATTAATTGCTTATCGCGACAGGGACACAATAAAACAGTGGAAACAAACATGTGTTTGACTTTTATTAGTGAATGAAACTGTGTGTGCTTTATAGTCTGTGTCCAATATTGTGTATTTGTATATATATATCCTATATATATGCTAAGGTCCCGCTGCTGACACGATAGCAGTCATTTAGTGTGCATATGTGTAATTAAACCCATGATATCAAAATCTCACTCCAGCCAGGTACCCAAAGTTGGCAACCCTGGCATAGCGGCCTTTGTCGGCTGCGGCATTCAGCAATTGGCCTTGCTCCGGGCACCGGTTCCCCCGGGGACCAGTATTCGGTGGCTTCACATGATATTGGGTCGACCCTACTTCATCACAGGCTACCTGTTTGATCCTGCGTAACAACCATATATGCTTGTCTGCAAAGAGTGAACTGCCTGGTCCTGCCCTGGTGTTCCTCTACGGCTAGTGTCCAGCCGTCAGCTGTGCTATCAGCAAATTTGACCCGTCATCGAAGGGCCTCCTCCCCGGGTCCACATGCCGGTGCTTGGCGGTCGGAATAATAATATTTTACAGGGCTCAGGGGTCTGCACTTTGAAGCTCCTGGAGCGGACAAAGATATGTGTATTTGCCTGAATGATGGAAATAAACAAAAAAATGCTATTTTACAGGACATGACAGATATAGGTGTATTTTCACAGCTTTTTGGAAACACCACCACCATCACCAAATGTGATTTTGCAGGGCAACACGCGGCTCATTTTACCCATGTGATGTGGTGCAGCACATTACGGAGCTAATTTAACGACATGGCATACCAGGGGCACTAAGGTGCACTAAGGTCTTACCCGGATGTCCTTATGTGTTTAGTCAGAGTGCTTGAGTTTGGGTACACATCTTTGCCAGGCGTGGAAAGACGAAATATGACAAAACAGTTAAAGTGTGAACCTTCAGCACATGGGGGGTGGTGCCGTGAAGAACTTTAAGTTTTTGAACTGGTCTCTGGAGGAATGCAAGGAGAGTTTGAGGGGATTCTACCTGTATTATGATGCACTATTTTCGGATACATTTGGCCCGGTTTCATGGTTCTCCAAAAAAGTTAACAAGCTTTTTCTGCCTCTGGAGGAATTCAAGGGGAGTTTGAGGGGACTCTACCTGCATTATGATGCACCATTGTCGGATACATTTGGCCCGGTTTCATGGTTCTTCCAAAAGTGACATTGTACTTTTCCTGACTGTGGAGGAATGTGAGGCGAGTTGTCAGGGGACTCTATCCGCCTTAAGAGACACTATTTTCGGATGCATTTTATCCATTTTCACCCTTTTCTCTGGTTCTCCCAAAAGATAACTTAGAGACTTTTTCTGCCTCTGGAGGAATGTGAGGCGAGTTGTCAGGGGACTCTATCCGCCTTAAGAGACACTATTTTCGGATACATTTGATCCATTTTCACCCTTTTCTCTGGTTCTTCCAAAAGTGACCTTGTACCTTTCCTGACTGTGGAGGAATGTAAGGAGAGATGTCAGGGTACTTTACCTGCATTATGAGGCACTACTTTGGGATACAATTTCTCCATTTTCACCCCTTTCCTCTGGTTCTCCCAAAAGATAACTTAGAGACTTTTTCTGCCTCTGGAGGAATGCATGGTTAGTTGTCAGGGGACTGTACCTGCATTATGACGCAGTATTTTTGGATACATTTGGCCGGTTTTCATGGTTCTACAAAAAGATAACATAGTATTTACAGACTCTGGAGGAAAGCAAGGGAAGTTTGATGGGACTCTACCGGCATTATGATGCACTATTTTGGGATACATTTGGCCGGTTTTTATGGTTCTCCAAAAAAGACAACAGAGTATTTCCTGCCTCTGGAGAGGCCGAGAGATGACAGGGATCTCTGCCCGCCTAACGAGTGCCTAAATGGGACACCTTTCGCACGATGATGCAAATGGAAAACACAATGTTTTGAAAATAAACTGGACAGATTTGACATGGGGTCTTTCTAGTTCGCTGAGTGCAACTTTCTTGAGTCTTTTCACGTTTCCTTCTTTGTCGCCCCCGGTTCTATACATTCTACTGGGTACACTTCCCGGTACCAAAATGCTCATGCATACAGATAGGATGTTGATGTGTTGTCCGATCTGTAAGAGTTCCTACCGCGCCCTGAGCAAGCACCTGCAGAGGAACCATAGTGTGCGTAATTTAGTTGAAAGAAAAATTCTGCTGTTGTTGGCCAATGGACGTACAAACATTAGGCTGCATCCCTGCACCATTGCAGGATGCGAGTATAGCGGGACAAGGCTGGACCGGCACTTGGACAGAGACCATGTTGAGCTGTCCCGGGAGGAGATATATGTGGTCGTAAATAAACTAAAAATGACAGTGGCAACGAACCTCTTAGGATGTGGACACTGAGGGTGATGAGGTCCTGTCACAACCTCCACCCTTGTCCCCAGTGATTGAATGTGACAACCCGGACTGTAAGGAATGGAGGATGGAGGCAAACACAATGAGGGCTCAGAGGGACAGATATGCTGCTGAGGTGAAATCCCTGCGCTGCAAGCTGCAGCAGAGGATAAAACATAAGCGACAGAGGAGGGACCAGAGGGCCGAGAACATGCATGGGTTCGATGAAGAGTATGGGGAGGAACAAGAGCGGGTGTTTCTAAAGAAACGACCCCGAACATTGACCCGTCTGAACATTGCCTCTCAGACACCTGTATCCAGCTCCTCAGAACCTGCATCCATAGATACCGAGGCCTCATCAACCTCCCCTCCCATAAATTCCCCCTGGTTCCGCGGCGGGGGCCGGGGGAATATAATGCGGGACATAACATTCCCACGCATCATGGGTAAGTGTGTTAGATGTGTCACAAATGCAGTTTCTGTAACACACAATGTGTTGTCATTAAAGTACTGTGTTATGTTTCACAGAGGAGTATCTGCAAGGCTACCGGGAGCATTATGAGGGCATCGACCCAACAGTGAGGCTCTGACTTCTATATCAAAAATATATCACACTTTCTAAAATACATGGCAGCCACACCATGCAAGTGGAGCAGGCTCAACCAAAACGACATGATTGTAATCCAACGGGAACTTGCTGCCATCCTGAAGTCCCTGAGGAAGAAGGTGATTATCCACCAGATGCAGGTGAAGCGGGACAAGATGGAAGGTCTGCCGAGCCATAACGACATCATGGCATGTTTGACTGTGGCCAAAACTCGCATCCCTCAGCTCCTGAACGTGATGGCCAGCAATCCGACTACCACAACCCGGCTCTTGCTCTATGGGTACATGACCCTCCATTGGAGCTGCATTTATGGCCACCGTCCGGGGGTCTACTCCAACATGACCAACGCCGAGGTCCGAAAGGCGGAGACAACTGGCACTGACTTTGGCTACCTCATCCACGTGAGTGCTATTACAAAATGTGTTTATTCTGGCAGTGATACACATGTTGTGCATGATTGATACTTGTATTGACGCTCTCTACCTCTGTCATAACAGGTAAGCAACCACAAGACGGCCAACGCGTTTGGTGAAGCGCAGCTGTACCTCACCATAGAAGAATTCGGATGGATGAAGAGGTGGCTGGAAATCAAGAGGACGCTGACCTGCACCCAGAACCGCTACTTCCTATACACAGCGGGGAAGAACCCGTCGAGGAACCTTGCCTAATTCCTGAGGTTGGCATGGGCTGATGTGGGACTAAAAGGTCCCATTAACTTCACCAACCTCCGCACAGTCCACGCAGATAATGCGAAGAGGTTTCAGGACATAGGCAACCGCCAAAGAGTGAGTGATTTCATGTGTCACAACACTGCAACTGCAGACACATTTTATGCCAAGAATCCTTCTTTGAAGGAGGCTGCGGACATACGGCTGCTCTTCACAGAGTCACTGCAAGCAGCGGCAGCAGCATCATCGGGGAGTGAAGACAATTTGGGGGACATTGACAGTGACAGCTCTGGAGAGGAGCATAGCCCCACTCCCTACCAAGACTCCCCCGATGCCGAGACGTCAGACGAAGAATTCGACTTAAACTTCAACACTTGGAGTGCGGCGAACAGGGAACAGTCAATGGCCGAACACAGTCCCTCAAACATGGGTGAAGAGAGGGTGCCAGACTCTGCACCAACTTCACCCGATACGGACAATGTTACCAGTGCACAAGCCAATGACCAACTTGTAAATATGGAATGTGTTGTTGTACCCTTGTGCTGTATGAGTGAATAATGTTAACATGTTATAAAGTGACAATGTCAATGTATATAATTCTGTAAATAAAGTTTATTTAAATTACTTACTTGGTCCTATTTTTTAAAAACTATTACACCCTAGTTGAGTTGGTACCGGATAAATGGAGTGAACAAGTGGCAATAGTGAGCGGTGTGAGAGGGAAGGCAAAGCAATATGCTGAAAATATGGGTACATCCTTTGCTATTATTTACATTTTTTTTTCTCATGGCGGAAATGAAAGACTGTACCTGGCAGCCCTGCACTACAATGAAAACGCTGAGCGTGCACAAGCCACTACATCCGCTGGAAACCCTCTGTATATAAACTGCAGTTCCCAAAGGCCAGGAAGGGAGAATGCAGAGCAAAACCAGTAAAGACTGACCCCATATTCCGTAAGTGTTTAAAATATTTATTATACAACTATTTACAAATATAAAATAAAAAAATTAGAAAGAACTTTCAGTTTTTTACATGCATATACTAATCTAAACCACATTTTTTGTTGTGCTTTTTTTAACATTGCACAGGCTACGTGGCCAACTTGATGGACCTCATCTTCGACCAAGTCTTTGTGGACCCTGCACCATTATGAGCGACCTGACAGGGAGGAGGTCATCGCCGGGTATGCTACACAGTTCAATTTGGCTGCTGTCTGAACCCAACATAGACATTTCACGGATCAGGAAACTCCTTGCGAATCCTGAGGACAACGCAGGCCGGAATCACCACTCTGATCCTGCGTCCAAGGAAGCTCCAGCACCAGCTCACAAAGCTTCTGTAGGCTAGATACCTGTGACGCCTGAAATCATAAAAAAGATATTTAGTGTCATTTATACAAAATACAAGTACATTTAGTTTTTTTTTATGGGTTCAAAGAACCGTTGATTTTGACAATAAAGTTCCGAGTTGATATCAAATGTGTCGTGATTATTCATGTTTGGATGGGTAAAGAATATTCTGATTTCAAAAGCATAAGGTTGTGCGTGGACTTTTTTTGTCGTACACATGGGTGTGTTATGCCATTGCTGTGTAGTATATAATAGTACATGTACAATGACAGAATGAAAGATTGCATAAAGCCATATACACCAGTATTTATTTCCATGAACAATATTAGCATTCGTTTTACAATTTCAGTCAAAACAAACAAACCACTCACTGCTCTATTTGCCTCAACTGTAGTCCACCATGTTCAGCTCTGTAAATATTCAATGCATTCTGCAGGGAGAACACATTCAGGCACACAGGCTCCAATCCAGGATGGTCCACCATACAGGTTACAGAGTCCTCATGTTCCTGCATCCGTCTTGACACCTAGTGTGATAAACATATATTGAATGACATGTGAAAAATGTATTCTCTAAACAGACAACTTAGTGAAGCTAATGTTACCTGTGGAAACTCCATGCAGCACATGCTCCGGTTCAGAAGGCATCGTGGCGCAATTTGCACATGTAGCCCTTTAGAAAGAAGTAAATAACTGAGCTTTTAAAAACACATGAAACTACACACATTGCTGACAACTGAGGTGTTGGAGTTATACTTTTTATCACCCTAAGTTATTGAACTTTCCAACGGTTGTTGCACGATGTTGGAAGAAAAGGACTGTAAACTATTAAACGCAATGAGTCCATTGTATATATGCTGAAAATATGAATGTCTCCCTTTATAAATATATATATGTATCGCTGTGTTTGCGTTACAAACTCTAAGTTACAAACTGTACACATTGCATTCTTGCTAATTAGCCAAAATATGAATGGAATAAGTAGCAAGCATCGTAACAAACAGTAAAAATAAATAGGGACAACAGCTTGTCAACTAACCATTCAGAAACGTCCTGCTGCAACCGAGATGTTTGCACCTCCACCAAAACCTCCGCTGCTTCAGTTTCTGGATCAAATTGATAATATGCTTGAACACATGCATTGCTCTGAGATTACATGTTTATTCCACACTCGTAATCACAGCAAGCATGGTAACGTGACTCTCGCCGGCTCATGCCCCCCTCTTCTGCAGGTGGGCGTGGTCAGCTGCTGCTCAGAATTTTCATAGACAGGTTTGGAATAGAGCGAAAATGAGCGAAACGAGGCATGGCTAAAAAATTATCTGTTTGGTATTTTGAAAAATAAAATGTATAAATATACCTTATATAGGTATGGTCATACACCATATCATTTAAATATAGCATGATAGGTCTCCTTTAAATGAATGTACAGTTTTATTTTGAAAAGCTTTATTGAAGGACAACCCCATTGGTTCCATGACGTTACTTCCGGCTTCACGTTAACAATGATTACAGCTGTTAAAATGCATTAAATAAAAAGTCATGAATGAGAATACGAGGAGAAAAGGTGTGTGGAGTTATACCAGTGGCGAACCGTGTCCATCACAACTGGACCTTCTGTAGACACACACAATTATTCAATTATAGGTTCCTCACAAGCGTTATGCGCCCTCTAGTGATCTGTTTGAATATTGCACTAAAACAGTAACAACAAAATGAACTGTACCATAGTTCCAAAATGCTTCATGGGATGCTGACATTAGCATGTATCTTACTTTTTTTGTATTAGTACAACTGTTGTACATGTTTTATTGTTTTATGGTTCACTACTCTTGAGTGAAGGTTTACATATCTACAGAGGATTAGAGACACCAACAGTCTCTCTCTCTCTCTCTCTCTCTCTCGCTCTCCTCTCTCTCTCTCCTCTCTCTCTCTCTCTCTCTCTCTCTCTCTCCTCTCTCTCTCTCTCTCTCTCTCCTCTCTCTCTCTCTCTCTCTCTCTCTCTCTCTCGCTCGCTCGCTCTCGCTCTCGCTCTCTCACGTACACTGCTGTACAATATTTGTATAGAGATGTTGGATTAACTTGGCTCAGAAGGGACCCACAGTACACATTGGTGTGCAAATATATCCCTGGAGTGGATAAATAATAGCAATAATAAAATGAGTCAAGGTTGTTTACATGGTCTCTGGTGTATCACAATGTATTATCTGTACCCTGATTGACAAAAAGATAAATATATAGTACATTCTACAGAAACAATTCAAACTGAGGTCCTACAACAACAACAAACGTATTCAGACCTTAGTCATTTATTAATTATGATCTATTTAAACTCAAGGCTTAAAGTAGATAAACATTTCTTAAATATTTCTAAAACATACTTTTTTGGGTTCTTTCCATTGTCCTAAACACTAACCCATTTTTTTCTCACTTTTGTTGAAAATATATTTCTGGATTGTAAACTACATCACATCGATCAACATTATTATTTAACTAGAAATGTCACTAATGAACATCCTTCTCAGTACTTAAGCAAGCGTTATAGTTAATGCAAAATCTCATCTGTGTACAAATGTCCACATTTAAAATGTTGTTGTTCACTTAGTGACTTATGTGCTCACTAATTCATAGGAAATAATAATTTAACGTTTGATCGTTATCTGAGACTGAAGTCTGGTTCCCTCCTGTATGAGCACTGGGACACTACGCAGCTTTGCGTGCTGTGTGTGAGCGTAGTGACTCCGCTCCTCACGGCAGCCCATTAAGATCCACTTAGTGCGACTGACGTCATAAGCTGCTTAGTGCAGCAGGTGAATGGAAGTTGTTTACATCAATGTCGGACTAAATGATATTGCACACATGTTTTTGTAGAAAGCCGAATTTACTGACCTGCCTGAGTAACAGCGCTCCGGAGTTTTACAGTGTGGAAGTGAAGTCTGGAGTTTGAGTGACCCAAGCAGCTGGGATGGAGTGCAGCGGCCAGGTAACTGCTGCGTCACCAGGGGGTACAGAGGGAGATCTGTATCAGTAGGCCTACAGTATGTGTGTGAACTGATTCACTGATGTCATTGTGAAATCTGTGAATGTTAAACTACTTCTTAAAATGCAAAAGAGATTTGTGAACTAAAAAACAATAATTTGCAAATATAAAACGACTCTTTAAATATACAAACATATTTCACAAATAAATACACTTGATTTATTTACAAACCAATTAAATGCTATCTGTTTATATCTTTCTAATCTTTTCAACTCCTGATCAGACTTTAATGAATCCAGTTTGTTATTTTTGGATCTTGATTCCACTCTTGTAGATTTGCATTTTAAACACGGTAATGGCCTCCTAATTACATGGTTTCAGCATGTCAAAGTAAGAACAACAAGCAGCAAGTGACATGCATTCATTATTATTTTATGTAAATGTGAAACAGTGTGTACTAGTGATTCTATATTTGTTATATAATTTACAGGGACTGATATGTAGTGAAGTAAAAGTATAAAGAATCACAAGATTTTAAAAATTACATAATGAAGTACCTCAAATTTTCTTAAGTAAATGAGTTTAATCTCAATGGTTGTGTCTGTCTAGTGTAAATGTAATGTGTAATGTGTTCATTCATCTCACACCACTAACTGTGAGCTCAGGATACAGCTATTATGTTATATGTACAAATCATTTATATTTGTTTTTTTGTGGCATCAGTGCTATGGCACCAGTAGTCACACATACACTGAAGTAAAAGCTGTGTTAATCCAGTTCAAATAAGGACACAGTTGTCACATTTATAATGTCTCCGGTCCCACCCACCCCCTTCAAAAACCAAACTGAAGTTCAGGTTTACACTCAAGGGCTTAAATGGACAAAAAATCTCAGTTTTATGCCGAAATTCAAACTGAGGTGATTTGTCCTTGTCCCAGTGGCCACCTGGTTTTGAACCGAAAAACCAGCCCACTTACCTACTGTTTTCACCAAAGGAATACATCGAAATATTTTTGAACAACTTTAGGACGAAGGACAGCCAGATCAGTGACCAAGAACAGTGTGACTTTAGAAATTCCACTGTAGGAAAGTAAACTTGCTGATCTGTGTTTCTCCATCATAACAACAGTTGACACCCCGACTGCTGATGGCTGTGGGGACAGCTGTGATTGGCTCTCTCCAGTTTGGCTACAACACTGGTGTCATCAATGCTCCTCAGAATGTGAGTATTCTGTTGTGTGAACTGGAGTGTGGCCTGTGCTAGAAGCATTTTTTGGGGTTATTGTGGTAACTTCAGGGTTTTTATCTTGTATCTTAATTGTATCTTAAATTGTATTACTGTCCTGATTTTCGCTCTCACTCTGTTGCTGCTTAAACTCCTGAATTTCCCCACAGGGATTAATAAAGGTCCATCTTATCTTATCTTAACTCTGGGTCTTCAGTCCTACAATGCTGGGTCACTTCTTACTGGAGCAGATTGCCATGGTTACTTATACTGAACACCTACTTGCCTGATATAAGAAATCCAATCGGGAAAAAGTACCACCCGCTGACCAATCAGAACTCTGTGTGTGGAGTTTAGGGCTATGAAGTCATATTACAGGATAAAGGAACAGTTAAACTGCCATATTCAGGAAAGACGGCTGTGCAAAAGTCCATCCATCCATCCATCTTCTTCCGCTTATCCGTGGTCGGGTCGCGGGGGTAGCAGTTCCAGCAGAGAGCCCCAAACTTCCTTTTCCCTGGCGACATCAACCAGCTCTGACTGGGGGATCCCAAGGCGCTCCCAGGCCAGCGAAGAGATATAATCCCTCCACCTGGTCCTAGGTCTACCCCTTGGTCTCTTCCCAGCTGGACGTGCCTGGAACACCTCCCTAGGGAGGCGCCCAGGTGGCATCCTAACTAGGTGCCCAAACCACCTCAACTGGCTCCTTTCGACGCGAAGGAGGAGCGGCTCAACTCCGAGTCCCTCCCGGATGACCGAACTTCTCACCTTATCCCTAAGGGAGACACCAGCCACCCTGCGGAGAAAACCCATCTCGGCCGCTTGTATCCGCAATCTCGTTCTTTCGGTCATGACCCATCCTTCATGACCATAGGTGAGGGTAGGAACGAAAATGGCCCGGTAGACAGAGAGCTTTGCCTTCTGGCTCAGCTCCCTTTTCGTCACAACGGTGCGGTAAAGCGACTGCAGTACCGCTCCCGCTGCTCCGATTCTCCGGCCCATCTCACGCTCCATTGTTCCCTCACTCGAGAACAAAACCCCGAGATACTTGAACTCCTTCACTTGGGGTAAGGACTCATTCCCTACTTGGAGTGGACAATCCATCGGTTTCCTGCTGAGAACCATGGCCTCAGATTTGGAGGTGCTGATCCTCATCCCAGCCGCTTCACACTCGGTTGCGAACCGATCCAGTGAGTGCTGAAGGTCGCAGACCGATGAAGCCATCAGCTGTGCAAAAGTGTGCATTAAAAAAACTGTCCCCAGAACAATATGACTACACATTTGCGGTAAGCAAATACTTAAAGTGGACCTATCATGCTATATTTGAAACATATATTGTAGGGCCATACCTATATAAAACATGTCTGTGAAGTTCTTTTTTCAAAATACCAAACAGATCATGCATTTTAGCCACGCCTCATTTCGCTCTATTTGCTCTTTTCCAGCCCTGTTTTTGGAAAGGGCTGATTCTGCTTTTGTGGCAGACTACAGCACCACCCACAGGCCTGGCATATGTACTACAGCGTCTCCAGCGCTTTCGAGCGGTCTCTCATTCCCCGGATAGGTGGAGAGTTGCCCATATAGGCGGAGCACCCCTTTTCTGACGTCAGAAAAATTCAAATAATAATCAGATCCGTTGCAGCCCAGTTTTTAGAGATTTGGGTATGGAGGAAAAGAGAGAGGGTTGTGTTTTCTGACACTTGGTGAGTTCCCTGACACACCGGGGACACATATTCATGTATAAAAGATGTACAAAGGTGCATTTTGCTTGATAGGTCACCTTTAAATATCGTAAAAGGATCTTACTTGAATAGCTAATAATGATCCACAGCATAAGAAACCTGAGAAGTAATTCAGAGCAATGGGTACATTCTGCAAGTTTACAACGCGGACATGTCACACTTATCATTCACACACATCATTTCACATCATATTTTTACTTCTCTGTGTCAGCTTCTTGAGCTGCATGTTGCTGCAACACTTCAGTCACACACTCAGTGCCGCACACTGTATTCATTCAAGTGTTATTTTGCTACAGGTTACATACTTTGATCAATGCAGTGAATGATTTTAAGATATGAAAACGTATACAGAAGGGTACTTGAACATGTAAAAGACAGAAAAAGAAAACAACATTAAGTAGACAAATGTAATTATACTCAGATCTACTCATGTCCTAAATAAGGCAGTGATAATGTAAATCTGTTCATTTATGTTTGTGATTGGTCAAATTTTGCTAACTGGGAAACTCCCGGTTTGACTTACAGAGTTGATAACCAGCGCCATAGATCTCGTTTGTTAGGGTTGGTTCAGCCAGATAACAAAGATATCCAGGGTCTGTTGGACGGGCTTCGTTTACAGGCCTCTGGTGACAACAAAATCAACAACAACTAAACCAACTCACTAAATCACAAGCATATACAAGTAATAAAAGATTATTACTTTAACGTATAGTAGGTACTATAATCTAGCAAATAGTAAATTATGATTAAATTGCATTCCACAATAATATTTGTATACAAAAAGATATTGTCTCATGTTCAAGTAATTTTCAGATCTAGTGTGAAGAAAGATTATCTGTAAATAAAAACAGCTTATCTCCAGTATTTTAAATAATATATACTGTATATTATTCTGCAGCCACATAGACTCCATTAAATGAAACTTTATTTATGTATGCAGGATGAAGATGTCAGATGCCGCTATTTGAGTCGTGCCAGGATTTGAGTATTTTACATCTACACCTCTAAGGCTGCTGACAAGCTTCTATTTCTGACAGATATCTGAAATGACAGAGAGCAGGTGAATGAGGTTAGGATTAAGGAGCTCAAGCTTACCAGATTACCAGGCAAACTAGGGTTGTTGTGCTTCAGGACTACTGCCCAAACTCATGTGACCCCTTTAGTTAATTCAAACAATAATAAGTGCTGACCCAATGTGAAAATCACAAACATAGGGGTGGGTGGGTGGACCAGCATAATTAACAGTGGATTGGCATTCCTCCAACACATTTTATTTTTCTTACCGGTACATTTATTTTGAAAAATAATCATATGCTGGTACGGCTATTATGACTTATTTCTGTCTTATCAAAGCTACCATGACTTACTGTGGTTGCAACAGCTTTGGGTGCATCTAAAGCAGGGGTGTCAAACTCAATTTCATCGCTGGCCAAATTAGAATTATGGTTGCACTCAAAGGGCCGGTTGTAACTTTAAGACTATATCAATATACATATATAAATATATAATATATATTAAATAATGTATTATATTATATTATTGGCTCTTCATTGGATTATTATCAGTTCTGGTAATAACATCATAAATAACTACTTCTGAAAGCAGACGTCTAGGGCAAATAATTGAAAGGAAATATTCAACAATTACACCAATTGTATTGTATATTATATTCTTTGCAAGCTCTTGCGGGCCACATAAAATGAGGTCGCGGGCCGGTTTTGGCCCACGGGCCTTCTGTTTGACACCCCTGATCTAAAGTAAGACCTCCTTGTTCTTGCAAATCAAACTATTAAAGATGGGACATGTATTTGTCAGCAGACATAGATATAATGTTGTATTATGATAGTATTAGCAAATCAGTACTATGTTAGTACTAACTGGAATCTATTTCTTGACCAAATTATTGGAAAGTTAAACATTTGACCTGTAGGTGGTGCTGGAGGAAAAGTAAAAGCATCATCAAAGTGTGTATGATTCATCCTCTTTCAAAAGTTGTTGAGATATTTCATTCTGAAAAATAAAATAGCTACCTGATGATGGTGCTACAGGGAAAGTCACTAATATCGATTTCAGCCGGGAGTGTAGTGGAAATCTGTCTATTTACTCATTGAGACCTGTTTGTGGTTCTGTGCTTCAGATCATTCAGGGCTTCTACAATGAAACATGGAGCAGCAGGTTTTCAGAGCCCATCCCTCAGAGCACTCTCACCGCTCTGTGGTCGCTCTCTGTGGCCATCTTCTCTGTGGGAGGAATGTTCGGCTCCTTCTCAGTCAGCCTTTTTGTCAATCGCTTTGGCAGGTAAGACTCCTTCCTATGACCAAAAACATTATTAATCACACTTTACTTTTAAAAAGACAAATAATATATACTCTTATATTTCTAAAGGAAGAACTCCATGCTCATGGCCAATGTGCTAGCCTTTATTGCCGCTGCGTTTATGGGCTTCTCCAAGCTGGCTGCCTCCTATGAGATGCTCATCATTGGGCGCTTCATAGTGGGTCTCTACTCTGGCCTATCAACTGGCTTTGTGCCCTTATATGTGGAGGAAATCTCACCCACATCTATCCGCGGAGCATTAGGAACTCTGCATCAACTGGGTGTAGTGATCGGCATACTGATGGCACAGGTGAGATCTCTAACTCCATTTCCCATCTTCAGTAGCTTCAGAATGAGACAAAGAGACTCCATGTAGTTTGAAGGTATCATTATTAACCCTCAAATTATTTCTCGATTTTTAGATGTTTCCTTAAATCACCTTTTAAATGTACTTGTTATAATGTGGCACCCCATGTGTTACATATCAAAATGTTCAGGACAGTCTTTGGTCTTGCTAGTAATGCAAGTCACTCATCTTAGAGCACTATATGATGAGATAATTAGCTCTAAAGCTGAGAATTTTACATCAGATTTTGGAAATCTTCAAAACACAAATGTACTCATTCAGCAACAGCTCTAAACTGGTTTAGCTCCTACTTAAAGGACAGAACAAATGTTGTCTCAATAGGCAATTACAAATCAACCCTGATAAATATGTCACACGGGGTTCCTCAAGGCTCCATCTGAGGACCCATGGGCGTGGGAAGGGGAGTGCTGAGGGCGCTGCAGCACCCCCTAGCGGCGGGCAGGGGGTGCGGAGCTCCCCTGTCTGAATTATTATTTGACGGTTATTGCTGCTCCCGCTGTGCATAATCTGTGTAATATGTAGCCAATAAATTCCACATTGTTAGCTACAATTCTGTAGCCCCGGACAATTCTACCTCTACCTGTAATATAATACATTAACCGTGCTTTACGTGAACCTCATCATGACATTAGAGAGGACGGCAGGACTGTAATTTCCAGTGTTCAGTGAATGCAACAGAGGCAAGACACCAGACCAATCAGAGAGTTGCATGGAAATAAAAGTGTGCTTGTGTCATTCAAGCTCGGCTCTGTGTGTGTGTGTGTGTGTGTGTGTGTGTGTGTGTGTGTGTGTGTGTGTGTGTGTGTGTGAGAGTGAGAGAGAGAGTGTGTGTGTGTGTGTGTGTGTGTGTGTGTGTGTGTGTGCGTGTGTGTGGAAATAGCACATTTAGTGTGTGTGAGAGAGGGAGAGAGAGAGAGAGAGAGGGACCGGTGCCAGCAGCAGGGACCGTGTTGTTAGCATCTGGTTAGCTAGCTGCACTAACGGACACGGAGCCGTTTGTTCCACAACAAGCTGGAGGAGAGCTCTCCTCTCAGACTGAGAGACTCAGGTGAGCTAAACGACTTTCTGAGTGTTTAGATAGTTAACTTTAGTCTAAGTTATCTCAGTGGGTCTCAAATGGTTTGGTCACAAATTATTCAAAAGATTATTTCCGCGGCACACCTTCATATGATCACTATAGTTATAAAAAAATAAGAGAATAAAGGAAAAACAGTTATGAAATACTATATGGCAGTAAAACAAGAATACAGTTTGAAAGGGGAGTGATTTGTAAAATATCCATAAAGAAAAAGTAAATCTGTTTCATCTGGGTGTTGAGAGATGTATCCATAGATCTCTTAATGTTGCTCTCAAAGTGCACCAGATTGATGCTTTTAACTTCAATATTTAAAAAAAATCTTACCGGTGGAGCATCCCCCCGGACCCCCCTAGAGGAGGTGAGGTCCGCTCCACACTCGTAAAATATAGCACTTTACCCCTGCCTATATGCCGTGAGCTGATTATCGAGCCTTCATTGTAACAGTCGCGGGTGTACTGTGTGTTTGCGTGTGGGGAGTGCTTTTGTGCGTGCTCTATAGTGCCCGTAATAGTGTTCACTGGAGTCCAGCACCTCAGCACCCCCACTCAAAATACCTTCCTGCGCCTCTGTGAGGACCTTTGCTTTTTAATATTTATATGCTACCTCTGGCTGAAATTATTCAAAAGAGCGATCTAAGCTATCACATCTATGCAGGCGACACCCAGATTTATTTTTAAATTACACCGGGAGACTACTCTCCGATTAGAACACTGAGCAAGTGCATTGAGCACATCACTAACTGGTTGACTAAGAACTTTCTCCAATTAAACAAACAAAAAACTGAGATCATTGTTTTTGGAGCAAAGAAGGACCGATTAAAAGTAATCGCAGAGCTTCAGTCGGCAGACAACAAAGTAACTCACAAAGCAAGAAATCTAGGTGTAGTGATGGACTCAGACCTGAATTTTAACAGTCACATTACAACAGTTATTAGGTCTGCATACTACCACTTAAAGAATATATCAAGGATTAAAAAACTAATGCCACAACAGGATTTAGAAAAACTTGTCCATGCTTTTATTTTCAGTAGACTCGACTACTGCAATAGTGTCTTCACAGGTCTCACTAAAAAATCTATCAGAAAGCTGCAGCTGATTCAGAACGCTGCTGCTCGAGTCCTCACTGACACTAGAGAAGTGGATCACATCACTCCGGTTCTGAGATCATTGCACTGGCTTCCAGTCTGCCAAAGAATTGATTTTAAAATACTACTGCTAGTTTTTAAATCACTAAATGGCTTAGGACCGAGGTATATAGACGACCTACTCCATCACTATGAAGCATCCAGGAGTCTCAGGTCTTCTGGGTAGGGGCTGCTCTCTGTTCCGAAAATAACCACTAAACATGGAAAAGCAGCTTTTAGTTATTATGCCCCAACAATTTGGAACAAACTGCCCAAATCATGCACGTCCGCCGAAACACTTCCTATTTTTAAATCCCGACCAAAAACGCACCTATTTGCCGCTGCTTTTAATTGAGCTGCCCATACTCACACTACAGTATGCCTTTTAGTCATGTATTCTGTACCTGCTGTGTTTATTTATTTAATTTATTTCATTACCTTTGCTTATTATGCCTGTTTTTAAATGCCTTTTTAATAATGTATTTATGCTGTATTTGTTCTTAAATGTCTTTTGCTTTTAATCTGTAAAGCACTTTGAAACGCAACGTGCTGAAAAGTGCTATATAAATAAAATTGCCTTGCCTTGCCTTACTCGTCATCCAATTGTTTGGGTGTTTTAGATTTGGTTTACCGAAGTCTTTGGTTCACAAAAGTAGTTAAATATATGAATTACACTGTATATACATTTGTCCTTCATGTCTAAAATGAAAATGTGTAAATTCGAACTTTTTGTAAAATAGTTGTCTTTCACTCTACTTTCACTACAGCAGGGACTGAGATACATCAGGACTGATTCATGACTTCATATTCCATACAAAGGTTCATGTGATGCAACACATATTATAAACCAACAATTTATTATAAATATATTTTTTTCAACCAACTATTTATATAAGAAACTGGAAATGGGCTGCTGGTGAATGTGTTGGAGGTACGGGACCTCCAACACATTCAGACCTCCTTGCTGGCTGGGTTGATGGTGATGGCTGTGGCAGAGCCTTTGTTCAGAGGTGTATCTTGACCTGGTGGCAGGCACAGATGGCACAGGCACAGGTGGCAGCTGTAGTGATGCTGGTCCGCTGATCCTTGATGGTGATGGCAGTGTTGAAGGCCCTTGATCCACGGTAGATCTTGACCTGGGGACAGGCACAGATGGAGGTTCTGGCTCCTGGATAAACGCCTCCTGTGGGCCACTGGGCCCAGGCAGCTGTGAAACCTCTCTGTAAAACAAATGAAAAAGTAGGTCAATAATTACAACTAAGTTCATTGAAATAACGTTCAAGTGAAATGTTGCTCAAGCACAAATAACAATGCACACCTAAAAAGAAAGTTACTTTACATTCAGTATAACATCACAGACACACATATAAATAGATATGACAAAGTCTCACACAGTCTTTACACAGAGTAAACGTTTACTAATGGAGAGTCTATTTTGTCTCAAAAAAAAGTTCATGACTATCGATAAAAAAAAGATCGATAAACCCATTGTTTATTTTCGCGGTATTCCCCACACAGTGCAAGTGCACTATTACTATAATATTTACACTTAAACTAGAACTAAATGTTCTGTGTGTGTGTGTGTGTGTGTGTGTGTGTGTGTGTGTGTGTGTGTGTGTGTGTGTGTGTGTGTGTGTGTGTGTGTGTGTGTGTGTGTGTGTGTGTGTGTGTGTGTGTGTGTGTGTGTGTGTGTGTGTGTGTGTGTGTGTGTGTGTGTGTGCTCGCTGCTTGTTCCCACATACATTAAGAATTCTGTAGCTTCTGCTGTTTACACTGCTGACAGGCGGACCGCTGTGTCTGTGCGGTGCAGTGTGACTCGGGATCTTACTCTGTGTAACATTTAATTTATCAATCAATCAATGTTTATTTATATAGCCCAATATCATAAATGTTACATTTGTCTCAGTGGTCTTCACAGTGTGAATTTATGTTTCAAATGTTCATTATTACAGTTTTATTTTATATTTTACGTAAAGCATAACGTACCATGCTGTTATAATAACGTTCTTTATCAGCCTTTGAAACTAAAACCATTTTGGGAGAAAAAACATATATAAATAAAAAAAAGATTTTCGTCAATTCAGTCGACTACCGTATTTTCCGGACTATAAGTCGCTCTTATCAAAAAATGTGTCATTAAGTGAAAAAATACATATATAAGTCGCTTCGGTGTATAAGTCACATTTATCCAATGAAGTCTTCATCCTCTGTGTCGCTGTTAAAGGTCCCATGTCATGGCCATTTCTACTGATCATAATTCCATTGTTGAGGTCTACTAGAATAGATTTATATTGTGCAATTTTCCAAACTCACATTGGTTTCTCATCCAGCATCTCAGAATCAGAAACAGGTTTATTGCCAGGTAGGTTCGCACATACTAGGCATTTGACTTGATGTCATGGTGCATACATAAATATATCTCTGTATAGTATGTGTATTCACTCTCTTTCCTAAACGGCTTGTTGGAGCTCCTGCCCCCCCCTCCCCTCCCAGGTCGCCCACTCTGTTCTGATGAGTCCACCACTATGGTCTACCACCGTTACAGCAGAACATCAGTGATTATGTGTTACAATGGCGTTAGCAACCAGAAAATGACACCAGTAATGACAAACAGATGAGAATGCTGCGTGGGGTCTGCTGGGTGCCGTGTTGGCGGGACGTTGCGCGGCTCGAGGAGCGTACAGTGTGAGCTGGGTTCATTTCCTGCTTGTTGCGTGGGGTCTGCGAGACATTGCGAATGGACGCGGGAAGGGGGGATGCTGAGGGGGCTGCAGCACCCCCATCTGCGAGGCTCCACTAGCACACGCAACCCCCCGCACCCCCAAACGTGGCACACCTGCAGTGTAAGCGTGCCATAGTTTCGCCGCTGTGAGACTCCACTAGCACACCCCCCCCCCCCCCCCCCCCCCCCCCCCAAGCGCGTCACAGTTTCGCCGCTGAGAGAGTGTGTGTGTGAGGAGCTCATAGACAGGTCTTTTCTGTGTTAGAGTTTTACTCGCTACAGGGTGTACTTTGAGGGTTTGTGACTTTGCAGACCGTTTACAATTACATGCATAAAAACCTTCATAACACACAAGGGGATGGGTAATAACTGGAAAAGCATGACATGGGACCTTTAAACAATTCCGCCAACTCCGGTGGAAGATGAAGCAGCATACTGCTACAGGCTGTCGTCGGACTCACCATCGGAATCAGCTGGGATTAGACCTTTCTGAATCCCGACAGGATGGTGTCGGTCGTCATTGAAGCCCATGCTGTGTCGAGTCATCCCACAACATCTTCAAAAGTTACGTGACGCATCCTCCCGGTTGCCGTGACCTTTTTCTTCTTAGGTGGTACAGCAGTTTTCAGTTGTCACGATTGTATACAGTGCCATCTATTGGCCGTAGTTTGAACGCAATCAGACAAAATATAATATATAAGTCGCTTTGGAGTATATGTCGCAGGAGCAGCCAGACAGCTAAAAAAAAACGCGACTTATAGTCCAGACAATACGCTAATCGCCTGAATTGATGACTATTAGTCGATTAGATATTTACTAGATAGCATAGAAGTTGGAACCTGATACTGAAAAGTATGGTTACCTCGCTTTTTCACACAAGGTAGAGTGGTTAACAATAAGAATAGTTATTCTCGAAGATTCCCCATAGTTGAAGTAATGCGCCTCTGTTATAAGGCCACTGATACATTTCTTCACATCTGATTTATCTGAGGATTTACTCAAAAGTGCCTCGCAGCTAAGTGCATGAGCTTTTTAAAAGCCAAACCATTATAATGGCTACTGCATTGGCATTATATGAGCCAAACCTTTCTAAGTGCTACATACAGGAGGGAGAAGAGTTTTTCTTCTTGCTATTGGCCAAGGTGCAGTTGAAACAGGATGGTTTTTTGAAAATGCACTGGAATATCTGTAGACTAATGCTGTCTCGTAATTATCAGAGCCTGTTGCATTCACAGCATGGTAGGCCAGTACCAATGTCTTGAAGAAGATTCAGGCAGTTACTGGCAACCAGTGAAGGGAGCGGAGGGGCGGTGTAGTAGTGTAGTGTTTGAGAACTAAGGAAGGTTGAAAACCAGTCATTATTAAAGTCCACAAGATGGCCAGGGACAGCCCTGGGGCCAATATAACTTGACCCCTCCATCAAATGTGTTGTGATGAAGAGATCAGGACTTCTTCCTGTGATTCTGAGAGACAGAGAACTATATTGTATGTGGACTGTGTATCAGTGAAATATACTTTTGTAGACTTATCGTATAATCTTATTAAAAAACTTGACGAGAAGCTTCATGGATTCTTTTCAGCTACTCCAACCTCAAATTATAGAAATGCAACATTAGTAAAATGTAAATGATCTCCAATTAAACTCACTGTTTACAATGCTGCTAGTGCTAAACCGGAAGAACAAGGACATAAGCGTTTAAACCGGAAGTGGGGAAAGGGGTGGGGCTACATACGTTCAATTAGAAGGCATAGGTATGTCATGTTACTAGGGGGATAGGATAAAGGAAAAAGTGATCAGAGATATGAAGTTGGGATACAGAGAGGTTAGACTTAGAGCAGATTAGACATAGAGATGGAGTTTTTTACTAATGTTATGAGTAGGTGGGGATGGAGACCATGAGAGAATAATTAGAAGTAATGGTCAAATGATTCTCCTGTCTGAATATTAAAGTCACTGAGAAGTACAACTCCAGTGCTAGTTTCAGCGATGTTAGCTACAAGGGCGTCCAATAATTCCCGCAGAGGACTGGAAGAGGCTGCAGCAAATGCCTTAGAAATAAGAGTCTGTGTCCACACAGAATATTGGGCACACTACAGGAGAAAGTGAGGCTGCTCTGAAATACATAGAAGAGAAAATGTGTCAAATGTTATATAGTTCTATATGTTCTATTTATATTATCATACAGTTTACCATTGCCTCATTGGCAAGACCTCCTCCCTCAATAATTACCGCCCCATCTCCAACCTCCCTTTCATATAAAAAACACTCGAACGCATCATCGCCAAACAACTCCACAGCACAGAAACTGCACTCATCAAAGTCCTCAATAGCCGCGTTCACACCACAGTACTTTTCCCACTTTAGTTCTGATATAGTTCCGAAATGTCGCGTTCACACCAAAAAGAGCCGGAACTAAAATTAGTTCATCAGAACCTTTTTTACCCCCTTTTCCGTCCCTGCTAGAGAGCTGGGACTTTCGTGGGAGAAAAAGGTTCCTATGTCTGATTGGCGGCCTGCCAGTAAACCCAAAGCAGAAAAAGAAGTGAAGTCAGCGGCTTAATTTGCCTAATCCTTCCTGAGGAACTTATTCCGGTGTGAACGCGATCTGTACTTAGTTCATGAGAACTAAAGAGTTCTCATGAACTAAGTTCTCATGAACCTTTGTGGGAAAAGTACTGCAGTGTGAATGCGCCTATTGACCGCCTCACCTCTGCTGACACCGGTTCCCTCAATATACTCATCCTCCTTGACCTGAGTGCAGCTTTCGATACCGTGAGCCACAACATCCTGCTAACCTGACTCAAGGACATCAGTATTGAAGGTACTGAACTCAGGTGGCTCCAGTTCTACCTCTCCAACCGATCATCTCCCTCCCCAACCACACCTCTGCCACAGGCCCAGTCACCCAAGGCGTTCCCCAAGGATCAGTACTCGGCCCCCTCCTCTTCATCATCTACATCAGGGGTGGCCAACCCGCGGCTCTCGAGCCGCATGCGGCTCTTTGCCTAGTTTCATGCGGCTCTTCAGTTCATATCGAATTGTGTGAGTTTGGGGGAGAGACTCTGACTCCTGACAAATGTTGCACGGTGTACCGATACTTGAAAGGCACCGCGATACCCTGCCGTTAAAAACGTTACGATTCCTCCGTTTCATTAGTATCGGTACTTTAAGAATGACGGGGGAAAGTACTCCGGTGAGAAAGTTTTACGAAGAGTCGTGTGTGTTCAGCGCTCTGCTTCACCTCCCTGCACTGCAGCCATGCCTGCAGTCCCTCCCCTCTCAAGCATGCTCTAAGTCCCTCCCCTCTCTCGTGCACGCGCTAGCTGCCAGAGCATGTGAGAAAACGAGAAGCATGGCTGCAAGTGGGAGTGCAACTGCCGCTGCGCCTCGGCTTGTTGACAAAAAAGACGCCAGAAGCGAAATGTGGAAGTATTTGAGCTATATCTCTGACAGTGAGGGCAAGCCTACGGACACCACGAGGCCCGTCTGTAAGAGATGTTTTAATTTTATTTAATACGAATTTTTGTCATTTATTTTATTTATTGTTCTCATTGTTTAAAGGTTTGTGTTATGGTTATGGTGTGAAATAAAGCACAATAATTACATTTAAGACTGTTTCCCTTTTTTTAAGAAAAGTATCGGAATCGCAATTCTTGACTTGGTATCGAAATCAAAATGTTGGTATCGTGACAACACTAGCTACTCCTGACAGTTAAACCTGATATTTAGTAGGTCTGTTAAGTATTGAATGCTGATCATTCTGACGTAATTTGGCCGGTCAAAGTTGTTTGGGCTCGGATAAAATCGCTCCGTTACTTTCGTCCCGTGTTAATTTCGTCCCGTGTTACTTTCGCTCTCCCTACGTGTGTATGTGTGGTGTCAGGTGTCAGTATGAGAGGATGACAGCGCGTCTAATTTTGATGTGGCCCAAGAGCCAATCACAATAATACCTGCGATGCAGTGAACCAATCACCTTTGAGGGGGGGGGAAACCTATCGTTGATTAAACACTATCCAGTGTTTCCCCTGCCATTGTCTTGGAGGGGCGCTGCGCCCCGCCAACGGAGCCCCGCCAACGGAGCCCCGCCAACGGAGCCCCGCCAACGGAGCCCCGCGCCCCTCCCTGAAATTCAAGGTGTTTAAAAAATAAATACAATTTTTTTTTTAAATATATATATAGCACCAAATTGCAAATAATCTATAACTACAGTCACTTTTCACATTGAACATGTGCTCTTTTATTAAAAAGACTAAACGCTTTCATTTGAAGTTGTGAGCTTAGTGTTTTTGACCCTAGAAACACTGATGCATTAATCAATAACAATAATCCACAGCTCCTCTCTCTGCTCCAGAGGATTTAAAAAAGATATCCCAATGCCACAAAAATGCATCAGTGACGTGGTTGAAATATTGTCTCCAGAAAACAAAAAACTGAAACAAGCGGTATCAGTGACTGTGTGTTTGATGTGGCTCTTTGCAGTAACATAGAAAACATGTGGCTCTTAACCTCTGACTGGTTGGCCACCCCTGATCTACATCCTCCCCTTTGGTCAGATACTCTTCAACCTGGACTTCCACTGCTATGCTGATGACACCCAGATCTACCTCAGCTATGGCATCAGCTCACCCTCCCTCAAAAGTCTCCAACTGGTTCAAAATGCAGCTGCCCGACTCCTCACACACACCAGATCATGACACCACATCACCCCAGTCCTCAAAGAACTTCACTGGCTTCCCGTTTCACAGCACATCGACTACAACATACTGGTCCTCACTTACAAAGCCCTCAACCATCTCAATTAAGAGATTATCTTTGAATACTTCATATGCAGAAAATATTTCAAACATTACAGTCACATGTTCATGGCAAGAGTCTGAAAGTCGTTGAAACACCTGCGTCCTTGAGACTGCGGACCCTGCCGTCTGGTAATACAGAGAAACACAGTTAGTTGTAAATTAAAACAAATTATTGTGTTATGTAAGAAAGAAGGACTCAGTACTTTCCCACTCATGTGAAAGACACCTGAATAAGCAAATCACAACTAAATGGACATTAAATTACAGCAAAAATATAATATTAAAATGTCCAATACACAAACCCACACCCTATGTTGTTTTTGCTGCTCTACTACTTCAAATGAAAATATCCAAGTTATCACTGCTGGTATTAAAAATCGGAAATATTTGTCTGCATCTGTGCATCAGAAATACATTTATGAATTATTTTTAAAAGGGGGCGTAATCTATTCAAATACAAGGATAAACAACTGTTTTTGAGTGCATAGACAATTTGTTGTGGAAAGATATGAATTCAAACATATAAAACATTTGTAGCTACCTTGGCAATACTCAGTGTGTTGTGCAAAGTTGTGAGTCGTGTGTTGTGCTTGTTGTGCAGATCTTTGGGATGGATTCGTTGATGGGGAACGCTGCTCTGTGGCCCCTCCTGCTGGCCTTCACTGTGCTCCCAGCCCTGCTGCAGTGTGTCCTGCTGCCCCTCTGCCCAGAGAGCCCCCGCTACCTCCTCATCAACTGCAAGGAAGAGAGCAAAGCCCGCAGCAGTAAGACACACACACACACATTTTACAAAACACAGGGTTATAAACAACATCACTTTGAAATGTAGAGAAACTGAAGGTCAGCTTATGCATTGTTACATTTTGCCAGAAATAGTACAGTGTTTATCACATATATTATCACAAAGCTTTATATCGCAGCTTGCTCAGCAAAACTATCAAACACAACATTAAGGATCCCAATACTCAATAGAAGGAAAGTTAGTGTTCCCCAAAACAAATATGAAACAGAAAACAGTCATTGGTGGTCCATATTATTCAGAAGAATTCCAAAGTACATTTCAAAAGTCTGCAAAAATATCTCCTCCGTATCATAAAGTATAATTGAACTGTGTATGTGGGTATATACAATTATTTTTATTATTTTGGTTTGGCTTGATTAGGGTCAAAATAGGTTGATTTTTATTTTTTCACTTTATATTGAATTGTGAATTGCATGAAATGATGAACAGTTTATTTGTATGTTATGTATGCTTGACTGTGTGAGTGAGGATCTCAGGGACAACTGCCAATACTCTCGCTAGCGCTAATGCAGATCTTAATAGAGAATAAGAATACAAAAATAAGTACACATAAAGTTAAATAAAGCTATTAGTTCCTGTAGTGACAGTTCCTGTAGGTAAGTTTAGTATGAAGGTAGATATAGTGCAAAATGCGAGAGCGTGTAAAACCCGATGTGAGCACTTGCAGAAAATAAATCTGAGCTTGTTACAGTTATACTTGTATAAAATATCCACGTATCTGTGAACAAAATTTGAAGTCACAGAAGAAAAAAAAGGTTTTGTAGCTTGTAGAAAAAAATGAACTTAGTGATGAAATGTTCACTTGCAGAAATGTTTTTATATTTTTAATATATTTTCCATTACAACTGCAACTTGGTTATTACAACCTCTCAAATCAGTCATTACAACGTAACGAATCTGCTCTGTGGCAGTATAAATCGACTAATCTGCGGCCTTGACTTTTGCAACACTTCTTGCGATGAATGTGTCGCAAAAGTAATTTTTACCTGTAGATGTGGGGGAGGGAGGGGGGTTGGAGCAAAGGGGCGGAGCTATTAGAACGACGAGGCGCAAGCTCGGGTCAGTCACACAGCCATGTCAGGTCAAACCGGATGACTGCGGGGCCCCGCATGTTGCCCCTTTCACATCAACGCGGTTCCAGGGCCGGAACGGAGCTTGTGCCTGATAAGCACCAGTTTTTCCTGTTCACGCCACAGCGGAGGGCTCTTTTCCCCGATAACCGGTTCTTACCAAGCTCGAAAAAAGTGTTGGTCTCGAGGCAAGAACCACATACGTCATGCTTACGTCGGGGGGGGGGGGGCGAGATTAACCTGAACTAACAGTTTATGTAGAGTACGGCAAATACAATTTGAAACAAACAGTAGCGCTGAGCAAAGTGACTAGAACTCAACGACACACTTGTAAAAAAAACACATTTTATAAAGTCAGGCAACACTAACCAGTTGGGGATATGTATCAGCTGCTTGTGTGACAGTCAGACAGTGAATAGTTTACAGCGGCCGCTGCCGGAGCTAACGGGAGAATAAACTCCAGTGGACAAGTTGCACTGCAGCGGTCGGTAAATGCCGCTGTAACACATTAATAAACAATTAACCACGGCACTCTGGAGAAAAGTATAAGGTTGGAGAAGTGTGTGACTAGGCGCTTTCACACCGGAGTGCTTTTACTCGTACTTTTTCCGTTTGGTTCCGTTAGTGCCTGGAATTTTGCGTTCATACCAAAAAGAGAACTTAGTTCAGGGAACTTTTATCCCCATTTTTAGTGCCTGCTAGAGAGGTGGGACTATCCTGGGGAGAAAAAAGTATCAATTTCTGATTGGCTGGGGGAATTGCAAACCACGCCCCGTAAAACTCTGAAACGTTTTTTGAAGCCGCCATTGTATTTGCTGGCATTAGCATTATTAGCATTAGCCCCGTGCACCAACGGAGAGAGAATAACTTATGGCAACACAAAAAAAAACATGGGAGCGGTGGAGTAATGAGGAGGTGTCGGCGTTCTGGCGATTTACTCGGGAGGCTTCAGTAGAAGCTGCTGGGAGTCTCAGCAGCTTCTAATGAAGCCAGTCCCCAACTACGGGGACTTCCGGCCGGGGACTTCGGGTGGCAGTATACGCCGTGAAGTTGTTTGCGGCCTGCCAGTAAACCCAAAGCAGAAGAAGAGGAAGTGACGTCAGCGGCATAATTTGCGCAATCTTCCCTCAGGGAACTTATTCCGGTGTGAACGCGATCGGCTCTTAGTTCCATGGGGGTACTAAGTGCTGGGAACTAAGTACGGCAAAGTACTTGGTGTGAAAGCGGCTACCGACCCGAGCTTGCGCCTCGTCGTTCTGATAGCTCCGCCCCCTCCCTCCCACCAAGGGTGCAACTTTGGTTTGAGAAGTGGGGGAGACACAAAACAGGGGGTCCTCCGCAATGAAACATTTGTCTCGATTTAATTCCATTTCCTGCCTTTCTACAAATATATTAGGGACTATGGTGTTAAAAAATCCAAGAAAAATGTGTAGTGTATATAATGAGGAGAAGATCTTTGTCTTTAAATTGAAGTTGAATGCATCAATCTGGTGCACTTTGAGAGCAAAATTAAGAGATTTGTGGATACAGCTCTCAACACTCATATGAAACAGAACTGTATATATTTCAATACTCCAAAAACCATTAGAATATGCTCACAACCAATAACACATAATTCAAATACTCCTCTCTCCTCTCTTTATCTTACCTAGTCTGCATTTTCTTTTATTTATGCATATTTTACAAATCACTCCCCTTTTAAACTGTGTTTTTTAAAATTTTTACCGACATTGGAATGATTTCTTAACTTATTTTGAACAACTATATTAAATAGATGGAAATATTTGTTTACATAGATGACCAAACCGTTTGAGACCCACTGAGATAACTTAGACTAAAGTTTAGAATCTAATCACTCAGCGAGTCCTTTACATCACCTAAACTGACGTTATCTCAGCCTCTCTGTCTGACAGGAGAGGACTCTCCCTCTCCTTATTGTTGAAACAGCTTCTAATCTCTCTCTCTCACAAAATCACACACACAGACGCTCCTCCGTGATGATGACCGCTTGCATAAACAAATAATAATAAACACATTTGAAAAGTGGGGGGGGACATGTCCCCCTGTCCCCAGTGGAAACTACGCCCATGCCTCCCCCACGTCTACAGGTGAAAATTACTTTAGCGACCCATTCATCGCAAGAAGTGTAGCAAAAGTCAAGGCCGCAGATTCGTGAAGTTGTAATGACTGATTTGAGAGGTTGTAACAACCAAGTTGCAGTTGTAAAGGAAAATATATTTAATAAACATATGTTTTTCTGCAAGTGAACATTTCATCACTAAGTTTTCTACAAGCTACAAAACTTTTTCTTTTCTTCTGTGACTTCAAATTTGGTTCACAGATACGTGGATATTTTATACAAGTGTAAATGTATGCACACAAGCTCAGAGTTTTTTCCTGCAAGTGCTCACATCAGGTTTTACACGCTCTCGCATTTTGCACCATATCTACCTTCATAGTTTAGTATTACTTTCTTCTTTTAAAGCGCACACATCTTGCCAGGCACATCGGGCCCCCTCCCTCCCGGGTAGACGGACAGTTTTCTTGAACTACGTCCTGTTTTCCAGTCTTGGTGATGCTGCGGGGAACAGACGAGGTGAGCGAGGACATGCAGGAGATGAAGGAGGAGAGCCAGCAGATGATGAGGGAGAAGAAGGTGACCATCCCCGAGCTGTTCCGTTCCCCCCTGTATCGACAGCCCATCTTTGTTGCCATCATGCTGCAGCTCTCACAGCAGCTGTCTGGAATCAACGCTGTAAGTCTGTCCCTGCGTCTCACTGTCAGCCACAGGGCGCTGCCAATGGCAATTCTCTAATCATGTCAAACCAGGAGGTATATTATGTATTTCAGAGGTCTTGTGGAACATTTATCTTCCTCTCAAGGCAGATTAAGGCTTAATAATACATGTGCCTTAATCAATCAATCAATCAATCAATCAGGCTTTAACTTGAACTTTTACAGCTTCACTGCCCTATCATCAAACATTCAACGGTTGCGTTCACACCGGATGCGATGCGTTTTTTTGGCGCGGCGCGATACAACTTACACTCATTAGCTTTTAACCACATCTCAGTGAATGGATTGTGACTGAAATGTGTTTGAAAGCTGTAAAAAAAACAACTAGTAAGTAGAACTTAAAAAACCTCTCCCAAACAAATATTAAATTGCAATGCAAAGACGCGCATAGACGCAAATTCGCTCCGGCAGCACAAATGACGCTAATGCTACGGCGTGATTGAGGCGACGTAAGGGCTGTGTCAAATGTGCGTGTTGAGTGACGCATTTGCACGTTAGCCAATCAGCGCTTAGGATCTCAGCCTGCCGTCACTGATGTTGAATCAGAAAACCAAAACATCAGCCGTTAGCTATTAGCAAACCACAGACTGTATATGGCATGGTGAATACAGTCGCTGCTTTATTTCTGTCTGTGTGACGTTGTTGTAAGTGTGGAGGAAGCAGCTACAGGTTTGTTTAGCCTGATCGATAAGATCTCCATACAGGAAACACGCATTCAAAAAGGATTTCTCCTGCCGTCTTGTGTACACACACATTTATAACTGGTATTTAAAACCGGTATCAGTATGTTGTTACTTCGGCATCATTTTGAATTGTATAGTCGTGTATTAACAATTAAATCACGGTAAAATATGTTCATTTTCTTGTAGTTGGTATCTACCATAGTATCTACATGGAGATAAGCGATGCGAATATTCGTACCACTAGTCTGCCTGTCTGTCTGTCTGTCTGATGTGAAGTAACGCAAGATAAAAACACAAAACCATGTGTGTCTCCGAGCCGCAGCGGGGTCATTCTGCCTGTTGGTTCTGGGACGGATTCAGAGCTTTGAGCTAATTTCCATCCGTAGTCCCGTCACATACAACATATAAGAACATGACATAGCAAAAATAAATACATGATATGCAGGAAGAGCATGAGCAGCATACAGCATTAACCACAAGGCAGTACAATGTAGCAGCTACGATATATAAAGTGCAAGATAAGATAAAAGTACTACATAAAGTGCAAAAGGAGATACCCCTGTATAAAAGTGCATTTATCGGTGATTACACGTCTGTTTGTTTCTCAACCATTCTTTGAGATGACCTTGAGAGTGGGACAATCCCATATCTCAGTTGGGAGGCTATTCCAGAATGAGCTGCCTTTAATGGAGAGGACATTTTGTCCAAAAGTTGTCCGTCTATGGCAGGCCTGGACTGGCCATCGAGAGGACCGGGAGGTTTGCCGATGGTCTGGCCTGTTAAGTGGCCTGCTGGCCTGAGGATTTTTTTTATTTATACGTATCTATTGTGAACACAACGATGCGCAAATGTGGGTCTGACATGATGTGGCCTGCCGACATGGCCACTTTCATACAGATCATACACTAATTCCCTCGATTGGTCGCTGTGTGTCATTCAAGCTCGGGAGGATGTGTGTGTATGTGTGGCGCGAGCGAGAGAGAGAAAGCGCGCGCACCGGTTACGTGTATTGTTGTTGTTAGCATCTGGTGCTAGCTAGCTGCGCTAACGGATATAAGGAGCTGTTTCAACAACAAGGTGGAGGGAGAGTCCTCTGCTGTCAGACTGAGAGGCTGATAACTACAGCTCAGGTGAGGTAAAGGACTCTGAGTGTTTAGATAGTTAACTTAGTCTAAGTTATCTCAGTGGGTCTCAAACGGTTTGGTCACCATTTATGTAAACACATATTTCCATTTGAGGGGGTAGTGATTAGTAAAATATGCATCAATAATACAAATAAAATGTTAACTAGGTGAAAAAAGGTAAGATAAACTTTTAAAACTTGTTGAGAGCTAAAACTAGTCTTTGCTGCTGCCTCAAAGAGGAGCAGGGGTGAGAGGAGGGAGAGGAGGGAGAAAGGAGAGGCTGATTCAGGAGCCCGGACACACTCACACATATAAATGAACCAAAAACAAATAAATATACAAGTGTCAATGTTTTTTTATATTGGATATGGTATGTTATTGGTTATGGCCATGTTATTATGATGTTATGATTATTTAAATGTATACAGTTCTGTTTCATATGGGTGTAGTCTCTTCATTTCCCCCTCAAAGTGCACCAGATTGATGCATTTAAGTCCAACATTTAAAACAAATCTTACCGGGGGAGCATGCCCCCGGACCCCCCTAGAGGATTTGAGGTCCACCCCCAATTAAAATATGTTAGTAGTAATAATGATCCCCTTTCAATCACATTAGTATGCATAAAAAGTGACCGGTGGATACGCCCACAATTATGCAAATGAGCTAAGTCCCGCCTCCCATTGTTCGAGATCCTTTGATGTGAGAGGGTGAGGTGTTATAACAGGTAGGTGTGAAAAGCCCCCCTGTGGAGTGCTTTTGTTGTCTAATTCTTTGATGTGTTGATTAAGGCAGTCTCTTTGAAGTTATGTTGTCTGGCCCCTGTCCCCTCACACCCCTTTGTTGTCTAATTCTTTGATGTGTTGATTAAGGCAGTCTCTTTGAAGTTATGTTGTCTGGCCCCTGTCCCCTCACCACTTTGTAGTCTAAGCCTTTGTGTGAGTTGTTATAACAGGTAGGTGTGAAAAGCCTCCCTGTGTAGTACCTTTGTTGTCTAATTATTTGATGTGTTGATTAAGGCAGTCTCTTTGAAGTTATGCTGTCTGGCCCCTGTCCCCTCAGAGTTGTCTAATCTAATTAGCCTTTGATGTTTTGCCCTTTGATGTGAGGTGTTATAACAGGCAGGTGTGATTTCACACTGGTGTGTTATAAGCCTTTGATGTTAATCTAGGTGTCTCTTTGACGTTATGCGTCAGACTGTCCAGCCCCCTCCCAGCCCAGGCCTCTCCCCGCTTTCTCCACCCCCTTCCTTTTGGCTATGAGGCCGGCAGATAGTGGGGGGTGGAATTAGGTGAATATAGAAATATGCTCAAAACTAAATAAAAGACAGTAATTTCCACTTACCAAGTCACCTTTCAAAAAAAAAAGAAAAATGGCCAAGAGTGACAACTTACCGCCATCCGTTCGGAGCGCCAGTCAAGAAACAAATGCTGCAGCTGTGCGGGGGTCAGACGCCAACAGCCCCCCCACAGAGATCCAGAGATCTGTGCACAAACTTATCTCGTGCCCTTTTTTGGTCATGTGAGCGCGTTCATGTGTGCTGGAGGAGGGGCTCTGTGAGGAAGTGGCAGATTTTCCCCCCGGTTGTGTACTTTCAAATTCTAGCTCACTCGAGATGGTTTCTCCAAAATGACCTACCCCTACCTTTAAGAACAATTAACACACACACACACACACACACACACACACACACACACACACACACACACACACACACACACACACACACACACACACACACACACACACACGTTGGAGTTGGCCTTTGATGTGAGGGTTTGAGATAAACCAGGGATGTTAATCTATATGTTGATAGACACTCTCTGTGAGGTGAGAAGCGAGGGGATGGACTTCGTTTTAAAAAAGAAACTAAATAAAACAACCATTCATTTTCACTCACTAAGACACCTAAACACGTTATTGTCCTCTCTAGATTTGATTCAGGGTTTGTTTTAAATGATTTGTGCTTGCTAAGGATGTTTCTTTTCAAGTTTTTGTGAAACTGTTAACTACAAGGAAGTATCTGTTTGCAAAGAGGGTATTCATATTAATTTAAAAAAGATCTTATATAGGTTTTAATAGTGATAACTAAGGATGTTCTCTTTAGTTGTAGGGCTTGTGAACAAAGAAAAGCTGTAAACACTTAAAATACATAGAATCAACAGTGTGAGGGTAAATTAAAAATATTCATTTACAAACATACAAGGCTTTGTCTACTGAAGATCAATGCAAGGGCAGAGTTTCACTCTGTGGGGGGACAAAAGAAGCATCGTTAATCACCTGGACAAAGGACCCATTAAAGCAGAGATACCATATTTAGACACATACCTGAATATCAGCAGGAGAGGACTCTTTAAAGTAAATACATTATAGGGTTAAAATAAGATATATATGTGGTGGAATTTAAAACAGTCACCTTACACTTTTAGTTGTCCTCTCTGAATTAGATGTAAGGTTTTTTAAATGATTAGTGTTAATTAAGGGCTATTGTTATTTTGGTTTATAAGGGGATAAGAGTTCAACTTTTAAAAATTGCACAGGATCATTCTAAGAAGAGTGAGAGGGCTAATGAGCCAGCACCATACCTCCTCTATGCATTTTCTTGACCTGTATCTGATCTTGAAAAACTCTGGTAAGTACTTTTTATTTTATTTTCAAATATCATGTAATTATTAAATGTTTTTTTTTGTTGGTAGGGGTTAAACTAGTATATTATGTGGATAGTATATTATTAGATACTTACAAATGTTATGTTTTTTCTGTTTACAGTAGAGACCCTGTGTGCTGAAATCTACTCAAACAGAGTACTTCATGGTAGTGGTCAGCTTTTAAACACAAAAGTGTATCTTTCAGTAACTTTTCTCAGAGAATTTAAGCATAAATCTGTCAAATGTTCAAAACAGCCTTGTTTCACTGAAATAGCCTCAAAATCACAAACTGCCATTAAGAGTCAAAATCCTAACGAAATCTAATAAAACAGAGTACTTCATGGTAGTGGTCAGCTTTTAAACACAAAAGTGTATCTTTCAGTAACTTTCTCAGAGAATTTAAGCATAAATCTGTCAAATGTTCAAAACAGCATTGTTTCACTGAAATAACCTCAAAATCACAAACTGCCAATAAGAGTCAAAATCCTAACGAAATCTACTAAAACAAAGTACTTCATTATCTACTTTTTCAGCTTTTATACACAAAAGTGTATCTTTCAGTAACTTTCTCAGAGAATTTAAGCATAAATCTGTCAAATGTTTAAAACGGCCTTGTTTCACTGAAATAGCCTCAAAATCACAAACTGCCATTAAGAGTCAGATGCTTGACGAAATCAAATAAAACAGAGCACTTTCATGGTAGTGGCCAGCTTTTTAAAAATAAAAGTGTATCTTTCGGTCAGTGGGCAGTGGAGTCTCCCCCCTGTCTTGTCACATAGATTATACTATCTGTGTCATAGTAGAACACTCTGTGCTGTAATTTCTTCAATTCACTGTACAGTTTCAGCCAGTTTTTGATTTTGACGCTATTTCAGTGAAAAACAAGGCTGTTTTGAACATTTGACAGATTTATGCTTAATTCTCTCAAAAAGTTAGCGAAAGATACACTTTTCTTTTTAAAAAGCTGGCCACTACCATGAAAGTACTCTGTTTTATTAGATTTCGTCAAGCATTTGACTCTTAATGGCAGTTTGTCATTTTGAGGCTATTTCAGTGAAGGCTGTTTTAAACATTTGACAGATTTATGCTTAATTCTCTCAAAAAGTTACTGAAAGATACACTTTTATGTTTAAAAAGCTGACCACTACCATTAAGTATTCTGTTTGAGTAGATTTCGTTAGGATTCTGACTCTTAATGGCAGTTTGTCATTTTGAGGCTATTTCAGTTAAACAAGGCTGTTTTGAACATTTGACAGATTTATGCTTAAATTCTCTGAGAAAGTTACTGAAAGATACACTTTTGTGTATAAAAGCTGAAAAAGTAGATAATTAAGTACTTTGTTTTCGTAGATTTCGTTAGGATTCTGACTCTTAATGGCAGTTTGTGATTTTGAGGTTATTTCAGTGAAACAAGGCTGTTTTAAATATTTGAAAGATTTATGCTTAATTCTCTCAAAAGGTTACTGAAAGATACACATTTGTATTTAAAAAAAAAGCTGACCACTACCATGAAAGTACTGGAGACTGCCCCATAGATTATACTATCTGTGTCGTAGTAGAAAACTCTGTGCTGTAATTTCTCCAATTCACTCTATAGTTTCAGCCAGTTTGTGATTTTGATGCTATTTCATTGAAACAAGGCTGTTTTGAACATTTGACAGATTTATGCTTAAATTCTCTGAGAAAGTTACTGAAAGATACACTTTTGTGTTTAAAAAGCTGACCACTACCATTAAGTATTCTGTTTGAGTAGATTTCGTTAGGATTCGGACTCTTAATGGCAGTTTGTGATTTTGAGGTTATTTCAGTGAAACAAGGCTGTTTTGAACATTTGACAGATTTATGCTTAATTCTCTGAGAAAGTTACTGAAAGATACACTTTTGTGTATAAAAGCTGAAAAGTAGATAATGAAGTACTCTGAGTAGATTTCATTAGGATTCTGACTCTTAATGGCAATTTGTGATTTTGAGGCTATTTCAGTGAAACAAGGCTGTTTTGAACATTTGACAGATTTATGCTTAATTCTTTCAAAAAGTTACCGAAAGATACACTTTTATTTTTAAAAGCTGACCACTACCATGAAGTACTCTGTGTCAGTAGATTTCATAAGGATTCTGACTCTTAATGGCAGTTTGTGATTTTGAGGTTATTTCAGTGAAACAAGGCTGTTTTGAACATTTGACAGATTTATTCTTAAATTCTCTGAGAAAAGTTACTGAAAGATACACTTTTGTGTATAAAAGCTGAAAGGTAGATATTGAAGTACTCTGTGTCAGTAGATTTTGTTAGGATTCTGACTCTTAATGGCATTTTGTCATTTTGAGGTTATTTCAGTGAAACAAGGCTGTTTTGAACATTTGACAGATTTATGTTTTAATTCTCTAAAAAAGTTACCGAAAGATACACTTTTCTTTTTAAAAGCTGACCACTACCATGAAGTATTCTGAGTATATTTCGTTAGGATTCTGACTCTTAATGGCAGTTTGTGATTTTGAGGCTATTTCAGTGAAACAAGGCTGTTTTTAACATTTGACAGATTTATGCTTAATTCTCTCAAAAAGTTACCGAAAGATACACTTTTCTTTTTAAAAGCTGACCACTACCATGAAGTACTCTGTGTCAGTAGATTTCATTAGGATTCTGACTCGTAATGGCAGTTTGTGATTTTGAGGCTATTTCAGTGAAACAAGGCTGTTTTTAACATTTGACAGATTTATGCTTAATTCTCTGAGAAAGTTACTGAAAGATACACTTTTGTGTATAAAAGCTGAAAGGTAGATATTGAAGTACTCTGTGTCAGTAGATTTCGTTAGGATTCTGACTCTTAATGGCAGTTTGTAATTTTGAGGCTTGAAACAAGGCTGTTTTGAACATTTGACAGATTTATGCTTAATTCTCTGAGAAAGTTACTGAAAGATACACTTTTGTGTATAAAAGCTGAAAAGTAGATAATGAAGTACTCTGAGTAGATTTCATTAGGATTCTGACTCTTAATGGCAATTTGTGATTTTGAGGCTTGAAACAAGGCTGTTTTGAACATTTGACAGATTTATGCTTAATTCTCTGAGAAAGTTACTGAAAGATACACTTTTGTGTATAAAAGCTGAAAAGTAGATAATGTCACGGTTGTCATGTCAGGTCACAGGTCTATGTCTAGGTTTGGGTGTTTTCACTGTTCTCTATGTCATGTTTTCCTCCTGTCGTTAGTTTCCCTGGTGTCCCTGTGTTTTCTCCTCCCTCCTCACCTGTGTCTCGTTAGCTGATTGTGTTCACCTGTGGCCCTTGTGTTTCTCCTCCCCTGCCCGGTTGTTTCTTGTCTTGTAATTATCCCTCCCTGTATTTAGTCTTGTCTCGTCCTGTGTTCAGTGTTGGTGCTTCTTTTGTATGTGACCCAGTTCACCGAAGAGTGTTTTGTTTGTCCAAGTTTATTTAAAGTCCTTGAAATAAAGGCATCGTCAAGTGTAATCTGCGTTTGGGTCCTACCTGCTTCACTCTGCGTAACAGAAAGCACCAACCAGAAATGGACCCAGCAGATGATCCGTTCGAGCTGGAATTATTGAATTTTTCCTTTGATTTGGCTTGCTGCTATGATTGGTGGAAGGGAGCGTCCAGTGTTCTGCAGAAGGAGGCCGCTCTGGTAGAGGCGCACCGGTTGGCTATGGAGAAACCAGACTAGGTGAAATTCTTACCTGGCTGGATTTTGAACTTCATCTGGGTGTGTGATTTCCAGCCTGCTGACTATAAACGTCTCGGTGTGTTCCGTCTGGAGTCAACCCCTGCTTCTTCCCCATTTCCTGCTCCTGTCCAGGATCCGTTCTCGGGTACTCGTCTGGCTTATGGAGGTCCACGGAGTATTCAGGCGGCTGCTAAAAGGAGTCGCAAGGCCAAGCTAGCAGCCCGAGCCCCAAGAGCCATGGCTCCAGCCCCAGTTCCGGCCCCAGCAGCCATGGTTCTGGCTCCAGTACCGGCTCCAGTACCCCTGGTCCCGACTCCAGTTTCGGCTCCAGGACTGGCTTACCGGCCAACGCCAGCTCCCCGTGTCCTGTCGGCATACCGGCCGACGCCAGCACCCCGTGTCCTGTCGGCGTCCCGCCCGACTCCAGCACCTCGTCTCTTGTTGGCTCCCCAGCCAACACCAGCTCCCCGTGTCCTGTCGGCGTACCGGCCGACTCCAGCACCTCGTCTGCTGCTGGCTCCCCAGCCAACACCAGCTCCTCGTGTCCTGTCGGCGTACCGGCCGACTCCAGCACCCCGTGTTCTGTTGGCGAACCAACTCTCTCAAGTTTCCCCTCCAGACACTTCTCAAGTCCCCTCTCAAGTTCCTACCGGAGTTCCCTCTCAAGTCCCCTCTCAGGTCCCCTCTCGAATTCCCTCTCTAGTCTCCTCTCGAGTTCCCTCTCAAGTCCCCTCTCAGGTCTCCTCTCGAGTTCCCTCTCAAGTCCCCTCTCAGGTCCCCTCTCGAGTTACCTCTCGAGTCTCCTCTCGAGTTCCCTCTCAAGTCCCTTCTCAGGTCCCCTCTCGAGTTACCTCTCGAGTCACCTCTCGAGTTCCTTCTCGAGTCACCTCTCAAGTCAACTCTCCAGTGTCCTCTCGAGTCACCTCTCAAGTCAACTCTCCAGTGTCCTCTCGAGTCACCTCCCAAGTCAACTCTCCAGTGTCCTCTCGAGTCACCTCTCAAGTTTCCCCTCAGGTCTCCTCTCGAGTTCCCTCTCAAGTCCCCTCTCAGGTCCCCTCTCGAGTTACCTCTCGAGTCACCTCTCGAGTTCCTTCTCGAGTCCACTCTCCAGTTTCCTCTCGAGTTCCCTCTCAAGCCCTCTCTCGAGTCCCCACTCAAGCCCCTACTCATGTGCCGTTGGAGGTCCCGCAGACTAGTCTTCTGCCGGGGGTCCTGCCAACCCCATGTCCTGTCCCGTTGGAGGTCCCGCCGACTACTCTCCTGCCGGGGGTCCTGCCAACCCCATGTCTTGTCCAGTTGGAGGTCCCGCAGACTAGTCTTCTGCCGGGGGTCCTGCCAACCCCATGTCCTGTACCGTTGGAGGTTCCGCTGGGGGTCCTGCCAACCCCATGTCCTGTCCCGTTGGAGGTCCCACCGTCTACTCTCCTGCCGGGGGTCCTGCCAACCCTTTGTCCTGTCTCGTTGGAGGCCCCGCCGACTACTCTCCTGCCGGGGGTCCTGCCAACCCCATGTCCTGTCTAGTTGGAGGTCCCGCAGACTAGTCTTCTGCCGGGGGTCCTGCCAACCCCATGTCTTGTCCAGTTGGAGGTCCCGCAGACTAGTCTCCTGCCGGGGGTCCTGCCAACCCTTTGTCCTGTCCCGTTGGAGGCCCCGCCGACTACTCTCCTGCCGGGGGTCCTGCCAACCCCATGTCCTGTCCCGTTGGAGGTCCCGCCGACTACGCTCCTGCCGGGGGTCCTGCCAACCCTATGTCCTGTGCCGTTGGAGGTCCCGCCGTCTACACTCCTGCCGGGGGTCCTGCCAATCCTATGTCCTGTGTTTTTGGAGGCCCCGCCGACTACTCTCCTGCCGGGGGTCCTGCCAACCCTGTGTCCTGTCCCGTTGGAGGCCCCGCCGACTACTCTCCTGCCGGGGGTCCTGCCAACCCTTTGTCCTGTCTCGTTGGAGGTCCCGCCGTCTACTCTCCTGCCGGGGGTCCTGCCAACCCTTTGTCCTGTCTCGTTGGAGGCCCCGCCGACTACTCTCCTGCCGGGGGTCCTGCCAACCCTTTGTCCTGTCTCGTTGGAGGTCCCGCCAACCACTCTCCTGCTGGGGGTCCTGCCTACTCCTGGTCCTCTTCCGTGGGGGATCCTGCCGAAGCCTGTCCCGCCGGCTCCGGTTCCTGTCCGGCCGACACCGGGTCCTGCCCGGCCTCCGGAGCTGTCTGGTCTTCGCCCTCATGCTCGGCCCACTGAGTTCGCCCGCTGTGGCCTTCGCCCCACCATGGACTCTGCCTTGCCCCCGGGCCGTCCGCCCGAGTTCCCCACCTTAGACTCTGCCTTGCCCCCGGGCCGTCCGCCTGAGACCCCCACCTTGGACTCTGCCTTGCCCCCGGGCCGTCCGCCCGAGTTCCCCACCTTAGACTCTGCCTTGCCCCCAGGCCGTCCGCCCGAGTCCCCCTTCTCGGCTTCTGCCGTGCCCCCGGGCCGTCCGCCCGAGATCCCTTCCTGGTCCCCTACTGGGCTCCTGGGCGGTCAGCTTAGTCCCGTCCTCCGGACCCCCTCCACCCACCCTGGTGGCCTAGGGATACGTCCCTCCTCCGGACCCCCTCCACCCACCCTGCTGGACTTTATTGGATTTTTGTTTTGGGGTTTAGGGACGTCTAGAATCCGTCCCTTGAGGGGGGGGGTTCTGTCACGGTTGTCATGTCAGGTCACAGGTCTATGTCTAGGTTTGGGTGTTTTCACTGTTCTCTATGTCATGTTTTCCTCCTGTCGTTAGTTTCCCTGGTGTCCCTGTGTTTTCTCCTCCCTCCTCACCTGTGTCTCGTTAGCTGATTGTGTTCACCTGTGGCCCTTGTGTTTCTCCTCCCCTGCCCGGCTGTTTCTTGTCTTGTAATTATCCCTCCCTGTATTTAGTCTTGTCTCGTCCTGTGTTCAGTGTTGGTGCTTCTTTTGTATGTGACCCAGTTCACCGAAGAGTGTTTTGTTTGTCCAAGTTTATTTAAAGTCCTTGAAATAAAGGTATCGTCAAGTGTAATCTGCGTTTGGGTCCTACCTGCTTCACTCTGCGTAACAGATAATGAAGTACTCTGAGTAGATTTCATTAGGATTCTGACTCTTAATGGCAATTTGTGATTTTGAGGCTATTTCAGTGAAACAAGGCTGTTTTGAACATTTGACAGATTTATGCTTAATTCTTTCAAAAAGTTACCGAAAGATACACTTTTATTTTTAAAAGCTGACCACTACCATGAAGTACTCTGTGTCAGTAGATTTCATAAGGATTCTGACTCTTAATGGCAGTTTGTGATTTTGAGGTTATTTCAGTGAAACAAGGCTGTTTTGAACATTTGACAGATTTATTCTTAAATTCTCTGAGAAAAGTTACTGAAAGATACACTTTTGTGTTTAAAAGCTGACCACTACCATGAAGTACTCTGTTTGAGTAGATTTCGTTAGGATTCTGACTCTTAATGGCAGTTTGTGATTTTGAGGCTATTTCAGTGAAACAACGCTGTTCTGAACATTTGACTGAATTATGTTTAAATTCTCTGAGAAAGTTACTGAAAGATACACTTTTGTGTATAAAAGCTGAAAAGTAGATAATGAAGTACTCTGTTTAATTAGATGTCGTCAAGCATCTGACTCTTAATGGCAGTTTGTGATTTTGAGGTTATTTCAGTGAAACAAGGCTGTTTTGAACATTTGACAGATTTATGCTTAATTCTCTCAAAAAGTTACCGGAAGATACACTTTTCTTTTTAAAAGCTGACCACTACCATGAAGTACTCTGAGTAGATTTCGTTAGGATTCTGACTCTTAATGGCAGTTTGTGATTTTGAGGCTTGAAACAAGACTGTTTTGAACATTTGACAGATTTATGCTTAAATTCTCTGAGAAAAGTTACTGAAACACTTTTGTGTATGAAAGCTGAAAAAGTAGATAATTAAGTACTTTGTGTAGATTTCGTTAAGCATCTGATTCTTAATGGCAGTTTGTGATTTTGAGGTTATTTCAGTGAAACAAGGCTGTTTTGAACATTTGACAGAATTATGTTTAAATTCTCTGAGAAAGTTACTGAAAGATACACTTTTGTGTATAAAAGCTGAAAAGTAGATAATGAAGTACTCTGTGTCAGTAGATTTCGTTAGGATTCTGACTCTTAATGGCAGTTTGTGATTTTGAGGCTATTTCAGTGAAACAAGGCTGTTTTGAACATTTGACAGATTTATGCTTAATTCTCTGAGAAAGTTACTGAAAGATACACTTTTGTGTATAAAAGCTGAAAAGTAGATAATGAAGTACTCTGAGTAGATTTCATTAGGATTCTGACTCTTAATGGCAATTTGTGATTTTGAGGCTATTTCAGTGAAACAAGGCTGTTTTGAACATTTGACAGATTTATGCTTAATTCTTTCAAAAAGTTACCGAAAGATACACTTTTATTTTTAAAAGCTGACCACTACCATGAAGTACTCTGTGTCAGTAGATTTCATAAGGATTCTGACTCTTAATGGCAGTTTGTGATTTTGAGGTTATTTCAGTGAAACAAGGCTGTTTTGAACATTTGACAGATTTATTCTTAAATTCTCTGAGTAAAGTTACTGAAAGATACACTTTTGTGTATAAAAGCTGAAAGGTAGATATTGAAGTACTCTGTGTCAGTAGATTTCGTTAGGATTCTGACTCTTAATGGCAATTTGTGATTTTGAGGCTATTTCAGTGAAACAACGCTGTTCTGAACATTTGACTGAATTATGTTTAAATTCTCTGAGAAAGTTACTGAAAGATACACTTTTGTGTATAAAAGCTGAAAAGTAGATAATGAAGTACTCTGTTTAATTAGATGTCGTCAAGCATCTGACTCTTAATGGCAGTTTGTGATTTTGAGGTTATTTCAGTGAAACAAGGCTGTTTTGAACATTTGACAGATTTATGCTTAATTCTCTCAAAAAGTTACCGGAAGATACACTTTTCTTTTTAAAAGCTGACCACTACCATGAAGTACTCTGAGTAGATTTCGTTAGGATTCTGACTCTTAATGGCAGTTTGTGATTTTGAGGCTTGAAACAAGACTGTTTTGAACATTTGACAGATTTATGCTTAAATTCTCTGAGAAAAGTTACTGAAACACTTTTGTGTATGAAAGCTGAAAAAGTAGATAATTAAGTACTTTGTGTAGATTTCGTTAAGCATCTGATTCTTAATGGCAGTTTGTGATTTTGAGGTTATTTCAGTGAAACAAGGCTGTTTTGAACATTTGACAGATTTATGCTTAAATTCTCTGAGAAAGTTACTGAAAGATACACTTTTGTGTTTAAAAGCTGACCACTACCATGAAGTACTCTGAATAGATTTCGTTAAGAATCTGAGTCTTAATGGCAGTTTGTGATTTTGAGGTTATTTCAGTGAAACAAGGCTGTTTTGAACATTTGACAGAATTATGTTTAAATTCTCTGAGAAAGTTACTGAAAGATACACTTTTGTGTATAAAAGCTGAAAAGTAGATAATGAAGTACTCTGTGTCAGTAGATTTCGTTAGGATTCTGACTCTTAATGGCAGTTTGTGATTTTGAGGCTATTTCAGTGAAACAAGGCTGTTTTGAACATTTGACAGATTTATGCTTAATTCTTTCAAAAAGTTACCGAAAGATACACTTTTATTTTTAAAAGCTGACCACTACCATGAAGTACTCTGTGTCAGTAGATTTCATAAGGATTCTGACTCTTAATGGCAGTTTGTGATTTTGAGGTTATTTCAGTGAAACAAGGCTGTTTTGAACATTTGACAGATTTATTCTTAAATTCTCTGAGAAAAGTTACTGAAAGATACACTTTTGTGTATAAAAGCTGAAAGGTAGATATTGAAGTACTCTGTGTCAGTAGATTTCGTTAGGATTCTGACTCTTAATGGCAGTTTGTAATTTTGAGGCTTGAAACAAGGCTGTTTTGAACATTTGACAGATTTATGCTTAATTCTCTGAGAAAGTTACTGAAAGATACACTTTTGTGTATAAAAGCTGAAAAGTAGATAATGAAGTACTCTGAGTAGATTTCATTAGGATTCTGACTCTTAATGGCAATTTGTGATTTTGAGGCTATTTCAGTGAAACAAGGCTGTTTTGAACATTTGACAGATTTATGCTTAATTCTTTCAAAAAGTTACCGAAAGATACACTTTTATTTTTAAAAGCTGACCACTACCATGAAGTACTCTGTGTCAGTAGATTTCATAAGGATTCTGACTCTTAATGGCAGTTTGTGATTTTGAGGTTATTTCAGTGAAACAAGGCTGTTTTGAACATTTGACAGATTTATGCTTAATTCTCTCAAAAAGTTACCGGAAGATACACTTTTCTTTTTAAAAGCTGACCACTACCATGAAGTACTCTGTGTCAGTAGATTTCGTTAGGATTCTGACTCTTAATGGCAGTTTGTGATTTTGAGGCTTGAAACAAGACTGTTTTGAACATTTGACAGATTTATGCTTAAATTCTCTGAGAAAAGTTACTGAAACACTTTTGTGTATGAAAGTTGAAAAAGTAGATAATTAAGTACTTTGTGTAGATTTCGTTAAGCATCTGATTCTTAATGGCAGTTTGTGATTTTGAGGTTATTTCAGTGAAACAAGGCTGTTTTGAACATTTGACAGATTTATGCTTACATTCTCTGAGAAAGTTACTGAAAGATACACTTTTGTGTTTAAAAGCTGACCACTACCATGAAGTACTCTGAATAGATTTCGTTAAGAATCTGAGTCTTAATGGCAGTTTGTGATTTTGAGGTTATTTCAGTGAAACAAGGCTGTTTTGAACATTTGACAGATTTATTCTTAAATTCTCTGAGAAAAGTTACTGAAAGATACACTTTTGTGTTTAAAAGCTGACCACTACCATGAAGTACTCTGTGTCAGTAGATTTCATAAGGATTCTGACTCTTAATGGCAGTTTGTGATTTTGAGGTTATTTCAGTGAAACAAGGCTGTTTTGAACATTTGACAGAATTATGTTTAAATTCTCTGAGAAAGTTACTGAAAGATACACTTTTGTGTATAAAAGCTGAAAAGTAGATAATGAAGTACTCTGTGTCAGTAGATTTCGTTAGGATTCTGACTCTTAATGGCAGTTTGTGATTTTGAGGCTATTTCAGTGAAACAAGGCTGTTTTGAACATTTGACAGATTTATGCTTAATTCTTTCAAAAAGTTACCGAAAGATACACTTTTATTTTTAAAAGCTGACCACTACCATGAAGTACTCTGTGTCAGTAGATTTCATAAGGATTCTGACTCTTAATGGCAGTTTGTGATTTTGAGGTTATTTCAGTGAAACAAGGCTGTTTTGAACATTTGACAGATTTATTCTTAAATTCTCTGAGAAAAGTTACTGAAAGATACACTTTTGTGTTTAAAAGCTGACCACTACCATGAAGTACTCTGTGTCAGTAGATTTCATAAGGATTCTGACTCTTAATGGCAGTTTGTGATTTTGAGGTTATTTCAGTGAAACAAGGCTGTTTTGAACATTTGACTGAATTATGTTTAAATTCTCTGAGAAAGTTACTGAAAGATACACTTTTGTGTATAAAAGCTGAAAAGTAGATAATGAAGTACTCTGTTTAATTAGATGTCGTCAAGCATCTGACTCTTAATGGCAGTTTGTGATTTTGAGGTTATTTCAGTGAAACAAGGCTGTTTTGAACATTTGACAGATTTATTCTTAAATTCTCTGAGAAAAGTTACTGAAAGATACACTTTTGTGTTTAAAAGCTGAAAAGTAGATAATGAAGTACTCTGTGTCAGTAGATTTCGTTAGGATTCTGACTCTTAATGGCAGTTTGTGATTTTGAGGCTATTTCAGTGAAACAAGGCTGTTTTGAACATTTGACAGATTTATGCTTAATTCTTTCAAAAAGTTACCGAAAGATACACTTTTATTTTTAAAAGCTGACCACTACCATGAAGTACTCTGTGTCAGTAGATTTCATAAGGATTCTGACTCTTAATGGCAGTTTGTGATTTTGAGGTTATTTCAGTGAAACAAGGCTGTTTTGAACATTTGACAGATTTATTCTTAAATTCTCTGAGAAAAGTTACTGAAAGATACACTTTTGTGTATAAAAGCTGAAAGGTAGATATTGAAGTACTCTGTGTCAGTAGATTTCGTTAGGATTCTGACTCTTAATGGCAGTTTGTGATTTTGAGGTTATTTCAGTGAAACAAGGCTGTTTTGAACATTTGACAGATTTATTCTTAAATTCTCTGAGAAAAGTTACTGAAAGATACACTTTTGTGTATAAAAGCTGAAAAGTAGATAATGAAGTACTCTGTTTAATTAGATGTCGTCAAGCATCTGACTCTTAATGGCAGTTTGTGATTTTGAGGTTATTTCAGTGAAACAAGGCTGTTTTGAACATTTGACAGATTTATTCTTAAATTCTCTGAGAAAAGTTACTGAAAGATACACTTTTGTGTTTAAAAGCTGACCACTACCATGAAGTACTCTGTTTGAGTAGATTTCAGCACACAGAGACAGGGTCTCTACTGTAAACAGAAAAAACATAACTTTTTATTTTTTTATTTGATTTTGGCTTTTATCTCTTTCCAAGATACTTTTAGACACACTTTGAGATATGCAAAACCTTAAAACTAGAAAATGAAGTACATTGTCTGATTAGATTTTTTCTTAAAGACTGTTTCTCTAAAAGGCAAGTTTGTGATTTTAACACTTTTTACTGACTGATTTGTGTGTAATTCTCTCACAAAGGAACTGTAAGATACACTTTTTATGTATGCAAAACCTTAAACATTTTTTAAACCAAGATACTTTTGTGATACACTTTTATGTAGGAACATTTTACAACTGGTAGAATGTCATTTACTTTGTAACAAATGTATTTTCTTAAAGACTGTGACTCTAAAAAGGCACGTTTTGTGATTTTAACACTTTTGGTACTGGTACTAGGCAGATTTTGTTTTTTCTCTCGTTGTTTTTCTCTTACTTGTGGATACAGTTTTACGTTGGTCAATGTTACAACTGTTAGAAAGTTAAGTACTTTTTCTGAACAGATTTTCTTAAAGAATCAAACTCTAAATGGAAAGTTTGTGATTTTAACACTTATTTACTAACACTAGGCAGATTTTGGCTTTTTTTTCTCTTTTCTTGTATTACTAAGATACTTTTAGATACACTTTGATGTATGCAACACTTAACAACTGGTAGAATATGAAGTACTTTGTAAGGAATTCGGTTTCTTTTAGTGGCCTAGGCAGATTCTGGCTTTTTTTCTCTTGCCAAGATACTTTTAGACATACTTTGAGGTATGCAGAACCTTAAAATTAGAAAATGAAGTACATTGTCTGATTATATTTTTTCTTAAAGACTATTTCTCTAAAAGGCACATTTGTGATTTTAATACTTTTTTACTGAGACTCGGCAGATTTGTGTGTAATTCTCTCATAAAGTAACTGTAAGATACACTTTTTATGTATGCAAAACCTTAAACATTTTTGAAAATAAAATACTTTTGTCTGAATACATTTTCTTTAAAGGCACTTTTGATTTTAACGCTATTTCAGTGGAACAATCCAGTGTTGTTAACATCAATGCTTTTTTCTATTTTCTTGTGTTACTAAAATACTTTTAGATACACTTTGATGTATGCACCACTTAACAACTGGTAGAATATTTAGTACTTTGCGAGGAATTCGGTTTTCTTTTAATGGCCGTTTTTTAAACACTTGTTCAGTTAAACAATGTTTTTTTTTTCTGATAACCTTACATATTTTAGTTATTTTCTGCTACCAAGATACTTTTAGATACACTTTGATGTACGCAACACTTAACAAAGGGTATACTATGAAGTACTTTGTAAGGAATGGGGTTTTCTTTAATGGGTGCAAAACTTTAGAACTGTGTTTTTCAGTGTTTTCTGTGATTCAGTGTTTCTGTGTTTTCAGTGTTTTCTGTGTTTCAGTGTTTCCGTGTTTCCGTGTTTCTGTTTTTCTGTGGGGGTATAATATGCACGATTCAATACACATTTATCATACATCTTCCCTGTTATCCTCCCCTTGCTATAATGAAGACAACAGTTTTTAAATGTAAAAAACACTTTTTTTATTTTTAAAACATTTCCTATTTACATTTTTATTTTTTCACACATAAAATCAATAGTTATACTGATTGTAACAACCCCAGGACCGTCTCCAACTTAGAATTCCCCAGATTACTGCAAATATCATGATGGAGTTTTTTCACTTCAGTCAAAAATATTCATGTGTATCTACAGAGCATACAATGAGAGCACATGATACACTTTTGATGTTTGTTTCATTTCTTCGGTAATGTTACAGAATGTTTCGGAAAATGAAGGTTCCAGGACCACTTTAAATGTTTCGTTTACAATCGTTTCCCAATGACCCTGAATAGTACTGCCATAATGAACGATATCCAAAATGTCTTCGACACTGAACAAAAATATAAATGCAACACTTTTGTTTTTGCTACCATTTTTCATGAGATGAACTCAAAGATCTAAAGCATTTTCTATATACACAAAATAACCATTTATCACAAATATTGTTCACAAATCTGAACAAATCTGTGAAAGTGAGCACTTCTCCTTTGCCGAGATAATCCATCCCACCTCACAGGTGTGGCATATCAAGATGCTGATTAGACAGCATGATTATTGCACAGGTGTGCCTTAGGCTGGCCACAATAAAAGGCCACTCTAAAATGTTCAGTTTTATCACACAGCACAATGCCACAGATGTCGCAAGTTTTGAGGGAGCGTGCAATTGGCATGCTGACAGCAGGAATGTCCACCAGAGCTGTTGCCCGTGAATTGAATGTTCATTTCTCTACCATAAGCCGCCTCCAAAGGCGTTGCAGAGAATTTGGCAGTACATCCAACCGGCCTCACAACCGCAGACCACGTGTAACCACACCAGCCCAGGACCTCCACATCCAGCAAGTTCACCTCCAAGATCGTCTGAGACCAGCCACTCGGACAGTTGCTGCAACAATCTGTTTGCATAACCAAAGAATTTCTTCACAAACGGTCAGAAACCGTCTCAGAGAAGCTCATCTGCATCCTCGTCGTCCTCATCGGGGTCTCGACCTGACTCCGGTTCGTCGTCGTAACCGACTTGAGTGGGCAAATGCTCACAGTCGATGGCGTCTGGCACGAGGTGTTCTCTTCACGGATGAATCCCGGTTTTCACTGTTCAGGGCAGATGGCAGACAGCGTGTGTGGCTATGTGTGGGTGAGCGGTTTTCTGATGTCAATGTTGTGAATCGAGTGGCACATGGTGGTAGTGGGGTTATGGTATGGGCAGGCGTATGTAATGGACGACGAACACAGGTGCATTTTATTGATGGCATTGTGAATGAACAGAGATACCGTGACGAGATCCTGAGGCCCATTGTTGTGCCATTCATCCACGAACATCACCTCATGTTGCAGCATGATAATGCACGGCCCCATGTTGCAAGGATCTGTACACAATTCCTGGAGGCTGAAAACATCCCAGTTCTTGCATGGCCAGCATACTTACCGGACATGTCACCCATTGAGCATTTTGGGATGCTCTGGATCGGCGTATACGACAGCGTGTTCCAGTTCCTGCCAATATCCAGCAACTTCGCACAGCCATTGAAGAGGAGTGGACCAACATTCCACAGGCCACAATCAACAACCTGATCAACTCTATGCGAAGGAGATGTGTTGCACTGCGTGAGGCAAATGGTGGTCACACCAGATACTGACTGGTTTTTGGACCCCCCCAGACTCCCCCAATAAAGCAAAACTGCACGTTTCAGAGTGGCCTTTTATTGTGGCCAGCCTAAGGCACACCTGTGCAATAATCATGCTGTCTAATCAGCATCTTGATATGCCACACCTGTGAGGTGGGATGGATTATCTCGGCAAAGGAGAAGTGCTCACTATCACAGATTTTTTCAGCGTTGTGAACAATATTTGAGAGAAATGGTTATTTTGTGTATATAGAAAATGTTTTAGATCTTTGAGTTCATCTCATGAAAAATGGGAGCAAAAACAAAAGTGTTGCATTTATATTTTTGTTCAGTGTAGTTTACAAACTTCAGCCATTCTGTTTACACGGGGGTCACTACTCATTCTGTTTTCAATCGTCCTCATCACCACACTTATTAAAAGGGTATTGACTACATTCTGATCAATATATACAGAGCGTTTTGCATAGTAGTTCCCCATTTTTATTTTACTTTAAAGAAAAAAGTCAATGTATCGAAAATGAAAAAAAAATCCCTGGCTTCAATCACCAGCTGGTTATTAGTCTTCTTCTTCTTCATCCAACTCGGCATGGATCTTTTCAAGTCTCTCCTTACTAAAACTAAATATATGTAAGGTTATCAGAAAAAAAAACCATTGTTTAACTGAACAAGTGTTTAAAAAACGGCCATTAAAAGAAAACCGAATTCCTTACAAAGTACTTAATATTCTACCAGTTGTTAAGTGTTGCATACATCAAAGTGTGTCTAAAAGTATCTTAGCAACACAAGAAAAGAGAAAAAAGCATTGATGTTAACAAAACTGGATTGTTCCACTGAAATAGCGTTAAAATCAAAAGTGCCTTTAAGGAAAATGTATTCAGACAAAAGTATTTTATTTTCAAAAAAATGTTTAAGGTTTTGCATACATAAAGTGTATCTTACTGTTCCTTTGTGAGAGAATTACACACAAATCTGCCGAGTGTCAGTAAAAAGTGTTAAAATCACAAACTTGCCTTTTAGAGAAACAGTCTTTAAGAAAAAATCTAATCAGACAATGTACTTAATTTTCTAGTTTTAAGGTAAAGTACTTCATATTCTACCAGTTGTTAAGTGTTGCATACATCAAAGTGTATCTAAAAGTATCTTAGTAGTAAGTAAAGGGGATGAGTATGTCTGGCTCTCGGAGGGATGGTGTGTTAAGAGTCACAGTCTTAAAGAAAATCTGTTCAGAAAAAGTACTTAACTTTCTACCAGTTGTAAAGTTGTCATACATAAAACTCTATCCAAAAAGTGAAAGACGACGAGATAAAAAACCTAAATCTGCCTAGTGTCAGTAAAAAAGTGTTAGATCACAAACAAGGCCTTTCAGAGTCGCATTCTTAAATAACATACAAAGTATTTCATTTTTTTTCTAGTTTTAACTTTTTGCATACATAAACATGTATCTTACAGTTCCTTTGTGAGAGAATCTTCCTTATAGTTAATAACGTAATTAAACAATAAAAAAAAGACATGATCATGGGGGCATTAAGATCTTTAAACTATTATTATCCTCTTCAAAGAGACTTCCTTGTAGTTAATAAAATAATTAAAACATTAGTTCACAAGCCATACAACTTAAGAGAACATCCAGTTCACAAGTCACACAATTTCAAAAAGAACATCCTTGGTTAACAACAACTTCATAGGGGCTTTTAAAGTTGTGTGAAGTAATTAAACATTAAAAATACAAGATCAGGGGGTCATTAAGATCTTTTAAATTATTATTACCCCTCTTCATAAAAGAGACTTCCTTATAGTTAATAAAGTAATTACACATTAGTTCACAAGCCATACAACTTTAAAAAAAAGAATATCTTTAGTTAACACAAATCATATTAAAAAACTAATCTAATTTAGAGAGGAAAATAAAAGTTTTAGGTAACTTAGTGAGTGAAAATTAATGGCATTTTATTTAGTTTGAGCGTATTCTGCCACTTCCTTACAGAGCCCCTCCTCAAACACACATGAACGCGTACATGACCAATGAGGGCACGAGATAAGTTTGTTCACAGATCTTCGGCTGGAGGCGTCTGTACCCGGCACAGATACTACATCCGTTTCTTGACTGGCTCTCCCGACGGATGGCGGTAAGTTGTCACAGGGGTCCGCTGATTAAACCCATATCAATGCGTCTCTTGGCCATTTTTCTTTTTTGAAAAGGTGACTTGATGAGTGGAAATGACTGGCTTTTTATTTAATCTGCACGGATTTGTTCTTTTTTTTCACCAAACTCCACCCCCCACTATCTTCTGGCCTCATATCGTGTGACAGGAAGGGCTGGAGAAAGGGGGAGAGGCCGGGCGTGTTAGAGGATGGGGGCTAGACAGTCTCACGCATAACTTCAAAGAGACTGCCTTAATCAACACCTTGATTAACATCAGAGGCTTATAACACACCGGTGTGAAATCACACCTACCTGTTATAACACCTCAACCCTCACATCAAAGGATTAGACAACAAAGGTGCTACACAGTCAATCAATCAATCAATGTTTATTTATATAGCCCAATATCACAAATGTTACATTTGTCTCAGTGGACTTCACAGTTTGTACAAAATATCAGTATGACAATACGACACCCTCTGTCCTTAGACCCTCACATCGTACAAGGAAAAACTTCCGAAGAAAACCCACAGTTTAAAGGGAAAAATGGGAGAAACCTCAGGGAGAGCAACAGAGGAGGGATCCCTCTCCCAGGACGGACAGACGTGCAATAGATGCCGTGTGTAAATTGAAAAGATAATACATTTGCAACATAGGTAGTCCAAATGTTTGGAAATGCATGTGGATAGGAAGATGAATCCACGAGGATATCCATCCAGGACCTATGATCCGGGACCACAGCCACGACTCAAGATCCAGGGCTCGCGATGCAGGACACAGGACCGCAGGATCATCCATGACTCCGGATCCCAGCGTATATAGACACCAAAAGAAAGAAATTTGTGGAAGCTGGGTTAATCGGAACATGGGAGTACACAGGTATAGACAGAGAGAAGGAAGAAGTAAGATGTCCCCCAACAAACTAAGCATATATCAGCAAAACTAGGGGCTGAATCTAATCAGCCCTAACTATAAGCTTTATCAAAAAGGAAGGTCTTAAGCGCACTCTTAAAAACGGATAGGGTGTCTGCCGCCCGACCACAAACTGGAAGCTGATTCCACAAATGTGGAGCTTGATAAGAAAAGGCTCTGGCCTCCATTGTACTTTTAGAGACTCTAGGAACAACCAACAACCCTGCATTCTTGGAACGCAATGCCCTAGTAGGACAGTAGGGTATAATGAGTTCTTTAAGGTAAGATGGCGCCTGCCCATTAAGGGCTTTGTAGGCGAGAAGAGTAATTTTAAATTCTATCCTGTGTTCTATAGGGAGCCAGTGTAAGGCAGCCAGAACAGGAGTAATGTGGTCCCTTTTTCTACCTCTGGTTAGTACACGAGCTGCATCATTTTGAATCAGCTGAAGCAACTTGACTGACTTCTTGGTACACCCTGATAATTGGAGAGAAGCGTGTAAGACTGTGAATCCGCCTCTTGGTCTCAACTCCAGTTTGTCATGGATTACGTCCACAAAGCCCTGAAATGTTTGCCGAAATGAGATTTGCACCTTCCAAAGTAGGATGAATGCCGTCTCTCTTAATCAGACCAGGTTTTCCCCAGAAGGCTGTCCAATTATTTACAAAGCCCACATTGTTTGCTGGGCACCACCAAGACAACCAGCGCTGAAATGATGACATGCGGCTATACATGTCATCATTGATCAGATTGGGGAGGGGACCAGAGAAGATTACGGTGTCCGACATTGTTTTAGCATAACTACACACCGACTCCACATTAACTTTGGTGCATTCTGATTGGCGTAAACGAACATCATTACCACCAACGTGAATAACAATCCTACTGTATTTACGTTTATTTTTAGCCAGCAGTTTAAGATGCGCCTAAACGTCACATGCTCTGGCCCCCGGAATGCATGTGACTGTGGAGACTTCGGTCTCTAAATTCACTTGTCTCATAATAGAGCTACCATTAACCAGAGTTGGCTTCTCAGCGGGTGTCTCGCTGAGTGGGGAATATCTGTTAACGGGTTGGTGGGGACCTGCGGGTTTCGCGTTATGCCCCTTCTGAACAGTCACCCAGTCTCCCTGCTGGGGGACGGCTAAGAGGAGCTACCTTTTGCCGGTCCGCACCGGCTAACATGGGCTTCACTGTAGCTGAGTTACTTTCTAAGATGCGGTGCCGGTCTTCTATGGCTATGATTCCCGCCTCCAACCTAACAACTATACTACATTTAACACATGTATCGGTACCAGTAAAGGAGGTAGGGAAGTAACCAAATATGAGACAGGTAGAGCAGGAAATAGCACCCCAGGGTGGGGAAAGAGCCATGGCTAGCTATCAAGTTAAAGTAGCTACCGTTAGCAAACCCGAAAAGAGTGTAGGCAACTCTGGAGTTACAGTCGCTAAGAGAAGGAGAGTTGTGAGTGCTTAAGCTGTAGTAACGTGTGATTACAACGTCAGGCAGTTGCCGTGATCAAGAGTTTTAAAACGATCGATTAAGTTAAGATAATAAGCTATCAGCAACAGAACAGGCACACGGGATACCCGGAGATGACAACAATAACCAGAAGTTACAACATGCTTACCGCAATAGTGATCCGTATAGAAACCTGGATGGATTAATGTTCACATGAATAGGTTCCTAAATAGATTTGCACATTTTTTAAAATAGTAACCCATGTCCATATGTTTATTTTTGGGTAGTAGATTTAAACTAGAGGGCTATCACTATGGGCAGCAACGCTGTAAATATTGACAAATAAATCCAGCAAAATGGCACAAAAAACTGGTAGTGGCCTGGCTGGGTGTATAATTCCCAGCCTGACTTATTGTCCCTGTCTGGCCCTGGTCTATGGTGGACTTTACAGTCTCCTCTGGTTTCTGACCTATTGCAGCGTCCAGTGTGTTTTTTGTGGATGAATTCCTCTTAGGGAGGGGGGAGGGGGGGCAGTCCATGTAAACATTTATTAAAAAAAACCATACTTTTAAAAGACTTAAAATTGTCAAAACTCAAGAAATTGTGTTTCTCAAGGATGGTACAGTGGTGGTATGAATAAGGCTTTCTGTCAAACACCTTGATAGCTCTCTTGTACAGCTGTTCTATGAGTTTCAGGTTTGTGGCACAAGCAAACGACCAGTTTGTCAAACAGTATTCAATGTGGGATAGAATCATACAGTGGAGGTATGACTTTGCAGCATTGACAGTTAAGAAAGGTCTAATTTGTTTAACATTTTGCAAGTTGAATTTAATGGTATTGGATACTTTCTTAATATGTTTCTTAAAAGTCAAGTTTGAGTCCAGTATGTCTCCAAGATACTTGAAGTGGGAGACTAGTTCTATTTCTGCTTTTTTTTGCATTTAACTGTAAGCAAATGTTGTTCAGCCAGTGTTGAACCTTGTCCAATGCATTTGAGAGACAGGGTCATTCTGCCTGTTGGTTCTGGACTGGTGTTGGTGGATAAAGCAGACTCCGTGTTTGGTGTCTCTGAGCCGCTGTCACTTCTGTTCCTTGAACTCTGCGTCACCGACCGATTTGATTTCTGTGTAACAGACTTTACACACAGCATGTCTTGTCCAGTTCCTGCTTCACATTGAGTTAATAAAATCCATTATGTGCCCAGAAGCAACGATACTACGCTAAAATCAATTACATTCTGTCACTGCATTGATGCAGAATGGTCCACCTGTGGAGGTTATGTAATAATTTCCAACATTTGGGTGGGCCCAGAGCAGGAGGTGTTACAAAAAATAAATATCCTCAGGCCTGAATGTATACACACACTAACACACACAATGTTAAAATGTAAAAAACTGATTCCTGTGTTATGTCATGGTGTTCAGGTGTTTTACTACTCCACTGGGATATTCGAGCGAGCGGGTGTGCCCCTGCCGGTCTATGCAACTATTGGTGCAGGAGTGGTGAACACCGCCTTCACCCTGGTGTCTGTAAGTCTCAGCCGAGCACATACACAGCAAGCCTCAGACGTTTCATTCTGATAAGATACGTTCTCTTCTCATCAGCTGTTTGTGGTGGAGCGTGTGGGCAGGAGACCGCTTCACCTCACAGGTTTGATGGGAATGGCAGTTTCAGCTGTTTTTCTGACGGTTGCCATGGCGTTGTTGGTAAGTGTTTCAGATAATCTTTACTGAATCCATAAAGATTTTTAAAGAAGGTGACGGAAAGTCCTGTGTTTTCAGGACCAGCTCAAATGGATGTCCTATGTCAGCATTGGGGCCATCTTCAGTTTTGTAGCCTTTTTTGAAATTGGCCCCGGCCCCATCCCCTGGTTCATCGTGGCTGAGCTCTTCAGCCAGGGGCCCCGGCCAGCTGCTATTGCAGTCGCTGGTTTCTCTAATTGGTCAGCCAACTTCTTGGTGGGGATGAGCTTCCCGTATGTTGAGGTAAGAAAAGCTTTGATTCAAGAGTATATTGAACATTCCAGAAAGTCCATTCGCTGCTGCGCTGCATATACTGTACATACTATATGTGGGGCCCATAATTCAAATGAAATGATGTTTGCCTTGGCTGTCCCGCAGCAACTCTGTGGCCCCTACGTCTTTATCATCTTCACCATCTTGCTGCTCGGCTTCTTCACCTTCACCTACTTTAAGGTTCCAGAGACTAAGGGCCGCAGCTTCGATGAGATCACAGCAGGCTTCCGGAAGTCTGCAGGTCCGGGTGCTGGCAAGTACTCTGCCCCTGAAGAGTTCAACAACCTCAGGGGAGACGACCCTGACCTTTAAACACTGCTGTTCATGCACACACTCACCTGCAGCCACGTTTTTACTTTTAGGACAGTATTATCGTGTTTCTCGTATCCCATAAACTAATGTTAGGGTCAGTATTACTCTACAGACTGTGATAAAGTTGGATGGCTTGCTATAACTGTTAGTAACTGTGGGCTCCATCTGTAGGTAGTCTAACGTAAGTAAAAATGGCATCTAATAGTGGGTTAAAGGGAGAGTGAGAGGCTAGAATGTACTGCAGCATAATTAATAATACTAATACAAAGAAAAAGAAGAAGAAGATAAAGTAAATACTTGGACTATAAATTCATTTTCATATTTAAAAAAGTAAATGTAACTTCAATGCATAATTTTGACCTCTGTTAAAAGTGATATGACCTTGCTCTGCTGACCACATGCTACAATAATCAAAATAACAGTCACTTCAATATATTTGGGAATGTACATTAGTACAAGATTAAACTATAACTATACATGTGTTTTCATCCAAATGTTTTTATGCGCATGTTCAATCTGTGTTCAGAGGTTTTTGAGTGCATGTTTGGTTCTTGTATGTGTTATATAGGATGCAAAGAGGGATCATATCTGTCCCTTAAATATAAATGGTACATTAGCTTAGAAAAACGACTGGAAACAGTAACATGGAGCCTGGCTCTGATTAAACGTTGCAAATTGGCCGACCAACACTTCCCAAGGTCAGATCAGTGTGTTCTGTTTGTTTTATCTGGACAAAAGCCAAAGAGTAAAAAGGCCAATGTGGCATGTTGTGCATCTCTGTGTGCAGTCACCAATTTGTTTTGTTTGAGCTTAACAGACAGAACAAAACAAAAAATGTAACACTAGGACACATTGCTCGTGTTTTTAAAATGATTAACCGTACCATGTTGATTTTTATTTGTAATGATTAGTTTTAGAAGCAGTCATTGTGTTTTTGAGGAATACATTGGCTTCATAGTTGGAAAGTCAAACTGTAAGGCAAGGCAAAGAAACATCTATATTGAACAATTCACTTTTTATTTTCTGAGCTATATTTGAATGTTTGCTCCGGCAATATATTTTGCAAAAGGACCATTTATGAATTTATACAATATTAAAGTTGCTAATTTCCAGTCAACATTTGTCTGAGAGGCATTACTGACGGACAGGAGGACTTTTTTAACAGAATGAATGAACTGTGTTGTGATTGTACATTATTAAAGTGTTGTATTCTATAAAAGTGTTTCCTGTCTTTTGACACCATAGTCAAACTGAAGTTCAGCAACTACTTTGATGTCTTTCAATGAGTTGTCAAGTCAAAGTCAAAAAGTCAAAGATCGAAATATTGTTTACCACAGTCCGGAGGTATAAAATGAAATAAAGGATATACAATATATATATAATATGTATATACATACCAATACCCCAACTTACTTACATAACTATATATACATATTAAAATACAAGAACACTCAATAATTACAAAAAAACACAAAGTAACCGTTTACTTCAAAAGTAAGCAGGATATATATATAAAAAAAGATGATCTGCAAATGAGAGTGCAACATATTTTCCATAGCAGCGTAAAAAGTGACTGGTGCTGGATTTTTGTCGTGTGTGTGGGGGGGCGTTAAAGTCCCGGTCCAGTGGGGGCAGGGTGGATAGGTGAAATAGAGGGGAGAGAGTTTGGGGCTCTCTGCTGGAACTGCTACCCCCGCGACCCGACCACGGATAAGTGGAAGAAGATGGATGGATGGAGTTCAGCCTCCTGACAGCCTGGTGGACAAAGCTGTTTTTCAGTCTGGTTGTGCTCGACCTCAGGCTGCGGAACCTTTTCCCTGAAGGCTGATGCTGTACAGCAGGGATCACCAACTACATTTGTCCAAGGGCCAAAATGTATCCAATAGACACTATCGCGGGCCAGCGGGGGGGGTACAGGTACTGCATAAAGCTGAGCAGACTCTTCACGCTAACGAAGGATCACTTCTAGGCAGGGTTGGGAGGGTTACTTTGTAAATGTAATCAGTTACTGATTACTGAACACATGCTCTGAAAGTAATCAGAATATAGTTACAGTTACGTGTCTTAAAAAGGTAACGTGTTCAGGTTACTTTTACAATACTTTTGGAATACTTTCTTTTTCCATAACAGATGGGTATGTTTTGGTAAACAGGAGACACTTGTTTTACTGTTTTAATGGCTTATCAAGAACTCAAACACAACATCTTGGTGTCATTCTGACAGCTCTCTCATCTGCACCACACATAACATCACCCGGACTGCATTCTCCTACTGTAAACCTTTCCTTAGAATATGTTGTGAATTGTAAGGTGTCCTTGGGTGCTTTGAAAGGCGCCCTTAAATAGAATGAAATATGATTATTATTTATTATTATTATCTGAAACGATGTAATAACTTTTAAAACTTTTTTCCAGCCACTTGCCCCATGCATTCAGCAGCAGCAGCCATTCACTTTTTTATCCCGTTATAAATGTCATCATTTCGACAATAAAGAAATGCTACATCAACGTTATCTTGCACATTTTATCTAACCATCTCCGTTTCTAACTTTCAATATATTTTAAAAGAGATCTCTCTCTCTCATCTGCGTGCGGGGGCGGGGCCTCACAGACAGGCTGCATCTCTCTCTCGCTCACAGACACGCTGCAGCGCTGTGCAGTGTGCACACAGTTCTGCCGGTAATGAATATTACATTTTGTGAGGAAACTTTTCCACCAATAATTCCAATAAGTATTCCAAAATGTATTCACTTCAGGTTTACGAAAATGACTGTAATCAGATTACTCGTTTTTCAAATGTAACGCCAGCTGAATACAGTTAGCCTACTTGATTTTTGTATTCTGATTACGTAACGCCGTTACATATATTCCGTTACAACCCAACCCTGCTTCTAGGCTACTGTCCCGCAGCTCCTGCCTCTCTGTTGGACTCTGTCGCAGAGGGGCTGCTGCTGTGGTGCGGAGCGCACAAAACAGACTCTTCACAACGAAGGATCACTTCTTCTTCTTCAAGGAAAGGAAGGTTTCGCAGTACGCAGTCTACTGTCCCGCAGCTGCTGCCTCTCTGTTGGACTCCGGTACTGCACCTTACTCACGAGACGTTGTAAAAAAAAAAAATGGGTGGGGGGCGAACGCAGTAACCACTCCGCCAACGCCACAGTCACCCCCGTCGAGCGGGCAGGATGAGAATGTCTGGCGGGCCGGATGTGGCCCGCGGGCCGCCAGTTGGTGGTCACTGCTGTACAGCTTCCGAACCACAAGGTGATGCAGCTGCTGAGGATGCTCTCGATGGCGCCTCGGTAGAAGGTGTAGTGTAGATGGGTGTGGGAGCTCATGCTTTCTTCAGTTTGCGGACGAAGTAGAGGCACTGCTGGGCTTTCTTGACGAGTGACGTGGTGTTGTTGCACCAGGAGAGGTCCTCAGTGATGTGCACCCCCAGGAATGTGGTGCTCACCTGCTCTACTGCGGCACCATTGATTGTCAGGGGGTGGGGATGTTGGGTTGAGGTTCTCCTGAAGTCGACAACAATCTTCTTTGTTATCTCCACATTAAGGAAGAGATTGTTGTCCATGCACCACATGGCCAGTGGTTGAAGAGGACCACAGCAACCATGTCCTCTCCATCAACCTTTTTATATGGGTTTCTATATATACATATTTTTATATATTTTTTTTTAGATTGTTAAATTTACACCATAAATCAATAATAGTAATTGAGATCGGAAGCTGAAATGAAATGAGTGATGGCATTTTAAGCCACACTAAGATTTAGTTTTAACGCGCAGAGGTGCAGAGATGTAATGAGGTACGCTGGCGAGGTGAGCCGAGGATTCAGAGCTGGCGAGAGTTTACCGGTTGGAGCTGGTGTGCGTGGAAGCACGGGGGATACACTGGCGAGGAGAGCCGGAGATCCAAAGCTGGCGAGATTTGACAGGCTTGAGCTGGTGTGTGTGGAAGCACGGGGGAACACAGACGAGGGGTTGGTGGCTGGACGTGGCAGGCAGACACGGATACTGGACAGAGAGAGCCAGGTAAGGATAACAAGAACACAGAGAGTATAGTTTAGCTACAGCAAATGTACCAAGTCGTATTACCAGCGTGGTGAAACGACGAACTGGTGAATACTGAATGGAGGAACCGGGTATATATGCAGGTGAAGGTGAGTAGTTGTAATCCGGATGATGAGCAACAGCTGAGGGGATGAGTTGGCGGGAAACAGAAGTGGGTCAGCCACGCCCAGCCAGGAAGACAGACACACAGACAGACAGACAAAAACAAACACAAAACAAAGGGGAGAAGAAGGAGGGAGATCTGCAAATCCTCACAACATCATTGCTAAATCCTTTTAGTTTGACACACCTCTGCTGATCAAATCACAAGTATATAACACTGGCCTCTGTGGAGTATTGAACTATGCTTTGATCGATGCTGCAATTTACAATGTTCTGCCCAGAACTACTATGATTCAGGGCGGTGGTGGTAAAGTCCATAGGGACTTGGCTTGGCAACTGGAAGGTCACCAGTTCAAGTCCTGTGTGTCGCACTCGTGAGTCGCTGGCTGCTGCTGTCCTGCCCTGCTGGCTGCTGTCAGTCTGTGGAAGCCGTAGTACTGTAATGGCCTACCTGCCTGTCAGCCTTCCATCTGTGCACAGACTTATCTCGTGCCCTCATTGGTCATGTGCGTGTTCGTGTGTGTTGGAGGAGGGGCTCTGTAAGGAAGTGGCAGATTTTTTCCGGCTGATTGATCCACCCACCCCTACTGTGATGTATTTTGTGAAACAGAAGAACAGCTAAATAAATGCAACGGCCTCCCAAGAAGAGCTCGCCTCTCTCCAGTCATTGAAGCTAAAGTGGGGTATTGAACCTGAAGCTTGTTGCTTCTGCCCTCCTCGACTACGGTCTGGGAGCCGACAGGAAAGTTCAACACACAGATGGCCAGTCCGCCCCTTTGTAGCATATTATTTCGATGAGAGATGAGCAGATCGCCACTGGGCTTTCAACTAAATACACAGCTACGCAAAAACTGCGGCATCTGTACAGCTCCTTATGGGTACTGCAATTAGTGAAGTGCTTTCCTCTCTGTGGTGAAACGATCTGCACCACGGAGGAAAGCGGCAGAAAGTCACCTGGAGATAAAGAGAGCGGGGCTGCGTTGCGTGCATGGCTTCCTTCTGCAGGTAACGGGGAGACGCGCTCTGGCGGCGGTCTCGTTCAGGATCCGAAAATCTAATTTAAATATTTTGCACACTTATTCCACTTATTCCTAGTGTGCCACTGGTTACGGTGCCAGGGGTTGCCGACCCCTGCTGTAGGGACTTGCCCCTGGGACCGAAGGGTCACCGGTTCGAGTCCCCTTCGCCCAAAAATAAACACGCAGTGGACTGGTTGCTAGAGAGGTGCCAGTTTACCTTCTGGGCCCTGCCAAGGTGCCTTTGAGCAAGGCACCGAACCCCTAACTGCTCCCAGGCGCCGGCTAGACTAGCAGCCAACTCTTTGCTCTGGCCCTCTCCAGATGCATGTGTTCTGTATAGTGTGTATAATTGTGTGTATTGCATGTGTGCACCTACTTTACCTGTATACTGAGTGTGTATTAAACAAAAAAATACAAGCCAGAATGAAAAACTGAATTTCCCCCTAGGGGGATTAATAAAGGTTCATCTTCTTATTTTTCTTCTAATTTACATATACACTTTTTTTGCTTTTTGATGACATTCTGTGTTGCCCTTGTTTTTTTGCAATTTGTGGCAGGTTTGGCTCGACTTTGGTCCTGGTGCACATTACATTACATTGCATTTAGCTGATGCTTTTATCAAAAGCGACTTACAATAAGTGCATTTGACCAAGAAGATACAAACTTAAAGAAAACAGAATCATATAAGTACATTTAGTTTCATAGAGCCAAACCATTTTAAGCAACACAGTCTCACTCCCTGATAGTCCAATAGCGACGCTTGGTCAGGGTCCCGTGGCGTGCAGTTGTGACGCGCCAAGGCTCCTTCAGCTTCATAAACGGACGCAAAGAGCTTTCAACTGATTGCAATGTATTCCCATCGGCGGCGGTATTTGACGCTCAGGGAAGCACCGCATCGGTCCATGTCGGAGGCAGTTAAAGGCAATGTGAGCGTCCATTCCCATTGGATAACGGAGGATTTTACACCCGGAAGTAAGTATTTTCCTCACTGTCGATTGATTTAACAGTGATATCTGCACTACTCATCAACTCACAAACACCAGATTATCCTTGTTAATTACACAACATTGATTGGTTTAAATTATGTACAATGCTTTTGTATTTTTCCCCTTTGATTCGGAGAAACAAGTATTTTTTCAGAGTTTAGGATGGCCGAAGACACTACACTACCCAGAATCCTCAGCTATCGTTCAGCTTTGCTCGACAAACCCCGTGATTAGTCTTCAAGCTCTGTGATTGGTTGACCTCCAACTGCTTTCCATATGAAAAAAAGGATAAAATCATACTTTATTCAGCAGTCCTTGCTTTACTCTTTGAAAGTCATCACATGAATGTATTGTAATAAATGGTTTGGCTGCATTAAATATTACATATCTGGCGTAGTTCTTTATTTATCTATAGAGATCGGGCATCAGAATAGACCGGAAACTATTCTTTTACCCGTCTGTTTTAATTTCACAATAAAGTTAGTAGTAATCATTTGTTTTGATGTTATTGTTTTTTATTAACTAGACCGCTGGGTCATGTTAAGACCATATTTTCTGTGTTGCTGTGTTTTTTTTCTTTCGCTTTTGTGTTACAAATATCAAAACAATAACAAAATATATCCGTCGTAAACTAAACCAGAAACAGCAGTACATTTTATTGTGTTAACACTGTAAACTTGACAGCTTTTTAACCCTTACCTCCTACTGGTTAAAGCACGTTCTTACACGTTTAGAGTAATTGCAATGCAGGATTGTGTGGCTTTTTAATGACTGTTTTAAAATGCCTTTTTCTTAATGTCTTTCATTTTTGTAAAGCACTTTTGAATGTGTTACATTTGATGAAAACTTTTAAATATTAAGAGTACATACAAAATAGTGTGAAAGTAGAAGGTCAATGATATAAATATAGAATAGAAAATATCAAGAAGATACTGTAAGTGATCTCTACAATAAAACAGTTTAGTCCCTGATATTAAAAAACATATTAATAGGAGGATGTGCAAAACAGACAAACTAATAAGGCTTTATTTAAACATTAAAGAATACTTTAGGTTAAGGTCTTCTTTTAAATAAGAAAAACGCTTTGGGGGTATCTACAGATAAATATTAAGCCTGACAAAGTACTTAAAGTCTATTCTATAACACATAGGTTTGAGCAAGCTCTCTGATTGGTCAATAGGCGCATTCACACTGCGGTACTTTTCCCACAAAGGTTCATGCGAACTTAGTTCATGTGAACTCTTTTATCGCGTTCACACCAAAAAGAGCCGGTACTAAAAGTAGTTAATGTGAACCTTTTTACCCCCTCGAAAGTCCCTGCTAGAGAGCAGGGACTTTCGAACGGCTCTTTTTTGAGAAAAGAGCTATATTTCTGATTGGCTGGGCGGATTGCAAACCACGCCCCGTAAAACTTCCAAAAAGTTTTGTGAAGCCGCCATTTTATTATCCTCGCATTAGCATTATTAGCATTAGCATTAGCCCAGCGCAGAAACGCAGAGAGACTAACTTATGGCAACACAAAATAAAACATGGGAGCGGTGGAGATGAGGAGGTGTCGGCGTTCTGGCGATTTACTCGGAAGGCTTCAGTAGAAGCTGCTGGGAGTCCCAGCAGCTTCTACTGAAGCCAGTCCCCAACTCCGGGGACTTCCGGCCGGGGACTCCGGGCGGCAGTATACGACGTGAAGTTGTTTGTAGCCTGCCAGTAAACCCAAAGCAGAAGAAGAAGAAGTGACGTCAGCGGCTTCATTTGCCTAATCCACCCCCAGTGACTTTTTCCGGTGTGAACGCGATCTGTACTTAGTTCATGCGAACTAAAGAGTTCGCATGAACTAAGTTCGCATGAACCTTTGTGGGAAAAGTACTGCGGTGTGAATGCGCCTAATAGGCGTGTTTGATTCCACGATCAAACAACGATCAAATAGAACGTGCCTAATCACAAAGTATCCAGTGGCCTACACACGCCACTAGCCTACCGAAACTACTTCCATGAGCCTACATAGTGTGGTTTCCATAGCAACGTTTAGCGACACACAGCCGTTACACTGTTATACATTGTCTCTCGTTGGAAATCGGTAGCTACAAAATGTCAGAAGCACCTGCATACAGCGGCTGGCGGAGGCAGGTTTGGAGGCCAGAGAAATCATGTCCGTTAGCGGGCATAAAAACGAGTCATCGCTTCGCAGCTACTGGGCTCCATCTCTAACAGAAAGATGTGGAGCAACGCGCTTTTTGCCGGTCCGGGACACGCCATGAAACGGCCACTGGAGGAAAGCTCTTCCTATAACGTAATCCTACCCGTGAACACCACAGCACCACCTGCAAAAAAGTCTGGCATGGAGTTCATGGAGAGCTGTTTCAAGAATTGCACTTTTAATGGCAGCATGAACATCCACCTTCATTCTGAACCCAACATTTTTCAGCACCATGGACAGCCTGATCAGATATTTAAATAGCCTAATTCAAGAATTGTTTTCAATAAATTGTTTTCAATAAATTGGTTAATAATATATTATTTACTATAATTATATCATAACTGTAAGCGGGGTAGCAGGAGTGTTCGATTGATCGGCTATCGTTACCGTGGGAAATACTTTCTAGGAACTACTTTCTGACGGAGATTAACTCAAGCAGAAAGCGTAGGTTTGGGAGCAAATTAGCCACATTATGACATTATTTTTACGATATTGTTGATTACAATGATAGTTTGTGTAATAGAATCGCAATCTTACACTTGAGGCCGTTCTTGAACGTGATTATTGGTACTCCAGTACAGGCGTACGGACCTCGGCGCATATATTGCATGGTTTGTTTTAGAACTTGACAATCAACTTTCCTGCAATGTTAATTATGTTAAAGCACTTATTTTAACCAATATTATACATATTTATTATACTCTTATAAGATGTATGTAGATAGTATAAGAAATGTGCAGAATACGACAGTTTGATGTATACACACATATTGATATACGTCTTGTAATGCACTGTTGAGGAACCTGTGACCGAAGTTTTTCATTCATTGCATAACTACACCGTAGTTGTGTATATGATATGTCAATAAACCTTAGAAAATCTTGAAATCTTGAAAGGGATGTGCAAAATAGCCATTACATACAGTCTTTAATGAACGATTAGAGAATAACGAGTAATTAATATACTTTATAGAGATCTGCAGATAAATATTTAGTCTTCTCAAGCACCAACTATCAAATATCTCTCCTGATTGTTGGCACTTGACAATCACCTTCACTGAATTTTACTCAGGTGTAACTAAAGTCTGCTTTAAGGGTTGTTTATATTTCACATCATTAATCCAAATCTGTAAAGTAACTAAAATAAATGTATTGGAGTACAAATACCAGGTTAACCTTAAAGAAAGCCCTCAGGATTATAAAAGACCCCCATCACCCCAGCCACAAACTGTTCTGTCTGCTGCCATCTGGCAGGCGGTACTGCAGCATCCGGACTAAAACCACCAGACACAGGGACAGCTTCATCCCACAGGCCATAAGACTATTAAATACCTGGACTTTGAAACAACATCCATAACATTCATCTGGCTGCTACTTAGAAATTATTTATTTAATATATCATATTCCAATCACTTGTATATAGACTGTTATTGCACTATTTCCCTTTTTACTATTTTACTATTTTTCTTTTTGTATTTACTTGCACTATTTTTTCTGTGTATCTGGTTTGGGGGGGCGGTAGGACACGTTCAAGTCCTGTTTTGGATAGTGTGCCATCGATGAGTTTCAGTCCACTTCAAAATGCTTTTTGATGCTTGGCGTAAACTTTGCTCACTGCCACTCCAACATCCAATCACAGAGCTTGAGGACTAATCACGGGGTTTGTCCAGCAAAGCACATGGTGTAGTCCCAAACGATAGCTGAGGATTCTGGGTAGTGTAGTGTCTTCGGCCATCCTAAACTCTGAACAAATATTTGTTTCTCCGAATCGAAGGGGAAAAATACAAAAGCATTGCACACAATTTAAACCAATCAATGTTGTGTAATTAACAAGGATAATCTGGTGTTTGTGAGTTGATGAGTAGTGCAGATATCACTGTAAAACAAGAGATGAGTTTTCACTCTGCGCCGGAAGATGTGTAAGCTATCTGCTGTCCTGATGTCAATGGGGAGCTCATTCCACCATTTTGGAGCCTGGATTGCAAACTGTGGCAGCGGGGTGTGGTTAGGGCGCCGGCTGCTGGAGTGAAGGGAGTGGCTCGGCCGGAGGCCAGACAGCTGATCGAAATCAGGTAATCAGTGCCGGAATAAAAGCATGTTGTAACCTGGTTCTGGTCTGTTTTGCAGTAGGCGGGATCCTGGAAGGTGGCAAAAGGACGTGTGAAGGTTGCCACACGGGCAACGTTGGAGACCCGTGGATACTTTTGTTTGGAGCTAATAAACGCCTGTGTTACACGAACCTGCTCTTTCCGTCCATATTTGAACCCTGTGTGAGCGGAGAGGCTCACACAAACCAACGTGTTTTTGCTGATGGGAACTTGAGTCCCCCTCTTCGCAGTGAGGGTGCAGCGAGCCGTTTGGATGATGCAGTGCGGAGTGCACATGCTGGGGTGAATGGTTAACCATGTACTGGATGTAGGAAGGGCCAGAACCATTCACAGCATGGTACGCAAGTACCAGTGTCTTGAAGTGGATTCTAGCAGTTACTGGAAGCCAGTGAAGGGAGCGGAGGAGCGGTGTGGTGTGGGAACATTTAGGAAGGTTGAAGACCAGACGAGCTGCTGCATTCTGGATGAGCTGCAGAGGTCGGATGGCACATGCAGGTAGACCAGCCAGGAGGGCTGCAGTAGTCTAGGCTTGAGACGAGAGCCTGGACCATAACCTGTCCTCTCCCGTCAAGAGGACTATTCTCAATGCAAGGGCACTATCTACTCGTATGCAGTATGAAAACAGGTGGAAACTATTTTTTGACTGGTGGCAAGGGCGAAATGAGGACCCAGTACATTGCTTCTATCCTTGAGTTCCTGCAGTCCCTCCTGGACGACAGCCGGTGGCCCGCTACCGTCAGGGTGTATGTGGCTGCTATATCACCTCAACACGCAAGGTTTGACAACAACACAGTGGGGAGCCACAGGCTGGTATCCCTCTTCTTAAGGGGAGCTCTGAGGCTGCGTCCCCAAACGTCCCAAGGGCTCCTACATGGGACCTGCCCTTTTTGCTGGATTTCCTATGCTCGCCTCCCTTTGAACCCTTGTTACAGGCAGAACTGAGGTGGCTCTCAGCCAAGACTGCTTTCCTTCTTGCCATCACCTCAGCAAAGCGCTTAAGTGAGCTTCAGGCCTTGTCCGTGAACAGCTTGTGTCTGAGGTGGAACTCAGATTGCTCAGGTGTCACCTTATGGCCGAATACAGCGTTCTTCTCTAAGGTGCTGGCACGCTCTCATTTCAATCGGCCTATCCAGCTGGCACGGTTTGACCCCCCATCAGGCGAGTGGGAAGAGAGGTCAAGACTCTAATGCACTTGTCCCACTGGATCGTGGATGCCATTGCCCAGGCATACAAGGTGAATGACCGTCCCTTGCCACCCAGAGTAAAGTGCCACTCTACCAGGAGTGTCTCCACATCATGGTCGACCTTAAGAGGTGTGCGTGTGCCCCTGGAGGACATATGTGCCGCGGCCACATGGGCATCCCGAGCACATTCGCCAGAAAGTGAATGTTGCCGCCCCTCACCCATTGGGTGTGGTCCTCCTGCAGAGTCCACCTTGTCCATCCCTATAAGGTAAGTACTCGGGCTTCCTCGTGACTCTGCCAGTCAGTAAGGAAATAGAACGAAAGTTACGTATGTAACTACGGTTCTATGAAAAAATGTTATAAGAAATTAAAATCAATGTTTATATGGCGTAATTTAGATTAAATATACTGTAAACGTAACTGTTTTATTCTGAAAATACTTAATTTCCGGTTAGCATTAGCATGTAGCTAACGTTATTGCTGAATATTAAGGCCCATTCCCAAACCGCCCCCTACACCCTACCCCTCTGTTTGCGCATTCACGAGGAGGGTCCGCCATATTAAGGGCTGTTCCAAAGCAACGAGTGTGGAGAGGTGTGGAGGGGGAGTGGGCTATCAAGCCCTCAAACAGCGAGTCTGCATCGGTGCTGACTTGAGACCGGTCTCTACCTGACCCGTCTCAACGCTGTGTGTGTCCGTCAGGAAACACGCTGTTTACAAGTAGTTCCAGCAAACATCCACTGATAAACTGTGATGTTAACAACCTCATGATAACCTCATATGTTTTAACTTAGGATCAAACCTGTATTTAGTCTAGAAAAAGGTAAATGTGTGCATTTTATTATAAAGTTGTGTATATTTACAGACTTGCAAAAACTAAGAAGCTTATAAACATCAGGTGTAAAACTAAAAGAGCTTTACAAAAAAGTAACACAATTAAAGATGTTTGGAGTTTTATTTGAGTTATTAATTTAAATTTTTTGTCTAAGAGATGCTGATCCGTTGTTACATACAGTTACGGCATTTCCTGTTTCCTGCCGGAGAGAGGGGAGGTTGTCCCACAGCTTGCTGCTGTATTTACTCCCTCCATCTGACAGGAGGGAGCCTCGTTGAGCTGCGAGTGTGGCTACAGACGGAGTTCACTCCGTCACGGAGGGGTAGGGTCGAGGGGGTGGTTTGGGATTGGGCCTAAATGAATGTACAGTTTTATTTTGAAAAGCTTTATTGAAGGACAACCCCCCAATTTACATGACGTCACTTCCGGTGTTACGACGTTACTTCCGGCTTCACGTTAACAATAGGCTTGTTTGAGACGAGCTACGGCTCGCCTCGAAAGTAGACGAGAATAGCCGATCACAGCCGGGGGAGGTCTCAAAAAGCTCGCCTGAAGTCGGACAGCTCGGAGTCGGCTTCTTCTTTTTCTTCTTCTCTCCGTTTTTTGGCGGATTGCAAACAACTTTAAGGTGCATACCGCCACCTCCGGAGTCGGCTTGACTCGGTTTGCATTTATAAAGAATACACAAATATGTTTAATCGTTAATGTCAGATATGTAAAAGTAAATACATTTGTTCCTGCTCAAGATTAGATTAAAAAAAATGTATTGTTATTGCAGGGTTGCCAACTCTCACGCATCTGGCGTGTGACACACGCTTTCACTCTCAGTCTTCTGGCGTGTGACACACGCTTTCACTCTCAGTCTCACGCTCTCACGCTGCCCAAACTATTCTCACGCCAAAAACAAGATGAACCGGCGATCGTTTTTGATTGGTTATTTACAATGTTGAGTTGACAGCTGCTCAAGCTGTCGATGCGCTCCCTCCCCGCCCCCACCACTCTTAACAACGTTAACAGACAGCAGAGCAGTGGGAGCCGACCCATATTGCGCAGATCTAAGATCCAGTAGAAATGATAAAAAAGTAAAAGTCTTCTGCTTATTGTTCTACTAGGCCAAAATAGAGTCAAAGAGTTATGAGAGTGAGAGTGTGTTAATTAATATATTTGGCGGTTTGGAGTAAGGCTGTAGATTTGTTTGTGTGTGTGTGTGTTTCATCATGATAATACATTTTATTGGATACATTTTCCCGGAAATGATTGCGATAAACGATAATATTGTCGGCACCGTTGTATGACCATTTTAGACCACTGACATAATGATAATATATAATAATAATTCAAGTACATCCTTTCAAACTGCTAGTCCTCATGTAAATGCCAATTTATCGAGGTCAGAAAAGTTATCGAGTTCATTTTTATTTATCGTACGATAATTGAATTAATTGCTTATCGCGACAGGCCGATGCACACAATAAAACAGTGGAAACAAACATGTGTTTGACTTTCATTACTGAATGAAACATTGTGCCCTTTATAGTCTGTGTCCAATATTGTGTATTTGTATATATTGTATATATATTCTATATATATGCTAAGGTCCCGCTACTGACACGATAGCAGTCATTTAGTGCGCATATGCGTAACCCATGATATCAAATTCTCACTCCAGCCAGGTACCCAAAGTTGGCAACCCTGTGTTATTGCACATATTACAGGTACTGAGATAACGACATGCAGTTTAGCTTCTAACCAGGAGTGCAACAAGCAGTAAAGTGAAAAGTAATGTACACAATGTACAGAATAAAATATAGAATGAATTGAATGATGAATAAACAGTGAGGGTAATGAATACATTAGATATACACAGCAGCCTGTGAGCAGTATGAACAGTGTGTATGAATACACTAGATATACACAGCAGCCTGTGAGCAGTATGAACAGTGTGTATGAATACACTAGATATACACAGCAGCCTGTGAGCAGTATTAACAGTGTGTATGAATATGCTAAGATATATAAAGTATGAAAACGGTAAGCAGTGCAAGTATAGTATAAAATATATAGATATTAATGTCATGATGATAAACATTGTGGAACAATGATGAAAAATGTGAATGGAAGTGGCGACGTAAAACTGACACAAAACAACAACAAACTTTTGCCGAGCCAATTGGAGAGTTTCATCACCAGCACGGGGTAAACACCACCAATGAGCGCTCAGCTCGAGATACCAGCGAGTCGTTTCCCATCAAGCATTTAGCTTCCGCAGCCCATGGAGAGAAACTTCGCCGCCAAGCCCCCAGGAAGTGCGCCGGACTCTGATGAGAATATTCGTTGTGGCCAAACGGCGGGTACTACACTTCCGTTAGGTTGCTGGGCCCGGAAACACTTTTTCCCATTGACTTACATCGGGAAAGAGTGGTCTGTAAATCGTTGGATAATTGTTTTTAAACTAAATAAACTACCCAGTATAAGTTGTAAAAATGTAAAAAATAGTTATTTTCCTCGGCATTATGAACGCGCATCTAACCCACGGGACCACGCTGCCAGGCACGTTCATGTTACGTGTTCTGACATTAACCACCAGAATAGCAGGCCAGATATTTTTCCATCAGTACATTCTGGCACCCCAAAGCCCGGCTAACCTCATGGGAAGGGATGTTCTTGTCAAAGCTAATGCCTCCATCCTCTGTTCCCCCGACGGACTAATAATATCGTTCCCAGATGGCACTCGCTTCAATTGTTCATTATTCAACATAAAGTCAGGTTCTCAAATGATGTTGGCCCAATCCACTGAAGCAGAAGCAACTCAGTATGCCACTATATACTGGGGGTTGCTCGACCGGCCCCGAGATAATATACCAGGACTATTTTCCATTTTTCAACAATGGAAGCCGTGGATTAACCTCCTCATGCCTTATGGTTCCCCTCCAGACTCTCCCATCTGACGCTAAATTATGATAGAAAAGACGACCAAAGTTATGAATATGCGTATGAGACAGAGGTGTCCGTTTGGTATGTAACCACAACCAATTTATTTGTGGGACAAGCGGGGGTGGCTGCATCTGCTGACCTCACTGATGAACAACTCTATTGATACCAGTAGTAGTAACCATACTGTTTCAATCACATTAGTATGCATAAAAAGTGACAGGTGACACGCCCCCAAATGAGCTAAGTCCCGCCTCCCCTCGCCTCCCATTGGTCGAGAGCTTTTTATGAGAGCTATGTCCCGCCTCCCATTGTTTGAGACCCTTTGATGTGAGGGGTGAAGGGTTATAAAGGGTAGGTGTGAAAAGCCCCCCTGTGGAATGCCTTTGTTATCTATTTCTTTGATGTATTGATTAAGGTAGTCTCTTTGAAGTTATGCTGTCTGATCCCTCAGGGGTTATATAATCTAATTAGCCTTTGCTGTTTTGCCCTTTGATCTTAATCTAGGTATTTTTATGAGTGAGACATGGTTTGTTATCTATTTCCTTGATGTGTCGATTAAGATAGTCTCTTTGAAGTTATGCTGTCTGGTTATCTAATCTAATTAGCCTTAGATGTTATGAGCCTGTGATCTTAATTTAGGTATTTTTATGAGTGAGACATGTCTCTCTGAAGTTAGGATGTCTGGCCGCTCAATGTGCCCAGGCCTCCCCCTCTTCTCCACCCTTGCTATGCAAGGAGATTGTGCACACACACACACACACACACAGAGTTGCCCCTTTAATGTGGGGGTTGAGATAAGGGATGCTAATCTATATGCTGATTAGACACGGTGTCTGCTAAGGATGTTTCTTCTCAAGTTTTTTTTGTGAAACTGTTAAGACAAGGATATTTCTGTTTTGGCAATGAGGGTATTCATATTAATTTAAAAAAGAGCTTATTTAGTTTTTAATAGTGATAACTAAGTTTCACTCTGTAGGGGGCAAAAGACGCATCCTTAAACACATCGATAAAGGACTCTTTAAAGCAGAGACATGGCGACAGCATACCTGAATATCAGCAGGAGAGGACTCTTTTTCAGTAAATACATTATAGGGTTAGAATAAGATATATATATATATATATATATATATATATATATATATATATATATATATGTGGTGGAATTAGTTTAAAATAGCACTCACTAAGACACCTAAAAAACGTTATTGTCCTCTCTAGATTTGATTCAAGGTTTGTTTTTAAATGATTTGTGTCTGCTAAGGATGTTTCTTTTCAAGTTTTTTTTTTTGGGGAACTGTTAAGACAAGGATATATCTGTTTTGCAAAGAGGGTACTCATATTATTTTTTAAAAGAGCTTATTTAGGTTTTTAGTACTGATACTTGGGGATATTCTCTTTAGTTCTGTATTCTCTTTAGTTTTGCATGGATTTTGGATTAGTGTAATTACTTTTATTAACTATAAAGTCTATATGAATAGGGATATAATAAATAAATAAATACCCTATTCCTCCCTCACCTGAGCTTATCCAGAGCTTGACTGACACACAGAGACCAATCAAGGGCTTTGATTTATGATCTGTATGACAGTGGCCATGTAGGCAGGCCACATCATGTAGACAGCCAGTCACCCTGTGTGAGGCAGACCCACATGTGAGCAGCATTGCGTTCAAAATAAATTAAAAAACTAAATGGGTCGCGAAATATACTTGGGAGGCCGTTAATATACTGGGCGGCCCACCCCAGTATAGTCTATGTGGGGGAAATCCTGGAATATCAGATACAATTAGCATTTAACCAGAAGTGCGAATGAAGCAGTGAACTGCAGTATATTTGATATACATCCAATATATAAAAGGTTATGTTAATATTGATCAGCTGGTCAGAAACTTGACTCCATAGGAAATATAAAAAGATATATGTTGAGCGTGATCATAACTTTCCAATAACACAAAGTTGCAGATCCTCTGCTGCAGGTTTAGCCATTCAGTCAGCCAGGTGTAAAATATGCATTTATTATCACCTTTTCTATTTGGCCAACTAGTGATAATTAAATGATACCCTATTTATTTAACTAAAATATGCATTTATTATTACCTTTTCTATTTGGCCAACGCCGTCTGTTTTTGATGATTGTGATCAACCTTAATTAAATGTGCTAATAATATCTTTGTCTCAATTCATTTCAGAATGCAACACACGTACACAAAAACAAACTACTTAGTTGGGTTATAAAAGAGTTACCTTATTAATTCTCTAAGTTTAAGTCAAGTTGTACATCATAGTTCAGATTACTAAGATAATGAAGCTTCTATTTACGTTACCATATGTATAAAGTATCTACATACGTGTTTTGACTGGTAAGATTCTCACTTTTTACAGAGAGCTCCGCTCCCCCTCAACATAACAAGTCCCGCCCTCCTCACCAGATCATTTAAAAGTAGGGATGGAAATAGGTGAAAAAAGAAATGCGCTCAAACTAAATAACAAGCCAGTCATTTACACTCACCAAGTCACCTTTTCAAAAAAGAAAAATGGCCAAGAGATGCCTAGATATGGGTTTAATCAGCGAGACCCCTGTGACAACCTACAGCCATCAGTCCGGAGCGCCAATCAAGAAACGAATGCAGCATCTGTGCCGTTTTCAGACGCCTCCAGCCGAAGAACTTCATGAAGAATGGACTCTGAAAAATGGCGATGTTTGGGGTTATGTATTCAACTATACGGCGAATGAACTGCATTTCTACAATCTGAAGATTGGAGAAACGTATGGACCCCGCAGTGTTAAAGCGACACTGACCTCAACAGATTGGGCTGTGTTAACTCTGGTGTCTTACAGAGATCTACATGCAACCACTGTATCGGAAGAAGTAGTGCATCGAGAAACCATAGTGGAACCAGCGGTGTACAAGATATTTCTAAAGAAAAGCAAAGAAACGCATACAGCATGCGAGATCAAAGAAGAGTTTTCACCGCTGTCCCTCAATGTGAAGGAAGAAGAAGAAGGAGAAATCCCCCCGCCGCCAGAAGTGAGAAGAATCCTGACAAGCACCGTATGGGAAACTAAAAGCGGACCATCGGGGCGGTGGTATTACCGCGCAAGCCGTTTGGTGACGCTGGGGAAGGACCCCTCTGATGATTTTGTTTTGGAGTATTTCAACTCTACATGCGGGGTTTTTCAGACATCCTTTCGGGTGCCTCTGACTGCTTGGCTGAAAATGATTGATGGAAAAGCTACAAAGCTTAAAGAATTTTTTAAACAGAGTCAGACATCGATAGACATTATAAAGGTGAAAAAGACTCTCACTTTTGCAGAGGACTCAGTATCCCACTCAACATAACAAGTCATACCCTCCTCACCAGATCATTTTAAAACTAAGGACCCCGCAAAGAAAAGCATTGAGTTTTCTACCTAGGTAAAAGTTGTTACGAAAATGTGTTATCTCTGGATCAAGATGATGGGTTTAAAAATGAATCTTGTGAAAAATACCAACGCTGTGAGAGACGTCATAAAGACACTCATTTAACCACAGTGTTTGTTCTCTACAAATGTTTAAAGATTGTTACAAAATGTAAAAAATAAAAAAGGTATGGAGACAAAATTAATTCAGGTGACTCTGTCTTTTATCAGGAAAACAAAAATATAATACAAATGGTTTAAGAGGTCAAATGTAACCATCTTGGACTTAATATTCAAAACAAAATACTTTATCTGAATACATTTTCTTTTAAACGCACTTTTCGAAATTATTTATTTATTATTTCAGTGGAACAATCCAGTTTCTGTTAACATCAATGCTTTTTCTCTTCTCTTGTGTTACTAAGATACTTTTAGACCCACTTTGGCGTATGCAACACTTAACAACTGGTAGAATATGAAGTACTTTGTAAGGATTTTGTTTTTAATGGCGTTTTTTTTTTTTTTTTTTTTTTTTGTTTTGTTGTAAAAACACTTGTTCAGTTAAACAAGGTTTTTTCTTTTTCTGATAACCTTACATATTTTTAGTTATTTTCTACTACCAAGATACTTTAAGATACACCTTGATGTATGCAACACTTAACAAAAGGGTATAATATTAAGTACTTGGTAAGGAATGGGGTTTTTCTTTAGGGGGTGCAAAACTTTAGAACTGGGTAAAATATTCATTATTTGTAATGAATTGAGTTTTCTTTTTCTTTTTTGATTTTCAACATACTATTTGTACACAATGACTTTTTCCATATCTCTGACAAAACTATACTTTTTGACTTTTTCCGTAAAATCTTGACAAAACTATTGCTTATTCTTAATTTTGACCTATTGCTGCGTGGTTGGAAATGATAGATGAAAAAGCTACAACGCTTAAAGAACTTTATTTTTTTAAAAACTCTCAATTCTATAATGACTCCCCCCCATTCAACGCAATAAGTCCCACCCTCCACTCGGCAAATCCTCTAAAACGAAGGACCCCACTAAGACAACCGTTGTAAACTAGCCATGGATCTGAGAAAAACCAAGACACCCCCCGTGAGTTGCAGCCAGGAACAGACTCCTGGACTACCATCATCACCACCATTCTGGACCGCCGAATCCGGCTATACTACCGCTGCTGATGTTGCTCCTTGGGCCAAGACGTCTCTGTTTGTGGACACAGTGAATTCGGTGTTGGTTGATATTGTGGAGAGGGTGATACATCGGTACAGAGAAGAAATCTGCAAAGGGTGTCGAGTCAGGCACCCCGGCCAGAGGCAACACGATTTTATGAATGACATGTCCGATTTTTACTTCAGAAACAATTACAATGCGTTAATGAAAAGACTATGGCTCACCGACTTCATTACTGAGATCGACCAGACTCTTATTGATAAAGACATTTTCACGGATGATTCGAGGATCCAAGGCGCTTCGGAGGCTTTTCTTCACAATCTCAAAAATTGCAGACGCCTCAAGGAGAGACTTGAAAAGATCCAGGCCGAGTTGGATGGAGAAGAAGACTATTAACCAGCAGTTGACTGAAGCCAGGGGTTTATTTTTGATACATTGACTTTTCTCTCTTTTAAAGTAAAATAAAAATGGGGAACTACTATGCAAAATGCTCTGTATATATTGAACACAATATAGTCAATATCCTTTTAATAGGGGTGGTGATGAGGACGATTGAAAGCAGAATGAGTAGTGACCCCTGTGTAAAAAAGAACGGCTGAAGTTTGTAAACTGGAAGACATTATGGATATCGTTCGTTCTGGCAGTACTATTCCGGGTCATTGGGAAACGATTATAAACGAAACATTTAAAGTGGTCCTGGAATCTTCATTTTCCGAAACATTCTGTAACATTACCGCAGAAATGAAACAAACATCAAAAGTGTATCATGTGCTCTCACTGTATGCTCTGTTTGTAGATGTGATGCATCTTTGTGTTGAAAACAACATACACATGAATATTCAGACTGAAGTGAAAAAACTCCACCAGGATATTTTCAGTAATATGGGGAATTCCAAGCTGGAGACGGTCCTGGGGATGCTACAATCAGTATAACTATTGATTTTTATATGTGTGTGAAAAATAAAAAATGTGTTTTTTACATTTTAAAAACTGTTGTCTTCATTATAGCAAGGGGAGTGTGTCTGATACATGTGTATTACAGTCCTTCACATGCACTGGTGTCTTCATTATAACAAGGGGCGGGATAACAGGGAAGATGTAGGATAAATGTGTACTGAAACGGGCGTATTATACACCCACAGAAACGCAGAAACACGGAAACACACAGAAACACAGAAACACAGACACACAGAAAACACCCTGAATCAAATCTAGAGACGACCATTATGAGTCAGATGCTTGACGAAATCTACTAAAACAAAGTACTTCATGGTAGTGGTCAGCTTTTATACACAAAAGTGTATCTTTTCAGTAACTTTCTCAGAGAATTTAAGCATAAATCTGTCAAATGTTCAAAACAGCCTTGTTTCACTGAAATAGCCCTCAAAATCACAAAAGGCCATTAAGAGTCAGATGCTTTATGAAATCTAATAAAACAGAGTACTTTCATGGTAGTGGTATGCTTTTAAAAAGAAAAGTGTACCTTTCGGTAACATTTCTGAGAGAATTAAGCATAAATCTGTCAAATGTGCAAAGCAGCCTTAGGATACATGACAAAATGCCATTAAGAGTGGGAATCCTAACGAAATCTACTCAGAGTACTTCATGGTAGTGGTCAGTTTTTAGATACAAAGTGTATCTTTCGGTAACATTTTCTGAGAGAATTAAGCATAAAGCAGTCAAATGTGCAAAGCAGTCTTCACTGAAATAGCCTCAAAATCACAAAATGCCATTAAGAGTGGGAATCTTAACGAAATCTACTCAGAGTACTTCATGGTAGTGGTCAGTTTTTAAATACAAAAGTGTATCTTTTCAGTAACCTTTTCGAGAGAATTAAACATAAATCTGTCATATGTTCAAAACAGCCTTCAATGAAATAGCCTCACAATCACAAACTGGCTGAAACTGTACAGTGAATTGGAGAAATTACAGCACAGAGCTTTCTACTACGACACAGATAGTTTAATCTATGTGACAAGACAGGGGGGAGACTCCACTGCCATGGAGGTTGTATCTGGGGATTCCCTAAAAGTTATGCTTACCAGACCAAAACATTTTAAAAGGTTGGGATGCGTGTGAAAGGGGTTACACAAAAAACGCATCCCAACCTTTTAAAATGTTTTGGTCTGGTAAGCATAACTTTTAGGGAATCCCCAGATACAACCTCCATGGCAGTGGAGTCTCCCCCCTGTCTTGTCACATAGATTAAACTATCTGTGTCGTAGTAGAAAGCTCTGTGCTGTAATTTCTCCAATTCACTGTACAGTTTCAGCCAGTTTGTGATTGTGAGGCTATTTCATTGAAGGCTGTTTTGAACATATGACAGATTTATGTTTAATTCTCTCGAAAAGGTTACTGAAAAGATACACTTTTGTATTTAAAAACTGACCACTACCATGAAGTACTCTGAGTAGATTTCGTTAAGATTCCCACTCTTAATGGCATTTTGTGATTTTGAGGCTATTTCAGTGAAGACTGCTTTGCACATTTGACTGCTTTATGCTTAATTCTCTCAGAAAATGTTACCGAAAGATACACTTTGTATCTAAAAACTGACCACTACCATGAAGTACTCTGAGTAGATTTCGTTAGGATTCCCACTCTTAATGGCATTTTGTCATGTATCCTAAGGCTGCTTTGCACATTTGACAGATTTATGCTTAATTCTCTCAGAAATGTTACCGAAAGGTACACTTTTCTTTTAAAAGCATACCACTACCATGAAAGTACTCTGTTTTATTAGATTTCATAAAGCATCTGACTCTTAATGGCCTTTTGTGATTTTGAGGGCTATTTCAGTGAAACAAGGCTGTTTTGAACATTTGACAGATTTATGCTTAAATTCTCTGAGAAAGTTACTGAAAAGATACACTTTTGTGTATAAAAGCTGACCACTACCATGAAGTACTTTGTTTTAGTAGATTTCGTCAAGCATCTGACTCATAATGGTCGTCTCTAGATTTGATTCAGGGTGTTTTCTGTGTGTCTGTGTTTCTGTGTTTCTGTGTGTTTCCGTGTTTCTGCGTTTCTGTGGGTGTATAATACGCCCGTTTCAGTACACATTTATCCTACATCTTCCCTGTTATCCCGCCCCTTGTTATAATGAAGACACCAGTGCATGTGAAGGACTGTAATACACATGTATCAGACACACTCCCCTTGCTATAATGAAGACAACAGTTTTTAAAATGTAAAAAACACATTTTTTATTTTTCACACACATATAAAAATCAATAGTTATACTGATTGTAGCATCCCCAGGACCGTCTCCAGCTTGGAATTCCCCATATTACTGAAAATATCCTGGTGGAGTTTTTTCACTTCAGTCTGAATATTCATGTGTATGTTGTTTTCAACACAAAGATGCATCACATCTACAAACAGAGCATACAGTGAGAGCACATGATACACTTTTGATGTTTGTTTCATTTCTGCGGTAATGTTACAGAATGTTTCGGAAAATGAAGATTCCAGGACCACTTTAAATGTTTCGTTTATAATCGTTTCCCAATGACCCGGAATAGTACTGCCAGAACGAACGATATCCATAATGTCTTCCAGTTTACAAACTTCAGCCGTTCTTTTTACACAGGGGTCACTACTCATTCTGCTTTCAATCGTCCTCATCACCACCCCTATTAAAAGGATATTGACTATATTGTGTTCAATATATACAGAGCATTTTGCATAGTAGTTCCCCATTTTTATTTTACTTTAAAAGAGAGAAAAGTCAATGTATCAAAAATAAACCCCTGGCTTCAGTCAACTGCTGGTTAATAGTCTTCTTCTCCATCCAACTCGGCCTGGATCTTTTCAAGTCTCTCCTTGAGGCGTCTGCAATTTTTGAGATTGTGAAGAAAAGCCTCCGAAGCGCCTTGGATCCTCGAATCATCCGTGAAAATGTCTTTATCAATAAGAGTCTGGTCGATCTCAGTAATGAAGTCGGTGAGCCATAGTCTTTTCATTAACGCATTGTAATTGTTTCTGAAGTAAAAATCGGACATGTCATTCATAAAATCGTGTTGCCTCTGGCCGGGGTGCCTGACTCGACACCCTTTGCAGATTTCTTCTCTGTACCGATGTATCACCCTCTCCACAATATCAACCAACACCGAATTCACTGTGTCCACAAACAGAGACGTCTTGGCCCAAGGAGCAACATCAGCAGCGGTAGTATAGCCGGATTCGGCGGTCCAGAATGGTGGTGATGATGGTAGTCCAGGAGTCTGTTCCTGGCTGCAACTCACGGGGGGTGTCTTGGTTTTTCTCAGATCCATGGCTAGTTTACAACGGTTGTCTTAGTGGGGTCCTTCGTTTTAGAGGATTTGCCGAGTGGAGGGTGGGACTTATTGCGTTGAATGGGGGGGAGTCATTTATAGAATTGAGAGTTTTTAAAAAAATAAAGTTCTTTAAGCGTTGTAGCTTTTTCATCTATCATTTCCAACCACGCAGCAATAGGTCAAAATTAAGAATAAGCAATAGTTTTGTCAAGATTTTACGGAAAAAGTCAAAAAGTATAGTTTTGTCAGAGATATGGAAAAAGTCATTGTGTACAAATAGTATGTTGAAAATCAAAAAAGAAAAAGAAAACTCAATTCATTACAAATAATGAATATTTTACCCAGTTCTAAAGTTTTGCACCCCCTAAAGAAAAACCCCATTCCTTACCAAGTACTTAATATTATACCCTTTTGTTAAGTGTTGCATACATCAAGGTGTATCTTAAAGTATCTTGGTAGTAGAAAATAACTAAAAATATGTAAGGTTATCAGAAAAAGAAAAAACCTTGTTTAACTGAACAAGTGTTTTTACAACAAAACAAAAAAAAAAAAAAAAAAAAAAACGCCATTTAAAAACAAAATCCTTACAAAAGTACTTCATATTCTACCAGTTGTTAAGTGTTGCATACGCCAAAGTGGGTCTAAAAGTATCTTAGTAACACAAGAGAAGAGAAAAAGCATTGATGTTAACAGAAACTGGATTGTTCCACTGAAATAATAAATAAATAATTTCGAAAAGTGCGTTTAAAAGAAAATGTATTCAGATAAAGTATTTTGTTTTGAATATTAAGTCCAAGATGGTTACATTTGACCTCTTAAACCATTTGTATTATATTTTTGTTTTCCTGATAAAAGACAGAGTCACCTGAATTAATTTTGTCTCCATACCTTTTTTATTTTTTACATTTTGTAACAATCTTTAAACATTTGTAGAGAACAAACACTGTGGTTAAAATGAGTGTCTTTATGACGTCTCTCACAGCGTTGGTATTTTTCACAAGATTCATTTTTAAACCCATCATCTTGATCCAGAGATAACACATTTTCGTAACAACTTTTACCGAGGTAGAAAACTCAATGCTTTTCTTTGCGGGGTCCTTAGTTTTAAAATGATCTGGTGAGGAGGGTATGACTTGTTATGTTGAGTGGGATACTGAGTCCTCTGCAAAAGTGAGAGTCTTTTTCACCTTTATAATGTCTATCGATGTCTGACTCTGTTTAAAAAATTCTTTAAGCTTTGTAGCTTTTCCATCAATCATTTTCAGCCAAGCAGTCAGAGGCACCCGAAAGGATGTCTGAAAAACCCCGCATGTAGAGTTGAAATACTCCAAAACAAAATCATCAGAGGGGTCCTTCCCCAGCGTCACCAAACGGCTTGCGCGGTAATACCACCGCCCCGATGGTCCGCTTTTAGTTTCCCATACGGTGCTTGTCAGGATTCTTCTCACTTCTGGCGGCGGGGGGATTTCTCCTTCTTCTTCTTCCTTCACATTGAGGGACAGCGGTGAAAACTCTTCTTTGATCTCGCATGCTGTATGCGTTTCTTTGCTTTTCTTTAGAAATATCTTGTACACCGCTGGTTCCACTATGGTTTCTCGATGCACTACTTCTTCCGATACAGTGGTTGCATGTAGATCTCTGTAAGACACCAGAGTTAACACAGCCCAATCTGTTGAGGTCAGTGTCGCTTTAACACTGCGGGGTCCATACGTTTCTCCAATCTTCAGATTGTAGAAATGCAGTTCATTCGCCGTATAGTTGAATACATAACCCCAAACATCGCCATTTTTCAGAGTCCATTCTTCATGAAGTTCTTCGGCTGGAGGCGTCTGAAAACGGCACAGATGCTGCATTCGTTTCTTGATTGGCGCTCCGGACTGATGGCTGTAGGTTGTCACAGGGGTCTCGCTGATTAAACCCATATCTAGGCATCTCTTGGCCATTTTTCTTTTTTGAAAAGGTGACTTGGTGAGTGTAAATGACTGGCTTGTTATTTAGTTTGAGCGCATTTCTTTTTTCACCTATTTCCATCCCTACTTTTAAATGATCTGGTGAGGAGGGCGGGACTTGTTATGTTGAGGGGGAGCGGAGCTCTCTGTAAAAAGTGAGAATCTTACCAGTCAAAACACGTATGTAGATACTTTATACATATGGTAACGTAAATAGAAGCTTCATTATCTTAGTAATCTGAACTATGATGTACAACTTGACTTAAACTTAGAGAATTAATAAGGTAACTCTTTTATAACCCAACTAAGTAGTTTGTTTTTGTGTACGTGTGTTGCATTCTGAAATGAATTGAGACAAAGATATTATTAGCACATTTAATTAAGGTTGATCACAATCATCAAAAACAGACGGCGTTGGCCAAATAGAAAAGGTAATAATAAATGCATATTTTAGTTAAATAAATAGGGTTATATATCTTATTCTAACCCTATAATGTATTTACTGAAAAAGAGTCCTCTCCTGCTGATATTCAGGTATGCTGTCGCCATGTCTCTGCTTTAAAGAGTCCTTTATCGATGTGTTTAAGGATGCGTCTTTTGCCCCCTACAGAGTGAAACTTAGTTATCACTATTAAAAACTAAATAAGCTCTTTTTTAAATTAATATGAATACCCTCATTGCCAAAACAGAAATATCCTTGTCTTAACAGTTTCACAAAAAAAACTTGAGAAGAAACATCCTTAGCAGACACCGTGTCTAATCAGCATATAGATTAGCATCCCTTATCTCAACCCCCACATTAAAGGGGCAACTCTGTGTGTGTGTGTGTGTGTGCACAATCTCCTTGCATAGCAAGGGTGGAGAAGAGGGGGAGGCCTGGGCACATTGAGCGGCCAGACATCCTAACTTCAGAGAGACATGTCTCACTCATAAAAATACCTAAATTAAGATCACAGGCTCATAACATCTAAGGCTAATTAGATTAGATAACCAGACAGCATAACTTCAAAGAGACTATCTTAATCGACACATCAAGGAAATAGATAACAAACCATGTCTCACTCATAAAAATACCTAGATTAAGATCAAAGGGCAAAACAGCAAAGGCTAATTAGATTATATAACCCCTGAGGGATCAGACAGCATAACTTCAAAGAGACTACCTTAATCAATACATCAAAGAAATAGATAACAAAGGCATTCCACAGGGGGGCTTTTCACACCTACCCTTTATAACCCTTCACCCCTCACATCAAAGGGTCTCAAACAATGGGAGGCGGGACATAGCTCTCATAAAAAGCTCTCGACCAATGGGAGGCGAGGGGAGGCGGGACTTAGCTCATTTGGGGGCGTGTCACCTGTCACTTTTTATGCATACTAATGTGATTGAAACAGTATGGTTACTACTACTGATACCGTATGTCAGCTGAAGCTACACCACACATTTCATTAGCTATCAGAAAGGGCTATGAAGCTAAAGAACTTGGTCCAATGGTCAAAACACTGCTAGAAGTCGAGGATTGGGAACCAACTCAGATAGCAGCACTCACATACTCTCCCTCACACAAAGCTTATGCTCTAAAAATCTGCACTCAAGAACGCATCTTCATGGAAAGACACGAAGTGGATAGGCATCATGGTAGGGAGAAGACTGACCATACATTCACTGATGGGGTATCAGCAAGGCAGTTGATGGACTAAAGAGAGAGGGGTTGTTGGAACCCTCACAAAGCGAGTGGAACACTCCAATACTTCCGGTATCAAAACCTAGCGGGGAGTACAGAATGGCTCGTGATTTGAGGACCATTAATGCTATCACGACTACAGCTCTGATACCAGTTCCTAACCCATACACAGCTATCTGTAATATCTCACCTGAACATACATGGTTCACCTGTATTGACCTGGGCAACGCTTTCTTCTGCATACCTCAAGCAGAGAGTATGAGACCTATTTTTTCATTTACAATGGGCGGGGAAAAACTGCAGTACACAAGACTACCACAAGGCTTCAGTCTGTCTCCAGGAATATTTAACAAAATACTCAGGGAACAGCTAGACGGCGTTTCATTGCCAGAGGGGGTGGTATTGATACAGTATGTAGATGACCTTCTCATTGCAGCACCCTCCGCAGCCTCTTGTTTAGAGGCCACCAGGAACCTACTGGTTCGCCTCCACGCAACAGGGTTCAAAGTCTCTAAGAAAAAGCTACAATGCACCCGAAAAGAGGTGACATTTTTGGGCAGAGTAATCTCTCCAGCAGGTACAGGCATGTCAGCAGCACATCAGGAACACATTTTAAACCACCCCAAACCCAAGACAGTCAAAGACATGCTATCTTTTCTGGGTCTCACAGGCTACAGCAGACACTACATCTCAGAGTATAACCCAAGAACAGCTGAACTCAGAACACTGATCAATGAGAAGGGCATGTGCAATGTCACTACCACACTGAACTGGACACAAGCTGCAGAGGCTGCGTTCATTTCTCTCAAACAATCCATGTCCCAGGTCACCTCTCTCGCCGCTGCATCCTATGCATTGCCATACTTCCTTGATATTTCTGAAAGTGAAAACACAGTAAATGGTATTCTATTTCAGAAAAAAGGGGGATGTAGGTCAATACTGATGTACATTAGTATCACACTGGACAGAGTGGAGAACACAGAACCTCCATGCACAAGACATGCAACAGGTACAGCACGTATCTTAAACAAGATTTCACACATTGTGATGAACCACCCTTTGACAGTACTGACAACACATAGCATTGTCTCTTTTGTGAACTCAAGTGCATTCACAATGACTTCCACAAGACAGACCAGGTTAGAGAAAACTGACAAAAGCACACATCACCTACACACATGAAGGAGTTAACAGCGCAGACACCATGGTTAGCGGAGAACCCCATAGGTGTGAGGAAAGAATCGTCCAGGATGTGAAGCTAAGGATAGATCTCAGAGACGAGCCTATGCCACATGCAGAAAACCTGTTAACAGACGGCTGTTGTTTCAGACACCCCACCAACGGGCTCCAAGCGGCCTACGCAGTGGTGGGTCAAACAGCTGAGGGACAGTTTGAGGAAAGAGCAGCAGGAAAAGTAACAGGGAAAGTCTCAGCACAGTTGGCAGAAGTAATGGGAGTCATTGCAGCATTAGAGCTATCAAAAGAAAAAGAGGTAAATATCTATACTGACTCAGCATATGTTCATGGTGTCATACATGTGGAAATGCGCTAGTGGATGAGAGCAGGATTTGTAACATCCACCAATACCCTCATCAAACACGAGAAAGAGATCAAAAGGCTTGCAGAAGCAGTAATGTTACCCAACAAGCTAGCTTTACTCAAGTGCAAAGGTCACAGCACGGCAGACAACTACTTGACTTGGGGTAACAATGCAGCAGACAAAGCAGCTAAAGCCAAAGCAGTCGCCTCAAGATAAAACAGTATGGTTAGACAGAGGAGCTACCAACAAAGATGGGATATGGTACTCCCCAGATGGGAGACCAGTGATACCCCCAGGATGGGTAAGATCAATGCTTAAAGAACCACACGGCCCAACACATTGCAGTAAAACTCAAATGAGCAGACACCTGACTCACTGGTGGCACCCTTACCTTCCTGACATGATAGCTAATCACCGGGAAGAATGTGTAATTTGCTTAACCCACAACATCAGAGCTACTGTAAAACCACACCAGGGAAAGTTCCCTTTACCTAAGATGGCAGGAGAAGAAATCATCATTGACTACACTGACATGATTGACAAAGTAAGAGGGTTCAGGTACTTCCTAGTTGTGGTAGATGCATACACAGGTTGGCCAGAAGCTATGCCATGCAGGAGAGAGGATGCAGACTCAGTGATCAAATTCCTAGTCACACATTACATTCCACTACATGTGTTTCTTTCCTAGGAAAGTGAGGTCAGACAATGGCAGCCATTTCAAGAACCATGACCTATGCACAGTAGAACAATCCTTAGGACTAAGACACAGTTTTGGAGCAGTTTACCATCCACAGTCACAGGAAAAGGTAGAAAAAATGAACCAGAACATCAAACAGAAACTCAGCAAAGCATGTGAGGAGCCTTGCCTCTAGCCCTCATGTCAATCAGAAGCTCCATTAACAGAGGGACAGGTTTCTCCCCATTTGAGCTGACACATGGCCACCAATTCCCAGGCCCAGGAGCCTTGAGCGTAGGAAAGGAAGTAAAGGTCATATGTTCAAAACCATACTACCGGCAACTTAAGGGCTTGGTATCAGATTTCTCCACAAAGATTACTGACGCCAAAGGGGGACCCGAGAAGCACAAGGCCAACACAGCAGAGTTTGTCTGGCTGAAAGTCATCAGGCCTAAGTGGCTCAACCCCAGGTTTTCCGGCCCCTACCGAGTGATCCAGAGGACCTCCCATGCCGTCCGCCTAGAAGGAAAGGGGGACAACTGGTACCACTGGAGCCAGTGTGCGGTCGGCAAAACACCTGCGAGGACCCTAGACGACATCAGGACAGACCTGGCCCTCGTCAAGGAAATCGACCCGGGAGGCGCCATCAGCGGGCCGGAGGAGGAGGAGGATCGGGAGGACATCTCTCCAGCAGTCGACCCGGGAGGCGCCATCAGCGGGCCGGAGGAGGAGGATCGGGAGGACATCTCTCTAGCAGTCGACCCGGGAGGCGTCATCAGCGGGCCGGAGGAGGAGGATCGGGAAGACATCTCTCCAGCATCGACCCGGAAGCCGCCATCAGCCGGCCGGAGGAGGAGGATCCAGAAGACATCTCTCTAGCAGGCAGCCCCAGAAGCCACCGTCAGCGGATCGGGGGGACAAAGACACGGCAAGCCAAGACGGCACAGGGGACTCCACTCTCCGCTGAAACAGGTTGATATAGCCGGTGTGGAGTTTGTTTTAATATCCCATTTTTTGAGGAACTTTGTTTAATAACCCATTTTTTGAGGAACTTTGTTTTAATAACCCATTTTTTGAGGGACTTTGTTTATCAACCCATTATTTGAGGGACTTGATTTATCCCATAATTTAAGGGATTTGTATATTTTTAGCCCATTGTTTAAGGGATTTGTTTATTTTTATTCTACAGAAATATGTGTTAAAGGTTCCAGGAAATGTTGAAAGGTTTTTTTTTTAGGGCAGACACAGTAATCTCTCTTCAGACTCCGAGCGAAACGAGTACCTTTCAGAGGCGCTTAGAAGACCTCCGTGAGATAGGTAATAAAACCCGGGTAGCTCCCTCACCCCTGCTAACTTGGATCAGTTGGTGGAAGAATACTGATATATGTGGGGACCCGCATTTACCATTAACAACCTATCGCTTAAAATCAATCACTTACCAAGTTTGGAGTAACTCCTGTTTTACTTTCCAAATAGGCCCTTTTATCATTACTCAACATCTGGACGAGGGTAGATGTCTATTTAAATACTCCTCGTACTCAAGAGGGTTTTGGCATATCTGGGTCTCAATCTCCCTCAGGGGGCACGTTTTGTATTCTGGGGAACCAAGGTACGATCGCATTGACCATTGGTAATATACGGTTTAAAGATACCAGAAGAATTGGAGCTAACAGCATAATTATGTACAGGCACTGGAGAATGGTAGCAGGCCTGGGCCTCCTACTTACCATTATGGTAACGATAATTTTCATTGTCTGTGAAACTAATTATGTTCTTTCTCCAACCCCCGCCCCTGAGGAAGAGATAGTAAGGACCAAAAGAGGTACTAGAGTAGCGAGCCTTATGTCCCCAAAAAGAACCTTCACTCTCCAAGAAGGTAGCGATGGAATAGTGGACATAGATCTGTGCGCGATCGCCCCATGTTCCAACTCTGACAAATCATACTCAAGTCTCGCTAAATATGTCTGCCTCACCCCAACAGTATGCAATACATTCACCGACCGAAGGTCCACAGGTGCAAGTTATGCCTCTGTTTCTCCCTTTAACAGGGAAGATAAGGGATCTATTACTCACACCCGCATGTAAATGCGAATCCTGGTCTTATGTACTAGTTAACTCTGGTCCGACAGACTGGGGAAGATGCAACCCCGTCTTAATTATCCTAAGAAGGGTTGAGATTGGCGATGCAGTTCTATATATTTTGGCAGCACATGCAGGAAACAAGTCACCCCAAGGTCTGTTTAAGATAGTTGTCACTCCGAAACCAGCAGTAACTCGCCCAACTACCACAGAGGTACACTATATGTCCAAAATCATCTGCGGAGATCAATGTACTAGCGAAGTTGGCAAACTTGAACCACTGAACATAATTCAAATGGCCACGGGTTTTACTGATGATAACCTATGGTTAAAATGGGTTACTGGGACTTCTCACGAACAAATGGTAGGTGATTGTTAAAACTTACCCAGATGGCTCGCCCATCAAACTGTACAACCTTAGCCAGCCTTTTCCCACCGATTGATAATGGCACGAAAACAGGACCCTTTACTCCAAGAAAAGGCAGAGGGGGATACACTTGTTTCAAATTAACCAGCGCCTCCCCTACATTTAATCTGGGTAATGTTTGCTCTGACTGGTGCAACAGCACTCTAGCAGGTAATATGGTAGGTCAGTGGGCCAGGGGTGGGCTTTACTATTATTGTAGCGGCCGACGGTTGCATACCAGAATTCCGGAAGCATCAATAGGACTTTGTGCAATGACCCGCCTCCATGCCCCTTTGAAATTACTAGGTGATAGGTTAATTCCCCTCGATGCGAAACACGTCTCGGACGGTCAGTTAGCTAACCGACGGCGAAGACACGTCTTAAACAAAAGAGACGCAGAGGTCAACTTTGACCTTTCCAGTAACTCCCCTACTTACATTGACTCCATAGGAATCCCTCGGGGGGTCCCTAATGAGTACAAATTAGCTGACCAGATCGCGGCAGGGTTCGAAAAATATTCCTATCATTTCAGCTATTCTTCCCATTACCACTAACAAAAATATAGACAGGATTAACTTTGTACATTACAATGTCCTCCGTTTAGCAAACCTCACTAGGGACGCAGTAGAAGGCCTAGCTGAACAGTTAGGGCCTACCTCCCTTATGGCTGTACAAAATAGTATGGCGTTGGATATGCTTCTGGCGGAGAAAGGGGGTGTTTGCGCAATGTTCGGTGATATGTGCTGCACGTTTATTCCCAACAACACGGCGCCTGACGGTTCCGTGACTAAAGCCTTAGAGCAGGGGTTCTCAAAGTTTTGATGAGTGAGGGCCAATTTAGGTACCCAATATTGGATTGAGGGCCACCCAAGAAAAAACGGAACACAAAATAATTTTTTTCTTTATTGTACTAACCAATTATACATACAGTATACATTAAGATTAATCAAACATTAATTTGTCTCAAAAGTGCCTTGCAAACACACACACACACACACACACACACACACACACACACACACACACACACACACACACACACACACACACACACACACAGAGAGAGAGTATTGTGCTGGAGTGAGTGATATGCTGTGGATTTCCTGTCTTATCAGCAGAGCCCTGATTCAGAACCAATTCCAGCTACTCAAGCACCACAGGATAACTTGGAGAGCAAGACAAAGACAGAGAGGGGAGAGCGAGAGAAAGAGACTTTTAAAATAGAAGCTTACCAAAGACCACAATAACACAGTATTCATCATCATCATTGTTATTATTGTTGTTGTATTTGTAACACAAATCGGCTATTATTGCCTGTCATCAACATACCTTTTCCTACTTTGAATGGGATTTATGGTGCTGTCTTCTGTTGGCTACTATTCCTTTGATGTCCGGTTACATCTCCGTCAGCCTGGATCTCAGCTTGGATTTGTTGACGGCTATGGTGGAGAAGGTTTTCTCACAAATATATGTGCTTCTGAACAGAGAGGCCATTCTGATGGCATGTTGGCGAAGTGCAGGGTACATAGATGGGGAAAGTCCTTTGTAGAACTCGATGAGATTCTTGTCTCGATATGCTGCTCTGGCCTCAGAGCTCTCCTGCAGGTCGATGAGCTCGAACTGCATTTCTGCAGGCTCTTCTTCGGGTGCACATGTGAAGGGATCTTGGAATAGGTTGAATGACTTCTCGTGGTCACTGAAGTCCGAGAAGCGGTGGTGGAATTCCTCTTGGAGTTTTTCCATGAGGTTGTGGTTCTTGTCTGAACACAGGTGATGTAAAACGTCACATTCACCTGCGAGCACCTTGCAGGCAGGGAAATGGGTTAGATCCCCCTCTCTGAGCTGTCCCTGCAGCTTCACATTGAGATCGCTGAGAAAGGTGTTCAGGTCAACAATGAACGCTCGGTCACAAAGCCATTCAGTGTCACTTAACTGTGGCAGATCTTGTCCTTTTGATTGCATGAACTCAGCGATTTCTTTCCTCAAATAAAAAAAACGCTTCAGTGTGGCACCTCTGCTCAGCCACCTGACAGGAGTGAAGTATATGACGTCACCAAATTCAGCCTCTGATTGCACCAAAAAAGTTTGGAATTGACGGTGATTCAGACCTCTGGACTTTAGGAAATTCACTGTCTTGACAACAATGTCCATGACATGTTTCATTTCAAGCGTATGAGCAGCAAAGGCTTCTTGGTGAATTATGCAGTGATATTTGATTAGGTTCTCACCTCCGTTATTGGCCACTTTGTCGCTGAGCAAAGAGACAGCACCCGCCTATCTCCCGACCATGGCTGGCGCTCCATCTGTTGTGACACCGACCATGGATGTCAGCTCCACATTGTAGGCATCGAGACTACGACACACAGCATCAAAAATGTCGATTTCCCTTGTTCTGTTTTTGATACTCTCCATGCTTAGCAGTTCCTCGCCTATTTCAGTCCTCCGTGACCGTTCCAATGAAAATCAGCAGTTGTACAGTATCAGAAATGTCTGTACTCTCATCCAGTGCTATAGAAAAGGACCCCTTGCCTAGGCCTTCCACACGTAGTCCCAATTGCTCTTTGAGATCATTGGCCAGATCTTCGATTCGTCGTGTCACCGTGTCATTCGATAAACTTATGTCACGGAACTTTGACTTTTGTTCAGGGCATACAATGTCAGCCACTTTCAAAATGCAGTCTTGCACGAATTCTCCATCAATGAACGGCTTGCTCCGCCTGGCAATTTCGTGAGCTACCACATAGCTAGCCTGTGTTACAGCTTCACCGGATTTTGCAAGATTTGTGAAAACTGACAGTTAAACCTCTTTGAAGTTGTTCAAGTTTAGTTCTGCGCTTCTTGCCCATGAACTTGTCATACATTTTATGATTGGTATCATAATGGCGTTTGATGTTATACTCCTTGAGCATTGCATTCACCTGCTTGCAGATGAGGCATATCACTTTATCCGACCCCTGAGGTAAAACGAAGTAAGCGTTGCTCCATTTCTCCTGGAACTTCCTTTTCTCCTCACTGACACAACGTTTTTTACGTGACGGCCCTGGCTCCTCCATCTCGTTTACACAACGAAAACTTCCAACAACTTTTGTTGCGAAGGACTGATGGTTTGGGCCACGGGCTGTTCACGTGAACAGTTTGCCGCCTTTGGGACATGCTTCCAGTGCATGCACCCCTCATAGCTCCTCTCGTGCATCCAATCAGGGAGTGAGATTGGGGATGCTCGCGCTGGGGGTAGTCAGTGGAAATAACAGTGTGCCTGAGTGTGGACGTTGGGAGAGACAGCTTGTTGTTTTATTGTATAACCGGACTTTTGTGTGTGTTCATATACTTAACCACACACACAAACACACACACGCACACCACATAACCACAATCACGCCTTTTTACATACCTATATATATATATACAAACAAACACACATACATTTTGTGTACATATCTTGGCATTCACCTCCTATTTACAATAAACATCATTTGGAGTATACATCTTCTCTGGCATTTTAATCAGATGCACCATAGCGGCTTCTCATATAATTTCTTACCAGTCAACTAGTGACTCATCCAAAACAACTTTCAACTTTTGATCTAGCAAAAATGACAGAGTAGCATTTCCCTCCGAATAATGGTCGTAAGGCAAGGCAAGGCAAGTTTATTTATATAGCACCTTTCAACACAAGGCAATTCAAAGTGCTTTACAAAAAACGAAAGACATTAAGAAAATGGCATTTAAAATCAGTCATTAAAAAGAAAAGATAATAAAATAAACATTAAAAGAAAAAATACATGGATAAAAGTTACAGTGCAGTTTAAGATGTAAATAGTTCAATTAAAAGCAGCGGCAAAAAGAAAAGTCTTTAGTCTGGATTTAAAAGTAGTCGGAGTTGCAGCGGATCTGCAGTTTTCTGGGAGTTTGTTCCAGATATTTGGAGCATAATAACTGAATGCTGCTTCCATGTTTAGTTCTGATTCTGGGGACAGAAAGCTGACCAGTCCCTGAAGACCTGAGAGATCTGGATGGTTCATAATTTAGCAGTAGGTCAGAAATGTATTTTGGGCCTAAACCATTCAAAGCTTTATAAACCAGCAGCAGTATTTTTGAAATCTATTCTTTGACACACAGAAAGCCAGTGTAAAGACTTCAGAACAGGAGTGATGTGATCCACTTTCTTAGTGTTAGTGAGGACTCGAGCAGCAGCGTTCTGAATTAGCTGCAGCTTTCTAATATATTTTTTAGTGAGACCTGTAAAGACACCATTACAGTAGTCCAGTCTACTGAAGATAAAAGCATGGACAAGTTTTTCCAAATCCTGCTGTGACATTAGTTTTTTAATCCTAGATATATTCTTTAGGTGATAGTAGCCTGATTTAGTAACTGTTTTAATGTGACTGTTGAAACTCAGGTCAGAGTCCATGACTACACCTAGATTTCTGGCTTTATCTGTTGTTTTGAACATTGCAGACTGAAGCTCAGCGCTAACTTTTATACGTTCTGCCTTGGCTCCAAAAACCATTACCTCAGTTTTATCTTTATTTAATTGGAGAAAGTTCTGACACATCCAGTCATTGATTTGTTCAATGCACTTACTCAGTGTTTGAATTGGAGCATAGTCTCCTGGTGAAATTGTTATGTAAATTTGTGTGTCATCCGCATAACTATGGCAACTTATTTTGTTGTTCTTCATTATCTGAGCCAGTGGTAGCATGCAGATGTTAAAGAAAAGAGGCCCCAAGATGGAGCCTTGATGTACCCCACATGTCGTAGGCTTTACTTTACTGATGAATCTGAATTTATTTGTAACTCTTCGGGGGGTGCTAAACATTTAAAACATACAGTCCGTTGTTCTCTTTCTCTGCCGTTACATAGAAGACACTACTTTATCCGTCAAGTTGTCTCCAATGCCACCACAACTTCCTGTCAAACACGTTATCTCGCCTTCAATCGGTAATCAGTGTCCCACACACCAGCCGCCACCGCTTCCACTCAAGCTCCCCCAACGAGACACCTCCAACTCCAGACAGGTCCCAGGCTTCGTCTACTCCGCCAGCGAGGGCAAACAACCGGGGCCACAACAGGCACAGCCAGCTCCAATCTCCCCACCAACGGCAGCCTGCCTCATTAGCAGCCCCCGGCCACTCGCAGCGGCGCACTCAGCATGCCTCTCGGACGGAACCGCGCTCCGAAACGGAGCCCGAACTCAGGAGGTGGACAGTCATTCAACTCCAACATTTCCTGAAAGAAAACGGCATCCACTTTCACCGAAATGACAACAAGGCTAGACTGTTCAACCTCTACAAAGCCTACAGCAGCACAACGGCAAGAACAACGACACACACAGCTCTTCCTGCTCCAGAGCCAACCACCGCGCGGCGCACGCGCACCACAGGTCGTGACGTCACAGGCCTCCGTCCTCCTCCTCGGACACAGCCCGACTCACCAGCACCCCCTGGTGGGGGCCAGGTCGTATTGCCCTCTGTGCCTGCTCTCTCTGTGTCTGACATGTCGCAGCTCATGTCAACCTTTCTCTCATCCCCGTGCTCACAGGCTTCACGAAATCCCCTTGCACATACAGTGGGGCAAAAAAGTATTTAGTCAGCCACCATTGTGCAAGTTCTCCCACTTAAAAAGATGAGAGAGGCCTGTAATTTTCATTACTTCAACTATGAGAGACAGAATGGGGGGAAAAGAATCCAGGAAATCTCATTGTAGGATCTTTAACGAATTAATTGGTAAATTCCTCGGTAAAATAAGTATTTGGTCACCTACAAACAAACAAGATTTCTGGCTCTCACAGACCTGTAACTTCTTCTTCAAGCGGGGGACCTAGTCAATGACCTGCAGAGAGCTGGGACCAAAGTAACAAAGGCTACCATCAGTAACACACTACGCCGTCAGGGACTCAAATCCTGCAGTGCCAGCCATGTCCCCCTGCTTAAGCCAGTACATGTCCAGGCCCGTCTGAAGTTTGCTAGAGAGCATTTAGATGATCCAGAAGAGGATTGGGAGAATGTCATATGGTCAGATGAAACCAAAATAGAACTTTTTGGTAAAAACTCAACGTGACGTGTTTGGAGGAGAAAGAATGCTGAGTTGCATCCAAAGAACACCATACCTACTGTGAAACATGGGGGTGGAAACATCATGCTTCGGGGCTGTTTTTCTGCAAAGGGACCAGGACGACTGATCCGTGTAAAGGAAAAAATGAATGGGGCCATGTATCGTGAGATTTTGAGTGACAACCTCCTTCCATCAGCAAGGGCATTGAAGATGAAATGTGGCTGGGTGGAGTGGCCTCATTTATGCTGACATATTCTTCATGTCTCAACCAAGTTTCAGTGAGACATCATATATCAATATTATAATCCGATATTAAATCATTTATCAATATTGCTTTAGATGCTAGAGATCTTATGTTTAAGAGACCACATTTAATATTCCTGTTTTGTTGCACTGTAGTAGTTGTTACATTTACTTTTATTAGGTTATTATGTATGACACCTCTATTAGGTTTTACCTTAAATTATCCTTGGGCAGACACACACACCGCTAATATTGGGTATTTTATTGGGTTCGGGATTCCTATGGATGAGTGCCTAGGAGAGAGCGCAGAGAAGCATGTAAGACTGCGACTCCGCCTCCTGGTCTCAACTCCAGTTTGTCATGGATTGAGTCCACAAAGCCTTGAAATGTTTGCCGAAATGAGATTTGCACCTTCCAAAGTAGGATGAATGCCATCCATCCATCCATCCATCTTCTTCCGCTTATCCGTGGTCGGGTCGCGGGGGTAGCAGTTCCAGCAGAGAGCCCCAAACTTCCTTTTCCCTGGCGACATCAACCAGCTCTGACTGGGGGATCCCAAGGCGCTCCCAGGCCAGCGGAGAGATATAATCCCTCCACCTGGTCCTAGGTCTACCCCTTGGTCTCTTCCCAGCTGGACGTGCCTGGAACACCTCCCTAGGGAGGCGCCCAGGTGGCATCCTAACTAGGTGCCCGAACCACCTCAACTGGCTCCTTTCGACGCGAAGGAGGAGCGGCTCAACTCCGAGTCCCTCCCGGATGACCGAACTTCTCACCTTATCTCTAAGGGAGACACCAGCCACCCTGCGGAGAAAACCCATCTCGGCCGCTTGTATCCGCAATCTCGTTCTTTCGGTCATGACCCATCCTTCATGACCATAGGTGAGGGTAGGAACGAAAATGGCCCGGTAGACAGAGAGCTTTGCCTTCTGGCTCAGCTCCCTTTTCGTCACAACGGTGCGGTAAAGCGACTGCAGTACCGCTCCCGCTGCTCCGATTCTCCGGCCCATCTCACGCTCCATTGTTCCCTCACTCGAGAACAAAACCCCGAGATACTTGAACTCCTTCACTTGGGGTAAGGACTCATTCCCTACTTGGAGTGGACAGTCCATCGGTTTCCTGCTGAGAACCATGGCCTCAGATTTGGAGGTGCTGATCCTCATCCCAGCCGCTTCACACTCGGTTGCAAACCGATCCAGTGAGTGCTGAAGGTCGCAGACCGATGAAGCCATCAGAACCACATCATCTGCAAAAAGCAGTGGTGCAATCCTTAGTCCACCGAACTGCAGACCCCCTCCCCCATGACTACGCCTCGAAATCCGATCCATGTATATTACAAACAGGATTGGTGACAAAGCACAGCCCTGGCGGAGGCCAACCCTCACCGGAAATGGGTCCGACTTACTGCCGAGGACCCGGACACAGCTCTCGCTTTGGGAGTACAGAGATTGGATGGCCCTGAGTAGGATGAATGCCGTCTCTCTTAATCAGATCAGGTTTTCCCCAGAAGGCTGTCCAATTATTTACGAAGCCCACATTGTTTGCTGGGCACCACCAAGACAACCAGCGCTCAAATGATGACATGCGGCTATACATGTCATCATTGAACAGATTGGGGAGGGGACCAGAGAAGATTACGGTGTCCGACATTGTTTTAGCTACACACCGACTCCACATTAAGTTTGGTGCATTCTGATTGGCGTAAACGAACATCATTTCCACCGACGTGCATAACAATCCTACTGTATTTACGTTTATTTTTAGCCAGCAGTTTAAGATGCGCCTCAACATCGCCCGCTCTGGCCCCCGGAATGCATGTGACTGTGGAGGCTTCAGTCTCTAAATTCACGTGTCTCATAATAGAGCTACCAATAACCAGAGTTGGCTTCTCAGCGGGTGTCTCGCTGAGTGGGGAATATCTGTTAGATACGTGAAGGGGTTGGTGGGGACCTGCGGGTTTCGCGTTATGCCCCTTCTGAACAGTCACCCAGTCTCCCTGCTGCTCGGGAGTTGCCGGGGGACGGACAATAGGAGCTACCTTTTGCCGGTCCGCACCGGCTAACATGGGCTTTACTGTAGCTGAGTTACTTTCTAAGATGCGGAGCCGGGCTTCTATGGCTATGATCTGTCATTAGCCCGCATTGTTAGGGAAATATTTTAATCATGTCTGTCTCCTTATATGGAATTAGGACCCTATCTGCAGAGCTTCTTCTCTGGTTAAGAGTGTTGTTCTTCAATCTGTGGAATATCATCATGTCGTTCTCAGGGTCAACTCAAAGGTCGGACGCCTGGCTTTCTGAAGAAAAGGGGGCTTTCCGGTGCCTCTGAGTTTCCCTGCAGTGTGTACATTATGTGTTATGGTTAGCAGACACAGGCGCATAAATCTCAGATCCGTTTGTTTCAATATATATATTGGGTGTGTTTTGTCCAACTTTTCAGAGAGTCCGCTCGGTGGAAGATGGTTAACTGTATGAAACTGAGTGTATCCTCTCCGGCCGTTACTTCAATAAATCTCCGTGTTTGATGAAAGATTCTCCGTCTCCAATTCTTCAACATTGGCTCTGCATTGAATCCCAGAAGATTATTCTTCACACGCATGGTTTTTCATACCACTGCTACGCTGACGACACCCAATTAATTCTGTCCTTTCCCCGCTCAGAGACCCAGGTCGTCGCACGCATCTTTGCTTGTCTAGCTGACATCTCTCAGTGGATGTCTGCTCATCACCTCAAGCTCAACCTTGACAAGACTGAACTGCTTTTCCTTCCGGGAAAATATTGTCCCACTCTTGACCTAACAATCAACATCGGCACCTCTGTCGTTTCCCCGACTCAGACTGCAAGGAATCTGGGTGTGATCCTAGATAACAAACTGTCCTTCACTGCAAACATCGCTGCTACAACCCGCTGCTGCAGATACACGTTTTACAACATCAGGAGGATACGTCCCCAGCTGACCCAGAAAGCCACCCAGGTTCTGGTCCAGGCTCTCGTCACCTCACGCCTAGACTACTGCAACTCCCTCCTGGCTGGTCTACCTGCATGTGCCATCCGACCTCTGCAGCTCATCCAGAATGCAGCGGCTCGTCTGGTCTTCAACCTTCCTAAATTCTCCCACACCACGCCGCTCCTCCGCTCCCTCCACTGGCTTCCGGTAACTGCTAGAATCCACTTCAAGACAATGGTACTTGCGTACCATGCTGCGAATGGATCTGGCCCTTCCTACATCCAGGACATGGTTAAACCGTACACCCCAGCACGTGCACTCCGCTCTGCATCAACCAAATGGCTCGCTGCACCCTCGCTGCGAGGGGGACCCAAGTTCCCATCAGCAAAAACACGAGGGTTTGCTATCCTGGCTCCAAAATGGTGGAATGAGCTCCCCATTGACATCAGGACAGCAGATAGCTTACACACCTTCCGGCGCAGACTGAAAACTCATCTCTTTCGACTCCACTTCGAGCAATAGAACTATTAACAAAGCACTTATATACTAATAAAGGACTGGTTTACCTAAAGCCAGTTGAGTAGCACTTGAAATGTTTTTGCTCTATGAAACCTGATGTACTTATATGATTCTGTTGTCTTAAAGTTTGTATTTTGTTGGTCGAACGCACTTATTGTAAGTCGCTTTGGATAAAAGCGTCAGCTAAATGTAATGTAATGTAATTCATAGGGGTGTAACGGTTCACAGAAGTCACGGTTCAGTTCGTACCTCGGTTTGGGGGTCACGGTTCGGTACGGTTCGGTACAACAAGAAAAAGCAAAAAGAAAAGTCCCAAATGCATAATTCCCGGTTTGATGTTATTTATTTTTGAACAGTAGCGCAAGTTTCAGTTTAAAAATAAGGAACTCTGACATTTTGAATAATTAACTGTATTAAACAGTTAAAAACAAACCACAAACAGTACCACAAACACTCAGATGGCCATATTATCTATAATGGCTGATGTCAAACAAAAAGGTTTCATCAAGCTGTAAAACTAAAAAGAATGTCTTGAGAATATTACAAAATAAATAATAAGAAATTGTTTCAAGAGCGCAAAGTCGTTGAAAAACATATGCCAAAAGCTTCCGTTATTTATTTTGGTCTCACTGCTTTCATGTCTATTGGCTTCTTAAAAACAGCGGGGATCAGCTGTTGAACTGCTGTTGTCTTTTGCCGGGCTCCGGTGAATGGCAAATCTGGGTGATGCCTTCTGATATGATTTAGCATGTTTGGCGTGTGTTACCATTAGCATAATGCACTGCTATCGAACAACGCCGACACACCGTCCTCGTCCGATCCACCCCTCGCGCACTTCATCGTTATTGTAGTCCACAGGGAACCCGAAATGTTCCCACACAGCTGATTTTAAAGAAGCAGGTGGGTTCTAGCTTCTGTTAGAAATTAAAATCAATGTTTAATAGCATAATGTAGCTTAAACATACCGTCAGTTTAAATGCTATTTTATTCTGGGAAAAAACGGAAGTTCTCAATACCAAGCTTTTATTCTGAAAATCCTTCATCACAACATCCGGGACTACCGTCCATTATTATCACTAAAGTGCCTATTGACGCCGTTAACATGTATTACATATAAAGTTATAAAAGAGTTAAGGAAGAGAAAAGGCGTGTTTAGATATATTGAATGTACAATGTCTGTATCGTCTGATATGCGTAACAACGGACATTAAAACGTTGGAGAGCCGGCCTGCAGGGAGGAGCCAGCAGAGGATATAAATACAGCAGACCTACGGCGGTTCGGCCTCTTTTCTCACCTGGCAGAGAGCCAGAGACACAGCTGTTTTTCTGTCGGACAATATTCTGCTTGTAACATTACCGCGCCTTTATTTGAATTAAAGTACCAATTTGAAACCATCTCAGAGACTCCATTTAGTCTCCTTTTTAAGCTTCTCTCCTGGACGCGAGAATTATTACACAAATAACAATTGATGACCAGCTGACGTGATTCTCGTTAGACCGGGAGAGACTACAGCAGGCTGTGGCCCGGAACCGCGGGCAATCCGTTCGACACACAAAGAGCTCAACCCATCGGTAAGAAGAAACCTGTTAAGTCAAATTCTTCGATAGTTTATGCAGGACAATTTTAGGATTGTGTGTTGGACGACTGCTTCCGGTTCCTGAAAACAGCTGGGAAATGTAATGTTAAAACAACCAAATTTATAAAAATAACACGTGGCGTTGCTTTGTCACAAGCAGGTGAGTTCAAATTACTTATTTTTCTTATATTTAACCCTGCATGCTATTCGTTTGTCTGTTATTACATGTCGGCAAGGAGCTAATCACTTCAATAGTGTTTTTGTTACGTTTGGAACGTGAATAGTTTGAGGCTATTCAGCAGTTGGACTGCTTGAGACAAAGAACACAATCACAGTGGAAGCTGAGAATATTGGAGTGAGTGTTTGTTTTAAAGACAGTGTGAGGCTTTCTTTTTAAAAAAGTCCTTTTCTGGGAAAAGGCCTGAGTAGTTTGAAGCTTTCAGTGGTTGTTTCTTCTGTTTTCAAACAGACATTGCGTGTGGATTACGATGAGAAATGCGACATTCGTGCGTTAGATAGACGATATTCTGCTAATTGTGTTTGGATAGCGTCTTAATTTGTCCCATTATGGCGTGTTTAAACAGAGGAGGTAACTATACTGGCTCTTAAAGTAAAAAAATTACGTACATGGGCTAAGAGCCGCATGACGTAAGGGTTTGAGTCCCATTGATAAATTGTACAATAAATAGAAATGTTATTTTAAACTGCAGTGTTTTGTGTTAATTTGTCATTATTTCAACTCCCCTGTGAAAGGCACGAGGAGTTACCAAATCCCTTTGTTCTTCAGGTTAAAGGTTGGAAAAAAGTTGCCATCTTGTCTTGCCCTCATGTTGAAAATAAGCCACACGGCAGTCGCCATTTCGTGAAATGCTAATTGAAAGTACTCGGTTTGTTCACACTCACATGAGGCTGGGCACTCCATATTGAGAAGGAAACATCATATTTCTTGGCAGAGTTGGAACTATAAAATAGACAGGTTATCTTACCGTGGGAAGTTTGGTATTTGTACGAGTCTGGTTTTGTATGTATTTCTGCTTACAAGTGTGTATTGGCAGGTTTTTAAATATTCTTGTTTGCAAGTGTGTATTGGCGGATTTGTTGGGAATATTCTTGCTTGCAAATGTGTTTGGGCGGTTATGTGCTGTGTTGTTTAACCATATTCTCCCATTTTTAAGGAAAATAAGCTTCTTCTTGTTAAAAAGAGGTCAGTTTTGACAAAGATACTATAACATTTTGAAGCTTGATTTTAAGTGTTATAAATGAACACATGCTTCATCGCCGAGATAGAATTGCAAGTGGTTTCTAATTATAAGATAAGAAACCTTACATAATACTCTTTCAAAAAAGCAAACAAATGTATTGAAGCTAACACAAGTTATGACATTTACATAATTCTAAACATTTCGGAAAGTGGAACCCAGTAGAGCCACACCAGATTTCTAATTTTTATATTTCGGAGTCAAAACTGTACACAGTACAATTGTTGTCTATTTTTTACAATTCTGATTTTAAAAATTTGCATAATTGTAAAAATAATAATAATAATAATAATCATTTAGATTTTATAGATTGACCTTATTAAAAAAATACAGATTTAAAGTTCGGACGAACAGCAACGAAGGTACTAGTCAAAGGACTAGTGCTTCAATCTTTGATACATTTCATATTTTTTCATTCAAATATTTAGAGAACATGTCACCAAAAGAAACTAAATTAAGGCCAGACGTAGAGCCAGGCACAACTGCAGATATCAAGGAAAGGGTAAAAATCAGATCAGATGCTGCAACAGTTCCAAGTCGTAGACAGAAGACATGGAACCAATCCGAGAGACTGTGGGAACAGTGGCAAACGAGAGGACTGTTTCCAGCAGATGATCAGCCTGGACCAACGAAAGCCCATAGAAAAGCTGTAATAGACCATGAGAACGGAGAATATCTGCGAGAGCAACAAGCATGGATCAAAGCCGGAAAACCCTCTTGGTATGGATCTGCACAGCGTGCTATGAACAAAGCGGAGAAAAGAAAAACACAAGTTACAGTTCTGATGCTCCATTTAAGGTATACTGTTAGTGACACGGCAAACATGTACGTCGTTCAAAGAACAAATCCGCTAGAGAAGGAACACACAACGGAAGAGACAGAAGAAGCTTCTCTTATCCAAACTTCAAAGCTCCATCCAAGCTTGACTGATGAGCCTCCTCCCTACATGACAGAAGAACACCTTTTCTTTCAACCCTCAATACAAGCCCCAACTTTTGGTGCTTTAGGAGGAGTATTGGAGTTGGAAGGTCTCCCCACAGCTACACGTGTCAAAGACTTGGGGTATGAAATAAGACTCCTATCTGGTGAACTCAACAGAAGAATTGAAGAAAGAAGGAAGGCAGATGAAGCCCATAATGACATTATTGCAGAAAGACAAAGGGAGGAAGATAAATACCAACAACTTCTGGCGGAAAGACGACAAGAAGATGTAAGGTTCCAGGACATGATGGCAGATAGACAACGGAGAGAAGAACAAAGAACTCAAAGAACACGCCGAACAAACTACTCTCCTGACTATTCCAAAGGACGGGGAGATGAAGATGACGACAGCGGTACACAGTCTGAAACCAGTAGACACTCCCCATACCATGAACAGTCACAGCAACAATGCAGTTTTGCATCTCCTCCTGAGAATAATATTAGCGGCGAAAACGAGCAACATTACCCTGGGATATGCCTCGAAACTAGAAAAAGCAAGACAACTCGAAGAACCAAGACTGGTGCACACACTCCATGCCATTGATAGCGGTTGGAAGAGGACTTGAATACCAACCATGGACTCACAGGGACATGGAATCATTAGTGGCAAAACTACCTCCACTCACCCAAGGAGGTCAGAAGTGGGTGAATGATCTGGAGAAATACACAGTCCAAGACCACTTGTGCTTGGGAGACATGAGGGCACTGCTTGGACGGATAGAAGGAAGACTAGAGGCAAAAGCAATAGATTCCGAGGCCAAATGCACCAACTCTCCAGATGATATTTCCTTCAACAAAATCAGGACGAGCTATTGGGCTGCCATTCGTCACATTTACCCAACAACACGCAGTTTACATGCCCTCAACAGCCTGAGAAAAGAACCTGAAGAAGACATGCATGCCTTCCTCAAGAGATGTGAAGGAGTGTGGGAGGACTGCACTGGAGAACGACATGACACTTCACCGGCTGTCATAATGCTGTGGAAGAACACTGTCATCAAAGCGCTTCCCAAATCAGTGCAGGCACGCCTGGGAGATGTAGTGGGATTGGAAGCTAAATTCCCAGAAGAATGGGGACTAAATCTCATTCACCACGATATGAAATATCAAGCAACCCAGAGGGAAAATGACGAAGAAATGAAAACATTACAACTAAAACTTCTGAAGATACAGGTAGCTGAGAAAGACACCGAAGCTTGTAAGAACATGACAAGGGGAGAGGAGAAGTTTTCAGAGATGGCCATAGAACAAGAGAAGGCAGGGCAGACACCTCTAACAGTTCAAGCTCAGATAGTGCCAGAGAGTCAGATCCAGAACCAACAACCAGGAGGTTTCCGAGAAAGCAGAGGCAGAGGAAAAGTTCTCCGGTTTGAGGGATGCTACACATGCGATCAGCTGGGCCATTGGGCTAGAGATTGTCCACAACAACAAATGAAGTACCCACCACATGCACCAAACAACGGCCCTCCATGCATTTACCCCGGGGGAGGTTTCCATGGTGACAACGGAGGCAGGGGGTGCCAGAGATGTCAAAGAGGAACAGGGGTGCCAAACATGACCCAAATGCCACTGACACCCTGGTATCAATCACAGCAATGAGGAAGCTCAGAGGGCCAGACCAACCAGGTGATACATCCTCAGCACAAGGGTATTTTGAGAACCAGCTACATTGAGCCATATCTGTCACCACAGGAGGGAGAGGTTTAATGTAAAACAAAATCGAGAGTAGCATTTGCATTTACACATAAAGCAAACATAATAGAACATTTAGCAGACTATTTTTGTAATTATGAGAAGGAAAGAGATTACGAGTGATGTTGTTCCCCCACACAGAAAACTATTGTGTCCACACAGCTAGTGAGGTCAAGACGATGGTTTTCCACCCAAAATATGAAGACGGAAACATGGTACTCGCCCAAGACGGAGGATCCTTACCAAGTCCTCCTGTTTACACCGACTGCAGTTCAACGGGCGGCGATACACCTGACGTGGAGCTGTTGAGACCTGAAAACAGAAACTCGATTCTGCTGTGGTGAAGTCTGGCTACAAAGGGAGGTGTCCGATAGGGTCACTTGTCTCAAACCAGTGAAGAAGTCAACAAGAACCCAGCAGAACTAGAGAGTGACTGTTAACGGGAGAACAGTGACGGAGCGACAGAGACTGGCACAACATTTTCCAGCCAGTGCATAGATAGACCCCGTCAGAAGAAGACCGGGGCTGTGTTTAAAGGGGAACTTCATTTATTTTTAGTGGAAGTGTAGTTTTTTAGTAGTCAGATTACAGTTTTTTCTCAAACAAAATGTTATAATCAGTCTGAAGTATCTATTTTATAGTGTAGTGCGTAAGGCAATATCTCATTTTGAGTGAGGGGCACCAGCCCTTCATGCATGTCACCCTCTGTGAGAATGGTTCGTATTTTCCCTCTAGTTTAGAGAAATATTATTTTATCATATCTTTGTTCAGCAGTAACAACCAATCCTCTAATCCTAGAATGCATTAGCGACCCCAGGGGTATTGTTTTTCGCAGCAACAATGATGCATAATACCAGGACAAAAGCCATTGTTGAAACAAGTAAACCATTTTTTGTGCTAATGGCAGATTTTAGTGAATGTTTTTATACCCGCAGAAAACCATATATCATACGATATTTTTTGTACGCCTTATGGCTACACAGAGAAGTTATGTTTATTTGATGCAACGTCATGGGTTTTACATGTCCTGTTCAGAATAGGGTAATCATTGCAATATTAATTGAGCATGTTATGCTCAAAGGAGGGAGTGTCATGATTATACAGACATGTTGATTTCAGTGACGTTGTAGTTAATAAATAATAACATGAAGTTAATAATAAATCTCATAACGACAAAAGGTATGCCGAAGCTTGGGCCTCCTCCAAGGAGGGAGTGGTCCAGTTTTAGATATTAGACGAATAGAAGTAATGAATATGTCAGAACTCTGAGTAATATTATCCAAGTTTTGTCTACACAGGCTGGGAAAGCTACAGAGATACCAGACGAGACACCAGAAGAGACTCCTGTTCGGCCAGGTGAATGGGTGAGGGTGAAAGTTCACAAAAGACAGTGGGCTGATCCCGGTGGACGGAACAGTGAGAAGTTGTAATAAACTTCACACGCGTTCCGGTTTAAAGGTAAAGAAAAAGGAGCAAATTGACACAACCTCACACATTGTCACCCTTCACTGGCAACTTCCAGATCATTATTGGGAGTTAGGACTGATTTGGAAGAGCTGGAACAAAACAATAAATAGAAATAAGATAAAGATAGAAACAGCTCAAAAGATGAATTGTCTATAGATTTTTATAGATTGAACACTAAAGTGAAAACCTATTTTTGTTTACATCTGAAAAAGAGTCAAATTTTTGTATACGTTATTATAGTACTCATTATTTAAATTCTGTAACTGACACAACCAGGGAGAAAATAGAGATGATGTCAAGACCAAAGCCAAACCAATTGTGGGGTCCCCTAGGGATAAGAGTCAGAATAGCATTGTTGATTGTGCTCATTACACTTGGCACCTTTCTGGTTGGATGGGGAGTACAATATCAAGTAAGACATGGATCCATTAGTCCACTCATAGAGAATGCCCACATCACTAACAAAACTCCAGCTGAGTTTCAGAGACTTTCACTTATCCCCAGAGCCAAAAGATCAGCTGAGCAACAAGAGGAGGATTTAGAAATACTCCTTCCCAAAGGTGAGGCGGTTATAATCAAGATGATTCACCCCCCATATATGCAGTTCTTGTATCAAATGATGAGATGGGTTTAAGTGATCGGGATAATCAGTGATGGGGATTTACAGATTAGGGGAATCTCCAAATACACTGGATCCATGTTTTAGTCTGTACCAGAAACACCCCCTGTTAAGTTTATGGACAACCGACCGGTGACCTGAGCAAAGTTATTGAAAATGTTTACAGTAGAAACAGGCTACTAACCCACAAGTTCAGCTTTGTACGTACAAACTCTATGAACAAAATTCCCCAGCAGATTGTGGCGACATTGCAGATATGTCCAGTCACAAAAGTTAGTTCTAAATAACAGTGAGATTTAAAGTGATGGAGAAAATATGGGGATGTTCTTGTATAGTGTGTGAAATATGTGGTGCTTGAAACATGTAGGTATTTTTAAAATAATAGAAGAAAATGGTTTCCTGAAAGAGTTATTTGGAGTAGCCATGTTACAGTGGGTGAAAGCAATGTTTAAGGATATGGCACAACTATTAGTAGACATTAATTACATTTAACATCTAAGACAGATAGTAAGAGTGGAAAGGATTGGATTTATTTTACCTCAGTGTGTTAGATTTAACTAGGTAATGCGTCCCGAGATCTCTCTCTCTGCCTGTCAGAACGCTACGACCCCATCTTCAGACAAATGACCTCACCACAGGAGACTCCTCCTCCTCCATCGAAAAGACAGAGAACCCGAGCTGAACCAACAACGACCTGAGGCATCCAGAACCATCTCCACCTAAAGCATCCAGAACCAAACCAGCATGCTGACAAAGAGGCAAACTCTCATCGGTCCCTCAGACAGGACATGAAGTTCCAGCCTGAGCCACGAGATTTGGCACAAGAGCAGAGTGTGGGACATGAGAGCGGAATACGCCCTCCATGCAACAGCGTAGAGACTGAAAAGGAGGAGATGAAATGCAAAGCAGTTGGGCCACTGAAAAGGGTTAGACCGGGCGGAAACACAAAGCGGATGGACTGAGGAGAGGACAGAACCAGAGGAGTTGGCATGGGCCAGCAGAACGTGAGGGGGTCGTGGCTTGACAACCAGAGGGGGAGAGAAGGAAAACGGGAGTGAGTGAGTTTACACATAAACACATTTATTAGAAAATAATCCTAAAAACACACTGAGGGTAGAACATATTATTCAATCTTTTCATTATATAACAAATTATTCTTTTAGAGATTCTTATTCATGTGAGAATTTGGGGAAGATTTAATTTGTTACAATATAGATAGCAGGCAAATCTTTATTTGAATGGAAAATGTTAAAGGTAGAGCTCCACAAGCCAAAGAAAGTACTCCAATCTAGAGTATTGGTTTCTCCATTGTAGCATGGTTATTACCATAGGAGAACTGTTAAGGTGGAAACAACATTTGTTTGTCGTCCAAGATGTAGAGTTTTAAAAAAAAAAGACACTAGGCAAAGAGCGATTGAAAATTTTAATTCTGAAAAACTAGTATAATTGGGAGTAATACATGCGGGGCCTGGGATCACTCATTTTAATGGTGCATATTTTTGACAACAAATATCTTTCAGGGAGAAGGGGTCGCTCAACCCACCCTGCAGATGTTTTAAATCTTACTTGCAGCTTCAGAGGGAGCGCACAGCACCAGAGTATGAGTTTTTAAAAGACAAATGCCACCACCTCCTAATGTTCATCCATTTAATCAGTGATGACCTGACATTTAGAGATGTTATTTAAAGGAGAAACATATCTGCCATAAGTAAACATTCCTGAATTGAACTAATTATCACATGCTCGGGCACCCAAGTTTCCACACACTGTTTCAGGGACTTTATCACTGCATTAAAGCAGACCATCCAAAGCCACCAAGTAGGAACTTTTAAGTGATGAAATTCTACAACTGTTGTAACTGACCACAATCTTCTCCCAGAAATGACAGTCTAGAATGCCGTACCCCAGACTAGATGTTTGGTGGTATCATGGAACTAAAACCTTGTACTCAGTCTTGCCACAGGATTGGGCTGGGACCTAGCACAGCCAGTGATGTTTTTTATGTAGTTAATCAACATGGCGAAACACCCCAAAGCCAGTAGGGCTAAGAGACCAGTCCCAGGGGGAGTTTAGGCTCCACTGTGTACAAGGATAACATAGGGGGCCCAGGAGAGGCCTAGATGTTGCATTTCCATGTCCTAACGTACCGATTGATCACGACGGCCTCTTCTAGAGAACATATTGTTTTCATACCTTAAATAGTATGAAAGGAGGGAAGGTAAATTTCTCATGAGGGGACAGTTTCCAATGCTAGTAGAACAGGACGATCCACCCCATATACAGATGTTGATGAAAATGACGAGTTAGTTTAAATGAGTTTAAATGATATGGATGTTCAGAGATGAGATTGTTCAATGAATGTCCAGCCGATGTGATTATTTCATGCGAAGAAGTGAGCAAACTAAAATGCTAAAATGGAGTGAATCCATTTCAATTAACCTATACTATTCCAAGATAGTGTATTTTTATTTCTTATTATTACTCTATACTATTCCAAGATAGTGTATTTAAATATTACATTACACTGGTCCAAGATAGTTTGTTTCATTTTTATTATTTTTCACTGTTCTATATGATAGATTTCATGCATTTTAGAATCATTACTATTTTAAAATGGGTCGTTTCTTTTCACTTTGTAAAAACAAGTGCCTTAACACTGAGCGTGGTATGAGAACGGTTTCTGTGAAAGGAGGGAGGAAGAAATGTTCTAATACCAAGCCATTGCTGCTATTTTGAAGAATGATATTGAATGTTAACACTAGAAGTTATGCACAAGGGAAAACTTTTATGTTTGAACACAGCCAAAGTATTTTTGTATTTTTGTAAAGTTGAGGCTATTCGAACCATTCCATTTTGATTGTATGTTTTTGATATGAGTTATGTACTATGCAGAGTTCAGATGAAGAACTCATTGATTTCAGTATTATACACACCTTTTAGGTGTGTAAGGAGGGACTGTTAGAAATTAAAATCAATGTTTAATAGCATAATGTAGCTTAAACATACCGTCAGTTTAAATGCTATTTTATTCTGGAAAAAACCGGAAGTTCTCAATACCAAGCTTTTATTCTGAAAATCCTTCATCACAACATCCGGGACTACCGTCCATTATTATCACTAAAGTGCCTATTGACGCCGTTAACATGTATTACATATAAAGTTATAAAAGAGTTAAGGAAGAGAAAAGGCGTGTTTAGATATATTGAATGTACAATGTCTGTATCGTCTGATATGCGTAACAACGGACATTAAAACGTTGGAGAGCCGGCCTGCAGGGAGGAGCCAGCAGAGGATATAAATACAGCAGACCTATGGCGGTTCGGCCTCTTTTCTCACCTGGCAGAGAGCCAGAGACACAGCTGTTTTTCTGTCGGACAATATTCTGTTTGTAACATTACCGTGCCTTTATTTGAATTAAAGTACCAATTTGAAACCATCTCAGAGACTCCATTTAGTCTCCTTTTTAAGCTTCTCTCCTGGACGCGAGAATTATTACACAAATAACACTTCTGTGTGTTATTTGAACTCGCAAAACTAACTGTTCTTCTTCTGGTATTTTGTTCGTTTTGTTGTTGTTTCTTCTTGTTCTTCATTTGTTGTTTAAGGGCGGCTGGCAAACAGCCTTTAGGCGCAATACCGCCCCCTGGATTATAAATAGTGTAGTGGATACGGCCCCGAATGACTTTTTTCCCCACTCGTAAAAAAAGGCATATTCGCCGTGTGACTGCATGCACCGAACCGTGACGTCCGAACCGTGACGGTACGGGACGAATACGGATACCGTTACACCCCTAGTAATTCATAGAAGCCCGCCCCTGGAGAATCACTTTCTCAGATGGGAGTGAAGACGCCTATGGCTCTACCTCATTTCATTTCAAACCTTTATTTAATCAGATTGGTCCCATTGAGATCACGGATCTCTTTTTCAAGGGAGACCTGCATAAACATAAAACAATAAAGGAGAATATACATTATATTTACAGGAGACATTTACATAGTTATAGACATTTACAAGTGCCCATAGTATCAACAAGCATTTCATTTAGCCTAGCTTTAAAAACATGCAGAGGAATGAGATTGCTCAGTTTCAATTCTTGCTGAAGATTGTTCCAAGCAAGTGGAGCAGCGCACATAAAAGCTGTCTTACCTAAGACAGTCCTTGCTCTTGGCACATCTAACAATACTACATCATGCGATCTCAGACAATAGCTACATGCAACTCTCTGTGTTATCAGAGAGCAGATATAATATGTACTTATTGTAAGTCGCTTTGGACAAAAGCGTCAGCTAAATGCAATGTAATGTAATGTAATATAATACGGGAGTTTACCCAACAAAGCTTTATAAATAAACGTGTACCAATGACTGAGCCTCTTTACAGTAAGTGATGGCAAACCTGCCTTGGCATACAGGGTACAGTGATGAGTAAGTGCTTTACAGTGCGCTGTGATAGGCGGCATCTAACTTGTTCAGGCAATAGGCAGGTGCATTCATATACAACAAATCACCATAGTCCAGCACAGGTAAAAAGGTCACAGTGACTAGCCTTTTCCTGGCCTCAAGTGAGAAACAGGACTTGTTTCTGAAAAAGAAACCTAGTCTAACCCTCAGCTTTTTAAGCAGGTTATTGACATGAAGTTTAAAAGTAAGACAATCATCAAGCCAGATACCTAGGTATTTATAACAGGTAACCACTTCAAGTACTTGTCCTTGCATAGTAACAATATCCAAAACAGGCTCTGGTGTCTTTTTAGCTTTTGAAAATAGCATTACCTTAGTTTTATCAACATTTAAAAGAAGCTTAAGTTCAGCAAGCTGAGTCTGAATAATGTTAAAAACAGCCTGTCATTTAACACCAGCCTCCTTAATGGAGGGACCTGCACAGTACATCACGGTATCGTCCGCATAAAAATGTAAAGTAGCTTCATTCACATTTTCACCTAAACTGTTGATATATATGGAGAATAAAAGTGGACCTAAAACAGAACCTTAAAGAACACCATTAGCAATGTTTAACCACTCAGACAGCCTATCAAAGTGAACACATTGGGAGCTTTCAGATAGGTAGTTCACAAACCACCCCACTGCATGGCTGGATATGCCAATACTGAGTAGCCTCTGCTTTAAGATGCGATGATCGACGGTATCAAACGATTTGGAAAGGTCAATAAATAGAGCTGCACAACTCTGCTTATTATCTAAAATACTCGTAATGTCATTCACCACTTTCATTGTCGCAGTGATGGTGCTATGTTGCTTTCTGAAGCCTGACTGATGTTTAGACAGGATATCATTTTTACATAAAAACACCTTTACCTGTTCACTCACTAGGCGTTCGAGCACCTTCGCCAGAACTGACAATTTAGAGATTGACCTATAGTTATTTAAAATAGTTGCCTCCCCCCCCTTTAGTAAAGGCAAGACATAAGCTGACTTCTATACTTTTGGAATAGCATTTGTGCTGAGGGAGAGGTTAAAAAGAGTAGTAAGAGGAAGAGCAATAAAATCTGCAGCTATCTTTAAAAAGAAAGGTTCTACGTTGTCCGGGCCAGCCGGTTTCTTAGGATCTAGCTTAGATAAGGCTTCATGAACAACATTGACAGTAAAAGGAGTAAAACTGAAAGGGTTTTCCAGACCACATTGTTCAGTCACGGATTGGGGTGTTCACAGAAGCAGAGTTAGAAACAGAATCAAACATAGAACCGCAGTACACAAAATGCTCATTAAAGCAATTTAGCATAGTAGCCCTGTCCGATATAGAGCCAGATGCTGTGGTAAGGCACGGAGGTAGCTCATTACGGATCTCACCGGTGGATATCGATTTTATGGCTTTCCAAAATTTCCTAGGATTATTTAGGTTTTCTGTGGTAACTGACAAATAGTACTTCGACTTTGCACTTTTGACATGTGAAGTGAAGCTATTCCTTAGCTGCCTAAAACGCAGCCATTCTACCTCTGAGCCTGATTTCCTAGCCTTTGCCCAGGCCTTGTTTCTCTCATGCAGGAGACTAGACAGTTCAGCAGAAAACCAAGGATTGTCTCATCCCTTTACTCTAAATGTACGCAGGGGTGCATGTCTATCAATGATCTCCATAAAACCAAGATAAAAATAAGACCATGCAGTTTCTACATCAGCACACAGATCGATTTTTCCCCAATCAAACCATGAACAAAACCCTGCTCCACAAAATGTTTTATGTCTCTCTTAATAATAATACGAGGTTTAACCTTTTGAACCTTAGTGTCCCTAATTGTGGCTACAACACAGTGATCACTCAAATCATTCGCAAATACTCCCACAGATAAGTATTTATAGGGAGCATTAGTTAAAATGAGATCAATTAGGGAGGATTTATTAGGGGACTTAATGTTAGGGCGAGTAGGACTGTTAACAATCTGAGTAACATTCAAAGAGATACAAAGGTTTTTAAAATCCTCTGACACTGCAGTTAACCAGTCCCAGTTAAAATCTCCAAGTAGCACTATTTCCTTTTAGTCTAGTTGCGATAAAAGATTTGCTAGCGAAGACAAGGAATCCTTGCCAGCTGAGGGGGGTCTGTAACAGCCCACCACCATGACCTGTTGCCCCTTTGCCAATTCTATATTTAAGGCTAAAAATTTGAATTGCTTACTGATAGATTTGGAAATTAATGTGGTTACACTGAACTTATTCTTAACATAAATGGCAATGGCAACGCCACCCCCTTTGTTAGGCCGGTCGGAACGATACACAACCATTTAAGGCAATGTCAGAGGCCAAAATAGATTTATTTAGCCATGTTTCTGATAAAACAATGACGTCAGCGTCAGTCGAGCTCGCCCAGATGCGGACAAAATCTAGTTTACCTAACAGACTGCGCACATTAAAGTGGATGAAACCCAACCCAGACCTAGCTTTAAAATCAGCAGGCGTAGCGATCTGACTACTACTACAGGGCGGACCAGGGTTAGGTTGTACATTTCCTGACAGTAATAACAACAAAAAACAGGCATCTTTTCCTCTTAAACGACACACATATATTGTCATCTACTTTAGAAACACCGGAAAAGTCTGCGAGAGTGTGATTTGAGCTTAAGAAGCAGTCCTGAAGAACCATCATCGCAGGAAAACAAAAAAAACATATTTTGTCGAGCAGATTGTCTGTGACAAGGCAACCGGTAATTGTTTGTGCAACACATCCGAACCTTTGCAGGGGATGCCCACTGCGGGTGGCAGAACAGACCTGAATCCAGTAGACTTCTCAGAATGACTAGAGATCTTCTCATAGTCCAAAACAGTTAACAGGCACAGCAGAATTCCGATATGGGCCATTTTCCCAGACCAGCACACAGTATCCGCGATATTCCTGGAGCAAAATCAGCACAGCAGCAAAGGACAGGCAAAAACAGCAGCGTGGAAGCGCTCCGGTCCCTCCGTGGTATCCCCGGGGTGAAAGCAGGCCTCTGCAACAGCAGAACCAGGACAGGTGGAAAGCAGGCCTCTGCAACAGCAGAACCAGGACAGGTGGAAAGCAGGCCTCTGCAACAGCAGAACCAGGACAGGTGGAAAGCAGGCCCCAGCCGTGGTAAAATCCTCCTCCGCACAGCAGCACACGCCCGGTGGAAGCAGGCCAAGCCCGAAGCGTGGAGTCACTCCGTCTCTCCGCGACGACTCCGGGGTAAAAAACTCTCCAGTACAGCCGTATTCTACAGGTGGGAGCAGGCCTCCGTAGACCGCAGATCGCAGGCAGCAACAGGTGGAGCCGCTCCGTCTCTTCGCGACGAGCAGGCCTCCGTAGATCGCAGACAGCAACAGGTGGAGCCGCTCCGTCTCTTCGCGACGTCTCCGGAGGAAAAACACCTCAGTACAGCCGTACTCGACAGGTGGGAGAAGGCCTCCGCAGATGGCAGACAACTAAAACTACTACTTGTATAAGCAGGGATGGCTAAAGGTTTGTAAGCATGAGAGCTAGATGCTAACAGATGCCAGATGCTAACAGCTAGTGCGAGCCTGTCGAAATTGCGACTGCCTCCAATGACAGTGGAACTGCGTTGCGAGATGCAAGAAGGAGTGATCATCAGACTAGTAGAGTCCAAAGCAAAGCTGGCACCTCTCGATCAGAAGGGGGAAGTGATCAAGGCGGAGATGTGCGGCGCGGTCTTCGCGAGTCGACTGAGGAAATATGTTGAGAAGCACGGTCGCCTGAACATCGTGCGCTGGATTCACCTCGTCGAAAGCCAAACGGTATTGGGAGCTATACAGAAGGACAGCTATGGCTACCAAACCTTCTATGCTAACCGTCTATGCTAACTGGATTGGAGAAATCCAGAAGGCGGGACCAGTGGATGAATGGAAGTGGATCGAGTGCTGTCGTAACATAGCTGACATCATCACAAGGGGAGCTACTCCAGAGGAGCTCGACGAGGAGTCAGAGTGGCAAAGAGGCCCAGAGTTTCTGAGAAGGCCGGAGGCTGAGTGGCCAGTGAAGTCAGCCAGCGTTGTAGCAACTGGCATCAGCGATGAAGTTACGAGGCTTCAAAGGAAAGCATTCTCAGCGGTGGTCACCAGAACTCAATCGAAGAAGACCTCTGACCCAAGCAGGAATGAAATTGGCACTGATACAGGAGCCTCAGGGGACGGTAGTTCCATAGATTCACAGTCACCGGTTGAAATCCAAGGGCCGGTTCAAGTGGTGGAGAAACCGAAGAGGACGCCCTGGGGTGCAGCACTTGTCAGCCTTGTGGAACCTGAACGGTTCAGTACCCTGTCGAAACTATGTGGAGTAACAGCCTGGGTTTGACGGGTCGCAGTGGCGTGGATGAGCAAAAAGAATCAGGCCTCGGGTCAAGCAAAGTGGAAGACGAAGGTCTCGGAAGTGAGACAGAAAAGGCCTGTGCTGGCCATGGAGGAACGAAAGTCCGCCTTCCAGGAGGGGATCAGCTTGGAAGGCTGCTCTTGGCACAGGTTAAAGGCTATCCAGGCCGGAGTAGATAAGTTCTGGACAAGCTGGAGTGATTTGGCAGGCCCAAACCTGTTCCTCAGACCCAAATGGCACCGAGCTGCCAGGAATGTCCAGGTGGGAGACCTGGTCTGGATCGCGGACCAGAACACCTTAAGAGGAGAATTTCGACTCGGCCGAGTTGTAAAAGCCTATCCAGACAGAAGAGGAGTCGTCCGGGACGCTGATATTCGGACCTGTGTGGGCCTTCCTGCCCCCCTCACTGCTGGATCCCAGAAGAGACGGACAGTCCCAGTCCCAACTACCATCCTCTGCAGAGACGGAGGCTGGTGGTATTGCTCCCCGTGGAGGAGCAGTAGAAGCCTGTCCTAAAAGTTCATCAGGGCTGTGAACGGTTGCAGTGGCCGACCGGTTCCATCTCCGGTTGTATGGAGACGGGAGGACCCGTCTCGCTTGGCTGGGAGGGCAGGACGTCCCTCCTTGGCTTTAAAAAAAAAAAAAAAAAGAAGAAGTCCCAGGCACCCCACTACAAGAGACTCTGGTTTTGGGCGTCCAGGGTGAATCTTGTGTGGTCTCTCTGGATCTAGTGATCGGGAGCTCAAGTGGGAGGTGTGGAGTTAATTTTGGTCGTTTATTCATTTCAATCATGACGCATTAATATACTGGTTTAGTTGTGCAGATTGTCATGCAAAATAGGTCTCAGTTGGGAGGGAACCTTGGTTCCAATATTTTGTTTCCCTTGGGACTCATTTGATGAGGGACCGTCAGCCATCTTAAAAAGGGCCAGTGAAATGTTTGTCAGTCATGTTTTGATCAGCCACAGGGCACACGGGCAGCCGGTGAGTGTTTGGTTTACATATTTGTTTATGGTGACAGACTTTTGTGGTGTATGCGTTATGTAATTTGCGTATTATGTGTTTTCTCTTAGGTTGATAACCTGACTTTGTATGGAGGAAGTTAACTTTGAATCTAACTTAGAACAGATTTGTGAGAAGAAAAAGCTAACTTGTGATACCATGTGCTAACTTTGAATGGAGAAGAGCACATGAAAATAAACATAAATCCTAAACTAAAGCTGAGTGGTCACGCCCCGTGTTGTCCAACCCTTTCGGTGGGAGTAAAACCGAACACCAAGGGAGCAATTTAGGGTAAAGTGTCTTGCCCAAGGACACAACGGCATGTTGACTGCAGTGGCGGTCAGGGCGGGATTGAACTGGTGATCAGGCCGATGGCGGTGGTGTCAGCTAACTTGATGAAGGTGTCAGAGCTGTGTGGTTTAACCCTTTCTAAAAAGGATCTGTACACATCTTCCCTTTTTAAAACAAGAGGGCAGGGACTTGTCCAGTGCTGTATAGTCCTCGTCACCAGCCTGTCCGTTTGAACTTCTTCCTTTAAGCAGGCAGAAGTGAGATTTGGAATGACTTGCGAAAGGGGTGGCAGTTGAGGATCTTGTATCCACTCCGAAAAGGGGAATAAACATGTTTGGAAGTGTCTGTCGACAGTATAGTACAGTACTCTATCTGACCTAACAACTCATTGGGCTGTTCAATATTGAACAAGTTATTTAATGCTTCAGAAAGCAGGCACAACAGATAAATGACACAAATTTAAAACATGTTAAGGCACCAGGTAAAAGTCCTGTTGTCTGTGGTACAATATAGTCATTAGTGCTTACAGGCATAGTGTAATTGTGACATCAAATAAGATTCACTCACAACTAGCATCTATATACTAGCTTTTCACTTGTAACATAATTTCATAAGCGTGTTCAAATACATCATTTGAATTACAGTCTTCCATGATAATAGAAACATTAACCGACTTAAAAGAATATTGCATGTTCAAATAATGCATGCAAGTTTCTTTCTCCTTTGTTGTCTTTAAAAAATAACACTTTGTAAAACATGACTGCAGTTTATGAGCAGGGAGTGCTACAGAGGAAGAAGCTTCTCATCATGGAGCACAAAAAACAACTCCTTTTGTCCAGGTGAAACTTTTAGCTTCAATTATCCCCAACATTTAAAAAAAAAAAACCTCTTTAAACACTTTCAAGTGCAAATCTTACTCTATGCTGTGCTTTTTATTGCAAGAAGCAGTGTGTTTTCCGTCCCTAAAGAAGAAGCTTCATTCAGAGACTTCTCCATCGTGGTGCGTTTCTGGAGGAGCGTCGAGCAGCTCAAACATGTCATCAATGACCTGCCACAGGCAGCTCTCCAGAGGAAAGTCATTGTCCACCAGATTGACCAGGAAGTAGTTGTCGTGGATATACTTGATGATCATTCGTGAAGGAGACTCTTCCTCGTAGAGGTTGGCCCACTGCTCGATCCACAAAGCAAAGGCCTCGTCCTATGGAAACATGGGAAAGGATTGTCGTTAGGCCTAAAACCTGTGAGTGTTCTAAAACCTCTTTTACACTCATTAGTTCTGTGCTGGTGCTAGTTTGATGCACCATCGACAGGATCCTGACCCTCTACAGGTCTTGCGAACAAACAAAAAAAAAAGTTTAATCTTCTTTTTGACTTCCACCTACCAAAGCCCTGTAGAAGCCACGTCATGATGTCACCGTTTCCCTTTGTGCAACGCCAACATCTTGCTCTTAGTCTTTGAATTGTATAACGACTTCTCTCCATAGTGAGGTGGTTACTTCTTTGCCATTATAATTCCACTGCCATAGTTGACTGCTGGAGTGGTACGTCGATGATGGTGCTCTACCGGCATGTAGCCTATTGTCTCCTAAAGTCAGTGGCCGCTGGAAAGTAGTAATCCACCGTCTGACTGTAACAACAGTAACATCCCTGATGCTAATTTCCCCATAATTTCATCGTTTTTTTCAGTTTTTATAGATAATGTTTGGCTTCATAGTGTCAATGAGTAAACATTTGAATGAGTGGGCACTTGTTGCCATTGTGGCAAGTTCTATTTTACAGGCATATTTAACCAGCATATCCGTCACTATGTCGTGACTATATCTGTGATCGAACTTGTGATTGTATTTATTACACCTGAGGCCTGTACTACGAAGCTGGTTCAACCTAACCTGGATATGTTTGAGTTAGCCGGTTGGCCTAATCCAAAACATATCGCTAAGTGGTCCTACGACGCGGGTTATAAAGGGGATCGCTCAAGCCAGCCGTGTCCTATCTAGTTAGGTGCGCGTTCACATGAAAGTGGTGGTATTTGGAGCATTCGACCAATCGCAAACAGGGAGAAGCATACTGACAGCGCAGCGTCATACATCCTGAATGAAAAGTCAACTATAATATTAGACATATGAAGAAGTTAAACTTTAAACATCCATGACTTAAACACTTTATCCAGGATACTGTAGACTGAAAAAATATGTTATTGCGCCGGGCTGATTCAGTCAGACAGCTGAGTCACATAAGACATTTTATTTGGTATTAACACTTTGTATTAGTGGTTTGTCAGTATGCCAGGGTCTTGTGATGCCAAACCTAAAGAACATCAATACAAGGGAAGTAAATAAAGACAGGTTTTGGTTCATGGCTACTTTGAGTTTCAAGGTCTACACATGTTTTAGTACCTCAAGTTTGTCAGCCGTAAATATATATTTTTCCAAATGTTAATCTATTGCAGTTCCATTTTTTACACAAATGCACACCTTCATCATAGGGTGATGAAGGTGTGCATTAGTCAGAGTCCACTACAGTGGGCTGGACAACGTAACAATGAGGTCACTTCCTATCTCCACAACGTTTTTAAAAGCCCTTGTTTTTGGCCAATGCATCGCACCTTAATCTTGTATCATTTTTCACTGGAAGAAAACAAGCAAATAGCAGAATGCTAATCATTCCCGAATCCCTGCATAACTTTATCTTACCTTCCAAAACATAAAGCTGACTGGGTCCACTACAGTGGGCTGGACAATCTCCCTTCCAGGAAAGATGCCCCATGTCACAGCGTTAGGCTGCATGTCAGGGGCGTTGGTCAGGTTACGGCCCTTCAAACAACATATTCATTGGGACATATTAATAATGCATATTCAGACACAAAATATGAAGTTAAAAGGTGCTCAGTAAAAACGTACGTGCACATTAACAATGTGGTAGTTGACCCGGGGCTCGTACTTTTTCAGTACTTTGAGGAGAGCAGTCACATTTTCGCTAGAAGTGAAGAACTCCAGATAGGCCTGTTTGATGTAAAACAAGAGGACTGAGGCATATCAACTTGTCAGACAAAAACACCCGACTCGCCAACCTGTCCATCCAGAAGGCACAATCAAGAAGAAAGAAGAGGTCCTACCTTCTGAAAGACGTAGCCTCCTGCAGGTCCCCAGCCTGCTACAGGGTCTGTGGAGGGTTTGCCGTTTATGTTGGGCTGGGAGTTGATGGTGAGGACTCCTCGTCTGTTCACTTTCTCCAGCTCGTCCTTCAGCAGGTTGGTTTCTGGGGCCAGAGGCTCATCATTCCATGGCAAACACTTCACCTAGCATGAGAGAAAACAAACATGGTGTATTTGTTGAGAGTTAATGCTTCAAAGCTATGGGCTAACTGTTGGGAGAATTCAACAGATTAGGATTGTATTATTAATGCGACCTTAGGCTAGCGAAATTGTCTGGAAGTGGACAGTGTCAAGGCAGAGCTGCAAATTTGTGTCGACTTCACATTTGAGTGCACAGCATCTCAATCACTGAGGACGATGCGATGCGCATCTCGATACGTTGCCACAATACGATACATTAACGATACATTTGAAACACCAGGCGATGCGATACGATTCACCCCTGTTGCGATACAGTTCGATACGATTTGATTCAACATTATGCGATACGATGCGATTCAACACGATGCAAAAATAATGATACAATTCAATATGGTACGACAGAGGATTTTTGTTTTATTCCTTATATGCAGCACATCATACATTAACAAAAGTGCTTTACATATTTGGTTCTCTCTACAGTGTTCTTACATCTTTTCCAATGTCAAATCCAAGCACTTTAAGCATTTTCAAGGTGCATTTTCAAGCATCTTACAGCTGTTGTAAATTACATATTTATATACACATACTCTAATGATTATTTCCCTACCTCACATTAAATCAGATGTTCTTTATGCTATAAACAACCAAATGTGTGCCTTCTACACGAGGATGAAAAATTAAAGAAAAGAAAACTAAGTTTAATATTTCCAAATTAGTGATCTGTACGTAGACTGGGCCTCCCATATAACCTGGCTGAGCCAATATAAAACAATCAGCCAAATAACTTTTCAATACATTATTGATTACTATTTGAGGTACTTTTTTTTTTTGAGGGGGGGGGGGGGTGGGAGCTGCCCTTGGGAGACTTACTCCACACATTCCGATGGCCAATTAGTTTTAAACAAAGAGTTTGCAGCATACAGCATAGGCAACATGGGGGGTAGGGGCTTCAACAGATGTTTGTTTGTTGTTGTTTTGTGTCAGTTTTACGTTGCCACTTCCATTCACATTTTTCATCATTGTTCCACAATGTTTATCATCATGAAATGAATATCCATATGTATGATATATATGAAATGTATGAAAACGGTAAGCAGTGCAAGTATAGTATAACATATGTTATACTATACTTGCACTGCTTACCGTTTCCATACTTTATATATCTTGGCATATTCATACACACTGTTCATACTGCTCACAGGCTGCTGTGTGTATGCATACCCCTCACTGTTTATTCATCATTACATTCAATTCATTCTATTCTGTAGATTGTGTACATTACTTTTCACTTTACTGCTTGTTGCACCGTTAGAAGCTAAACTGCATTTCGTTGTCTCAGTACCTGTAATCTGTGCAATAACAATAAAGCAGGCATCTTTATTGTAGCCTCAACAATCAAGTTCTAAGTAGTGCAATATGAAATAAAAACAACTACACTCTTTTGGCAGTGTTGTGGTGCCGAGAGATGGGAGTCGGGGTATCAAAGGTACAAGCTAGACTTTTATTTAGCATCTGAAAACCATTGTAAACAACTTCATGCCCGGGAAGCGAAGACCGGAGGAAACAGTGTACACATTAACAACAACTACACTTTTTTGGCAGTAACAAATTGATCAGGGGTGCCCACATATTCTGATGACTTGCACTGAATGGAGTCTGTCAATGTTGCATAATCAGGACAGTAACTGCTGATGGCTAGACTCAGGCAGGCCTCCAACTGTTCATCAGTTAATTGGGAACGGTATTTCGACTTCACTATCTTAATTTGGGAGAAGGCTGACTCGCATAAATAGGTCGAGCCAAAGAGTGAGGTCAGTGAGGTGGCACATTTTCCAAAACTGTCCGGCATGCGCACGCGCCTTCAACTGAATGTCGGCCTGCAGCGACAACATCTCATCCTCCAGCGCAGACGGGTTCAGATGAAACACTGCTCCGATGTTTTGGGCCAGCGAATCAATATCTTCACTAAATGGATAGCACATGAATGTGGCGATTGGCTCGAGCAAAGCGAAGTCTCGGAAGCGTTTCTCGAAGTCAGATGTAATGTTATTGACTTGCTCTGTGTAGCGTGCACTGTCAAGGAGCGCGCTGTCCTTCCCTTGCTTCTCCAGCTCAGAGGCGATGTTTTGGAAGTTGGCCAAATCTTTGCGCTGCAGCTTTGAACACAGCAGATGCAGTCTTCCTTTGAAGGCATTAACTGAGCTGATCATGTCAACCACAGTTATGTCTTTCCCTTGTAGCTCCAAGTTCAGCTCATTTAACATGTGTGTAATGTCTGTTAAAAACGCCAAATCTAACAGCCACTCCTCGTCATCTAGACGTGCGTACTCCGTGAGCTTGGTGCCATGGAGAAATGCCTTTATCTCTGGTAGAAGCACTCGAAATCTCTCGAGAAAATTGCCCCTACTCAGCCATCTTACGTCGGTGTGTAGTAAGAGGTCAGTGTGAACACAGTCGGCATCCTCCAGATATGCACGAAACAGCCGTCTTTGAAGAGGTCTTGCCCGAATAGAACAGGCCACTTTAAGCGACACATCCATTACCTCTTTCATGTTCAGCATTTTAGCACAAAGTGCGTGCTGGTGTATGATGCAGTGATAATTCAGAAAGTCTGGGAATGTGTCATCCTCTCTGCATTTTGCGATGAAGCCATTACACCGGCCCACCATCCGTTGTGATGGAACTCAACTTAGACATGGGGAGTTTAGTTTTGTCAACAAAGTTTTTAAACGTCCGAAAAATGTCGTCGCCCCGAGAGTGTTCCTTCATTGGCAGAATTGTCAGCAGTTCCTCTTTCGCCATCATGTCTGTGAACACCATCCGGATAAAAACGCACAATTGTGCATCTCACCCCGGCCTGAGGAATGAGCGGGGGTGTGTGCAGTGCTATTCACACAGTGCGTAATAACAGCCCTAGGCTCATTACAACCGTGTGACGTAGGTACACCTGGGACAGAGGAAAAACCGTGTTGCCTGCTAACCGACAGGCCAGAGGCAACAGGTTTACACGTCAAGCCCCGCTGTCTAATAACCGCATGGTTATATACAGCTGGCTTGTATAGCGAGCCCTGCCGCCTGCTAACCGACAGGTTAGAGGCAGCCTGCTCAAACGGTGAGCCCCGCTGTCTGTTAACCGACAGGTTACAAACAGCTGGCTTATGCAGCGAACCTTGCCGTCTGTTAACCGACTGATTAACAACAGCCGGCCTGACTAGTGTGGGGGAAATGTGAGAAACAGCTGCTACAGACACACTGTTGTACTTTTCAACATTTTTATTGAAAATGTACTCCCGCACATCCCCCCCAAAAAGTCACTTTCGGCTCTGCTTCCTCGGAGGCTCTCTCGGAGGAGCAGACCAGGAGCGGGGGTTCCTCGTTCCTCTCCGACTCGCCGCCTGGAGATTCTGTCTCTGTGGCGGAGGAGCGGAGATATGGGACGGTGCCCCCGCAGCCGCTGAAGGGCGATTCTGGCGCCGCTGCTGATCTCGCTGCTGATCTCGCCGTTGCCCGCGCTGCCCCTGCTGAGACTGTTGCGGGTGCTGCTGTCGCTGGGGACGTTTGACCGGCTGAAGCCAGCCGACGTGACGTCGTCTGCTTGCTCCGATGCAGATTTCATCGACCATGGTGTGGAACTGAGGTCCAAACAATCCGTCCGGACTGATTGGAGGCTCTATCAGCTCCTTCCCTGCACCCTCCGGTATAGCTCCCTGCTGCAGCCAGAGGAACCGGTGGACCTGAGTCGCCCATGTCGTAATCCGCGCCTGCGAAACTGCGACTGCCGCGCTCAGGGTGAGTGCAGTGCTGGCCGCCTTACTGATCTCCTCAGCCTCCACTGAGGACATGGTGTCGGACTGCTCAGTTATACGCACCATGGAATTTACCAGCAATGCAATATTGTTTGCCGCCGCTGATGCCTGGTAAGCACACTGGTGCATCCTGTCGGTCTCTCGGGTGACAAACTGATCCCTGGAGGCAGTCAACATGGGTCGCCGTCCGGCAACCGTGCTGGCCTGCTTAGCTCCAAAAAACGTTGTGAGGTTCGGCTCCAGAGGAGGCACGGTCGGAAAACCTTTATCCGTAAATCCCTCTACCCTTGTAAGGGGAGTGTTTGTGGATATGGGAGCCCTCAATGTCCTGGGGTTCGCTGCCGCTCCCTCCTGGTACTTCCCGATGGGCGGGAAGCGTGGCCAGATCGGATCACTCTTGACTCTCTGATCCTGGGAGAACACCCCGGACATGTCATCCGAATACGCGCTCTCCTGGGCTGGGGGAATGGGAAGATCTCGCCAGGCGGCTGCCTTAGCGATAATCTCCGGAAGCTCCTGGAGAATTCCGCCAATCGACGGCAGAGCCGTGACGGCGGAGAGAGAGAGACCACTGGTCCGTGTGCCGGACCTAGACCGGGACCCCGCTCTGCCTCCTCCGTCTGGAGGAGGGAGATGATGGGGTAACCACCTGGTGATCCATGAATGGAGGGGGCGTAGTCATCCGACTCGTGCCCTCCACTCGGACCCAGGAAATCCAGGGACTCACCCACGGAGTAAGCCTCCTGGACTGCCCAATCATCCTTGACCTCAGCAGCAGCGAGAGCGTCCGCTCTCTGCTGTCTGAGGGCCAGAGGGAGCCGGGCACATAGTGAGCATGACACCTGTGGGGCGAGAGCAGCTTTCGCATGCTTTAACCTAGGGGTGGGCGATATGACGATATATATATATATCGTCGAGACGATATTAGGTCTCCACGATATGCGTTTTCAGAGATATCATATCTATCGTGATAGTGCACCAGGGTAGGATTTTCACGGCGGCCATGACGGCCGGTCTGGCCGTGAAGCCCCGAAAATAATTGTAGGTCCTACGGCCACCATGGCCTGCGTACTGGCCTAAATACTGATAATGGTTAGTAAAACCCAAGCTGTCTAGTCCGGATTCAGACAGTATTGCACTTCATTTATTGTCTTGGTTGATTCTGTTGGCTTATATTTTATTTGATCAATAAGGTATTTATATTGTTTTTCCCTTTTGAAACAGATGTTCAGTTATGTTAAAGTCTTTGATTGCACTTCAAGTCTAAAGTTTACATTTGAATTGATTGGCACTGACCTTTCCTCATTGATTTATGTTTTACTCTCCTTTTCATGTTTATTGATGTTACATCACTGCTAGTGCTACCTAAAACAGAAAGTGAATTTTTATACTGAGTAACTGTGCCTTGAATATTTTATTTTATTAAGCAAGAGAGTGCACTTTACTCGGTGAAGAAACCAGTGTTAACGTTTGTTGTGTAGGCCTACCAACTTGAACACTGAGGAAGCCATATCAAAATTCCTGTTGAATTGTTCATTCAGGGATTCATTGCAGAATTAAAACCAGCTTGAAATGGTATTTTGGTCTGTTACTCCTTTTTATTTTAGTTGTTACCTGGTGGTTGTACTGTTAAGTAACTTGAAAAATAACCATAATAACCGACATGAAAAAATATCGTGATAAATATCGTCTATCGTGATACTGCTTGAAAAATATCGTGATATTATATTTTTCAATATCGCCCACCCCTACTTTAACCCCAAGCATGACTCACACTGAGTGTTTGTCAAAACTCATTATGTAGCCCGTCTCACATGAAAGGCAATTCCGGACGCAGCCCTGACTTACCTGCCCCATCTCCATCTTTCCACTAGAAACAAAACCTTTATGGGAGGAATCTTTGTTTTCTAATGTGCCTGCTACAGTGCTTCTGCTACTACGGAGTGCTGAAGAAAAGTGGGAGCAGTTGGACGGGCATACTTCCTATTTATACGGAAGTGAGGCCGGAGGTGGGGCCCACGTCATAGGTGGGCGTGGACTAAGTCTGTCAGTGCTGCACACGTGCAGTGGGATTACCCAATAGCCTTAGAGGGCGAAGCCTTATATGAAATAGAACGGTGTATTCGCCTGTAAGTTACATCCGCAGGGAGATTCGGTTCAGTTCCATCACATAATGTAACGCAGTAATGCACCCATTTAAATCACAGTAACTATAACGGCGTTACTGAATGGGAATAAGTAACTAGTAACGTTATTAGTTACCGCAAAAGGTAGTTGCGTTACAGTAATCGTTAGTTTGTAACACGTTAGTCCCAACACTGGTAAACCCACACCTGAGAGCTGCCGTTTCATTCAGACTGTTTAAAAAAAAAAAAAAAAAACTGTCTGATTTTAACAACTCAATGTGTGATTGTTATAGTAGTAGGTCTAATATTAGACACTAATAATACAGTAAACTATTAACACTGTACATATTATTGTTTGCCAGTGGGATTAGGATGATCGGTAGTGAGAGCCGTGCTGCATTTTCCTCCGGTCGGATGTGATATAAAAACAAAGCGATTCTTTTTGTTGTTGTAAACTCGCGTGGATTAAACTACATGTATTAGTGCATTCATTTCAATTCGCGAAAATATGATACATTAAATGATCGTGAGGATGATGATTGAAAATCGTTTGTTTGAGCCGGGCTGCATTTCCTTATGAAAAAACATAGCGATGGTTTTGTACTTACATCTACGTGAATTAAACATTATTTTGTTAAATAAAAACATGGTGATGTTTTGTAAATGATTACATGTCTCTTATTTAGCACAGAATATGATCCTATCCGTGACATATGGATCTTAACTAGGGATGCACGATATTGTTTTTTTTTAAACCGATACCGATAACTTCCTGCTTCTCAAGACCGATACCGATAATAATATAATATATATATTAAATGTACCTGTAGTTTTTTGCACACTTGGTGGTAAAAAATAGACTAGTAGTGAGCAAATGACATGAGCATTACTACTATGAACAAAACAAAGCCAAGAACAGTTTTGACTCTTCAAAGTGACCATATTTATTTTCCCAAATAAAGTTCTTGCCTTTTTCAAAAGCCTCGTCGATAGGTAAAAGCCCCGGTGCCTTTGCAGCTGGCTTTGGATTTGCCGCTAGTTTAGCAGCGCAGGCGTCTTCACACCATCGTAGTGATGTTTCAGGTGACTAATCAGTTTGGAAGTATTATAGCTCGTTGCCTTTTTCCCTCCACTTCTGCATTGCATTTGTTAATACAAATAGCAAGCGAACTATCTAACTCTGAAACTTTGAAATAGTCCCATACTACCGACGACATGTTTGTTTACTGCCCTGGCTTCACGGCCGCACACCATTTACGTCACAGTCAGGCATGAGTTAGGGAGCGCTGGATTTGTGAAAAACTCCCCTCTTCCTAAACCACTAATACCACAGTACTGGCAAAACGGCAGGAGACGAGTGAAAAACAAGCGCCCCTCATCCCAATCCACCCACACCGCAGTATTTTTTCTTTTTTTTACCCAAAAAATATATTGTATATTATCGGGGCTATTAATAATTGTATCGGGTTTATCAGGATGACGTCATAATTCCTAATATCGGACCGCCACTAATCTTAACAAATATCCGCTATATCAGATACCTGTAGATCAGCTGTTTATTTCACATGAGTTCCAGTGTGGCAGCTTTTCACGGCTCCCCCTGGTGGATCCATGATCCATTGCAGCTGGTTTCATTACAATTACATTTATTTATCAAGGGGGGCGTATCAAGTCCTGCGGGGGGTTTTCCTTTTCAGCAGGGGCCCATCCCGTGCGGGTTCGTGGTAGGCGTCTGAAATGAAGCGCTACATCTGTAAATCAGACTTTAGTTCCACCTGGAGTAAATCCACAGCTACCCTGCAGTATACAAAGTCATTCAAACTAGCTGCACCTTTACCAACTTTGAGAACACTTTCATGATCAATCATTATAAAACATCTCATATATTATTCTGAAACGGACCAATCTGCACAATGACTACTTTTACGGTCTCTACTTTCACTATATTTTTATGAGAATACTTTTCTACTTTTACTTAAGGAACATTTTGAATGCAGGACTTTTACTGTAACAGAGTATTCCTACACTCTGGTACTTCTACTTTTACTCAAGTACAAGATCCGAGTACTTCTACTTTTACTCAAGTACCAGATCTGAGTACTTCTACTTTTACTCAAGTACAACATCTGAGTACTTGTACTTTTACTCAAGTAAAATATCCGAGTACTTATTCCACCTCTGGTAGCGTATTAGCCTGAATTGTAGCCACAAAATCACACAGAGCTGCATAGAAATAGACTCACAATGGTAACAAGTGGAAAATAATATTTACAAATGTGTACAATGATTTGTAGGTAATTTTGACTACTCAAGACACCTGAGTTATACATCTTCAAAGGAAGACTGTGTTCATTCTACAATTACATGGGATTAAAGCAAAATGTAGTTTTACTTGTATAATACTTCAATTTTATATAAAGACACAGTTTGCTTTCATCTGTTTTCAAATAAACAAAGTATTGGCTTTCATAATATTAAACTTGTTTCGGCAAATTCAGATGATAAATACAACTTTGAAGCTTGTAACGGCATAATTACAAGCAGAGAACGGACTAATGTAACGTCACAGCAAGCATAACAGCCGCAGGTGTTTCTTGTAAGTGTTTCCCCGGTACACAAACGCACACACACTCGCGAGCTTCCCCCAGACCAGTAATACAAACAAAAATGTGGCTTCGGGTCAATGTGACTGATTTCGAGAGAGCAAGTCACATTTGGTTTAGGCACGAAACATACTACCAGTAGAAATACATTGCTTTCAAAATCGCTCTGTCTAATTAATAGATTATATTTCGTGGCTATAACACGAAATACCGCGAGTGCTTCATCCTCTGAACACCACAGGATGGCGACTGTAACGCACATAACATAGGTACGCTCCTCTGAAATGATTGTCCCCTGAAATTATTATTATCCCTCAATCGAGTTCGCTATTCAGCTCGCTAACGTTAGCTTAAACAAACGTAACATGCAATGTTAGCTTAATCTAAAATGCTCTCCTACGGCGTACCTTTCATGTGGCTCGTCAGCGCAGACTCTCGCATCGTTATTTTTGCAAACTTTGCAGGAGGCTACTCGTGGGCTTGACCCTCGTCTTAGCCATGGCTTGTATTTTGTCTTCTGCTAGCCAACGCTCGTTGAAACGGCAACCTCCTGGCACAGTCATCTATCACTCATCAGAATGCCCAGGTCACACGTAACAAACACTTGCAGGTCACGCGCATAGCGCGGGAAGGCCGCAGCGGAGCTGTTTTATGTAGAAGCGAAGCAATTCTTTTCTTTTAATCTAAAAACACGCTAGTTTGATATGAAAATCAATGAATACTTCTCTTTGTAGGAAAACCTACCGTCCATGACTGCCCCTGAGCTGAGTTTTATTTGTCATACAAATGTTGAGCTTTGGCTTCTATGCATTGCAAAATGCTACACATAGGCTACTCATATTAAGTATCAGATTTGAGCTCTCTTGCTATTCATTTCCAATTCAAATCTTTTTTAAATGTTGAATTAATGGCACAATTAATTTTTTCTATATGGAGACCTTTTGATAGTTCACTTCATATTTTTCATTACCTAAAACAATTATTTTCCTCATTAACAGTGTGGATCATTGAGACAGCGTGGTGTCCAGAGGTCTTATCCCGTTTTCCACTTCCTGTGAGGGGACAGCATCAGATCCACTGAGGGGGCATGAAGAAAGACCTGCACCAGCTTCATCCACGTTGGGCATAGCTGTTATCACTGGCTCAGTGTAATTTCATTTCATGTCTTTGCATATAATTTTAATAGATTTTATTATTATCCACCTATTTGTTTTATGTCCATTTATTTAAAACATTCTTTGAGACTTCATCTTCTGGTTCAAATTTCAATAAATTGAATTTGTATAATCACTCTTGTCTTTATTCTACATGAAAATGTTAGAGATTCCATTCAAATCTGTTGATTATTCATATCTTCCTCAGGCTGGGAATAGTATGTCGAGTTTTTAATGCTAAATGTATATAATTTTCTCACAGGATATAGAATGAGACACAGTTTGTATCCATTGTGTATGAATAAATGCTTCGGCTCTCTTGTAAGATGTGAGCATGTTCCTAATTTTGTTGGTATGCAACCTAGGTCTGGTCTGTTTAATAAAGCAAATCTGCCACTTTTATATTGTAGAATTTGTTAAATTAAAGCAGTCTTTTATTGTTTGTTCTAAACATAGCCATATATGCTTTTGAAATCTAACACGTCTTTGAAAAAAAATAACAGTATACAGTAGTACTCGAGACCAAGACCACTTTTTAAAAAGGTCTTGGTCTTGTCTCGGAATCGTCTGCATTTGGCCTCTGTCTTGTCTCGGTCCTACAGGTCTCGAGATTTTATGTCAAGACCGTTCTTATTACATGGTCGAGACTACGGCTGTTGCTGGGGATGTGACTGGATATAAAACCAATCTCTCAACAAAAAACGTGATTTCACGTGACTCAGAATATTTGCCCTCATGGGCCACAATGTTTGTAAACATGGTACTGGTCTATACCGGCTGCTACCCCCTCACACACACTCAAACTGTCTTGCAGGCTGCTACCCCCTCACACACAAACTGTCTTGCAGGTGTATATATATATATATATATATATATATATATATATATATATATATATATATATATATATATATATATATATATATACATACATACACAGCAGTGAATCAAACCTGTGGCCCAAACAGAGATACCTGAATGATTTGTTTGAACAAACAAATCATTTTTGATTTAGCTAACTCCTGGAGTACTCGAGTACTCCATCTCTGCAAGACGGTGACTTTTGCAAGGACACCAGAGATTAAAATACGAGAGCAAACAGTGTGAGGAACGTTTTAAGTCATGGACATGGAAAACAATGGCCTACCTTGAGTCCACTTTGGTTCTCTTGGGCTGTGATGTAGCAGGTGAAGACCTCATAGACACTCTCCTCATTTTTCAGCTCCTCTCCCCACATCTGCTGCAGTGCATCTTTAGATGACTTGCTCTTCAGGTAGAACAGGTAGTAGTCATTTAACTCGCCAAAAGCTGGAGAAGAGGAATTTCCCCTGAAAACATCAACAGCAGGATGCTACTAAGTCAAGATTTATTCACCAAATAAAATGCATTAATAAGGAAGTTGACATTGAAGTTTTGTAAACTGGTACCATCTGCCGTTGGGGAACTCGTCCCAGTCCTGAGTTCTGTAAATGTAGCTCTTTGGTCGGGATGCCCAGAAAATGGGTCGAACATCTTCTACCTTCCGCTTGGGATGGGCACTAACTGCCCAGGGAAGAGGACGTCTGGCAAAAAAAATAAAAAACAAGCTATGAAACTTCGGACCATTTTGAATGGAAACAATGCAGAGTGCAGGGCCTCTCTAAGATATCTGGCTTCACAAACCTGCCACTTGTGTTCCTGGAGAACTTACCCATCTAACTACGACTATGTGCATGTATAACATTACATTGCATTTGGCTGACGCTTTTATCCAAAGCGACTTACAATAAGTACATTCGACCAGAAAGACACAACCTTGAAGAAAACAGAATCATATAAGTACATCAGGTTTCATAGAGCCAAACACTTCAAGTGCTACTCAGCTGGCTATAGAGAAGCCAGTCCTTTATTAGTATATAAGTGCCTCGAAGTGGAGTCGACAAACATGTTCAGGATCCAGAGCAGCGTGTATGAAGTGATAGGATTTTTGTTAAACTGCAGCATTTGAAGTTATTATACCTTAAAGCAGGGGTCTCCACTCACAAGGAGAATTGTCCAATACGAAGACCAATATCTTGTTTGTATACTGATGGCATCAACGAAAAAAGAAATCACCAGGAAATGGATACAGGAGGAACCCCCTAAAGTGCAAGTGCAATAAATATATATGCAAGTTGCAACACACACACAGTAAAACACTGCCCCTCATGTGTTGTATAGGCTGGCATGAATAGGCTGTTCAATGGGGCTGATGTGTAGATTCTGCCAGAAGGAAAGGTCACACTCCTTATGAAGTGTGCGGTGAGGTGCCGCTCCATATTGCTTTTCTTCCCTACTGCAACGCTGGTCCCGCAAATCAAGCAAGAACGTGATTGGTCGATATTCATTGTGGGGGTTGGGGGGAGGAGGGGTGTAAGTTCTAGTAAGTAGATAGAGTTTGCTATGATTGAGGTTTCGTTTATGGTAGATTCTTTTAATTACATTTCCTTTTTTGTGTGTGTATTTTTGACATTTCGGATTTGCTTGGCGAGCTACTTATTGAGGGCTTGCGAGCTACCGGTAGCTCACGATCGACGTGTTGGAGACCCCTGCCTTAAAGGCATCACTAAATCATGAAGACACCGCAATACAAACTGATGAATATCATAACCAATGTTGCATGGTAGCAATCAGGAGAAAAATGAATTACCTGACATTCCCAAAAAGTATTGTGTGTTAATATTTCTGATTTGTGGTGTTCTCTTTTAAAATAAATAACAAGAACATGTAACCATTAACATTAATCCTCTTCTTGTAAAGAGGGGTATTGTGAAAATGTGTTTCAACTATTCAGGTGTTGTAGAGGTCATGTTTTAGAACCAGAATGGGACAACATTATATATATTTTCAGTGGAACAGTAGTTACATCATGCTGCTTTTTGCTACTGTTGCCTTTCTGTCAACACTGGAACTCTGTAGGAAATACGACTATTTATGGTGATTTTTTAAGCAGGCAAAAAGGATGACTGACCTGGGGTCCTCTTTCCACAGCCCCAGCTGTCGCAAGACCTCCATGGTGGCGACCTCTCGATTCAGTGTGTAAAAGTGGAGTCCCGGTACCTTTCCACTCTCTAGCAGCACACGACACATCTCCACCGCCTGTTGTATTCCGTAGTTACGAATAGCAGCATCGTTGTCTTTGATGGGCTCGATGACTTCGGTGATTTCCTCTGGCACCTCGAGCTTTGACAGCTTCACAAGCTGACGAAGAGACTGGTAACCCTGATGAGGAACAGGTTAAATGTCACATATTTAAAAAGGTGATATTTTCCAGGGGTTTTTCTAGAAACATATAGTACGAGGCAATACCGTGGCGCTGATCTTGTATGTATCAATTCTCGCAAAGAACATGACGCCAGTATACAAGACCGCGCCGTGGACGTCAACAAAAGCAAGCCGTCCGTAAAAGCAAAGCTGTCTCAGCTGATGGTCTATTTGACACACTTTCATATTTTTGGAGTAATTATACCTTTTTTGCCAAACAGAAATATTGTTTTCTGGCATCACTTTAACATTTTACAGGGAAAATCGGCATTTTGGTATGAAAGTAAGAGGGCGCAGCGCCCCTGTTACCCGATTTAGACAAAACCATGCTTTCCATGTATTTTATTCTAAAGCGGAGCTCGGTGCTATAAAATACTATAGGAATGGAACTATGGAAATGCTCAATGTATTAAGAAATGCATACAGCCGATACTCAAAGTGGGACTTTAAAAGGAGAGATACCTGGATGGGGAATATTCCTGGTAGGATGGGACATGTGATACCAATTGCCCTGCAGTCATCCAGGAACTTGAGGAATGTGTCTGCTCTGAAGAACAGCTGGGTGATCACAAAGTCTGCTCCAGCATCTACTTTTTCCTTTAGGTGTCTTAAATCCTCCTCATAGCTTTCTGCCTCGGGGTGCCCTGTGGGGTATCCTGGACAATACATGCATTATTAAATCAAAGGGAGTTCAACTTGAACTGCCTACTGCTGATCTGAAGGCTGAAAGCATACCAGCAACACAGATATCAAAGTAGTCTTCAAACTCTGATCGGATGTGTTTAACTAGATCGATGGCGTGGTTGAAGCCTCCCTCCTCTTCCTCCCAGTCGGCTCCCACTGGGTCTACAGAGAATCACAATCACAGTTTAGCTGGCAGCCATAGTGTATGTTGTGAAGACCTCAAAGGTTAGAGATTCATTTTAAACTCAGATTATCACAATATTTTAAATAACATTGGCAAAAGAATCAGCAGGATGGGGATTTAATGAATAGAGTGAAAAGTGAGTTTAATTGAAAAGTGCACATGCAAGGGAAAAAGCAGCCTGTGTTTCAACAGGTAATCCACACACTCCAGGCAGAGCTGCTCTTAGGCTTCTCTTTACTAAGAATTGCCGTGAGAAGCCAGTCAACCTTTGTTTGTAATCAGAAACAGAAGAAAAACTATGGACCAAATCAGATAACTCAATTTCTTTATGGTCTCTTGAGTGGGAATGTTCCATTTTCCAGCAGGAATTTCCTCGAGTGTATACTTTAGGCAGCTGATAAAAAATGTTAGCACCAATGCTACTCACTTACCTACACTATACAGAAGACTTCTATAATCCAAAATGTAAACACATGTGATCTCGCCTACCTCCCCTCAGGGCCATGATGTTTTTGAGGCCCAGGTGCTTGGCCTTGGCGAGGTAGCCAGTAATGTTCTCTTTGGTCTGGTTGCAGCAGGTCAGATGAAGGATGCTATCTAGGCCACAATAATTGACTGCTGTGCTTGCAATCATCATAGATGAGGTTTCCTTGTCGGAGCCTGGGTCCCCTGCTGGGTGCCAAGTTATGTCGATGAACAGAGGCCCTCCGGTGCCCATACGGTCAAATCTGAGGAAAGAAGGCAAACTCAGCGCTCCAAATATTTGCTGCAGAATTACAAAAAGCCCTTTAGTTACTGGTCTATAACTGTTGAACTATGCAATCAAGAGACATATTTCTTTCTGATATGACTAAGCTATTATTTTGTTATTCTTTGACCGTGCGTGCACATTTTTTAATCTGGCCTTTGATGATTCAAAGCATATCATGATTCCTGAATAAATATTTCAGTTTTCACATGCCTTGATATAAGGTTGACAGCTCCACTGGCTGTGCGGGGAGGAAAGAATTCCAGCGAGAACCAGCGGTCTCCAGACTCCGTCCTCTTGCGCATCTTGTCCCGCAGCCTGTCTAAGCGGTCTGCATCCAGCACCGGAGTGGAGCAGCGGGAGCTTTCCTTGGAGCTCTCCCCCCCACTGTTGCTCGCCCCGCTGAAGTCACTCTTGCATGAGTCCCCTCGCTGAACCTGGTTAACCATGATGGTAACTTAGTCTGAGAAAAAAAGAAACATCTGTTCCATCAATGACTTCAGATTTGTATGTATACCTAGCTGTACAGCACATAAACCAATGAGACACAACCTCATAGCTAACCACAATAATAAAAAGTTATACAATTGTCAATACAGAATAGGAGGAAAGTTTAACGAAATTGCATGATTCAAATCCTGCTTGAAAAGTTTATAGAGAATCCAACAAGAGGCCACTAAAGTACTAAATAACAGTAATGGTAAAGTTTAGGATTATTTAAATGAATTGCTATACCACTTGTTAGCATAACTTCTAATGCATAATGATTTATATTCTGTAGTATAAATGAATACATGCACATAAATTAGTATCACATTTTTTAAATGCAGGTAGTGGAGTAAAAGGTAAAACAATGCCTCCGAAATGTAATAAAGTAAAAGTATTAAGTAGCAAAACTCGAAAATACTCAATGAAGTACAAGTACATACAATTGTATTTTGGTACAGTATTGAGTAAATGTACTTGGTTACATTCCACCACTGGGTGTTCAGCATATGTTACCATGGAGAAGTGAGCCAGCGTCGTAGGGCTGAAACCCGGCCAGCGTTAATCCTAAAATTACCACGATAACCCCAAAACATGCTTCTAGTAAAGACCATGGGTCCCTTCTCACCCATGATTACCTCTAAACTGTAGAAAAGTAAGACATGTTTGTGATGACATCAACTCCCAAACACAGAGTAGCACGAGCCGCTCACTTTATACCCAGGTATATCGCCCCGCGCGTGCAGGTAAAGTAGTGTAGTAGCAAACTGCTAGCTCTGTGCGAACAGCTAATGTTAGCTGTGTGCTTCACGATGCAAGCTGTGTAGTTATTACATTCAAACAGACAGATAGAAGTGACCCAGACTATATTCTGCTTCTACCACGCCGAGCTTGTAGCTTAACCCAGTCCGCTCTGTTTGCGCTGTTGGTAAACAAAAAACAGTGCTTCTCCCACCTTCCAAAGACTGTTGTCTTTGTGTTGCGGTACTGTCTTCAATCCGGGGCGGAACGCTAGCTGTGGCAGCGTGGTATCCAAAAACAGAGATCTCATGTGGCAGGATCAACCATGTATGAAGAGAACTGGATCCAGCGTCGGAGGAGGGGCACCGCTCATTGCTATGAGAGTTGCTCAGTGGCGCATGAAGCAAAAATAGAGCGACTGTAGATTCAGAAAGTACCCGGATCGTCCGGGGCCTTTTGTTTAGAGAGCATGCGCACCTAAGTTTTCCTTAATTCGATTAATGTAGAGAGAAAATAACTTTGGATTCAACTTTTGACGCATGGTACAACTGGAAAGCCCTAATGATTTAAATAAAGGCTAAACAAGTGTTCGTAGTAAGTAGTTGATTTAGCTCAAAATAAATTATGCGCTGATTTACAGACATTTCTTTCCCAATGTAAATCAAGGGGAAAAGGTATTTTTGGGTCAAAATGACGCCACGGACGCTGTAGTACTGCCATTTGGCCGCTATAGTAATTCCAAAATCGGCTTCAACAATTGGCGCACTTCCTGGGGTCAACGTTTGCACGAGACTTGGGCCCTTTCTCATTTCACTAGGCTTGTTTGAGACGCGTTGCGGCTCGCCTCGAAAGTAGACGAGAGTAGCCGATCGCAGCCGGGGGACATCTCAAAAAGCTCGCCTGAAGTCGGACAGCATCTTCTTCTTCTTCTCTCGGTTTTTTGGCGGATTGCAAACAACTTTAAGGTGCATACCGCCGTCGGCTTGACTCGGTTTGCATTTATAAAGAATGCACACATGTGTTTAATCGTTAATGTCAGATATGTACTAAGTAAATACATTTGTTCCTTCTCAAGATTAGATTCAACTTTATTGTTATTGCACATATGACAGGTACTGAGACAACGAAATGCAGTTTAGCTTCTAACCAGGAGCAACAAGCAGTGAAGTGAAAAGTGATGTACACAATCTATAGAATAAAATATAGAATGAATTGAATGATGGATAAACAGTGAGGGGTATGCATATACACAGCAGCCTGTGAGCAGTATGAACAGTGTGTATGAATATGCTAAGATATATAAAGTATGAAAACGGTAAGCAGTGCAAGTATACTATAACATAGATATTAATTTCATGTTGATAAACATTGTGGAACAATTATGACATTTTTGAATGGAGGGAGCGACGTAAAACTGACACAAAACAACAACAAACTTTTGCCGAGCCAATTGGAGAGTTTCATCACCAGCACGTGGTAATAAACCACCAATGAGCGCTCAGCTCGAGATACCAGCGAGTCGTTTCCAAGCGGCAAACTGTGGGGTAGAGCCGTGAAGCCAATACGGAAGTGCCACACACTGCAGTTCATATATTGGCCGATAGGCGATGGCTGCAGAGAGGAGCAATTTCCATAGACCCCCATGTTAAAATGCCCAATTTTACAGCAGAAAAAACATGTTTCTACCCCTGGCTCCATACATTTTTATTATCGATATAGTTAGATTCCACCTTCATGATTATGGATCTGTGAGTGAATTGTTTTCTAACGCGACCCTTTTATTTATATTAGGTCTTAAAATGTGTGCACACATTAGGGCGTGGTCACGTTGATTGACAGATACGTGCCTCACTGTCAGCTAACAGCAACTTGTCCACTCTGCTAGGCTACAACCATAGAGGCTACAACGTTAGTTAGTTGTAGTTACTGTACTTGGCCCTTTAGCTGTGTTCGTGGTGATCATGCCTGTTAGGGAATATTGTTACAAATACCAGATAATTAAAATGTTGTGCTGTGCGCTTGAATGTACTAACAGAACTTCCAAGAAGTCTACTTTCAGCTTTTTTCGTTGAGTAAAATGATAATATTATACATTTTAACCCCGTTAGCAGGTGTTTGTGTGCTTGTTAGCTTAGCTTGTTATGTAGCTTATTAGTCAGCTAAGGACGTAACCCTTTATACATATATACAGTCTAGTTCAGGGGTGGCCAACCTGTCAGAGGTTAAGAGCCACATTTTTTCTATGTTACAGCAAAGAGCCACATCAAACACACGGTCACTGATACCGCTTGTTTCAGTTTTTGTTTTTCTGGAGACAAGATTTCAACCATTTTTGTGGCATTGGGATAAATATTAAATCCTCTGGAGCAGAGAGAGGAGCTGTGGATTATTGATTAATGCATCAGCGTTTCTTAGGGTCAAAAACACTAAACTCACAACTTCAAATGAAAGCGTTTAGTTTATTTAATAACAGAGCACATATTCAATGTGAAAAGTGACAGTAGTTATAGATTATTTGCAATTTGGTGCTATATATATATTTTAAAAATATAGCACCAAATATTTTAATAGTTTAAAATATTTTTTAAACACCTTGAATTTCAGGGGGGGCGCGGGGCTCCGTAGGCGGGGCGCAGCGCCCCCCCAACACAATGGTAGGGGAAACACTGGATAGTGTTTAATCAACGATAGGTTCCCCCCCCCCCCCCTCAAAGGTGATTAGTTCATTGCATCGCAGGTATTATTGTGATTGGCTCTTGGGCCACATCAAAATTAGACGCGCTGTCATCCTCTCATACTGACACCTGACACATACACACGTAGGGAGAGCCGGGACGGAAGTAACACGGGACGAAAGTAACGGAGCGATTTTATCCGAGCCCAAACAACTTTGACCGGCCAAATTACGTCAGAATGATCAGCATTTAATCCTTAACAGACCTACTAAATATCAGGTTTAACTGTCAGGAGTAGCTAGTGTTGTCACGATACCAACATTTTGGTTTCATACCAAGTCAAGAATTGCGATTCCGATTCTTTTTCGATACTTTTCTTAAAAAAAGGGAAACAGTCTTAAATGTAATTATTGTGCTTTATTTCACACCAGAACCAGAACACAAACTTTTAAACAATGAGAACAATAAATAAAATAAATGACAAGAATTAGTGTTAAATAAAATTAAAACATTTCTGACAGACAGGCCTCGTGTTGTCCGTAGGCTTGCCCTCACTGTCAGAGATATCGCTCAAATACTTCCAAATTTCTCTTCTGGCGTCTTTTTTGTCAACAAGCCGAGGCGCAGCGGCAGTTGCACTCCCACTCGCAGCCATGCTTCTGGTTTTCTCACATGCTCTGGCAGCTAGCGCGTGCACGAGAGAGGGGAGGGACCTAGAGCGTGCACGAGAGAGGGGAGGCACTTAGAGCGTGCTTGAGTGGGGCGGGACTGCAGGCACGGCTGCAGTGCAGGGAGTGGAAGCAGAGCGCTGAACACACATATTAAAACGGCGCTTTCTCACCGGAGTACTTTCCCCCGTCATTCTTAAAGTACCGATACTAATGAAACGGAGGAATTGTAACGTTTTTAACGGCAGGGTATCGCGGTACCTTTCAAGTATCGGTAGACCGTGCAACACTAGTCAGGAGTCAGTGTCTCTCCCCCAAACTCACACATATACAATTCGATATGAACTGAAGAGCCGCATGAAACTAGGCAAAGAGCCGCATGCGGCTCGAGAGCCGCGGGTTGGCCACCCCTGGTCTAGTTTATGATTCAGCCTTGGGTAAGACTTTTATACTATATGGCTATGACGCCCATAATGCTAAACGGGAACAAATGTGAAAAGAGGACCTAATTATCCCAGTGGGGCCGCCGGAGTCCACGCCGCCGAAGCTAACGGGGCTGCAGGGGGCTAGCTACGGCTGCCGGGACCTATGGCCAGGACGCGCTAGCCCCCTGGGGCTCCGTTAGCTTCGGCCAGCGGCGGAGTTAGGGTTGCCAACCGTCCCGTATTAGCCGGGACGCCCCGTATTTGAGCCAAAATGGGCGTGTCCCGTACGGGACTTTGTTTGTCCCGGACTCCCGTGTAAAGGGAAAATAAAAAATATTTTTCTGTTTGCGCGCAATTCAGTGTGTCTGGCTGCGTGCCTGTGTGTTTGTGTGCTGTATGCGAAGGGCGCTAGGACCGCTCAGTTGACAGGGCAGGCACAATGCTCGCACATGTGTGTGTGTGTGTGTGTGTGTGTGTGTGTGTGTGTGTGTGTGTGTGTGTGTTGTGTGTGTGTGTGTGTGTGTGTGTGTTTGTGTGTGTGTGTGTGTGTGTGTGTGTGTGTGTGTGTGTGGGAGATTTTCTCCGGTGGCCCGCGGCCCGCGGGTGGCGGGCGCGGCATCATTGTTTGTGTGGCATGTCAGCCTGTTCAGTCGTGTGGGGAAATGAGCGCTGACGGTGGAGGAGGTGATAATGAAAGAGGAGAAGAGAGAGAGGATGTGGTTCTGGGCCCTGGCCCTTCTAAAAAGAAAAGACTTGTGTCTTACAACAAACAGTGGGAAGAAAAACACAGTTGGGTAAAGCCCGTGAGTGGAGGTCTGTCTCGGGTCTTCTGCATCTTGTGTCGGAGGGAGTTTTCAATAGGTCACGGTGGAGAAAACGACCTGAAACAGCATGCTGGCACAGAAATGCACAAGCGAGCAATACAAAATAAAGGTGCATCAAATATAACTAAATTCTTCGGCAGTTCAACTGCAGAACAAGACAAAGTTGCTGCATGTGAGGTAACATCAGTGTATCACACAGTTAAGCATGGTTTGAGTTACAACAGCATGGACTGCAGTAATAAGCGGGCAAGTGCCACGTTTAGTGATTCGAACACTGCAAAGAAAATGCAATGTGGAAGAACAAAGGCTGAGATGATAACAGCTAATGTGCTTGGCCCCAAAACTGTTCGGGATATTCTAAAAGAGCTGTGTCCTCCTCCCACCGAGGTCGCAGCAGGTGAGGAGGTGGAGTAACTAAAAAAGTAACTAAATCCGCCAGAAACCCGAAAATCTTTGCGCGCACTGGCGCGGGGGACACATGCATGTGTCCCGTTTCTCCATTTCTGGAAGTTGGCATCCCTAGGCGGAGTCCCGCGTTATAACTGGAGATCAAGGAATGCATCGATACGCGGACTTGGTTCGCCTGTAGCCCGCTGTAGTATTAGCTAAATAAATGATGTTGAGCAAGGTTTATTAAGCTGAACACCGCCACAATTATTCTGCTATGTATCGGTACTTATTTTATTTTATTAACGTGTGAATGACAAGTATTAAGAATAATACCAAATAGCTAATTATCTTGCAGATTGTCTCGTTTGATTGTTTTGATTGAACGAGGAGCGGTGACTGCAAGCTGGGTTGTTAGCATAGACTGTGTTGTTAGCATAGGTTGTTAGCTTAATACTGAGAGCATGTTAGCTTAGCTTCTTAGCCTGAGCTAGGTCTGGAACGTCACGCTCGTTGGGAGCAGGTCCCGCCCTGTCCCGCCTCAGCTCCGCCTCTTTGCCCTTATTTGGAGCAGGCGGGAGAAGGCGGGAGTTAGACTCTGACGTCACTGTCGAGCCGTTAGTAGCCGACTCCGACTTTTGCGAGATAGAGTTAATTTCACCCCTAGGGGAAATTATATTTTTTTTAAGTCACTAGCCAATTGCCTGAAAGACCACCTCCAAAGACTGTGAACTGCTAAAATGTCAGTATCATGTTTTTGGATTTGGCCTTTAGAGTATGTATTCTAAGGCCCTTGCTAAGCCCAGACTGTCATGGCTAATGTTGAGTTAGATATTACATCTGTAGCCATAACACTGTTAACATGGCTGCTCTTCCTCCTCTCTGTATTTATGTAAATATTGAAATAAATTACATTCATATTTTCACTTCTTTTGTCTACTGCTTACTGAAAATGTTAGCTATCACATCCAAATGGGACTATCAAATGAAAGGATAAGCTTACCATACAATACAGAAAACATTACACATTAAGGCTCAAATCTTTTCCCAAGCCGTAGCAGTCTGAAAAGAGTCCAAAGTTTAAAAACACAAAATCTTGACAATGAATACTACGCTGTCATTTATCAGTGACAATGCAAACAACAGGAAGGTCTCCCCTAATCCCATGTATTTTGGCATCAACTATGTCATAAGCATACCATAGAATGTAATTATGAAGTGCAATACCCACAATCCCTACAGGGTCGTAACGTCACAGAAGAGAATACCTTTTAGAGTTTCCAAATTGTTCAGTATGCAGATAAATATTTGTTTTACAATAGAAACATTTGAGCATCAACTTTAAATCTTTTGTCAACAAATAAAAAACATCTTAATTTCCTTTACGACAACATTTTGTTTATAACACCACTACATTAACAATAAGCATAGGAACATGATAAATGTCAACATTTAAGATTGTGCTTTTACTCTTTATTTAATCAGATCTATTTCACATTGAAAAAGTGATAAATACACAAGCCACATTGAAAGTTACATCTTGCATTTTATGAAAAGTAAAGGTTTCGAATCATTTTATGACTTAAGTACACTAGAAAATAAATGAAAGATGTGCAACAACTGTATCAGTAATTAAAATGATATAACTTATGTACAGGGTTGGGACAGCTACTTGCCAAAAACACAACCAGTAACTTCATGTGAGTATCAAGATATACAAGTAATGTAACCTGATGACTTTTGGATTACCTCAATATCAAATGCAATGCAAATAAACACAGGAGAGAAGAAATATTAATATGATTTGTTTACTTAAATGTATAATATAATACCATAAAGCAGATTCAGGCAGTAGGTGTATAGATTCATAATTAAAGTATTAGCCTACAGAACAGTACGGCTTCCAGAGAAGAGATACAATTTGATCATTTTACAACAAACAGCTCTTTTTAGGTTTTGAATAAGATTGTATTCCTGAGTTTCCCTATTATTAAAAAAAAGTCAAACTAATCTGATTACATCTTTTCCTGTGTAACTAAGGATTACACTTTCCTTTTTTCTATACGATCTTGATTCGTGTTAGATGTAATCCATTACTACCTAAGCCAATAAAAGTCATAACTTTTGGAAAATTGTCTCAAGTTATAAATTATGCCTTCAATCTCTTTCACGTGGAGAAGACATCACATTGGCCGAGGCGTTGCAACTTCCCTCAAGCGTCCTACATGAAAGAAAGATCACATGTTAAAAATGTGTGCACAAACTATTCAGTATGACCCGTCTTAGTTTAAAGCCCAAGTGTAAGAGTGAACAGAGGCGGAGTCTGCCTGCTTTCCAATTTGTTTTGTTTGTTGGCTGCTGCTACCCAAACAAACATCCTCACAAGCATTGACTGTTGGAATGTCATTCTGCTCCACATGTGGAACAACAAAGGCTTCTTCAGGTGTGTCTTGTATCATAATGATATTGCTCTGATCAGCAGCAAGACTGTTTTCACCACTACCATGGTCTACATCTGCAACCTCCTCCTCATTGCTATTAACGGTCCAACTAGGAGTGTCACTGACCTGGTCATTGCTACTCACCCTGCTTTTCCTTCTAGGCTGTTGTTCTTTGCCATTGGTGAAATAGAAAATGGTGGGCACTGCAGTGTTTTTCAGGCATCTCCTTCCCTAATAAAAATAATAAACAAAAACACATAAAATAACTTTTTGAGGTCTGTAGATATTCAACTTTCTTTTGAATAATGTTGTTTTAAATTTAAGAGTGCATTATAAAGACAATAGAGAGCCAACATGTTAACTATGCAGTTAATCCATTCAACAATGACGTGTTTCCAAGATTCAGATTCAAAGGATTTATGTCATATGCACATAGGCTACAGTGTAGGAATGGCAATGAAAATCATCTGTCCCGAGCTCCTCCAACAATGCAGCATAGTTATATAAGACATAAAACAATGAAATAAATTCAAAATTAAATTAAGAATAATAAATTAGTGCAGGCAGAAATCTATATACACGTAAATATAATAAGACATATGCAAGAACAGAATGTAAAGATAAATATTGTATAGTAAAATGAAATTAAATCCTTTTTTTTTTTACAGTGATAGCTGTTAAGATAAATAAGTTATAAGATGACAACAGATGAATGAATGTTGCCATTAAAATAATGTAAAAAAGGTAATATAATTCATCTGTTTTTAACATAGAGTATGTGGGGGAAATGGCAATTCTCTATCTATGATAAAGAGTCTTTGCATAAATTGAAGAGAAATGTGATGGTTTGCAAAAAATTTTGATTTCTATGTTTCTATACTTAACTGGCAAAATCTTAATTTGGCCTTTAATCAAAAGAACATTACTCATCACTGATGTGCAAGCTGTGCCATAACAATTATTTAGCATTGTATGATGTATAACATGTATTTAATTAGTAACAACAATTTACACTCACAAATGGAACTGTCACAGTTCTGTCTAGGTTTGGGTGTTTTCACTGTTCTCTGTCATGTTTTCCTCCTGTCGTTAGTTTCCCTGGTGTCCCTGTGTTTTCTCCTCCCTCCTCACCTGTGTCTCGTCAGCTGATTGTGTTCACCTGTGGCTCTTGTGTTTTCTCCTCCCTCCTCACCTGTGTCTCGTTAGCCGATTGTGTTCACCTGTGTCTTGTAATTATCCCTCCCTGTATTTAGTCTTGTCTCGTGCTGTGTTCAGTGTCGGTGCTTCTTTTGTTGGTGACGGAATTCACCGGTGAGTGTTCTGTTTTTGTCTGTATTCGTTCCATTAGCCTTGAAATAAAGGTTTATCAGAGTTATCTGCGCTTGGGTCCTGCTTCCTTCACTCAACCGTGACAGAAAGCACCGACCAGAGATGGACCCAGCAGATGACCCATTTGAGGTGGAACTACAGCATTTTTCCTTTGCTTTGGCTGGCTGCTATGATTGGTGGAGGGGAGCGTCCAGTGTTCGGCAGAAGGAGGCCGCTCTGGTAGAGGCGCACCGGTTGGCTATGGAGAAACCAGACTTGGTGAAGTTCTTACCTGGCTGGATGTTGAACTTCATCTGGGTGTGTGATTTCCAGCCTGCGGACTATAAACGTCTCGGTGTGTTCCGTCTGGAGTCAACCAGTGCTTCCGCCCCAGTTCCTGCTCCTGCCCAAGAGTTGTTTTCTGGAACTCGGCTGGCTTTTGGAGGTCCACGGAGCCTTCAGGCGGCTTCTAGGAGAAGGAGTCGCAAGTCCAGGCTAGCAATCCGAGCCCCAAGAGCCATGGTTCCGGCTACAGAACCGGCCCACACAGCCATAGTTCCGGCCCCAGTACAGGCCCCAGCAGCCATGGTTCCAGCCCCAGTTCTGGCCCCAGCAGCCATCATTCCGGCTCCAGTTCTGGCCCCAGCAGCCATCATTCCGGCCCCAGTTCTGGCCCCAGCAGCCATCATTCCGGCCCCAGTTCTGGCCCCAGCAGCCATGGTTCCAGACCTAGTTCTGGCCCCAGCAGCCATGGTTCCAGCCTTAGCTCTGGCCCCAGCTGTCCTAGTCCCTTCTCTAGTCCCTTCTCCAGTCCCACCTCTAGTCACTTCTCAAGTCCCTACTCAAGTCCCTCCTCAAGTCCCTCCTCTAGTCCCTTCCCTAGTCCCTTCTCCAGTCCCTCCTTTAGTCACCTCTCTGGCCCCTTCCCGAGCCCCTTCTCTAGTCCCACCTCGAGTCACTTCTCTAGTCCCTTCCCTCATCCCATCTCAAGTTCCCTCTCGAGTCCCCTTTCTAGATCCCTCTCAAGTCTCCTCTCAAGTCATCTCTCGAGCCTCCTCTCGAGTCCCCTCTCCAGTCACCTCTCGAGTTCCTTCTCGAGTCCCCTCTCGAGCCCTCTCTCGAGTCCCCGCTCAAGCCCCTACTCATGTTCCGTTGGAGGTCCCGCAGACTAGTCTTCTGCCGGGGGTCCTGCCAACCCTATGTCCTGTCCCGTTGGAGGCCCCGCCGACTACTCTCCTGCCGGGGGTCCTGCCAACCCTGTGTCCTGTCCCGTTGGAGGCCCCGCCGACTACTCTCCTGCCGGGGGTCCTGCCAACCCTATGTCCTGTCCCGTTGGAGGCCCCGCCGACTACTCTCCTGCCGGGGGTCCTGCCAACCCCATGTCCTGTCCCGTTGGAGGCCCCGCCGACTACTCTCCTGCCGGGGGTCCTGCCAACCCCATGTCCTGTCCCGTTGGAGGTCCCGCCGACTACTCTCCTGCCGGGGGTCCTGCCAACCCTATGTCCTGTTCCGTTGGAGGCCCCGCCGACTACTCTCCTGCCGGGGGTCCTGCCAACCCTGTGTCCTGTCCCGTTGGAGGCCCCGCCGACTACTCTCCTGCCGGGGGTCCTGCCAACCCTATGTCCTGTCCCGTTGGAGGCCCCGCTGACTACTCTCCTGCCGGGGGTCCTGCCAACCCCATGTCCTGTCCCGTTGGAGGCCCCGCCGACTACTCTCCTGCCGGGGTTCCTGCCAACCCCATGTCCTGTCCCGTTGGAGGGTCCCACCGACTACTCTCCTGCCGGGGGTCCTGCCAACCCTATGTCCTGTTCCGTTGGAGGTCCCGCCGTCTACTCACCTGCCGGGGGTCCTGCCAACCCTGTGTCCTGTCCCGTTGGAGGTCCCGCCGACTACTCTCCTGCCGGGGGTACTGCCAACCCTGTGTCCTGTGCCGTTGGAGGTCCCGCCGTCTACTCTCCTGCCGGGGGTACTGCCAACCCTTTGTCCTGTCTCGTCGGAGGTCCCGCCAACCGCTCTCCTGCTGGGGGTCCTGCCAACTCCTGGTCCTCTTCCGTGGGGGATCCTGCCGAAGCCTGTCCCGCCGGCTCCGGTTCCTGTCCGGCCGACACCGGGTCCTGCCCGGCCTCCGGAGCTGTCTGGTCTTCGCCCTCGATCCCGACCCTCTGTGAGCCGCGGTCTTCGTCCGCGGGCCCGGCCCCCTGACTCTTCCTGCCGCTGCCCTCGTCCTCGAGCCCGGCCCCCTGACTCTTCCTGCCGCTGCCCTCGTCCTCGAGCCCGGCCCCCTGACTCTTCCTGCCGCTGCCTTCGCCCTCATGCTCGGCCCCCTGAGTTCGCCCGCTGTGGCCTTCGCCCCACCATGGACTCTGCCTTGCCCCCGGGCCGTCCGCCCGAGACCCCCACCATGGACTCTGCCTTGCCCCCAGGCCGTCCGCACGAGTCCCCCTTCTCGGCTTCTGCCGTGCCCCCGGGCCGTCCGCCCGAGATCCCTTCCTGGTTCCCTACTGGGCTCCTGGGCGGTCAGCTTAGTCCCGTCCTCCGGACCCCCTCCACCCACCCTGGTGGCCTAGGGATACGTCCCTCCTCCGGACCCCCTCCACCCACCCTGCTGGACTTTATTGGATTTTTGTTTTGGGGTGTAGGGACGTCTAGAATCCGTCCCTTGAGGGGGGGGTTCTGTCACAGTTCTGTCTAGGTTTGGGTGTTTTCACTGTTCTCTGTCATGTTTTCCTCCTGTCGTTAGTTTCCCTGGTGTCCCTGTGTTTTCTCCTCCCTCCTCACCTGTGTCTCGTCAGCTGATTGTGTTCACCTGTGGCTCTTGTGTTTTCTCCTCCCTCCTCACCTGTGTCTCGTTAGCCGATTGTGTTCACCTGTGTCTTGTAATTATCCCTCCCTGTATTTAGTCTTGTCTCGTGCTGTGTTCAGTGTCGGTGCTTCTTTTGTTGGTGACGGAATTCACCGGTGAGTGTTTTGTTTTTGTCTGTATTCGTTCCATTAGCCTTGAAATAAAGGTTTATCAGAGTTATCTGCGCTTGGGTCCTGCTTCCTTCACTCAACCGTGACAGGAACCAAGTTATTTAAAAAAAAAAAGGATCTGTCCGTGTTGAAGTGATGACTCTCAAAGTGTTCACTGCACTGGCGAGAAGAAACTTTGGGGGTCCATTTATTCCTCCGGATGTTCAGCACCCACTGGTCCAGCCTGTCTGGATCACCTAAAGGAAACCTTTATTCAAAAAGACATGAAAACCGACCCAAAGACAACAGGAGGGTTAATGCCATTCACTTAATAACGCATGAACAACTTTTACAAATATTTCTATATAGTCTGTGTTGGTAAATGTCATCTAGGTTGCACATTTCCAGCTGAAATACATGCATGGGCCTACCAAGTTACTGCGTGGCACTTTGGTTTTGATAAAACAGTGTAGTTCCACTATATAAACGTTACATTCATAATCAAACGAGACAATATGCAAGATAAATAGCTATTTGTTATTCTTAATGCTTGTCATTCACACGTTAAGAAAATAAAATAAGTACCGATACATAGCAGAACAATTGTGGCGGTGTTCAGCTTAATAAGCCTTGTTCAACATCATTTCTTTAGCTAATACTATAGCAGGCTGCAGGCGAACCAAGTCCGCGTTTCGATGCATTCCTTGATCTCCAGTTATAATGCAAATGCAATGTAATGTAATGTAATGTAATGTAATGTAATAACGCCGGGCTCCACCGCTGGCCGAAGCTAACGGAGCTGCAAAGGGCTAGCTACGGCTCCGGTTAGCTTCGGCGGCGGACTCCGGCGGCCACCACTGGGATAATTGGGTCCCCTTTTAACATTTGCTCCCATTTAGCATTATGGGCGTCATAGCCATAGACTATAAAAGTCTTACCCAAGGCTGAATCATACACTAAACTGTATATATATATACACATGTATAAAGCCTAGCAGAGTGGACAAGTTGCTGTTAGCTGACAGTGAGGCATGTACGTGTCCATCAAAGTGACCACGCCCTAATTTATGCAAAAACTTTAAGACCTAATATAAATAAAAGGGTCGTGTTAGAAAACAATTCACTCACAGATCCATAATCATGAAGGTGGAATCTAACTATATCGATAATAAAAATGTATGGAGCCACGGGGTCAACATGGGGGTCTATGGAAATTGCTCCTTTCTGCAGCCATCGCCTATCGGCCAATATATGAACTGCAGTGTGGCACTTCCGTATTGGCGTCCCGGCTCTTCCCCAGAGTTTGCCGCTTGTCTCAAACAAGCCTAATAATTCCCCTCTTCGACTCCCCTCCTCGACTCCTATCCTCGAGGCTTAGTCCCGCCCACAGGAGATGCGAGCGGAGGAGCCGAGGAGAGAGGAGGGGAAGCAGCAGAGGGTTAGAGAAATGAGAACTACTCTCCTCTGAGCGGTCATTTTAAAGAGACGTCCATTAATGATGACAGGAGGCACAGCAGCCCTCTGTCTGATGGACAGATGTGTTCATGATGACTTTTGATGACCTTTAATTCATTCACAGTGCGGTATAATGAGACAATAACAGGCTACAGATGTGGACATACAGTTGCGAACCATTTGGATTCTCCACACATAGCGTTGTGTGTTCCTTCCAAACAACTCAACTTTGGTTTCATCTGTCCACAGAATATTTTGCCAGTAGTGCTGTGGAACATCCAGGTGCTCTTTTGCAAACTTCAAACGTGCAGCAATGTTTTTTCTGGACATCAGTGGCTTCCTCCGTGGTGTCCTCCCATGAACTCAGGGCCGGCCCTTGGCATAGGCAGTATAGGCGAATGCTAAGGGTGCATCAAGTCAGGGGGGCGCTGAAAATTGGGGGAAATATATTTTTTATTAAACTTTTATTTATTTTTTAATTGTGATTTTTTTTCTCAAAATAAAACAATTTCCCGATTTTGGATCAACAAAGTACATCTTATTATCTTATCTTAACAGAACTACGCCTATATTGCGTACAGCGCCCATACACTATGGCGCCCCACCCCCCCCTAAATCAGGTAAGTTGAACTGCCCCAGCCCCACAGGCTGTTTATGTCCTCAAGGAGCGAGGGGGACGGGTCAAGTGTCACTGACTGACACTTGACCCGCCGCCTTTGACCTGCTGTGACTCGGGAGAAGAAAACAAAGACGGTAATTAGCATGTCGAAAAGAACAAAGTTATCTGGTGCCCAGGGAAGAAAGAAAAGAAAAGAGGAGGAGGACAAACGGGAGAAAGACAAAGGTACAGTAACGTTAATGTGATCATGATTAAACAAAGTCAAAAAATTGATTGATGGAACAGTTTTAACTTGCTAGCTTACTTTTAGACGATAGCAAGGTCGTTTGTTTGCTAATCAATAGTTACATTTAGAGTTAACGTCAATTATTACCGTTACTCCCACCTTAAATTCAGGGACATTTGGAAAGAGTTACATCACCTGCTATATATCATTTACTATATCTGTTGAGGTGAGCCAATGTTTGCCCTGCTTGTAGTAATATGCTAGTAGTAATAATGATAGTCATTAAAATGCTATTCCTTTTACATCCCCTCAATAATTTATAGTTGTAGGCCTTTAATTGTATTGCCTTACAGTTTATGCTGTCTAACATATGTTCAATAATCAATAGTGTAACGTTTACATCAGTGTTAAAATGCTTGTCACTACTGTAAATACTGCATACCTTAGCCTTTATCTTTAATATGCTATATTACAATGTATGTAGCTGCTTCTTTGCCATCTGGTAAGTCGCAAAATCTGCAGGTGCATCTAAAAGAATAACTATATCATAGAACTGTTTTTCTTTAATTTAATAAAACAAATTAATCATATATTCTAGATTCATTATGCATGAAGTGAAATATTTCAAACCTTTTTTGTTTTAATTGTGATTATTACAGCTTGCAAATCATGAAAATCAATAATCCTGTATCTAGTATAATATTAGATAAGGATTTATAATGCAGATATTTCGATCTTCTGAAAAGTTTATTCAAATATGTACTCACTTGGTCGGGACTCCTTTTGCAGAGACAAATGCATCAATTCTACATGGAGGCCATATATTGATATTGATATTCATGATATTCTAATTATTTGTGTGAGCTGCTCCTGTTTTCTGATTTCTATAATATGTCTTAGGTCTAACAAATATAATGCATCTCTTGTTGGTCACATATACTTCACTTCTCTCTCCAGATGCACTTTTGAAATGTTTTAGGCCTCATACCACCTCAGCAGAGCCCAGCCCTGCAGCATCAAGCACTCCTGTCCCTTCCACCTCAGCAGAGCCCAGTGATACAGCATCAAGCGCTCCTGTCCCTTCCACCTCAGCAGAGCCCAGTGATACAGCATCAAGCGCTCCTGTCCCCTCCACCTCAGCAGAGCCCAGCCCTGCAGCATCAAGCTCTCCTGTCCCCTCCACCCAGGGCTGGACTGGGACAGCAAATCGGCCCTGGCATTTAGACCCAGACCGGCCCAAATCCATAAAACAAATGAATAGTAGCGGTTCCTGACAAGAAGAATAACTCAGTATAATTTAAAAAACTGCTATTATTATCCTTTTTACGTACCAGGGGCAAACTAAACTAATACATACCACAAGTATGTGTAACTATCAATCATTAGAAATTAGACCTTCAAACCCTCTCACAAAGCGAACAGTGACCGAGCACTAATAGGGGGGCCTGATGTTGGTGGAGGCGGGGAGGGAGCGGATCAACAGCTTGAGCAGCTGTCAACTCAACATTGTAAATAACCAACCAAAAACGATCACCGGTTCATCTTGTTTTTGGCGTGAGAATAGTTTGGGCAGCGTGAGAGAGTGAGATTGAGAGTGAAAGCGTGTGTCACACGCCAGATGCGTGAGAGTTGGCAACCCTGGTTTACCTGCTGCAGGTGGGACCGACCAGTTATACAAGAGGGAGATAATAGCTGTACTTATTTTTTAATGAGCCATATGCCATGATGCACCAACTTCAGATTTCCTGCAGAGCCCCTCCTCCAACACACACAAACGCGCACATGACCAATGAGGGCACGAGATAAGTTTGTGCACAGATAGAAGATAGACAGGCAGGTAGGCCAACCCAAGTTCCCATCAGCAAAAACACGTGGGTTTGCTATCCTGGCTCCAAAATGGTGGAATGAGCTCCCCATTGAAATCAGGACAGCAGAAAGCCTACACATCTTCCAGACTGAAAACTCATCTCTTTCGACTCCACTTCGAGCGATAGAATTACTAACAAAGCACTTATATACTAATAAAGGACTGGCTTATCTAAAGCCAGTTGAGTAGCACTTGAAATGTTTGGCTCTATGAAACCTGATGTACTTATATGATTCTGTTTTCTTCAATGTTGTGTCTTCCTGGTGTAACGCACTTATTGTAAGTCGCTTTGGATAAAAGCATCAGCTAAATGCAATGTAATGTAATGTAATGTCTGGGGGGGTATGTCTCCCCCAGAAGAAAAGTTTTAAAAATAACCCCTTAAATGATTACTTCTAGTGAATTTAGGGGGGGGGGGGGGGGCCTATAGTGCCCTGCCTCCCCTTTCTATGACAACACAATAGAGATAAGTAGTTATAATCGTGCTGTTTCAATCACAATAGTATGCATAAAAAGTGACAGATGGACACGCCCACAATTATGCAAATAGGCTACGCCTCCCATTGTTCGAGATCCTTTGATGTGATGGGGTGAGGTGTTATAACGGGTAGGTGTGAAAAGCCCCCCTGTGGAGTGCCTTTGTTGTCTAATTCTTTGATGTGTTGATTAAGGCAGTCTCTTTGAAGTTATGCTGCTCTTATCTTTCTTACAGTGCAGACGCTTTTCTGCTTGCTCCTGCCTCTGCTTACTTTTTATGCTGATTTTCCTATTCTTATTCTCTGAGCAGCGGCTCCAGGACATTAACTTATCACTGGGACAGTTCATCTTCGTAAATAGACGGAGGGTTTCAGCCATATTTCAACATTTTTACGACGACCTCAGTCTTACAGTAGCGTGGCCTAGCAACAGCTAAAGCCTGGTAGGCTACTGCATGCTAGTTGGTAGCAAAATGCCTCCGTTCTCTACAGATGACTTCCACAAACTTATACAGAAGATCGATGTGTTGGAAATGAAAATGCAACGGTTGTGTCACAAACGAGCTGAGGACCAAAATGCAGAACACGGGAAACCAGAGATAGTCGGTAACCAGCTTTATTAGAGGCAATCGGCTGGTAGGAGTCCGGAATACCCCGGGTGTCCTTCACGTTGCGGGAGCCCGGGCGGTAGGAGAGAAAAAAATTAAACCGGGTGAAAAATAACGACCACCTGGCTTGCCGAGAATTCAGTCTCTGTGCCGACCTGATGTATTCCAGGTTCTTATGGTCGGTCCATACCTGAAATGGTTGTTCTGTCCCCTCAAGCCAGTGTCGCCACTCCTCCAACGCCAACTTGACTGCTAGAAGCTCTCGATTCCCCACGTCATAGTTTCTCTCCGCCGGACTCAATCTCCTCGAAAAGAAAGCACAGGGGTGGAGCTTCTGGTTCTCACCAGAACGTTGCGACAGGATGGCCCCCACCCCTACGTCAGAAGCATCCACCTCCACCACCAACTGACCAGCGGGGTCTGGTACTTGAAGGATAGGAGCTGACGTAAACCGGCCCTTGAGGTCCTGAAAAGCCTCCTCGGCTGCAGGGGACCATCGGAACGTCACCTTGGATGAGGTCAGGGCGGTGAGCGGGGCGGCCACGGTGCTGTAGCCACGGATGAACCGTCTGTAAAAGTTGGCGAATCCCAGGAAACGCTGCAGCTCCTTCCGGGAATCAGGGACCCGCCACGAGGTAACTGCTGAGACCTTAGAAGGATCCATCTCCACACTTCCTTGACCCACGATGTAGCCAAGAAAGGCGACCGAAGAAGTGTGAAACTCGCACTTCTCCGTCTTGACGAACAGTGAGTTCTCCAGAAGTCTCTGGAGGACTGTCTGGACATGATGGACGTGCTCCTTGAGGTTCTTAGAAAAAATCAAGATGTCGTCCAGATAGACAAAAACATAACGATCCAACATGTCTCGGAGTACGTCGTTCACGTCGTTTGGGGGGACCATAGCACATGAAACTGGATTGTCTCATGGTGGTTCCCCGACATGAGCATACGGACCGGTGTCGTCTGGTGTGTCACTGTTCCCAGCAGGTGACCATCCAAAGCATTAGCCGGTACCGGCTGGAGCAGCCGAACCTGTTGGATGCCCAGCTGTCGTGCGAGCTCCTCGTCAATGATGCTAACATCTGATCCGGAGTCGATAAAAACAGCCAGAGCCTGAGATTTGCCTGTCAGGAGGAGTCGAGCATGGCACAAGGGTCTTAGATTGGGGATCAGCTCAGAGGTTTGGCCCACCAGTATACTCCCCATTACTGATGAGCTCTGTCTTTTACAGGACAACGGGAAACCCTATGTCCAGCCTGACCACAGTAAAGGCAAAGATTACCTCTTCGACGTACTTCCCTCTCCTCAGAGGTAAGACTGGTACGACCCACCTGCAT